>CM062811.1:209815028-210475298 GCA_031772625.1 Pinus tabuliformis
AAAGGGGTATCTCGCTTTAATAACCACGTGAAACCTTTAGCCACTTCGGCATAGTTGGGGATGAATCGTCTTAAAAAATTCGCTTTGCCCTGCAAACTCTACAATTGCTGCAAAGAAGCAGGGGGAGGAAGATTCAGAATAGCCTTGACTTTAAGGGGATCCAAACGGATGCCCTCTCGGGAGACGATAAACCCGAGCAGTTTGCCTTGACTCAATGCAGAAGACACACTTATGAGGATTAAGCCTGATGCGGTAGTGTCGACAGCAGAGAAAGATTTCACGAAGATGAGCCGGATGGTCCTGGTGTTTTACTGAATGAGCTGGTAGATCATCCAGGTACGGTTGTACAATGTGTTGAATGTCATGGAATGCATAAGACATTGCACGTTGGAAGGTAGCACCGGCGTTCTTCAAACCGAAAGGGAGCTTTTTGTAGGAGAAAGTGCCCCATGGACAGATAAAGGCAGTTTTGTGTTGATTCGCGGGCGCAATATCAATTTGGTTATACCCATAAAAACCATCCATGAATGAATACATTTCACTTCCAGCACACCCATCAATGAGCTGGTCAATGAAGGGTGTGGGGAAGTTATCCTTGGGATAGGCCCGGTTAATATCATGGTAATCAACACAGACTCAAATAGTACCTTGTTTTTTAGTCACAGGGACAATATTGGAGACCCAATCTGTGAGTGGGATGGGGTAAATAAAGCCAGCCTTAAGAAGATTTTCAACTTCTGCTTTAATAGCTGCAGCCTTTCGAGGGTGCACGAGGCATAGACGCTGGCGAATAAAGCTTAGCACCCGGATACATAGGTATCTCATGCACTGCTATGCTAGGATCAATGTTGGGCATTTCTTCGTAGGACCAAGCAAAGACATCACGAAATTCGTGAAAAAGATCAATATAGAGCTGAATTTCCTCCAGAGTACAAGTTACTCCGACATGGATATGCTCGACAATCCCTGGCTTCACAGAGATGTCAATGGGCTGGGTCTACGTGATGTTTCCCATATTTCCTTCAGAAGAAACTTGATAAACTTGAATGGGTGTCTGAAGGGGTTGGGATGGGAGACAAGGAGCAAATCGCTTGAGACAGGTAAGCATTTCCCGGTGGGAAGGGAGAAACGAGGAATGATGGTGATGATCAGACCAAGGGGGTTCCTCGAGAGACATGGTCTCGAGAATGGCTTCATCAGAAGGAAACATTTCCCTTATAGGATCCGAAGAAGCGTCATCTCCAAGCCAAGGGGAATGAGCATATGAGTCGGGAGCTCTGCTCAAAGGAGCAGATTTAGGAGGTGGAGCCGATGCAGAAACAATTTCGATGTAGTTGAGCTCGGTAGGAATCAACGGCATCTCATCACCCCAAGATTCTACTTGATCAGCGGGGGGAAGAACCCACGGATCAGAGCGAACGGAAATGATATTGATAGGAGCGACGTTAGGAGGTGGGAGTGAAAAAACACCCATTAGGGCAGGATCTTTAAAAAGTCCAGCTCCCACACTCTCATATGGGATGGAGGTATGCTCCACAAAGGGCACGTTGCCTTCGGAAGAGGAGGCGAAGAAGGACAGCTGGTCTACTGTGACGATCTTTCCCTGATGAGGGAAACGAATAACACGAAATAGAGATGAAGCCATGGCTCGCATGGCATATGTCCAACTGCGTCCCAGAAGGAGGTTGTAGGTAAGATTAGCATCAACAACTTCAACTTCCACTTCGACCGTCTTCCCTTCCAAAGTAATGGGCAAACATTGGAGGATACCATAAGGGCGAGACTCTCTCCCATCAAAGGCTTCCAAGGTCGTAGGAGACTAGCTCAGAGTCGGAGAACCAATAGCCTTCCAACAGGCAACAGACATGATGCAAGTTGAAGCGCCTTCATCAATGACTGTACGATGAATCGTTTTGGAATTGATGATGACCTGAATGAGGAAGGAAATTTGGTGAGGTAGTCTCCATATATGGCTCTCCAGGTCAAAAGTAATCAGATCCGAGTCAGCCGGGTCTATGCCACCGATGGACGATAGCAAGGACTTCCTCTGAGAGGGGTAGCTCTGGAGTACTTCTAAGATGGACATAGCCGATGGAGCCTGGGCTAAGTTCTAAACGATGCTGTAGTGATGGGCAGCATGAGCATTAGGGTTGTAAGAAGATTTCTGGAGTACACCTTTAGGAGGGGGTCGGACGGGCATCTCAGTGCTAGGTCTCTCAATATGGAGCGGACCAGAACTGGACGAAGGAGCACTAGAGGGGACCTCAGGCTCTTTCTCGGAAGGCGAGAGATACTCTTTTGCTCGAGTGCTGATGTGGACGAGAATTGTCCCAGCCATAAATACTTGAGAACCAAAGGGAGAAGAGGATTGGGATGGATCAGCCACCATTTGTGTTTGCTGCGAGGGAAAAGGCTCTTTGAGCACAGCAGGAGTCCCGTGAGCACCTTTCAACAAACGACTAACTTTAGACTGCCTTGGGTCGTCTTTGGTATAGTGATCCTCATCACAGATGAGACAAGGGTACTTGGGCTTGCGTTTGGCGCCTTCCTCGGGTGGAGGCTTAGGGGAATCCTGCTTAGGTTGATCCACTTTATTCTTTCCTTTTCCCTTCTTCTTTCCTTTTGAGGCTTTGTCCGCCGTGGTGGACTAAACGACGTTAACCTCGGAAGTACTACCAGAATTGGATACAGCCTGAGAAGTATTTCCATTCGGAGCATTTGACTTTTGCTTCCCAAGGTTCACGAAAGTTTTCTTTGAAGGTGGATTAACAGAACCGATGATACTGTCAACAGATGGTGTTGGCGGGGCTTTGGAAGTTCTAGGTCTTGGGGCATCAGGCAAATAATCATATAGTGTACCGGACTGGGAGTAAACCAAGTTAAGGTACTGAGCGTGCGCAATAGCCTGCTCTTCAATTACACATGCCCCCATAGCAATGTCCCATGCTATTGGACCGACGAATGAGGTCGTGAACCAGTCGGTGAGAAGTTGATCAGGAATCCAAAACTTAATCAAAAGACGACGTCGTCTCCATTCATGGATATGATCAGAGATATGCGTAGCCGTTGTCTATTTTAAGGATGTCAGGAGTTGTGTGCCTGTTTCATATCGAATCGGCAATTGAAAATGAGTTAAAAATGCCATAGCCAACGAGTTGAAATCCTGAAAAGATCTGCGAGATAACTCAATGTACCATTTAGAAGCAGAGCCAGTGAGAGTCCTTTGAAAAAGGCGGAGCCGGATTGAATCATTAAGCCACGAATTCGATGAACACCATAGATGATAAGTCATGACGTGAGCCTGGGGATCTTCTCCAGCTTTGCCATCGAATTTGGGACAATCACCAGGAATCTTAGTTGGAACCAGGGGCCAATACAGATTATGAAGAATAGGATCATTTGTCAGTTTGGACACATCTAGTAATTCCAACGTTGCTAAAAAGGGTAATTGAGGGTTAAAGGACATCTGAGGCCACGGGTAGGAGGTGGTACCAGAGTTCCAGCCGGCTACCGGTTGCCCCGATTGATTTTTTCCGGACGGACTTGGCCCCGGAGGGTTTTGTCCGTAGGGATTTTGTCCATAGGGGTTATAGGATGGCTGACCCTAGATTTTCCCCCCAGCATTCCATTGATTACCAACTTGGCCTGCAGGAGCAACATAAGGTTGCTGGTAATTCTGATAAGGACTCACCTGCAGTTGTTGATAATTTTGATACGGGGCAAATTGAGTTTTCCCTTGGGATTGCTGGAAACCGTAAGGCAGCTAGGCTCCAAACTGAGCCTGGGAGGCAGGCTGCATTTGATAGGACGGTTGGGATTGAGATCCAACCTGCATTTGAAGACCGGATTGGGTCTGGAGCCCAACTGGGGCTGAAAACCGGGTTGAGCTTGAGAAGCAACAATCATTTGAGTGCCCGGTTGAGCAGGCCCAGAAGGATGTCCTTGAGAGAATTGAGGCTGAGCCATCTGGCTAGAAGGTTGACCTGGTTGAGATTGAGACTGACCCATTTTCCCAGAAGGTTGAACTTGCTGGGTGTTGGGCTGTCCTTGCACAACTGAGGGTTGTCCTGGTTGACCGGATGGCTGAGCAGACTGGACAGTTGGTTGACCTGATTGGATTTGAGGCTGACCGAATTGTCCAGATGGTTGAACATACTGGACAGTGGGTTGGCCTTGTTGGACATAAGGTTGACCGACTTGCCCAGACGGGTAGCCTTTTTGGACACCAGGTTGACCTTGTTACATGTAAGGTTGTCCTGGATTACCAGAAGGTTGCGCGAAATAGGTAAAAGACGGACCACCACAGGTTGAAGGTTGTCCCTAGAAGTGTTGTCCTTGTGGGCCTCCAGGTTGCCCTGGATAAGACCGCCCGTAATACTACTGACCATAAGAGGGTTGCATGTAATACGGTTGGCCTTGATAAGGTGGTCCTTGAAGATGTGCAGGTGATACTTGGCCACCGCCATAACCAGTGGTGGTCCAAGCAACGGATAATGGGACCGTGACCTCAACCGCAGGCTATGGTGGCAAAGGTCCATGATGATAGAGATGAGCCCCTCTAGAATCATAATAATGAAACGGATTTTGAGGATCCGGATTCTGAAGAGCATGCAGATATTGATCATATGCCCCCCCTGCTGGAATAGAACCAGAAGAAGGTGGGGCACCTAGTGTAGGATCAACAACTCCGGGTACAGGTGCCGATGGGCCACTATTAGCTGACCCTGAAGACAGTCCAATAGAAATGGTCACAACTGAGGATGTAGTAACGACACCGACAACGGGGGTTGAAGAAGCCACACAGACAATTGGAATAGTTGGGACGGAAGTGACAGACACATTGTGAATTTGAGGAATAAAGGACTCCGAGGTCGGAGTGATGGTGTGCGACCACATAGAACTCGTAGGGGGAGTCCTAGAAGACATAACATCTCTCAACGCCTTATAACGTAAAGGCAACGTAACACCAAGAGGGGTGATACGAAAAGGTGTAGTTTCTGTTGAGGTGGGAATTTCACCGCTCGTCGTAACGGATTCTTCACTTGTGACGGGGGATGTGTCCTCCATATCAGAAGAAGACATTGGGACCGAAACACTGGGAGGAGTACCGGGAATATCTTCTTCAGAAGGCTCCCAAATGGGGTTCCAGTGAATCTCATAAGTCTTGTCCTCTGGAGCGCGAGAGTTAATCGGTTGGATACTCAGAATAACAGGGAGAGTATCACTCACAACAGGTACCTCAGGAGCAACAGAAGAAGGAGACCCTTGGTCACTCGGAACGGGAGACGGGACCGGTGATTCTGCCAGGATGATGATTCAAAAATCCTAGGAAAACTAACGAGGAAGGACCCTACTCAAGCTAACACGAACAAGATCTAATAGGGTAAATGTAAATCGCGACCGAATAAATTTTAAGACACGGGAACAAAACTTGACCTTTTCATCTTTAAAGAGTCGAGAAAAGGACAAAAGATGACTCTAGTCGCCTTTGAATATTTAATGAGCCTGAAGTGACAAGTGCTCAGATGGACCTTTCTTTTAGGGAGTCCGAAAAGGAACGAAAGTGACTACTCTAGAGAACTAGGCAAAAGGTTCACCAGACAAATCCGTAAAACTGCATATACACCTTGGCAGTCATATGAAATCCAAGGACTTTCTGTACGGCAGTCAATCTTCCTAAATGCTGTGTTCGGTGCATTACAGTTTGTAAGGCGACAGACACAACTTCCTATGGATAAAGGATGATAACCTAGTGGGGTCTCCCAGCATATACTCGACAGTACATGGGAGCACAATTCCGTGCTAGACCACTATTGAGTCACAAAAGGAGGAATCACCCAACCTTGAGTGGAAACAAAAGTGACTAGGTTTAACGACGCCGGAGCACGTCTCTAGCCTAGACCTCTAAATGTGTGCATTATGTTCCAATGCATTGTTAGATTTATTAAGTTCATTTTAGAGTTGATCTTGGATTATGTTTCAGTTTTCAGGCCTTACCGTATGTATATAACAAAATCTAGGATGCAGCTAGAATGAATGAAATATCCCTTTTTTCGATGAACACCTACCTATGGGAGGGTAGAGAGATCATTCCCAAACCAAGAAAACCAAGACAACAAAGCAGTCACTCAATGCAAACAGACATCAATTCCTAAAGTGCACGGATACTGCTAATGAGAAATTTAAACATTCGCTTTCCAATATGCAACTTGAAATGCAAATTCACTTTCACTTTCGTAGACTAAATGAATGCAATCCTTTTGATTTTGATGTCTCTTACATCTAAAAGAAACCAATAAGCAATAAATAAATGTGGAAAACGGTTGATCCAAACAATTGTAATCTATGTCCGGGAAGTGAAGAGAAATCGAATCAATGCCAAGATTGGTCCAGTAACAATCACTAAACAATCAACCAAAAGTAAGCAAAGGGGAAGGCTCAATCAAACCAATAGCAAGCTGCAAACGAATCTCTGAGAAACCAAGCAACCAAGCGAAACTGATCCAAATGACTTGAAACAATGAAAGTAGGTCACAAAGCAAAAAACAAGATTCATTCAACAAAGCTCACGAGAGAGTGCCTCAACCTATAAACAGTGAAAAACAAGTTATCAAACAAGTGAGAACAGCAAGGGACTAGCAAGACTGATGGATTCAGGAGCCAGAATTGAAAAAATCAATTCTACAGCAATCAGTGTGGGTGATATACAAGCAACAAGCGCTGATAAAGAACACACCGCAACAACAAAGCGATGTCAGTGCGAAAGTACACGACTTTTCCGCGATGGTCCGATTTACAGAACCGTCGTGACTGTTAAGCGTAATTACGCGATGAACAGGATACTACAAAAGGGGTGACGCGATAACAGCGTGACTGTTAAATTAAAAGCCGTGATGAGGTTCAAAACAGTAACAGGCAAGCCAAAAACTCCCAAATCAAAGACAATCAATCTTTAATCAAATAAGGGCATTTCCCAGATCAGGCCAGGAAACTCAGAAGACTGGTAACTAATCCCCAATACTTCAAAAGAGACCAAAACAAAAATCAAGACAAGAGTAAACAAGAAAAGAACAAAGGCTAGGATTCCCGAGTGGAGTCGCCAATTTGTGATGCAGGAAAGTGTTCCCTCTGCGGACAGAGGCAAGCCCTCTAGCCCTAGAGTGCGTCTAGTCACAAACAAGGACAGATCAACAATAGCTTTCCTTAAACAATCATAGTTGGAGGCCTACCTCAACCGGTGGTCGATGGAGTTTCGTTGTGCTGCTCCTTCTCCTAAAGAGTGATCAACCTGAAACAATGCAAAGGAAATACAACAAAGCACGTAACCGGAACAACAATGATCTATTTACTCACAAAGTCAAGAAGTCATGAGATATCAAGTACATTACATACGAGACATAGGAAAACATCATTGATTGCATTAATTATGAAATAAGAGTAAGCTTACAACCAAAGTCTTGACGTCACAAGCCTTCTCAGAGGGATCCAGCCAGCATGTTCCTCAAGCATTCACTCTTTGAGAGGGATCTCCCAATACACAAGTCTCTCTCACTCACAAGTTTTACACAAGATTAAGGGCACTTCACAACCTTCCTCAAGCTATCAACAAACCCACACTTGTCACACTTACACCAGCTATCTAGCAAACTCACAAGCACTAACAGCAGTATCAACAACCATTCCCAAAAACTAAGAACTAGCAGCACATAGCAATGGTGGGAGTTTAAATAGGAGAAGGAGTCTCCATGAAATGTGGAAGAATGAGCGTATCTCCAAGGAGGGTAGCACAAATGATGGAACAACCATGCCAGAGAAAGGAGGGCGACATAAACTAGGCCAACAACCAGGTCTGGAGTCATCTGGAAGGCCGAATGTTGGAACAAATTCGCCCAATCTGGATCATCGCGGGCACATAACTGGTCTTCCACACTGACATCACTATTGAATAACATAGCTAGTCAGGTCATCGCCGAATATTACAAGCTATAGTCGCGCTGGCACATAAAATTGGACCATCAAGGGAATCAGGTGTACTTCCGCGATGGTAGCGCTCCTGGGCTGCTTTGGAGCACCCTTGAGCGCGTTTATTTAGCCAACAGACGCGATGAGGCATAAACCTTTGGAAAAGTGGGTCATTTGGCAACATCAAAGAGCATTTGTCTAACATGAGCATGAATGACTTTGAACACATGACACAGTAGGAAGACTGGGATGAAGACAGTGACAAATTACTCTGTAACAAGGATCATCATCAAATATTGAGGGCATAGGAGAGGGGTAGGCCATCTCCCTTTCTCATTTGTCATTTTGATCTAGGTTAGGGAAGTTTTTCTTGTTTGTCATGGTTGTTACTAGACCCGCACATTGGGCTAGAGGGATTACTTCTATCTGTAGAAGGGATTACACGGTTAACAACAAGGAATAGCCTTTGTTGCTTGGAGATATAGTGTTATGCAACTATGGAAGAAGAGAAAACGTTAGAAGAAACAAAGATGGTAGGAAGGAGATTGAGTAGCTTTTCTATCAATGGTGGCCCAATAATGCTAGGTGGCATATAAAAGGGAGGGCCCCTTCCACTCAGAAGGATGGTTTACACTGCATACTACAGCTACACTAGTTAAGTTAACTTGGAACATATTATGGGAGGGACCCATGAATATATCCAACAGTCCCTGTAGTGGGGGCTTTAGAAGTGGAGTGGGGTTCTCTTCTCATGCATATGAGGGTGAGAAGTATCAAAGAAGAAACCTTGCCTTAGCAAGTAGATGAGACCAAGACTACCTTGAGGGTGTGCTTGCGGTCCTCTAATTGAGGATGCATTTCTCTTTACACTAACCCTCTAGGTATCAACTAGATACATATAAAATTGAGGTCTTATCAACCTTTACTAAGGAAATGTGAATGTAGAGCAACATGAAGAAAGAAAAGTTCAGAGACGAACATAGAACTCGGTTATGGAGTAGCAGTGGTAGCTCAAGCTCTTTTTCTGTCAAAAGCCATAGTTATAGGAAAAATAGACTTCTTGATCACATTTCCAAACTACTATACCAAAAGTAGATGATTAACCTCAATAAAAATCACTATTCCTTAACCCATGGATATAGGACAAGGACTGAGTGGCTCGAGACGAGCCAAAATTTTGTGTTTGGGGCCTAATGGAGGCCAATTTTTTTTTTTTTTTTTGTTATATTGTTAGTATAAGGGACTGTGCAGAAGAGAGTGGCACTAGCTTGAAGGATCTAACATTCACTATTAGAGCTGGCACAAAAGAGAGAGACACGACGAAGGGAGGCACCACTCAGAGAGGAAGATAGTGTCCAAAATAGGAGGATGCGTGCAGATAAATATGGTAGTTATGATTTTGGGGATGAAGGGCGAAGGAGAGGAAGGTCACCATGGTAGGAGAATATGGAGATATTTGCAGAGGAAAAGAAGTCAATGGAGTGATGAAGAACTGGTAACATATATTTTCTACAAGCTTGACTAGGAAGTTAATTGGCGTGGGATAGTTGGAGAAGAATTTATTAGAGAATATCTAAATTGTTTTCCAATGTGGAGGATAACTAGAAGGGAGGAGAAGTAGGCCAAGGAGGAACAAGAAGCTATGAAGGACCAATAAGAGGAATCATCCAAACTAGTTCGAGGACTGGTGAAGAAAAGGGAAGAGCTACCGATACTGTGCCTTCTATTATAATAATCATAATTTTAGATGTTATATGTGTGTGTGTCTGTAGCTATTATGAAACCTGTGTGTAGATAAAATAGTCTTTAGTAGAGTCGATGGTATGTTTTCTTGTATTAGTTATTGTATTATGTTATGAGAAATTCCTATAAGGTTGATGAGTTTGAAGTGATTAATTCCTATTGTAGCACCAACTTGCATATTTTTGTTTGATGCTAAAGTAATGAGTAGAATAGTTGATTTCCCCCTATATTCTTGGTGTATAAATTCATTTTTTTGTTATCATTATATGTTTTTATTGGTTTTTTTTCTAAATAAGATTAATCTATTAACATTAAGGGAGTAAAATTACAACGTGACCGAAGTCAAAACACTGCCCTGAAGAGAGGCAAGGTTGTCAAGATAAGCATGGAATGAGATTGCTCCATTTCAGGGAGCTCAGTCTTGAACCGTTTACTGAGTTTACAAAAATGCAAAAAAGAACTGAAATTCCATATAACAGTCTGAACAAAAACTTGCCCAATAGTATGGGCCGCATTGCATGCTATCAAGGCAACAATGAGCAAACTAATCATCTGGAGGTTCTTCAACAATCCGACACCAACCTGTATCAGGCATGTCCCCTACAAGAGCTGTTGTGGAGTTGGATGGACCAGGATCAGCCGGCGCCATCACCCCGCATGAGCGCTTCGAGCTTGGGCATCTGGAATCTACATGGACGTGCTGCCAATCCCCATTTGTAAGTTCAAAGACGGAACAGTGACAGAGCCCGGGCCCTCCTGATGAGAGCTAGACTCTCCCTCCTGGGCTTCCTCATGGAAAACCACCGAAATGTGAGCGGTGATCCTTGGGCGGTTCAGAGAGCTGCTGAAGGTGAAGAGCGCAGAGCCAGATGAGGGACGCCCTCTCCCACTTCGAGTGCAAGGGTAGTGGCCGATAAAGAAATCGCTTGAAAGGGAAGGCGACTCGGAAAAGCTGGAAGGCACGCGCCGAGGCTGACCTCTGCGAGACCTCATTCTATGGCGACGACGAGGCATTGGGGAGACAGAAGCGGCGGGAGGAGAGCGAGGCGGGGCAACAGCAATGACAAGTCCAGAGGATATCTGAAAGACGACAAAGCGAAGGCCTGATGCCCAGGAGGAAAACCAGGGGATAGACAGAGGCGGCTCCAACGAAAGACTAGAGAAAGGCTTCAGAGAAGCCTCCCCTTTCAATCTACAAGAGGCAGCAGAGATGATGGAACCCACATGATATACCCAGAAGCCAGAACTATGACCAGAAGCGGGATAAAACTGCGAATGAATCGACAGACACTGCTCCACTGCAAGCTTATAGCTAGACCATAAAGTATCAACCTCCTTCAGGCCTCGAAAGAAATCCGCCATAACTGCAGTAATGAATAGAGCCAAGGTCTGAGACGAGCTGGAGCGTGCGAGAGCATGAACCAGAGTGCCGAACAGGATGGGAGAGTTAGAGCCGCTTAACATGAACCAAATGAACACTGCATATTCCAAATTCCGAGAGCCTCCATTCATAAACCGAGTTATCATATTGTACTGGGTGGGCAGGTGTCGTCCCGCCTCGCGCCACCCCTGTTCCATCCGAATTGAAACCTGTTTAAGCACCCACATCCGAGGTATATGTTTTTATTGGTTATTTAATGATATAATGTCAATTAAGCATTTGAAAATATTCTTTGTAATGAGGGGAGATGATAACATAATTATAGTTTTGTCTTGTTAATCTTATATCTATTGAATAACAAATTGTTGTGTCA
Source organism: Pinus tabuliformis (assembly GCA_031772625.1). Lineage (NCBI taxonomy): Eukaryota > Viridiplantae > Streptophyta > Pinopsida > Pinales > Pinaceae > Pinus > Pinus tabuliformis. Next base: position 209,826,488 of record CM062811.1, read on the forward strand.
ATGTTGAAAAGGTTGTTGAGGGAAATGAAATGCTTTAGTTGTGATACTATGGTGGATAATGAACAACACATTAAATAGTTTGTGTGTAATTTCCCTTCCTAAATTATTTTGGAACAATATTTATTTCTACATTTTGGGGGCCAATTTTGGTGAAGACAGGGCCCATTTAATTTTTGATAGAAGACTTAGGAGTTAGAGGCAATTTAATTTAATTTTATTTATAGAGGTAAAGAAGTAAATGTAGTGGTGAAGAAATGAGAGCAGATATTTTCAACAAGCTTGACTAGGAAGTTAACTGGCATGGGATAGTTGGAGAAGAAGTTGTTAGAGAATATCTAAATTGTTTTCCAATGTGGAGGATAACTGGAAGGGAGGAGAAGTAGGCCGAGGAGGAATGAGAAGCTATGAAGGACCAATAAGAGGACTTGTCCAAAACAATTTGAGGGCTTGCTAGAGAAGAAGGAAGAGATGTCGAGACTGTGCCTTTTATTATAGTAGTAAGCATTTTAGATGTTAGGTGTGTGTGTCTGTAGCTATTGTGCAACCTGTGTGTAGAGAAAATAATCTATAGTAGAGTCGATGATATGTTTGCTTGTATTAGTTATTGTATTATGTTATGAGAAAGTCCTATAAGGCTGATGAGTTTGATGTTAGTGATTCCTATTGTAGAGCCAACTTGCATAATTTTGTTTGATGTTGAAGTAATGAGTAGAATAGTGTCTTTCCCCCTATATTCTTGGTGTATAAATTCAATTTTTTGTTATTACTGTATGTTTTTATTGGCTATTTAATGATATAATTTCAATTAATCATTTCATAATATTCTTTGTAATGAGGGGAGTTGATAACATAATTATAGTTTTATCTTGCTAATCTTATATCTATTGAATAACAAATTGTTATGTCAATGCCAAAAAGGCCGCTGAGGGAAATAAAATGCTTTGGTTGTGATATTATGGTCGATAATGAACAACACGTGAAACAGTTTGTGTGTAATGTCCCTTCCTAAATTATTTTGGAATAAGATTTATTTCGACATTTTGGGGACCAATTTTGGTGATGACAAGGCCCATTTGATTTTTTATAGAAGACTTAGGAGTTATAGGCAACTTAATTTAATTTTGTTTTGTTTTGTTAATGTTATGTGGGGACCAAGCACATAATAAATATGCACTCCCTAAGCCAATGATTCAAAATGCATCAGAGGGAAGAAAATGCGGGAAGAAAGGGTCCATAAAAGTTATAAAAGGAAGGCAACACACTTCATTTGGCATTCTTGGCTTATCGGATTTGATTATGTTGCTCGAGTTGTTTAGCTGGGTCACTTTCTATTTAGAAAGAGTTTTACCAATGAAGAACTCACCCTTTCTTAGGGGGACTTTGAGTGCCACCCTAGAGAGGTTCATCCATTATAATCCAGAGGATATTTGTAGAGAGATTTCTAGCATTTGTATCCAGTTCACCCCAGTAGTGCATATTTTTGGAGGACGTAGTAGTGGATCTAGTGTGGCCATTGCAACATTCTTCTGGAGGGCTATTACCTGGAGAAATTAGGAGAAGAAGGCTCAATAGATTTGTTGGATATTGGGTGAGTTTAAGGTCTGGAAGTGGCAACAATATTCATGAGTCATTTTGCAGACTCTGTGGTTAGTGCAGAAGAGAGAAACTGGGCATACATAGATAGAGTTTCAGACATTGGGGCTATTGATTTCCAGAGAAATAAGGGAAGTATTGGTGGGTTGATTTTCTCTATTTCAAGAGTGTTTGGTGAGGATTTTTCTAGTGGTTACAGACAACGTGCATCAACAGCTATTGGAAAGCGTAGGGCTTTGGGGTCAATTTTGGAAGGTCAAAACCAGGCCAAACCATTTCTAGGTTTTTCTGGGTTTTTGAGAAGGACCTCATAAATAATTTTGCAGAATTTTCTAAGCACCAGGGTGGGGTTTTCAGCCATATATTTGCAAAGACAATGTATAATTGCTAGGGACTGCGCAGTGCCTTTGGGGGTTGTTTTTTGGAGGTCAAAATCAAGCTAAACCAATTTTGAGTTTTTGTGAGTTTTGGTTGAGGAGCCTAGATATAAATTTGTAGAATTTTCTGAGTACCAGATGGGGTTTCCAACCATATATGTGTAGAAGACAATGCATAATTGTTGGGGACTGCACAGTGCAGCAGTTTGTCAGTTGATTGTAGCCTCCGGTTGTCATTGGTTCACCCCGGCTTTGCTCCGCTTGCCTTTGAGGCAAGCCGAGGTGCATTCCTTCCATATTTTGTACTTTTCACCAGTTTATAATGAAATGGCTCAGCTACTTCCATATTTCTGATTGTTCTGGGTGTTTACTAAATTGTTTTGAAAATTCTGTGGTGAAAATTGTTATTTTCTTGCATATCATTGTTTTTCCTATTTTGGAACATTAAATTGTGTAAGAAACCGTGAAGTGTCACATAACACATAGTCTCAAAATGACTATTAGGTGTCTAGACCCTCACATGGTAATATGTGGTCCTAGTGTCACTTAGACACATTAATATCATCTAACTGTGGAAATCTAGATCTAGTAGTCCCGAATAGCACCTCGAGTGAGACTTCATCCAATTTGTGGGTGATGTGGAATGCGTTGATGTTGAGCAGGCTTGTTGGCTGAACTGCAAAACAAATTTCGGGTCTGTTAGAATCCCATGTGTCAACAATGAATTCCTATTGTTTTGAAGTTCAAGTATTTTTCTACCTTATGCATCTAATCATGTCTTAATGTGGGATTCTTAGGGAAAAGGTATTCAAAGGATAGTTGACAATTTTCTATGATTACCCTCTCTAATATCTTTATCTATGCTAAAAGTCATAGTTCTCTAAGTGCCTCCCCAACAACAACACAAAAAATGAGAATATGTTTATATGGTTTCCTACATACAGGATTGAATGATAGAAACATGATCATTTTTTCAACACAACGTTTGATAGGGAATTGTGAGGCTCTAGGTGCAGTAAAATAGAGATAAGAAATTTATTGCATGCTCTAAATTATTCTAAACATCATATTGAAAAGGATAATTTCAAACTGTATTGCATTAAAATGTAAACTTGTAAGAAAATAATTAATATCATTCCAAATCTATAACTTTCTTAGTGGCATCTAATATGTCATAGTCCATGAAAATTCTATTCATAACTTAACATGTAACTTTGTATATTGAGCATCGATTAAGAATAATTGAATTCATTAACACACCAGTACTTCAACATATTAAATCTATAAAAACCAATTCTACAATTCATTTTATAGCATATCAACAAAGAAAAATAAAACCTTAAAGCCAATGTACAAGAGAGTATATAAAATGTACAAAACAGTGAAGTAAAACCAAAATAATTAACTAAGAAAAAATAACTATTATATATAGTGATGTGGGAGAATCTACCAGTAAAACCCATGATTGACCTTCTTAGGTGAACAAATTTACCAGAGAAAGTTGGTAACAAGATGTAATTGTAAATTTAATGGAGTAACAATATGTCGCTATCAAGGTCAAAATAGTGAGAAAGATAGGAATAAATGATGCAAATAGAGTGAAATTTGCATGTCCCAACATCTCCCCCCAGCTGAAGCAAATTCATGTCCTCATGCAGACCTCTTCAGTCAGACTCTAATATGTATTGTGAATGCAGTTTAGAAAAATTATAAGCCATTGCTATATTATTTGTGGGAGTTATATGTCTGCGGGAGGTGATCAAGTATAGCCACCACATTTTTTTGTTTGTTAACCTTAATTGATATGAATGTTGAAAATTGAATACAAGGAGCCAAACCAATGGGAATTTGAATTTGAGCCTGAGCTAGTTGGGTCCACATCTCCTGATATAGTCTAAATACTTAGGGACCCTAGAAAGTTCATGCATAATGTTTTGAAAGAAATAGGGGTCCTTGTTTCTTATCCTTTCATCGCATGCTTCCCACCTTAGTATAATCCTATATAATGCATCCTATTTCATCAATTAAATACTTCTAGAACAATTTTCAAGGAACTTATTCATAATCTCCATCACCTGATCACTTGCCTTTGAAAATTGCAAAAATATGTTATATACTCTTAATACCTCATTAGCAAATCTTGGCTCATTTCAAACATATAATGTCATGGATTTTAAGGTTGTTTCCGTATCATGAGCTTCTTTCTAGCTAATTTATTCTTCACAAAATAGGTGAAATCCATTAACTAAGTTTCTCCTTCATAAGATGAAAAGTTAAAACTTTTCTCTCCAATAAAAACATGCTCATGTAGGTACAACTCACACAATGAGTGTTGTTCCATGAAATTGTCTTGTTGAAATGTCTTTAGGAATGTTTTGAAATAAGTCATGTTATATGGTCTTTGTTCCTTTGCTACTGTTAATGTCAATATTAAGAGGTTTTCTTGTAAGAAAAAAGGATAGGAAGGAGAGGTCTCCTACAACTAAATGCACTATGTGTTAGGTCATACATTTATTCTTTATCCTCCTGTAACAAATGAACTTTCACCTATAACTCCTTAATTTTCATTTCTTCCTTCTTCCTCTCCTCTTCGATCTTATCCCACTCTAATCTTTGAAGCATTATCTCTTCAGCCAAATCCCTTTTAATATTGTGGACAATTTTCTCGTGCTCACTCAAAGGGATCACTTCTTCTTACAACGAGACCGCCAATTGTGTCCATTTACTTATTTCATCAAATACAAATATTGAATTCACATGCTCTTATGACCTAGGTTGTGCTACCTCCATTGCTATTACTATTTCTACTACTCTTATAGTAGTGATTTCAACACATTCCTTCAATTCTTCTCCTTTTTCCTCTAGCAGAACTACCTCAACTACTAGTTCTTGCGTAGTAGCAGTATCATTAGTAAGTTCTTATGTATCAACACTATTATTCTCCTAAGGATACAATGCTTTGACTACTGGTTATTTTGTAATAACAAATTCATTAGTAGGTTTGTGTGGTGTAGCCCAAAAATCTTTAGGGCGTTCTATTTCAATTAATGGTTCTTGTGTGACAACAATATCGTCAACAAATTCTTGTGGTGCAACCCAAAATTTTACACTTTCCACTTCAACTTCTACTCGTACTCCCACTGAAATAGTTACCAGTTTCTGAATATTTTTCTTTACATAACCAACTTATATAAGAAGCTCCCCAACACTTTTCCTAATGGATTCCTAGTTTTATTGATCTCAAAGGGTGTACATATAGTTTTCACTGCATCAACTAAGGTTTCTAACCCTAATTGTTTCTTAAATTAGACTTCGTCCTTAAGCATATCAAGTTGATTTCTTCAATTTTCATTTTCTTTTCTTAAATACTTAATTTGATGAGATAGAGCATCAAACTTAGACTTAAAATGTGGGGGTCATCACCTTTTTTTTGCTTTAATTCCTCTTCTGTATCTTTGTTGGCCCACTCCTCTAACATTTTCATTTCTTTAGTAACAACGATGTCCCAGATGATGAAGCATATGGCGACGTAATAATAAATTCAACCCTTTTTCTTGAGAATCTATCTCCCATAAGCTTCTTTATTGGTATTTTCTTACCCTATTTTGTGAGGGATGTTCTACCTTATTAGGGCATGCTCCATATTTAGAACCTTTAGACATTCCACTGGAAACATCTATTAGTATTGTTTTACATGCATTCCTTTTTTAGTTTAAGAGTCTTTGGCAAGTGTATCAATAGGAGAAGTTTCTAAAGAGACTTCCTCCTAAGGGCTTCAAAAATGTGTCTCAAAAGAAGAAACAACCCTTCTACTAGGTTTTTCATTCTCTATTTCAATGCCTTCATCTTGCTCTTCTGGCTCATTTTCTTCTTGCTCTTCTTGAGCCGGTACTCTTTCATTGTCCAACGAACTTGCCCATGTACTCCCTTGCTAATCCACTTATTCAACTCAAGATTGGTCACACATGTTTCTGGTTGTTTGGGATGTCGAACATAATCAACCATGTGTTTTAATGACTTCAAAATATAGTAGGGAGTGTTTATTAATTTCCTATTATGCAAGTGTGCCAACAACTGGAAATAGTAATTTAAAAAAACCCCAAAGCACCCTTCACATGTTATAAAATTTCGAGTGAAGTAAGATACATCTTCTCAGGGATGCAGAAGGGAATTTATATCCAATCCTATCCCTTTCTACCTTATCTTCTCACCTCCTGGTAAAAACTTAGCTTTGTCCATTGGAACTACAGTTTTCCTGCTAAAACAATGCAATCGTGTCTAAGGTAGGTTTGTTACTCTGAAAATAACATCCTTTGTCACAAAAATTTGTACTCACCTTATGAATGAACCCTGTGCATTCAAATTTTGTGTAAATCCTAAAGAAAATTTCTTATTAAACACTTGGAAATTGTTAAAATATGCCAAATATCCTTTGACCCAGAATATAGCATGAGATCTTGGATAATATGTTAAGGCATCAGTAGAGTTTGGTTCATGTTGGACTGCTACTCCATCCATGGTTTTTAACTTTCAAGGAGAATGTTATAGGTGTAACACTTGTTCATGCAAATTCATGTTGAAAGGAGAATGTTGAGTTCATTAGAATTGGCAAGATTTAGTTATGGCAAGGTATAAGTGGATTTTTTATGTCACAATTGGAAAGTGTTATGAATGATTCAAAGGGATTTAAAAATAGTCATAACAAATTTCATTTGAGTAACGGTGATAGGATGATAATTGACATTATGAGTACAATATTTGATTATCACATGAAAAAATAGGGAAGTTTTGGTGCATCGTAAAATAGTGCGATACAAATCCACCATCCCCCCCCCTCGGTCCTGCAACGCTTTCCCGCCGGTTCTGCTTGTTCAGCCCGCCCATTGATTTTCCTATTCAGTCTTCTCGCTAGTCCGTCAACTCAAAGAAACCCCAAATACTTCGTTGGGTCTAACTTCATCCCTCGCCCAATGCTCTTTCGCCTGCTTCTTGCGCCTTGTTCGTTCAACTCCTTGCTTGTTTTCTTGATTTCTTGCTTGGTTGCCACAGAATGATCCACACACTCCTTATACTTATACCCATGCTAAATTGTCATCTTGGCCAAGAGTCATGTCTCTTCACCCACATGTGGGTTGGCCTCAACATAAACTTAAGTCAGCCCAACCACTCCAACATGTCGGCGTGTCCAATTTTATCAAAGTCATCCTCCTCATTGTCGCACGCCCTGCCAGTCGTATAAACTCAGCCTCTTGTCGCACTTTCTCCTTCTGCGGGTCGCACAAGTCACTTGTGTCACCCTCCATTGTTAGACGTCCTCACCGGGCACTCGCTGGTCTCGCCTGCTGCAATGGGTGTGCACCTTCCGTCGCCTTTAACTGACCTGCTCTCGTCTCACGTCCACCCAAGTCAAGTAGCATGGGCACCAGTTGCACATAGGTGTGCCCGACTTAAAACGGCCGCGTTTAACCGAAGTTGTCCCATCATCGCATATAACCGAGTTCGAGCATTTGTCACACATGTGGGCAAACCCAACTCATCTCGTGGGCCTGATATCCTCCACCACTCTAAAAATGTTTTTTTCCTCGACAACACCATCCTAGCAACATCCATCACCAAGACATATCCATAAGTATGGCCACCTAGATATCTCCACCTATTACTTGCTCCATGTTACCAATCTGCCAAACTCTGCAATAAAATCAAGTGTTGGATTCCCCTATGATGGTTATTAGTTGGGTAACTAATCCAGTCATAACAATGCCTCCACAAGAACGCGTGATCCGTACGTCATCATGACCAATCTTCGCATCTTATTGTCAATTGTGTCCATCTCGCTCCAAGTTTGTGCTGATAAGTATAGAGGAATCACTGCCATGAGCAGCTAAAAATGAGCCTCATATTCATGTTAGTCTAAGAAGGGAGGGAGGAAGGGGAGGCCAAAAGATCTCCCTCATCCTTAGCTAATATCTCAATCCACCTGTCTAGAACTTCCTTCTCCAATACCTACATGTATGCTTTCTTACTCTTCTCTTGACTCTGGGGTCTAGCATCTCCATTCCCTTCCACTGCCTCTAGCCTACCTATCAAGTCCAAGATACTATCGGACAATGCTCTAATAACCTGTATCTACTCTGTAATTTTTGACTCTGCAGAAGACAACCTCTTATAAAGTTCTTCATCCCGCTTGATGTCCTCCACATTCATTTTTGTCAACCTACACCTAACTTTCATAGCTTCCATGGTTGATACCCCTATAGGATCATCATCTCATCCATCGTAAATGTACAAATTCATGTGGCATCATCATAGACTCATACTGCTTCATAAATTCCATACCCAATACTACTTCATAATCATCCAGTTGCATAATTGTGAAGTTGATCTTCCTAGACCACTCACTAGTGTTCACATCCACATTCTTTACCACATCAATAACTGAATTTGGTGGGGAATTCAACACTTTAAGTCGAGCTTGAGTTGGTGAAAACTTCATCCCAATCTTCCTTGTAGCTTCCTCTCTAATGAAGTTATGAGTCGCACCACTGTCCACCATTGTGAGTAAAGTTCCTTGCCCAATATTCATATCCACATACTCCAATTTGTTCCTCTGAAGGTCCCGTCATGGGACAACTTTCGTAGCTACTGTAGCTCCCAGAATTTGCATCACCCCAATGGATGGTTCTTCTTTCTTCTTCTTCACATCAGCTTGTGTTGATGTAGCAACCATCTGTCTTGAAGGACAATTCTTCACCGTGTGGTTCTCTCCACACAACCAACATTTCAAAGGCTTCTTCGTCTTCGACTTGTCATTCGATTTCAAATGCTCCTCATTGTAGACTTCTCCTTTGGTTGATTAGACTTCTTCTTTCTCTCTTCTTTCCCTTCATCATAATGTTCTACCGAGAGATCAACTGCAGCAAATGCTTCTTCTAGCCTCTTGATCTTCTTCCTCTTCACCTCATTGCATGCCCAAGGTTTTAATCCTATGATGAAATTTAACACTTTGTCCTTTTCCGCCATATCAGGTAGCTCCAAGATTGCACTCGGGAATTATTGTTGATATGTGTGTAGACTTCCTGTTTGCTTAATGTACTTAATATTTGTCCTCGGATCCCAAGTCTCATCTTGTGGGCTAAAATGAGCCTGCAAATCCTTCTTCATATCATCCCAAGTAGAGATGTCATCAACATCACCATTGGAAATCTGATCCAACTTCTGTCTCCACCACATCTTAACATCCTTTGTGAGGAATTGAGAAGCTACTTTGACCTTGGCTTCATCATTAGGTAAGCCCAAGTGCTCCAAGTATTGCTCCATATCCCATAATAAATTTTGAAGTTCTTTGGCACTCCTCATCGCATCATAAGAATCAGGTTCCTTCACTTTCACATGATCAACTCCTCTAATTGGTCCCTACCCAACTGCTTTCTTCAAAACAACTATCTCATTCCGAGCATCGTCAAGATATTTCTGCAACTTCAAGATTTCCTCCCAACCTTGGTCTCTTGAAACACCAATGTTCTTGACTTCCTTTTCTATTTGTGTATACATCCATTATGTATACTCATACGAAATTTGAGGTTCTCATGCTCCTCTTTCATCTTCATGAACTCATCTCGAATTTCAACATTCTCAGTCTCCAACGAAGCCACCTTTGAAGAAAACTCCTCCATCTTGTCCAATACTTTTTCCATGAAAGCTGTCCCGTCATCCTTGTTGGAGTCATCCATCACCTAAGGTTCTTCCACCTAGTCAGCCCTCAGTTTTTCTTGTGATCTTGTAAAGACCATACACTACTTCGTTCAACTTCGACCTTGTAACCTGTCCATGTCGAACTTCTTCAACAAATACCAATTGTCACGAAGTGGTAGTTGTAGCTCTGCTTCACTTCAATCAGTTTGAATCGCCTTGAATCAAGGGAATTTATACCCAGTCTTGTCTCTTTATACCTTATCTTCTCACCTTCATGTAAAAACTTAGCTTTGTGCATTGGAACTACACTTTTCCTGCTAAACCAACACAATCATGTATGAGGTAGGTTTGTTACTCTAGAAATAACATCCTTTGTAACAAAAATTTGTGCTCACCTTACTACTGAACCCTGTGCATTCACATTTTGTGCAAATCCTAAAGCAAATTTCTCATTAAACAATTGGAAATTGTTAAAATATACTAGATATCCCGTGACCGGGAATATAGCATGAGGTATTTTATAATACATTAAGGCATCAATAGACTTTGGTTCATGTTGGAATACTACTCTATCCATGGATTTTAACTTTCAAGGATAATGTTACATGTGCAACACTTGTTCATGCAAATTCATGTTGAAAGGAGTGTTGGGATGGGGTCCTTGGGGTCAATTTTTGTAATAGTTTTTGTTAAAGAATGTAAAGTCTCCATGAAATGTGGAAGCGGAGCGCAAACCTAAGTAAGAGTCAAAGGGGCTTTAGTCCCTTAGGTGGGTAGGTTATAGAGTTGTTTTGAGTCATGCCCATGGTCTGCAGACCATGGTATTGTAAAACAAATGCTATAAGTAGTTGAGTCATATCGAGTCTTAAAAAATAAAATTTTTGTGAAGAATCATTGTAAGGGAAAGGTGCTAAGGAAGGAAAAATATGTTTCATGTACTTAGGTGAAAGGGGAAGGCTCTTGCAGCTGAGTGCGTGAAGACCTTGGTATGTCTGCAAGCTGAGTGCGTGGGCCTATACAACTGAGTGCGTGGGGAGGAGAAGTCTCTAATTGAATGCTTATTCATAATAAAGATTGTTTGGGAAGAAATTATGTGCATCTGTGCCTTGTTTATTGTTTTAGTTAAGTTTTTATATCTCTACAATCTGTTATGACTTATGTGAATTAATGTTTGTTTATTACACGAAAGTAGTGGATATGTATCTTTCATGCATGTTAATAACAATTTAAGACTTCGCAAAGATCAGGAAGTCGTTAGATATATTTGATGTAGTTATATGTTTGAAAAGGGTAGATCTACGCAGAAGTAGGTCTAGGCCAGAAGGGCTATAGAATACACATTTATTGCATGAAACTGGTAGATCTGTAATCTTTCTGTGTGATAAGTACAATTAAGTACCTTCGCGAAGATCTGAAGTTCATTTTGATATAGTTGCAGTAGTTGACATTCGAAAGGAATAGATCTACCCGAAGGTAGATCTAAGCTATCAAAACCTTAGGAAACAATCACATAGGCCTCTGGATGTAGAAACTTGGTTCTAAGATGCCCCAATACTGCTTTGGGTGAGACTGCAGCGTGCGCTACCCAGCAGTTAGGTTTTTGTTGGTTGGTGCGAATAACTCTGAACCTAGGTCAGGCCCCCTTAAGCCAACAAATGGTTCCATTGCCGGGACCCGAACTTGGGTCTCTCAGGTGCGAGCCGAGTATCCTAACTAGCTAGACTACAATGGAACTTGTTAGGGCCTAAATCTACCTCAGGCTGAGAAAGGCAGGTCTAGGGTAACATCAAACCACGCTTAACCTGGTAGCTAGCCCTACCAGGTCGGGAGAGGGCTCTCTCCTTGTCAATCTCAGGAAAATATAGCAAATGAGGCTTGAGATGACTGATGTAAAGACTAATTTTAGGCTAGGTATATGCTCAAAGGAGTTTGATTGAGTTTTATGGTTGATTGCTGGATCAAATGTGAAAGGCAGTTTTGGGTTCGGGGAATGGACTCAGTCTTGTAGAGGTTTCTGTGGGGCGAGGTAGGCAAATGCTTTAGTACTTTGAATTAAGTGAAATGGAGAGTCTTAAGACTGGTGAGGAGTTGGAGAGGGCATGGAAGTGTCATGAGTCCTCTTCAAACAGTAGAAAACATGTAAAGCTAAACAAACCCTAGGTAGAGCACTGCAACATCAATGATTTCTACCTTTATCCTTGATTCATTTAGTTAAGCAGAAAAGAGAGAGATGATGGCACACATAAACATGTGTAAAATTGAATCATGGAAGGAAAAACAATACTAAATCACCTTGCCACAAGAATCCCACAAAATGCTGCAAACCCTGGTCTATTTCCTTGCCAAACTGCAGAGATGAATGTACAATAATGCTCAAAGCATTCAAAAGAGTCCAACCTTCTGGAAAAGTCCAACCCCTACACTATGAAATTCATAAAATATATACATTTTCTCATCCTTGTACTAAGAGAATTGAACTCAACCATTTTCTTCAAAATAGAATCAGTTACATTAAACTTGGACCGAATTTCTGAAAATAGGTGTTGAAGATGAGCTCATATCTTCTAAACCATAGCACCTGTTACAAAAATGAAAGAGGTTTTTGTAGATAAGGTTATGTTGGAGAATAAACTCTCTCAAATGTTTGAAATTCGTTTCCAGTTCCTCGTAATCTGTGCCACAAAATCATCTCTAAAACAAAAAATCATTAACAATTTAAATCTGTGAAAATGAGCTGTAAATATCTAGTCACATATCCCAATTCATGAAACCTGTGAATAAAATGAAAGAGATTTTTGTTATATGGCTCGTGATTAACAAAAACCTCCTTGGGTTTTGAAAAATTACTTTCCATCTGTTGTAAAATGGCACCGCACTAAAATGACTAAAACAATAAAAAATATGAAAAAATTGCTTTGTTTTAATGTAGGTTCCAAATATCACTGTATATATCCCACATAGTAGCACCTGTGCATAAACTGAAGGAGGTTTTTTTTATTTGGTATGCGATGAACAAAAAACTCTTTCACTTTTGAAAAATTCCTTACCATTATTTCAGAAACTGATTTTTTTACTAAACTTGTCATTGTGTGCAGCAACTAACCTCAAAACATACATAACCAAGAATCACTCATTCATTTCAATCATATCTTCTAATCCGGGAGCCGGTTACGGGAGTGTGATATATCGTTGGAAATATTTTTCCGATATTATTCTGATGGAAACACTTGTGACATGTTTTGTGTTGAACATCATGTGCAAAACATCTAACAAAACCAGACATAGTAATAGCTCATGTTGATCCCTAGTGTCAGGCTGCAAAGACTGGAACTAACAGAACCATTTGTTGGCATGCGACAGAAAACTGTCATTTACTACATAAATTTATAAACACACCCTAGCAGTTGTTTTGAAATTTTTGCAAATCTATCGTTCATGATGAGCGCCATTGTTGAAGTTATGAATTAATGATGGATATAGCCTATACCTATTGAATGAAGAAAGAAACTCGGCCTTAGGATTAGGGCGTGGGTGCAGTGCGTAGAGGATTCCAAGGCCATGGAAGAGGAGGAGGAAGGAGGTGGTGGCGAGGAGCAGAGAACCCCCTTCAAATTGTAGAAGCAGACTAAGGAGATGACTTATGGACCTAGGAAGAAGCAAAAATCGAACAAACAGGCACATGTGGATCCAATGGTACTCACTGAGGGGGACTTGAATGAGATCAGGGGTAATGTCCAAGACACAATGATAGAGTTGTGGACTCAATTTGAGCAGCAGTACATGCAGACGTTGGGGAGCATGCAGAAGGATTTGCGCGAGTTGCAGATTCAAACAGGAAGAATTCAGGCGAGCATGGGACAAGCGAACAGGGTTCAAATGAGCCTGCAGCAAGCGAGCGAGAGCTTAATGGAAACATAACAGAATCTGGACCTCAGATTCATTCCCTTGGTGGAAGGAACATTACGCATAGAGTCAAAGGAAGATAACGCCCAGCTCGGAAAGAGCAAAGGCGCGGGTGTGAGTTTAACCGTGCTGCCACTTCAAACCCTCCACGCGCTTCATCAGGGGGTCTCAAATGAGCTTTGGATTAGAGAGAAGCGCGTGCTATTGGTAATTAGCGAAGTCAAAATGAACAATGAGCAGACCTTTGTTGAAAAGGCTTAGGCTCTTAAGGAAAACTAAGAGCTAACAATGTGAAGCTAGAGCCTCAAAGCAACAATTACACAAGTGTGTAATTTAGTACCCGAACTACACATTCCAGAGGATGCGGCAACTTCAAAAAATATTCAAAAATTGGATGTTGCAGTGCGAAATTCTAAGGATGAGGTAGGCTGAGTTACTTTTGACTTTCAGATGAAGATGTTAGAACTACAATTGAAACTGCAGTTGACTACTCTGCCAGAGGACAAGGAGCAGTGCGGCGCAACCATCAGAGAACACATGTCTACTTTGGATAATGCAGTATCGAGCTGCAATGATCTTTTTGAAAACACAATGGAGTTGTGGACCACTTTGCATGAGAACTTAAACCTTCAATGACTAGGTACAAAGATTAGAGAGGCATGGCAGAAAGTTGATGATATTAGGGCGACTGTGCACACTTTGGCTCTAGTCCAGCGCTTCGCGCGCTTACAAGAAGGGAAGCTGCTGCAGGGACAGGTTGAGGAGTTGTAGCGCAAAGAAGCACTTTTGAAGGCTCAAATTCAACCATGGATAGAGGAAGCAAGCCATATTACTCTGGAAATCCAGGAAAAGTTGAAGACTTTCTAGCAGATAGAAAGGACCATGTGCCTCGCGATGGAGGGGCCAACTACAAAGAAGTTGGTCGAAGAAGTGCAGCAAGATGCAGTACAGAGCATAGTGGACCTTAAAGTATTGAAGCTGGAGTTTAGTGACCTCTGTAATAAAGTGGAGAAGCCAAATGAGTGACTTGAGGGAGAGTCACCATATTTTTGTTGGGGGCCTATTGGGATGGGGTCCTTGGGGTCAAGTTTTGTCAGTTAAATCAATTTTTGTAATAATTTTTGTTAAAGAATGTAAAGTCTCCGCAAAATGTGGAATTGGAGTGTGAAGCTAAGTAAGAGTCAAAGGGGCTTTAGTCCCTTAGGTGGGTAGGTGATAGAGTTGTTTTGAGACCCACACATGGTCCACGGACCATGGTATTATAAAGCAAATGCTATAAGTAGTTGAGTCATACCGAGTCTTAATAAAAGAAACTTTTTGTGAAGAACCATTGTACGGGCAAGGTACTAAGGCAGGAGAATTCTGTTTCCTGTACTTAGGAAAAATGGGAAGGCTCCTGCAACTGAGTGTGTGGGCCCCTACAGCTGAGTGTGCAGGGAGGAGAAATATGTAATAGAACACTTATTCATAATAAAGATTGTTTGGGAAGAAATTTTGTGCATATGTACCTTATTTATTGCTTCAGTTAAGTTTGTATATCTCCACGATCTGTTATGAATTATGTGAATTAATGCTTTTTTATTACACGAAAGTAGTGGATCTATATCTTTTATGCATGTTAATAACAATTTAAGACCTTCACGAAGATCGAAAAGTCATTAGATAGATCTGTTGTAGTTAGTTGTTCGAAAAGGGTAGATCTGCTGATAGCACATCTTGGCCAGAAGGGCTTCAAAATACACATTTACTGCGTGAAACTTGTAGATCTGTAATCTTTCTGCGTGATAAGTACAATTAAGTACCTTCGCAAAGATTTGAAGGTCATTTTGATAGAGTTGCAGTGGCTGACAATTGAAAGGAATAGATCTGCGTAAAGGCAGATCTAAGCTATCAGAACCTTAGGAAACCATCACATATGCCTCTGGATGCAGAAACCTGGTTCTAGCATCCCCTAATACTACTTCGGGTGAGACTACATCCTGCACTACTTAGGTAGTTGCCAAAAGGGCCAAAAGTTAGGGTTTTGTTGGTTGGCGTGAATAACTCTGAACCTAGGTCAGGCCCCCTCAAGCCAACAAGGAGAATGTTGAGTTCATTGGAATTGGAAATTTTTAGTTATGGCAGGGTATAAGATGAATTTTTATGTCATAATTGGAATGTGGTATGAATGATTCAAAGGGATTTAAAAATATTCATATCAAATTTCATTTGAGTAATGGTGATAGGATGATAAATGACATTATGAATACAGGATTTGATTGTCACATGAAAAATCAAGGAAGTGGTAGTGTATCGTACAATAGTGCGATACAAATCCACCATCCCCCCCTCCACCCACAACCCCCCGCACCCCCACGGGGGCTTCACTCAATGAACCTCTAACATAGCAACATCGGTTAAAGGCCACGGGCAGGCATACACCCATAACAGTGGGTGAGACTAGCGAGACCCGATGAGGACGTGCAACGATGGAGGGAAACATGGGTGACTCGCGGAAGAGTGTGCAACAGTGTAGTGAAGTGCAGGGTGCATGTGAACTGTTACGATGGGAAGAGGCACGAAAGTGCCGTGTAGACCAAAGTTGGGTGAACCGTGCACGACATATTTGGTAAAATGCAAACTCTTGTAAATTGAAGTATACTGATTGTGTTGGTGACACAATTGTTGTAAACATATTGTAAACTGAACTTGTATATTATTTGGGAAGACTTCAGTATTTGGAGTTTCCCATCCCATTGAGAATTGTGTATTTTATCCGTTGTGCATATATAATGATGAAATGGTGAAGTATGAATGAATGTTTTATTTCCGCTGTGATATAACACTTGAATAATTGGAAAATTAACTAAGTGTTGAAGAGTTAGGTTGAAAGACTACCACCAGGATAGGGGCGTGTCAGTTTCACATGAGCAGGTCCTCCAATCGGTCATTTCCCAACTGCTTTCTTCAAAAAACTATCTCATTCTGAGCATCGTCAAGAGATTTTTGCAACTCCAATATTTCCTCCAAACCTTGGTCCCTTACAGCACCAATGTTCTTGATTTTCTTCTCTATTTGTGTATACAACCATTTTGTATAATTGTATCGACATTTGAGGTTGTCATGCTCCTCTTTCATCTTTGTGAACTCGTCTCGAATTTCAACATTCTTGGTCTCCAACGAAGCCACCTTCGAAGCAAACTCCTCCATCTTGTCCAATACTTTGTCCATGAAAACTGTCCCTCCCGAACTTCTTCAACAAATAACACTGTCACAAAGTGCATTAGTATCTCTACTTCTCAGGGAAGTGTCAAAAGAGCATGCAACTGTGTAGTGAAGTGCGAGAGCGGTTGAACTGTTACAACGGGAAGATGAACGACAATGCTAGGTAGACCGAAGTTGGGTGAGTCATGCATGACATATTTGGTAAACTGAAAACACTTGTAAATTGAAGTGTGCTGACCATGTTGGCAAAACGATTGTTGTAAACATATTGTAAACTGAACTTGTATATTATTTGGGCAGACTTCAGTATTGGGAGTTTCCCCTCCCATTGAATGCTGTGTATTTTATCTGTTGTGCATATATAATGATGAAGTATGAATGAATTTTTTATTTCTCTTGTGATATAACACTTGAATAATTGGAAAATTAACTAAGTGTTAAAGAGTTAGGCATATCCCGTACATTCAAGTATTGGTGAAAATAAAGAGTGTAGCCGTGCTGCACCTGACTATGTGTGGTTGAAAGACTACCACCGGGATAGGGCGTGACAGATGGTATCAGAGCAAAAAACTAGCCCCTATCCCTGTGGTAGTATTTCAACCACACATAGGTGGGTGCGGCTCCGCTACACTCTTTCTTTTCACCAATACTTGAATGTACGGTCTACCCCTAACTCTTCAACACTTAGTCAATTTTCCATTTATTCAAGTGTTATATCACAACAGAAATAAAACATTCATTCGTACTTCATCATTATATATGCACAATGGATAAAATACACAACATTCAATGGGAGGGAAAATTCTCAATATTGAAGTCTGCCCAAATAATATACAAGTTCAGTTTACAATATGTTTACAACAATCGTGCTGCCAACACCTCGACACACTTCAATTTACAAGTGTCTGTAGTTTACCAAATATGTCGTGAATGGTTCACCTAACTTTGGTCTATCTGGCACTGTCGTGCCTCTGCCCGTCATAACAGTTCACCTGCGCCGTGCACTTCCTTTCACTGTTTCATGCTCTTCCGGCACTTCCACGTGCCCAAATTTTCAATTAGGGTCCTTATCCACATGTTGCAATTCATCCCACACCATTCAGCACTCGGGCCACCCTTCGTTCAACACTTTGGGTCGCCTTGCCACGCCCTCGAGTCAGGTTTCCTTGCCACACCCTCAGGTCATGTACCCCTACGGGGTGGGGTCACCCTGCTGCGCCCTTAGGTCAGTTCACCTTGCCAGGTTAGGCCTGAACAATGCAGTTCACCCACAGTTCCGTGCCCGGTGATACTGCAACACTTTCCCATCGGTTATGCTTGTTCAGTCTACCCATCGGTTCACCTATTCAGTCTGCTCACCAGTCCGTCCACCCAAAGAAACCCCAAATCCTTCGCTGCGGCTAATTTCAGCCCTCACCCAATGCTCTTACAGCTGCTGCATGCGCCTCCTTCATTCAACTCCTTTCTTGTTTGCTTGATTTATTGCTTGCTTTCCACCAAATACTCCACACTAACTTTCCATCGCATCGGTGCATTAGGGATATTAAAGGACCAATGCTATTATTTTAATAATGCACTAGGGTTGGAAATGATATTTTGTAGGACCGGGGTGTTAGTTGTATGAAATCAATGGCGTGTTAAGAATTACAATGCACTAGGGTGTTAATTGTAAATAATACCGGTGTTTGAATAACTATACGCCCTAGTGCTGTCGTTTTCCGAAAAGGCACTGGTCATGCAAAAAAGATGTCATCATGGTTCTTTTATATAACATAACAAACCAGTGCGGTTTTATGTTATTGACGCACCGATTTTTATATGAGATTTTCTCTTTTTTTAAAACATTGACATGTGATAGTGCAATTATTGTAATTTTTTAAACATGTTATTCATCAAATCATCGACATATATCTTATAACAATATTCATATACATTAAAATTTTAATAGTGCATTTGTATATGATGTTTGGATTAATTTGTTATACTATCAAATTTCATATCTCTTCATTATAATATTTAATCATCCATATATTTAATCAGTGGTGTAACATTTCACAACAACATTGGATAACATAATAGAATAAATTAAAATGTATTTTATTATATATCAATAAGAGGCTCTTTGTCATAAAAAATGAGATTGTTATTGGTAGCCCCTTGTCTTTCAATTGGGACACTATGTCCATTAAATCAAACAAAATGTTTGATTTTCATAGAAAAATATTTCAAAAAATACAAAATGTTGCGTTGCTATCCAAATAGATAATCATTCTTCATTGGAATTTTTGTTAATGCTTAAGCTACTTCCATGACTTGGGTTATTTGGAAGAATCCTTTGTTGATTGCATTGATTGTTTTCGTCATCTTGATCTGTTTCGATCTGTAAATATGAAAATAAAGTGTAATGAGTGTATTTACATTGGTGAGAATAATGAAAATTGAAATAAATAATATACATCAATGTAAATTTAATAGAAATGCACCATAGCAAGAAGCGACTCATAAACTGTGCACATGGTTTCAAAACCAAGTCTCATGCCTTGTTGCAACAACTTAGTCTTATGCTGGTGTAGTTCCATACTTTATTTCATGCATGTTTTAAACTCCATTATAAATCATAGATTTAATATAAAGGGTTTTTTTTTTTTTTTTTTTTGTAAATTATAAACCTAGAGAAGTAAAACAACATAGATAATTACAAATTCCATAATTAATTTTTGATATGCCAACATATACTTACAACCCATATTTAATCCAATGTCAATCAATTCTTCCAATGACTCTTCTTTGTATGTTAACACTTATTTGAAGACATTCAAGTATCAATGTTCTAAAACAATTTAAAATATACAAAAATGAAACCTTGAGTTGTTATAATGAAATATTAACAATTACTCACAAACTTTCATATCAACCATTTTCTTCCTTGTTGTCTTGTTTTATGTGCTGAATAAGTTCCATTTTGTTTTCTTTTTTGCAAGAAAATAATTGAAAAATAATATTTAATGATAAGTTATTTTTTTACATGTAAAAATTCAATCATGATTACATATATTTGAAGCACATTGTTGTTGATATGGCTCCTCCTGTGATGCAATTATGTCCATTTCTTTGACCATCTCCTTGTACACTTTTTTGGGCATTCCTACTAGCATGTTTCGCATATCAACTCATTGATCATTTTGGATTTTCATAATATTCCCGATAAAAGTAAGAAAATGAATGGTTTGTATTAATATATACATATAATTCTAGAAAAGCATTTTAATTAGGAATATTACCTTTTGAATGATTCTTTTTTGTTGTTGTATGTTTTTGCTATCGCAAGTATAACATGTCTCATTGACCATTGCTCTGGAAACACTTCTTGTAGTTTAGATATAATTTGGTTTTTAGAATCATTGGATTGATTTTTGTATTGTAAGTGGAAAGTACTTTTATACGTTCGTTCCACTAGATCCCTATAGTTTTGTAAAAAAATTCCCCCCTTTCAGTAATCTCCAGCACCACTCTAGATGAGCTAAGGACGAATTCATCATTATTTACATGTTCTATAAATTTTCTTTTCTTAGAACGATATTGATCTTTTCCTCCATTGTTGCTCCCTTTAGAACATTAAACATACATGAATTAATATATTGTTTGAAACATGTTATCTATAATTCTTTAGTATATTTTAATGAAAAAAAAAACTCATATTGAATAGTACTTTTTCATTCACTTGATTCATCCTTTTGCAATTTTTCTATTAGGATTTTACACTCTTCTACACTTAGATTAGAAATAATCTTATCGACCTTCTTCATTTTGTGGCTCTGCATGACACACACTAACCAATACATATTAGTTAAACTTACATATAGTTCAAACATATTAATTTTGTAAGAATTTACAAAGAACTTGCCTTCTCTGCTTTTTTTGATGTGCTATCATTGTATCGATTAATATTTTTGTTACTTGACACCTTCTCAAACATTGTTTTATCAATATACAACTTGTACCATTCAATATAGAAGCCACTAAATATATTTTATACATAAATAAATAAAAAAATCAAGAAAAAAGAGCTCTACTAACCGATGCATTTATTCCATCAAACATACCAGGCGTTTAATTATTTAGCAACGTTAGCAAAAACTAATTTTTTAAAATAATTTTAAATTATGACAGTGCGATTTGTAACAATAAATGCACTACAATGACTTAATAGTACTATTTGGCAGAGGTGCATCATTGAATTATATTACACCTGGAGAAACGATGAACATACTAGACAAACCGATAGTGTCATAATATACTAGTGCATCGTATTACACAGGGCACAATGGTGTGTTATATTACACAGGGTGCACCGTGGAACATATATTCGTTTTTTTTTTAAAGCGGGCAAGGTCAACAGGGTTTGAATCTAATTCAATAAGTGACCCCCCTACTTTACATGTCAAACACCTTATATATAGTAAGTACACAAACCCATTAAATGTAAAATTTCTAAAATGAAAAACCCCAATTATGAAGTGGTAGAGGGAGTTAAACCATAAGGTGAAATTTTGCAGGTTTAAGGTAAGTATTGATTTTATTTTTTTCCCTGAATTTTAATTAAATTTAAGTAGGAACAGAGATCGTAAAATTTTTTACTAGTAAAATCAATATAAATTTTTTATTAAACAATGTTTTTATTTTTATTTTTTTCATTATGAATAAATTTAACAGAAATTGTAAAAAAAATTAACAGTAAAATTTAAAATTTTTTCTATCTAGGGTTTTGAGTGAATCACCATACCTTTCAAATTCTGATCTTTCTGCAGTTCCAAAATATTTTGTTGCTCCATAGTGCTCCCAGTATGTCTCTCTTGCAAATGATCTATCTTTTAATTAAACCCTAATAGAAATTGTAAAAAAAATATTAGTAAAATAAACAATAAAATTTAAACTTTTACTATGCAGGGTTTTGAGTGAATCACCATACCTTTCAACTTCTAATATTTTAAATAGTTCTACTGCTCCAAAGTATTATGTTGTTGCACAATGCTCCTAGTATGTCTCTCTTGCAAATCACTCCCTTGAAATTTTGGGGAAAATAATGAAATAGTGAATAAATTTTTACTATTCAAAAGACTATGAAATTAGATTTCGAAAAATCAATTGCAACTCGTTTTTTAATTTAAAAAAAGAAAAGAAAAGAAAATATGCATTTTTTTTCACTTTATCTGAACATTGGTGCATTTGATAGAAAATAACATCAATGTGTATATAAGAAAAGTGCACCGACATTTTTGAGGCACCAAATTTTCTCAACACACCAACATGATACAATTTTTTTTTTTTTTGAAGTCCTAAAATGGTGTGATTAATTTTTTAAACGAAACAATGTGGTTTGTATTTAAATGCATCAATGTTGTAATTGTTATAAGAGAACCAAGATGGTTGAATTCATTTTTATTTCTAAATTCCAGAAATAGGTATGTACCAATGTTGTTTTTATTTAAACGCATCAGTGTGTTTTTGTACAAGAGCACCAATATGATAAAATATTTTATATTTTCCAGAATGTCGGAAACCGATGCGGGTATTATTTGAATGCCCGAGTGCTATTATGATTTAAACGCATCAACACGATTTGTTCTAATAAGTGTACCCATATGGTTTAAAAGCTATTTGGAATTTCATTTTCACATAAAATGGCATATTAATTGCAAATTATCCTTTAGGACACATCCACATGAATTGCAATAGTTCATAGTATACAATTTTCGCTTAAAGTTTCCATATTATTGAAAAATGGTTTGAAAACTATATCAAAATTTAGATTGTGGTTATATGGTTCTCGAAATTAATTTTAGATATGCACACAAAATTTTATTTCTGGTTTTTTCAAATGCAGGGGCAAAATCTCAATAATATCAAATGGCCAATTCTTCAAATTCCAGCTCATTCCATATTGCTGATAAAAGTCCTTCATGGTGTTCTCCATTTCCATCTTCAGTAAGTTCATATTTTATTTATATTTTGATTATCTAATTTTTTTTTTTAAATCCATGTCAATTTGAATAAAAATGTATCCAAATTCAGAATCGATTTCAGATGCAAAAAAAATCCTCCATTTCAAAAACAGAGGAAGCTATTATCAGGAGCAGCATATCACAAGCAGCTGGTAGATAAAAATGGATAGCCTCTTCACCCTACCAATTGGAACATGGCATCTTTCAGCTGCAATCCTGGATCAACGATGGTAACAATTGTTTGATATAAAGTAATTTCAACAAACCAATTACATTGGCGTGCTTACTGATATTATTGATATTGTACTAATGATGTTCAATATTTTTTGAAATTAGGATTCTAGTGATGATGAGTGACCCATGTACCATCTTCTGATGCACCCCACTACAATGACAACTCGAGAGAAGGTTGCATTAAGAGAAAGAGTTCAAGAGAAAGTATACAAAGAATGATTGAATCAACCATCTATTCAATTCCCACTATGTCTAGATTCACCAATTAGGAATGATTATAGAAATAGTAGTTCTTCATCACAAGTTGGAAATGGAGGCAATCAAATAGAGGTTGATATGGATGATTACTTACAGGATACGACTGCTGTGGAGGCAATGTTGTTAGATGCATTCTAGAACGATGAGCTAAGGGATAATGTTCATATCACTGATACCTTATTTGAAAGCCTGAAATATGCTTCTACTACATGACCCTAAATCAAAACATCTAGATCCTAGATCAAGACACAACCATAGCTCAAAACAAATTTTTGAGAACAACAATGTTATCATGCCAAGCGATGAAGATAATTAGGGTGATGACAATGAAGTGTGATATGTACTTGTGTTATTTCATCATTTATACTATTGTTGTATGCTTTTGTTTTCTTTATTTCACAAATTATATTGTTTTTTATTCATCTTGTTGGAATTTTATATAATTGGTAAGGTTCACAGACATTTCTACACTTTTTTTTGTAGGGAACCATTTTTACACTTAAAACTAAGTATTTCCAATTGTGTACAATATCTATGATAATAAGGGTTCAAGGTCACAATCCT
Organism: Pinus tabuliformis; assembly: GCA_031772625.1. NCBI lineage: Eukaryota > Viridiplantae > Streptophyta > Pinopsida > Pinales > Pinaceae > Pinus > Pinus tabuliformis. The sequence goes on from CM062811.1 coordinate 209,850,315, forward strand.
TCTCAAATAGGAAAATGAGAAGAATAAAACCAAAATGAGAAAAATTATAGTGAATTTAGAAACAAAAGTGAAAATTTAGTGTCGATTTATATACTTATTGGTTTATTAATCAGTTCACATGTTTTTTTCTTCTTATTTAGTTCAAAATCAATATAGATCATGTAGTGAAACTACAAGGAAAATACCTTCTAGCGGTGGTTATAACGAAGGTTTTAGTGTTATAAAATTGACAAAAATTGTCAAAAAAGCATCTACTAAAAAATTTGTTTGTGGGAACAAATGTTTTAGCGGAGCTTATAACGCAACTTCATCACACCTAAAAAAATCTGGGCGACTGAAGGTTTTAGCGGATTTTGATTTTTTTTTTTTTTTTTCCAGTACGTTTTATGGAACAAGCAGCCCCGATGCTCTACTTATAGAAACACATCGGGCTTCATACATGTTTAAAATCACTAAGGAGTTTAATTAAAAGAGCACAAGAACTTGAAATGTATACCACCCTAGTTCTAACAACAACAAAAATCCCTAGTGTGTTCAACTCAAAGAACACCGGTACTTGAAAAGTATACCGTGTCGTGCTTATATGAAAAATGCCCAGGTCATTGTTTGATGAAGGAACGGTTACAGGGCATGCAAAACATAATTGTAGTTCTGGTGCTTTCTCTTAAACACACAACATTGACACGTCTTGTTTACATAAACACATCGATGTTTCTTATATAGAGGGTTTGGTGTTGTAATTTTAATAATGCACCAGGAATGGAAATAATATTTTGTAGAATGGGGGGGTGTTAGTTCTATGAAAGCACTGATGCGTTAAAAAGTTACAATGCATTGAGGTATTAGTTAAAAACAATACAGTGCTTGAATACCTGAAAGCCTTGGTGCTGTTGTTTTCTGAATAGCCATCGGTTATGCTAAAAGATGACGTCATTGTGCTTTTATTTAAAGTAAAGCACCAGTGCGTTGTTATATTATGGATGCACCAGTGTTTTTGTATGAGATTTTCTCTTTCTTGGAGACGTTGACTTGTGACAGTGCAATTATTGTAATTTTTAAAATCTTTTATTCAATGAGAAATTGACATATATCTTATAACAATATTTATATAGATTAATATTTGATTAGTGCATTTACATAGATGTTTGGATTAATTCGTTATATTATCAGATTTCACATCTCTTCATTATAATATTTAATCAACGGTGTAACATTTCACAGTGACATTGGATAACATAATAGAATAAATTAAAATGTATTTTATTATATATCAATAAGAGACTTCTTTTCATACACTATGTCCATGATTACATTAAACAAAATGTTTTATTTTCACAGACAATTATTTCAAAAAAATACAACAAGTTGCATTAATATCTAAATAGATCATCATTCTTCACTGGAATTACTATTAGTGCTCGAGCTACTTCCATGATTTGGGTTATTTGAAGAATGTTTTATTGATTGCATCGATGGTTTTCCTCTTCTTGATCTTGTTCCATCTGCAAACATAAAAATAAAGTGTACATTGGTGAGAATAATGAATGAAATAAATAATATATATCAATGTAAATAAATAAAAATCTACCATAGCAAGAAGTGACTCGTGAATTATAAACATTCTTTCAAAACCAAATCTCATGTCTTCTTTCAATAACTTTTCTGTTGGCGTAGTTCCATAGTTTGTTTCCTGCAATTTTTATACCCCATAATAAATCATATATTTAATATAAAGGATTTTTTTGTGTTATTAATTATAAACTTAGAGAAGTAAAACAACATAGATGCTTAAAAATTCCACAATTAATTTTTGATATGCCAACATATACTGTTATTTAACCCAATGTCAATCAATTCTTCTGACAGTTCTTCTTTGTATGTTAGCACCTATTTGAGGTCATTCAAAGATGGTAGTTGTAAAAAAACTTAAAATATACAAAAATGAAACCTTGAGTTGTTATAATGAAATATTAACAATTACTCACACTCTTTGAAAGCAACCATTTTATTCCTTGTCATCTCGTTTTATGTGTTGAATGAGTTCCATCTTGTTTTCTTTTTTGCAAGAAAATACTTGAAAATTAATATTTAATGCTAAATTATTTTTTTATATGTACAAATTCAATCATGATTACATACATTTGAAGCACGTTGTTGTTGAGATGGATCCTCCTGTGATGAAATTATGTCCATTTCTTTGACCATCTCCTTATACACTTTTTTGGACATTCCTATTGGCATGTTTCGTATATCAGCGCGTTGATCATTTGGGATTTTCATAATCTTCATGAAAAATGTAATAAACTATTTTTATAATGATATATGAAAACTAAATATAACAAAATTGATATTAATAAATTAATGGTTTGTAGTAATATATACATATAATTCTAGAAAATCATTTTATATAATTAGGAATATTACCTTTTGAATGATTATTTTTTGTTGTTGTGTCTTTTTTCTATTGCAAGTATGACACGTCTCATTGACCATTTCTCTAGAAATGCTTCCAATAGTTTAGATATAATTTCATTCTTAGAATCATTGCATTTATTTTTGTATTGTAATTGGAAAGTACATCTATACATTCGTTCCACTAGATCCCTCATAGTTCTATAAAAAATTCCCCCCCTTTCATTAACCTCCAACACCACTCCAGATGAGCTAAGGACCAATTCATCGTCATTTACATGTTCCATAAATTTTATTTTCTTAGAACGACATTGATATTTTCCTTTGTTGTTGCTCCCTATAGAAAATTAAACATATATGAATTAATAGATTGTTTGATGTAGAAATTCCTTGTAGATTCAAACTGTAGATTGTAATATGATGAAACAATTGACTTGAATCTACTCTACTATTCAGTGGAAACAATAAATGATCAATGAAATCACGAAGCATAAAAGAGAAAGAATTCAATCAAAAATAACACAATAATTTTATGGGGAAAGCCACAACTAAAAACCCCTGCTATCTATATATTTAATTAATAAAAAAAAATGAGAAGATTACAATGCTTTTCTCAAACTCGAGCAACCTTTTCATTATCTCTATCTATCTCAATGCTTCCCAGACAAGCTTAAGCCAATACTTAGACAAATTCTTGCTTGCCCAAGTCCATATTTCCTTGTGCAGTTTCCTAGGGAATTAGCCTATATTTAATTGGGAAATTCCACAAATATGAATTGTGCAATCCTCATAGGCCTTCCTCTGATTTCATGCACCACATATACAATTCAGATGATTATTCAACTGATAGTACATTGTACCTAAACTCCAATCTTAGCTGGGTCTTTCTATGATCAGACATGCATGAGTTAATTATGAGTGAATATTCAGTTTACTGGTTGATCAGTGTTGGTTACACCCCACTAATAGATCTCCCACTAATCCCTCCAACATTTGGAACTATTTTAACTAAATTTAACTCAGTTAAATTGAATGAAATAATTACAACTCAAAATAAACAAAACCAAAGCTCCTGAAAAAGTAGGAGACACTCTACATGACTCTAGTTAGACCCTCAAATCGAATCAACTGAGCCAACTAAGTCAAATTCACTTAGTTAACTATTACAAGTTGTCATGAGATGTGGAATTACAATTTAATTCCTAATTTAATTCAAGGACAAAATTAAATCAGGATTTTCTTGTTGCATTTTCAACACTCCCTCTCAACAAGAAAGGGATTATTTTCTACGATGATCCTGCCTCTGTGAAACTTGAATTTACATCTTGAAAATGCCTTTATCAAAATATATGCATCCTTCTCCTTTGTAGGAATGTATTCCAACAACATGATTCTCCTCTGCAAACAATCTCATAGATGGTGATACCAAATGCCGATATCCTTGGACCGATCATGAAAAATTGGATTCTTAGAGAGTTTAATACAACTCTGATTGTCACAGTAAATCACTACAGGATCCATATATTGACCAAATAACCCAACAAGGATTTTCCTCATCCAGATAGCCTCACACGTTACTTGACTAGCAGCCATATACTTTTCTTCTTTTGAACTGAGTGCAACTGATCTATGGTTCCTATTGTACCAAGAGACTATTGTTGACCCAATACTAAAGATTCTCCTTGATGTGCTCTTCTTGTTGGATGGACTCCCTACCCAATCTACATCTATGAAGCCTTGAAGCTTCACTTCCTCTATCCATCAATACCAAAGACCAAACTAAGTGGTACCTCTAAGGTATCTCAACACATGTTTAGTTTCCTTCCAATAGAGTTTGGTTGGATTAACCATGGCTTGACTAAATTGGTTAGCTACAAAACACATGTTTATTTGTGTGTTCACCAAACATATAAGTGAACCCACAAGTTGTCTATAAATAGTAGCCTCCATTACTTCACCTGAAGTAGCATCCTCCTTCCTCCTGTTACTAGCTAGACGAGTCTCCATGGGTTTGCTTCTATTCATGTGGAACTTCTTCAGTATATCGTTAGCATACTTTCCCTGAGAGACAAACAGTTCCTCATCTCCTTGCCATACTTCCATACCAAGAAAGTAATGCATGAGGCCGAAGTTCATCTCGAATTATCCCGCAAGATCCTCTTTGCAATATTTTATCAATTTCTCATCACATGTTAGAAAAAAATCATCAACATATAATACTATAATCAACAATTTACCTTCAACCACAATATGGTAAAGTTTTGCATCTGCTTCAATTTTGGTGAAGCCCAACCCGGTGAAATAGTTGTCAAATATGGTGTACCAAGCATGGGGTTCTTGTTTTAGTCCATACATCACTTGCTTGAGTATGAACACATGTGACTCTCTGTTGAAGGTCTCAAAACCTTCTGGATTCTCAATATATACCTCTTACTCAATCATACCGCTGAGGAATGCTTTCTTCACATCCATATGATGTATCCTCCATCCCATCTGCGCTAACAGTGATAGAATAGATCTGATTGAAGAGTACCTTGCCACTGAGAAAAGGTATCCTCATAATCAATTCCCTCCACATGAGAGAACCCTCTAGAAAAAAATATGTCCTTTTGTTTCTCCACACTCCCATCTGTTGCTTTCTTTACCTTGTAAAGCCATACAAAACTCACCACTGGCTTGTCTTTTGGGAATGGTATAACTTCCCAAACATTGTTTCTGATAATGGAGTCATACTCCTCAACCATGACATCAACCCATACTGGTTGCTACATTTCTTCCTCAAATGAGGATGGATCAACCTCTACACTCTCGCTCATTAGAGCCATGTAGCTAGCGTACCGATATGGTGACCTCCTTTGCTTGCACTGTGTTGTGGGTTCTCCCACATTCTCTCTAGAATCATGCATCAATCCATCGACCTCTCTGGTGCACTTCCTTCCATATTTGGAAGTCTCTACAAGAGTGGGTACTTCCACTCTCTTATCCTCTGCATGTGGCTTGTACACATCATCCTGAGGTTCCTCCTTTGGAGATAAAAGCACCTCATATTCATGTAACTAAAGCTCTGTTGGGAAAATTATAGACTTATAATTTGAAAGACATAAATTATCAACCATGGTTAGGTAAGCTTGTGAGATGTTATGCAAAATATATGCAGGCTAATACTCTAAGTGTTTGTTTAGATAAAATCACACACACACGCAACTTCAAGAACTCTTTTCCTCATCAACACTTAGCAGCAAAGGCTATGGAGTAGATAATTCATCTCTATACAACACCTATAATTGCTGATGTAGATCAAGAAAAGATACAAACCCAAAAAACAACAATTAACTCAATTCGCACTTTGCATAACAAAAATGAAATCCTATTCAACCATTCCAAATCATTCATAAAATAAGTTCACATTAAATCATAATTCACAAGTTGTTACGATTTAGAAAAGAGAAATGTCTACTGTGTGCTAATTCTATTAATGCATAAATAAAAAAATAAATAAAAAACAAATCTGTAGCTATAGGAGTTGTGAGTAAAGGGGGCCCTCCCTTACTCAAAACTCCTTTTAAATACGAAAGGAGTTACTCAATGAAATTTAGTAGAACATCAAGTATTATAATAATCTGTAAAATATACAGTAATACATGTCTGATATATTCAATTTGTCCTTCCTCTCTCCAGATCCTCTCTCCCCCCCTTTACAATAAACATAAAGGTCTTTTATACAAATACCTGGGCATAACTTATCTCGAATTAGAAAATCTAACACCCTACAACTGTTGACTAACAATAGTTGATAAAGATACCAAAAATAGGAATGATGAGTTCGATCCATGATTGAAAGCATGGATCGAACAGATTTCGTGAAGCAGTTGAAACTGTCGCTTAATATGGCCATCTGAAAAAGGTATGAAGGTTTGGGCAGTTTCAATGTCATTTTTGAGGCTTCTAATAGGACAACATCCATATTAGTTACTTTCTCAACAAAACCCATGTCTTTGTTCTCCTCGAGGCTAACTGGAACATGCTCAACCATGGATATCTTTGAAAGAAATCGAGGAGGTTACAGGAAATCTCCACGTCTACAGGAAATCAGTGAACTTTGCAGGAAATTGTGGAGTAGATGCAGGAAATCGGGGCTGTTACAGGAAATCTCCACATCTACAAGAATTCGGTGAATTTGCAAGAAATTGCGGAGTAGCTGCAGGAATCTTAGAAACTCTTTAGAAAATGGTTGATATGCGCAAGATATGGTAAGCTCCTTTGATATTGTAGGTGATTAAATTAGATAATGTTTTAACTTTTTAAATACTTAGGAATTAAAGTAAAATGATACATTTTAAAATAATTTTCATTCTTTCAAGTTCACAGCACCCTCTTGGTAAAAACACACAAAATATAGTAAAAGAGAGTTTTTAAGAATAAGAAGGGTTCAAAATAAGGGGGTTAAGGCCTCAAAGATATTATCAAAAATGAGAAAAATTGGGACTCAACAAGCTCCTTGTCAAGGGAACATCTCATGGCCTTCTCTTCATCGAACTTCACATCTCTACGAACCATTTTCATCCTGTTGGATGACAGGTACACCTGATACTTGTGAGGTGTATTTGTGTACCCTACAAATATGTCCAACTTAGTTGTTGGCTCTAGCTTTTTCTATGCATCCTTGGTAACATGACAGTAGACTGATGAACCAAAGATATTGAAGTGTGCCACATATGGTTTCTTACCTAAAAAACTTCTTCTGGTTTAGTCATCCAGAGAATTCGATGAGGGCTTATTTTCTGCAAATAAACAATTGTGTTGCACGCTTCATCTAACAAGTGCAACAATACGCCCTAATCATGTAACATTGCCCATGCATCTCCCATAATACTTTTGTTCATCCTTTTAGCCAACCCATTCTGTTGTGGGTTATGAGGTTTTATTAACTCCCGTTGAATGCCTTCTAATGCAAAAAAGTTCTTGAATTCATTCGACACATATTCTCCATTGTTATTGCTTCTGAGAGATTTAACATTCCTTCCAGTATATTTCTTGACAAGTGCTTTAAATTTAAAAAATTTAGTGAATGCTTGATCTTTCTTCTACATGAAGAAAGTACAATACTTATGAGAAAAATCGTCAAAAAATATTACATAATACTTGTGCTTGGTCATGGATGTTTTTGAGATCGGTCCACACACATCTGAGTGAACTCGATCAAGGATTTCTTGCGCTCGACTTTCTTTATCATGAAATGAATCTTTGGTGTACTTTCCTAATGTACACCCTTTGCATGTGTAACTATACTCTAATCTACCCTTGGGAACTCCTGTAGAAATTTCTTGCATGATCTTCAAATCTCGGTGGTGCAAGTGACCCAATATTTTATGCCACAACTCACTGATGTCTTGGCTCTACACCTTCTCTGCTTTAGTTCTCAAAGAAACATAGTCTTCTACATCCAATTTGTAGATGTTCTTCACTTGAACCCCGATCCGTTTCACATGTCCTGAGGCTATGTGATGAAGGAAAGCCTTTCCCTTGCTAAATATCATATCATATCCACGGTCCTACAACATGGAAAATGAAACCAAATTCTTCTTCAAACCTAGAACATACATGAGATATTTTAATGTGAGGGGAGTACCAAACTCCCTCTGAAAGGCAACAATACTGATGTCGGTCGCACTATACATCCCATCATCTCCCATCTCGATGTGCATATGGAGATCCTTCTCCTCCAAGTCACTGAAGAACTCTTTGTTTCTGGTCATATGGAATTCGGCTCCACTATCCAGGTACCACACACTACCCATCATTGATGTCACCATGCAGGAGATGAGGGTGAAATCTAGTTCGAATTGTGAAGCAAGAGATTCACCTATCACTCCTCCTGAGGGCTTCTTACCGACCTCTTTGTGCAGACACTTTGTGGCATAGTGTTTGTTACCACTCCATGATTTCATTTTAGGCTGAAGGGAAAAGGATCAAAGAGGTAACCAAAAACCTATTTTGGTTGATAAATTGGTCTTCTTCAACCTGAGGGGGCTCCCTCACTAAGAAAACTCAGAGATAAAATTTTTGAAAAACAAACTTCAATAGAGATTTGATCTTGAAAGTATTCAATTTTTTGGTTTGGGGGTGGTAGAGGATTCTAAGGAAACTAATGCAATGTGATCATGACCTTCCTTGTTGGTCGTGCCTATGCATTTCCCAACTAGCTTTATGTACAGAGACTTGACTAGTACAGTTTCGAAATAAGAAGGAAATTTGTAGTATAGTAGAATAAGAACATCAAGACACTCATCTATAATGGTAGAACAAATTACATTCAATACTGCAACTTGGATGAATGAATATCAAGAGGAAAAAGACAAAGCATTCAAAGGTATAAACATTTCATTTGCAACTAAAACATTTCAGAGCAACCAGGCAAGAGCATGTGAAATGAATTGAGGAATAGTTGTTCCATACACATTTAAAGCAAATTAAGAAGACAACATAAATGAGATTACACATAAACTAAAGGATAACGATTTTGAAACATTCATACCACAATAATCTCTGCAATATAACTGGAATCTCTTCAGCATCAAAGCATACTCATTAATACAGATCACAACATAATACTACAATAGCTCCCAACAATATTGAAACCAACAACAACCTCTTCCATATGTATTAACTAGTTTAAATAGACCAAAAACATAATATGATAAATGTCTAGATTTGTTGCATGACTGATCCAATAGTGGATCGAAACAAAACTTAAAAAGAGGAAATATTTTTGTTGTTCCAAGTCCTTTTCCTCTTTTGATGAAAAAAAAAAAAAATAAAGCATGATGACTTCATCTAAATATAAAAAACTAAATGTCTAAGTAAAACAAGTTTATCTTCGAAGACCATATCTTCATGAACCAAATCAAATAGAAAAAGCAGGGACAACTGGATACTGACTGAGAAGTGACTGCACAACGACTGGGCAACAACTATGTGGGGGCTTTTTCCTTTCAAAATTGACACGTGGCTAGCTGTTGAAGATCTGAGTTGGTTGCCACATCTACTCCACCTTAATAACTTCAAACTTTTACAAGTGGCTTCCTCCCAATATGCGTGTAAGTGTATAGACAGGGTTTGCACGGCGACTGCATAGCAGCTACATAGCACATTTTCAAAATTGTCCTTTAAATGCCTCCATTTTTTTACAAAACACCATCATACTAGTATAAGTTGCTCCAAACATCATAACCACATCATTACACTAACCAAACAACATCTGCACCTTGAATTTTGAAACAAAAATTTCAGGCTTCAGTCAAGGACCCTTTACCTCCTCTTCCTTTTGCTAGAGGTCTTGCTGGTGGAAAATTTGGTCTTTGAAGCTTGGGGTGTGAGGTCAATTTTCATAGTAGGTAGTGATAGGGTAGGTTTTTCTTCAATCATGGCCTTAGCCTTCAACTTTTGCACTCTTCTAGGCGAAGATGCTTTATCTGCCTCCTTATACTTCTTAACCAATCACCATGCCTTGTCCAAACTATTTTTCATGCTCCTCAACTTTGCATTCAATACTAGGTTCCTGATATAGAGGTTTTTACATTGTATCCTCACTAGAATGGACCATTTAACAAAATGTTTACCTTTGTCAAGGGCCTTGGATGCCTTACGAACCTCTTTGTAATAGTTCTCAAGAATATGCTGCACAGATCTCTTGTAACTTTGATTCGCTTTCCTAAATCTCTTGACCTATTCCTAACTTTCCTCCATATCTTCTAGACATCTTTGATATTATTTCCACTAATAAAAATGTGGCTTGTCAGGTGCTTGAGCCACCTTTTTCATTTGTTGTACATAGTTGAGTTTTGATTTGGATGATCTAGTTGAGGGTCCACCAGATTCCATTGCAATCTCCTTGGCCTGTTCAACAAATGAGACATGTTTACCTTTCCTCTCAACAACAATTTTAGGAGGTGACTCTGCCTTTTAATTTGTTGGTTGAGCTGCTTCTTTCATATCTCTATTTTTTTTCTTGAGGAATGTTATTTGGAAATGGCTTCTTTCATCTTGACCACCTTAGGGTCTTCTTCCTCATATTGTATGGTGTCTTGTTCATAATGCATTGTGTCTTCTCCTTGCTCAAACTTGATTGGTTCATCCTGCTTGACTTCCTCTTCTTTGTTGTCTTCTTGTTTTCCTTCCTTTCTATCCTTGAAAATTTCAACAACTACTTGAGGGTTTGACCCCTGCACATTCTTCTTTGTACTTGACCTAGTCCTAGGTCTCATCACGAACTCTTCATTCTTAACTATCTCTTTTACCTTGACCTGAAACTTGGTTGTCTGAGATGATGGCACCTGAACCTTGGTTTCTAAATTTTTCTCTTTGTCTTTCAAAACCCGCTTCTTACCCTATTATCCAAGTTTACCTTTGAACCTTTTGCTAGGTTTCTCGTATTTTTCTTCAACTATCTTGGCCTCTTTCACTGAATGAGTGACCTTCTTCTCTTGTATTTCATGAACCTCTTCCTCCTCACAAATATTTATTGATGAAGATTCTGTTTGTGGCAGTAAACCAATGCTAGATAAGAAATCAGACCAGTAAATCTTCCTTCTATCAACTGCAAACTTGACTAAAATTTTTATGAGGGAGAAATGAAAAAGATTGGACATATGATTATTTTTTTGCATCTGAACTTTGGTTGCCATCCTTTCCAAACTTTTAAATAAGAAAAAGAGCAGGTTCATAGGTTTCATGTTTGTGAAGTTCCATAGGAGTCTTAGATGATACTGGTATACGCTGTTGAATCTACCCTCACACGTGAAATACCTCTCGATAACTTTTAACAGTTCATTGTAATTATCCTGTGGGCAGATGGTAGGAAAATTTGTAGCAAAATTTTCACTAAACTCAGGCTTGACAAATTGCTTAAAGGCTGAGATGTCAAGTTCATCTTGTTTGAACCATTTTTCACCTGCTATGGGGAGACTTGTAGCATCTGCAATAAATTTTTCTGTAATAATAATGTCCACATTCCCAAACTTGACCTTGATATCATGGATGTTCAAAGTGAAAAGGCTAGTCAATCCGGTATTCTGATCCACCTTCTGGATTTTCTGACAGAATGGAATTCAACCAACATTCTGTTAGATGATCCAAAAATACAATTTTTATCATAGGTTATAAAATTAGAATAAAATAATTATTAATTTAAGATATTAAATTAATAATTATTATTCTATAATGTTTAATTATTTAATGGAGATTTTTAGAATTAGCATATTGTTGTAACTAGATATGACTCTCCAAATGTGTCGTGTCTTAGGCTCTATTATAGGAGATTAGTTAGCTAGTTGGTTTGAATAGCATTTATTGTAAATGGACACTTGTTATTTAATAAGTGATCCATAATTAGAGGTAGTTAGGATATGGAGCTTATAAATAGCTCATTGCAAGAGTGTTTGGTCGTTCGGGTGTAAACTCTTGCAAAATCAATTATGTAATTGTTTTTTTTCTGATTAATAAAATTATGTGTCTGAGGACACTTTTGCCATTATTGTGGTATCAGAGCTCCAGTAATGCTGCAGTGGATGTGAAGAGGAGATTCCAGCTCTACAAGTTTGTGGAAAACTCCATTGAATTGATCAACAAATGATTGGTATGAAATTACCCAGTTTTAAATCTGCAAATTGATTCTATTAATTTTTTTGATGCTGGAATATATGCCCATACCGGAATTTAATGTAAATTTGGAAGGTATTTTTTTTTAATATTGAAAGCGTGGAAGATCTGGCGTTGAAGATCAGGCGAATTCCATAATTGTGCAGTGTCATAAAGCAAGCTTGAAATTTCGTCCGATTGTTTTTTTTGCGTGAATGCGCTTGTAATTCGAATAACGCTAACGATAGGTGACAATGAAGGAATACTAGACAGACTCTTCCTCACTTCTTTCGCAAGAAGCTCCCTGTATAGCTCCGCTGCTCTTGATGTATATTTTGATTCAATCTTCCCACCTTCAGTCCAACCATGTTGCTTAAAAGAATAATTGTGCACGGCCATTACCACCAAAGCTCATCAATTTCAACTGCTCCATGGTCCATGAATCGAGATTCGTAGACCTGTAAGCACAAATTTCTGCAGACGCAGATGCAGAGCGGATGGCGAATCCGGGATTGATTCAGGTTACAAAGATAGAAATCCGAAAAGCTGACCTGATATGACCTCAGAAATTCTGTTTCTCACTGGCGACAGAAACCAAAACCACTCCACAAATTGGGAAATTAGACGGGAAATTTTATTTGAATGCTGCGCTATAACGAGAGGACTGTCGAAAATAAAATTGTCACCAAATCGGTAGGAAAGCTGAAGTTTGCGGGGAAATTTCTGTTTAGTGAATGTTGTCATCGCCAGCGTGTGTGAAGACTTGTGCTAGGAATCGAAGAGAAATCCGAAGAGATTAAGGATGTCGTCATTATACAAACTCTGTCCCTGACAAACAAATTCTGTTGACTGGAATCGTGTAGAATTGCAGTCGGATTTTGAGTCCACTTATACAACGTCCTATCTTCTTTCACGGCTATGAAGAGGGAGAATATTAAATACTATGACTCATATGGTAGCTGCAAAGAGGAGCTGCTCGCATAAGGCCTTGTCTTAGGGAGGCGAGTCTTCGAGGCTTAATTTATTGGAAGGGTCCAGTCACTCTTTACAAAGGAGGTCTTTGGTTTGCATCAATTCGGCAGTCGATCCAGCGTTTTACAAGTAAAAAGATCCAGTGAGCATTTGACAAGTGAAAAGATCCAGCGTTCAACAGTTTTTTTTTAAAAGGTGAATCTGAAAAGTCTTTGCTGGAGAGAGAAGGAATATTTTTTTATTTTGTAATGTTAATGAAGTGATAAGTGGAGTTTTGTTTTTTTTAATGGAGTGATAAGGTGTAATTATATTTTGAAATTTTGTATTTTAGTGGAGAAATAAGGTGCAATAGCAATTTGTAATTTTTGGAGCAATAAGGAGTTGTTTTTTGTAATTTTTCAAAGGAGATAAATGTAACTCAAAGTAATTTTACTTTGAGGGGGGGTAAATTTTTTTACCAGATTGTGCAAAAGCACCATTGTAAAAAGTCAAATTTTGAAAGTTTCCCTGTAAGAATTTGAGAAATTGACTAGAGCCAAGTGCAAAGCTCAGTCAATATTCTCCTGTTTTGACGACTATTCGAGGGTCAAGGCCAAGCCCCGATAGATCGTGTTTTTTGCGTGGTGTGTTGTGTTGACTATCTTGTCCTTTCTGTTCTGCTTCTTGGTGTGTCTCTTCATTGCTAAAAATGTCTAAGTTGATTAACTTATTTTCTGATTCCGACAATCTTGAGGGCACCAAATCTTATAAAACGTGGCATTGTCTTATTGAAAGCACACTCATTTACAATGAATTATGGAAAGGAATATGTGATGGAGATGTTAAGCCTAATAAACCCACAGATGCAGATCCACTGGAAAAATGGGAAATCAAGAATGCTAAAGCCTTAGCTCTTATTAAATCGTCTGTGAATGATGAAATGTATGTACATATAGAGAATGCCACAGATGCATGGACTGCCTTGAAAACTTTTGAAGACCTCTTTGATACTCAGCCAGAATCAAAGAAGGTTGATCTACAGTTAAAATTGTTGCAACAAAAATTAATTGAAGATGGTGATATTCTTGAATATCTCTCCAGACTTAAGAATATTAAGCAGGAAATTATTAATGCTGGTTTTCCCGCTATTGATGATAGAATTGTAATTGCTCGGCTTCCTTCTTCCTATACGCATTTTTTAGAAACTTTACAAGTAACTGGGAAATTAGACAAACTAAAGTTTGATGAACTTTGTGAAATGTTAAGTCAGCATGATAAAACTTTTGGGAAGAAGAAGAAAGTTGGTGAAGATGTTTTTCTCACAGAAGCCAGCACAAGTAAGTCTTCAGTAGATAGTTCTCGAGGAAGAGGCCGATGGAATCAGAATCAAGCAACACATAATCGAGGTCGAAGCCAAAGTAGAGGCAACAATTTTAACAGAGGAGGAAGAAATAATTTTCAAGGTAGAGGAAATAACCAAGGAAGAGGAAATTTTCCAGGACAAGGCTACAATAATCAAGGTCGAGGACAATCTTCAAATAGAGGTCAAAGCAGAGGCAGAGGAGAATCTTCAGGACGAGGAAGAGACTTAAGTCAAATTGTATGTCGAAGATGTAACAAATTTGGCCATTATGCTGAAGATTGTCGAACTTCACTTAGTAGAATTCCCAAGTTTCAGCAGCATTCAGCACAATTTGCAAATGATCAAGATGACGACAGCTCAGAATATGTTTTTACTTCCTCACCAGCATCACAAATTTCATCTCATCTTAGAAGTGACTATGAAGATGCCTGGATCTTGGATTCCGGGGCAACTCAACACATGACATGTCGACGTGATTTTTTCTGGAATTTTCAAGAATGCCAACTTAATTCAATTTTTCTTGCTGATGATACAAAACATACTCCTTATGGAAAAGGAGTCGTAAAAGTTTTTCTCCTTGACATTGGAGAAAAATTGATTTCCAATGTATGGTATGTACCTAGTTTCAAGAAAAATTTGCTCTCTTTAGTCACGATTCGACAAGCAGGACATCAGGTAATTATGGAAGATGGTTTAGTGAAGATTAATTCAGTGAAACAAAACTTGAAAATAGTCATGACAGGTTATGAAGATGGAAAACTGTTACGGATGAAAGGGACAGTTATTCCAAGGCATTCTAATTTTGCAGGGGCAGTGACTACAGGTATTTCACCTATCAGACTATGGCATGTAAGATATGGACATTTGAATTTTGAGAGTCTTTCTCAATTTCAGAAACAAGGAATGGTTAAAGGACTTCCCACATTCAAAAGGGAAAATGCAAAATGTGAGGCTTGCATTTATGGCAAACAAAACCGAGAAAGTTTTCCAACAAGTTCATGGCGTGCAAACAGGCGGCTACAACTAGTTCACAGTGATGTTTGTGGTCCACTACAAACTTCATTTGGTGGTTGAAAATATTTCTTACTATTCATTGATGATTTTAGCAGAATGACTTGGGTTTACTTCTTGAAGAACAAGTCAGAAGCATTTGATAAGTTTAAAATTTTTCGCCAACTTGTTGAAAATGAAGTCAAAGAAAAGATAGGTACTCTCAGGACGGATAATGGGGGAGAATTCACTTCAAATGAATTCAAAACTTATTGCAGTGAAAATGGCATAAGACGACATCTCATTAATGTTTACACTCCACAGCAAAATGGAGTAGTTGAAAGAATGAATCGCACTTTGTTAGGAATGGCGAGATCCATGTTAACCTTTAAGAGGTTAAGTCCAACATATTGGGCGGAAGCAATACATACAGCTGTCTACTTAAGAAACATATCTCCAACTGCTTCTTTAGACGGAATCACACCTTATGAAGCTTGGTTTGGTTTCAAACCTCGAGTTAAACATCTTAGAGTTTTTGGGTCAGTGTGTTATGCCTTAGTTCCGAAAGAAAAACGAACTAAGCTTGACTCAAGAAGTTTAAAATGCACAATGATTGGCTATTCTAATGAGAAGAAAGGGTATCGTCTTTTGACAAATGGAAAATTCATTGTGAGCAGGGATGTCATTTTTGATGAAACAGAGAGTAAGAGTGCTGAAGAAATTGAAAATCTTCTTCACAAATTAGAAACTAAGGGAAGTAAAAGAAATGGAAAAATGCAAAGTCAACCAACTTCACCAAATTGGTATGAACTTGATTTTCCTTCCTCTGAAGATGAGTCATCCAGTCCATCTACATCAACAACATCATCTGGGTCTTCTAGCAGTTCATCCGCATCTCCAAGCAGCAGTAGTTCTTCAAACAGTGAGTCTCCACATTCTTCACCTGAACGACGAACATCAGTTTATATTAATCCTCTTTACAATGATGGGGACTTTACAGAAGCACAAACAAGTGAGCACCAACTTCCGAAATGGGCAGTTCAACTTTTGAAAGATGTAAAGCCTGATGAACAGAATAAAACTGGCACCAGAAGGGCACATAGAAGTGAAGGCAATTTTTCCTTGATAGCAAATGATTTTACTGAACCTTCCACATACAAAGAGGCAGTAAAACATAAAGAATGGAAACAGGCTATGGTTGAAGAATATAAAGCAGTAATTGATAACAACACTTGGAAACTTGTTGAATGTCCATCAAATGTTAAACCCATAGGATGCAAATGGGTTTACAGAATTAAGTATAATCAGAAGGGTGAACTTGACAAGTATAAAGCACGACTTGTCGCAAAAGGTTTTGCGCAGCAGGAAGCCATTGATTATGAAGAAACTTTTGCTCCAACAGCTAAATGGAACACCATCCGATTAACACTTGCATTGGCCGCTCAAAAAGGATGGAAAGTTCATCAAATGGATGTGAAAAGTGCTTTTCTCAACAGGGATTTACAGGAGGACGTGTATATGACCCAACCACCAGGTTTGAAGTGGAAGGACAAGAACATAAAGTCTGCAAATTGATCAAGGCTTTATATGGGTTAAAACAAGCTCCCCGAGCCTGGTATGCAAAGATGGATGATTACCTTAAGAAAGTTGGTTTTCATCGCAGTGAATCTGATGATACTTTGTATGTGCGACAACAGGGAAAATATTTGGTAATTCTTGTTATGTATGTAGATGATTTGATCATCACTGGCAATCATGATGATCATATTGCACAGGTAAAAACGGAGTTACATGCAGGTTTTAAGATGACAGATTTGGGATTACTTCACTACTATCTTGGAGTTGAAGTCTTCCAACGTCCACATCATATTTTCATTTCTCAGAGTAAGTATGCCGCAGAGGTTCTTCAGCGATTTGGCATGCAAGATTGCAAGCCCGTTCTCACCCCCATGGAGCAGAATTTGAAACTTTCAAAATTTGAAGGGGGGTAAAAGGTGGACAGTACAACTTACAGACAGTTGATTGGCAGCTTGATTTATTTGACAAATACTCGTCCTGATCTATCTTATGCAGTCAGTATTCTTTCACGTTTTATGCAGGAACCACGAGACAGCCACTGGAATGCAGCCAAAAGAGTTCTTCGATATATCCAAGGAACAAAAGATTTTGGTCTTCTTTACACAAAGACTAAAACTTTTGTACTTGGTGGATATTCTGATGCCGATTTTGCTGGAAGTATTGATGATCGAGCATCAAAATCAGGTTATTTAATGAACATGGGGTCAGCAGCAGTATCTTGGAGTTGTAAGAAACAAGCTACAGTGGCCACTTCTTCAGCAGAAGCAGAGTACATTTCAGCATGGGAAGCAGCATGTGAAATTGTTTGGTTGCGCCGAATTTTGCAGGACTTGGGCATTTCTCAGGGAGAAGCTACATCATTGTTCATTGACAGCCAGTCAGCCATCAAACTTGCCAAGAACCCAGTTTTTCATTCAAAGACAAAGCATGTGGACACCAAGTATCATCATATCAGGTCGCTCATTGCCAAAGATGTCCTCAAACCAATTTATTGTCCTTCCGAAGATCAGATCTCCGACATTTTCACCAAACCGCTTGGCAGAATAAAATTTACTAAGTTCAGGGATGAACTTGGTATTTGTTGTAATGTATCTTTGGATCATAGGGGGGAATGTTAGATGATCCAAAAATACAATTTTTATCATAGGTTATAAAATTAGAATAAAATAATTATTAATTTAAGATATTAAATTAATAATTATTATTCTAGAATGTTTAATTATTTAATGGAGATTTTTAGAATTAGCATATTGTTGTAACTAGATATGACTCTCCAAATGTGTCGTATCTTAGGCTCTATTATAGGAGATTAGTTAGCTAGTTGGTTTGAATAGCATTTATTGTAAATGGACACTTGTTATTTAATAAGTGATCCATAATTAGAGGTAGTTAGGACATGGAGCTTATAAATAGCTCATTGCAAGAGTGTCTGGTCGTTCGGGTGTAAACTCTTGCAAAATCAATTATGTAATTGTTTTTTTTCTGATTAATAAAATTACATGTCTGAGGACACTTCTGCCATTACATTCTAAAAAGAAACTCTAATGGTTGGGGAGGAATTTATGAGGTTTAAGGTGTTGGGTTCAATGCATATTATGTCCCCTACCTTTCTATTGGTAGTGGGAGCCATTAACCCTAATACCTAGTAGGATCGACTCAAACTTTATGGAAGGTCACGTGTAAAAATCAGAGAGTAAAAGACTATGTAATTGTGACAACGAAAAATTAACAAAACAGATGTATGAAAAAATGATGATAGGGTAGGCTTACGCTTTATTTTTCTTTGCAATTTACCATAACCACCCAAGATTTCATGATGGTCACATTTCTTCATCAACAAGACATGACTTTAAATTGGAAATTGACTGTGTGCGTGGTTGACAGGCAGGGTATGCATAGCAAATTTTTTCAAAGAGAGAACAACAAGACCTTTACTGTGCTTAATCAGGTTTTTGAGAAACAAATTCACAAATAGGGAAACCAACTCCTACCTCTCACAATGTTGACACTGATTTGCGCGAGCTCTAGTAGTTCCAGGGACACTTTGCATAGTGGTTGCGTAGCACCCTACATAGCGAAGACGCAACACAATTTTTGAAACTCTTTGCTATCTGCCTTCAATGTGTAACCAATTCTTCAGACCTCCTACACGACAAACCAATTCATTCGCCTGTGATCAGAAACAATCAAAATGGCGGCCGCTTGGAGAGATTTGAAAATGATTCAAAATCTGTGATGACATAATTAAACCTATTGTTTAACTAGCGCTCCACCTGAAAAGCAATCATTTTTAAACTTTGGGGGCGTGATAGGATTTGGGATAATGATATGGGTATGATGGTAGAATGAATGTATGATGTATTTGGGTGAGTTTCAATCATCATACAAAATGATGTTTTGGTAGGGGATTTTACGCCTATGATTAAAAGGAACTTAGGATTAGGATAAAGGGTATTTAGGCCTAAATAGGAATAAGGGATGGCATGGATGTTTTGAAATAGGGAATAATTGGAAAGAATAAGGGGATAAGGGGATAGGATATGTAGGACTAAGGGAACAAATAGAGAATGGGGACAACTAGGTAATAGAGCATGAGGGGAATAAATGATATAAGAAGAGGGAGAAAACTGTAATATTTGTAAAAATGCTGCTTTGACATCATTCCTTTTGACTGTAGACACATTGTTTAGTTGAACGAATCTAAGAAATACCCAAACCCTGACTCAAAAATCATAATGACAACTCTCAAACTCAAACACCCCTTCCCATTAAATATTAAGACTTTGATGACCAAATGAAAGCCACTTTCATAATGACTTCCTCGATAGTGGTTAGTCAAACTCATAACAGTGAAAAAGTTGTGAGATTTGACTCTTTGTATGATAGAAAAACTCTGAATTTTCGAAGACCTTCAATTAATAATAAACTAACTAACTCTAACATTGGCTCCATTGGGGATGGAAGCCTCCCTGTGAGGTGCCAAGAAAGACACCATAGACTAGAAGCCTGTCCATTGGGCAACGAAAAAAATGAGAAAAACTGAGAGAAAGACTAACAAATATGAAAAATTTAGTGACCGAACTAACTGAAAAGACAACATAACTGACAAAATCCAATATGAAAAATTGATTTATTTATGGAAGAAAAAAGCCAGGACCTCATGGTCTTCACCTCGAGCTTCAAATCCCAACTCCTACTACCCACACTTGCATTATTCAAAAGTAAAATGGTATAGACAATGACATGATATTGCAGCTGTGACATTATGTGAGAAAATGCTTCAACAACCTACCATTTACAGGCCTTGCTCCAACTAGTTGATTAGATAAATCCTCAAGCAAATAAGCATTATTTCCTTTGAATGCAACAATCTTAAAAGGTCCCTTCCACATATTTTCGAACTTTCCATGTTTGCCCTTATATTCATTTTGGGCATCCCACTTTAATACCAGATCTCCAATTTGAAAAGAAACTGCCTTTGTTCTTCTATCATAAATTCTTTTTATTTTTTCTTGTATCAGCTATGTATTTTTAAACACCTCTTCTCTGGATTGCTGAAGTTGAATCATTTGGCCAATCCTTCTTTGCATATCATTTGACTCTACCTTAGCCTCCTACAACAGCTTCATAACTGGGACTCCCAATGATGAAAGAAAGAGTGCATATGTTCCATAGACCAGTTGAAATTGAGACATGTCTATCAATTTCTTACTACTCACACGATCTGCCCACAATGCATGTACCAACTTTTTGTGCCAACTCTTATTATTTTCTTACAACATTTTTTTGATAATATTTACCAAACTTTTATTTGAGGATTTTCCAAGCCATTACCCTAAGGGTAATAGGTTGTAGAGTGTCCTAGAACAATGTTGTATTTGTGACAGAACTCTATCATCTTTTTAGATCTGAAAGCAGTGACATTATCTGTGATAATTTTTTGTGGACAACCAAAATGAGACAAAATGTTACCTTCCAAAAACTGTATGATTACCATGTCCGTAGCTTGTCTGGTTGGGATTGCCTCAATCCACTTGGTAAAATGGTCAGTTGCTGTCAATATCCACTTGTGCTGTCTAGAAGAAGTGGGATGAATTTCACCAATAAAATTGAGTCCCCATTGTTGAAATGGTGACTCAACTGCTATAGGCTTCAGGGGCAGTGGGAGCAACTTCTTTCTTCCTTAAAACATCTAGCATTCTTGACATCAAGCCACCTTTTTATAAACATCAGCAAACAAACTAGGCCAATAAAGGCCAACTCTTAAGATCTTGTTCGCTGTGTTTTTCCAATGCAAGTGTCTGCCACAATCTCCTTTGTGAAACTACTCCATTGCTTCTTGAGCCTCATCTTCTAATAGACATTTGAGAAGCATTCCACTAGGATCCTTCTAGTACAAGAATTGATCAATAATGTAGAATTTTACTACCTTCAACTTTAAAAAGTAAGCTTTGGTTTTAGGCCAATCTGGAGGTGCTTGTGAATGCTACAACAGATATAAAATATTAGCATACCAAGGCGAGGCAACAAAATTTTCCAGAACTTGTTGGATAATACTTGAGATATCCTCTTCTGCTAGGACAACTAAGAAATTGATTTGGAGTGACTGCAGATTGGATTCGGCCATCATTCGAGCCAAGCCTTTCCATTTGACTAGTTTTGTTGGCTTGATCTCGATGTCATATTCAAGTATAGAAGCGATCCACTTGCCCCTTCTTCCACCCGGATCACTCTGAGTCAACATGTATTTTACTACAGCACTAGGCACATAAGCTACAACATGAGAATGCGAAATATATACCCAAAAATCCTTTAAAGCTTTAACAAGAGAATATTTATATTTCTCTATTATGTCATATTTGAGCGCAACATCTCTGAGCACTCTGCTAAAGAATGAAATGGGTTGTTCTACTCCCTGTTGATTTTCTGCAATAGGACAACAACAATATTGTGCTCAGAAGCAAAAGAAAAAACTATGAATCGTCGAGTATAATCTGGGTTGGGAAATGTGGGAGCACGAGACAATGCTACCTTAATGTCATTGAAATATTTCTTGCTTTCTTCACCCCATTTCATCTCATCCTCCCTCTTTAACATGTCTTTGATTTTTCTCAAAATTTTTGCCAGCTTCGGAATGAACCTCCTCAAGAAATTAATTCTGCCCAAAAAGGACTGGATCTCCTTTTTACTCCTAGGAGTGTCCATTTTCTGAATGGTTGCAACTCAGTTCAGATCTATTTTGATACCATATTTCAAAATAATATGTCCCAAAAGATTGCCTTCCTCCAGCCCAAACAATTATTTCTTGGGATTTAAGGATATGCCATATTTCATACACTTCTCAAAGACTGCTCTTAAGTGTTGTAAATGATCATCATTAGACCGTGAATAAACAACAATATCATCAAGGTATATGAAAAGAAACTTGTCTTTTTCCTCTGCAAAAGTTATATCCATAGCTCGCTGAAATGTTTCCCATGCATTCATCAGACCGAATGACATCTTGGCATATTTGAAAGTTCCCCAAGGTGTGGTGAAGGCAGTATTATCTTGGTCTTTTGGGTGAACCAAGATCTGGTTATTTTCGTAAAAACCATCCAGCAATCACATTCTTTTTGCACCAACTACTTTCTGAAGTATATGGTCGATTTTTGGCAGTGGATAGTTGTCCTTGAGTGACACCCTGTTCAAGTTTCTGAAATCTACAAATAATCTGATCTCTCCTATCTTCTTTATGACTGGTACCAAGTTAGATAACCAATCAGAAAATATAAGAGGTATTATTATGCCAACATCAAACAACTTCCTTACCTCTTTCTCGATCAAGGGCAACAACACCAAATTTGTCCTTCGCATCTTTTGCTTGAATGGTTTCTGATCTGCTTTGACTGGTATTGTATGTTGAATAATGTCTTTATTATACACCTTCAAGTCTTCATACCCCTAGGAAAACACATCAGAAAATTCAGTCAACAATTCCAAGTATTTTTTCTTCATTTATGGACTCAAGTTTTTGAACAGTTTTACCATTTTTGGGTTTTATGTTGTACCTATATTGCATTCTTCAACTCCTTCTCATACAGGTGCTAGTTTTGTCCTCTTGGCCACATCATTCTAGTCAAACGGTTCCTCCAAAGGTACAATCCCTCTTGGAAGGACATTGTCTTTGAGATGCAATATATTTAACTCAGTACCCTACTTATCTAACTCTTCTTTTAGTTGATTAATAAAACTCTCTTTATCTACATCTTCCCATCCACCATCCATTCCCACTTTCATTTTTTCAAATTCCACCTTCATTAGCAAAAAATTCTCCAATTGTTTGTCATTTTAGAATACTTGCCAGTGCTTCATGTTATCCCGGACAATAGGCCTATGTCTGACTTCTACCTAGTATTTCCCTTTAACACTGATTGGAATTTAAAAATAAGATGTCTAATTGGCCAATGCATCTGCAACACAATTATCCTTTCTTGGGACAACTGAAAAGCTTTACTCGACAAAATTCTGCAAATAATATAAGACAAAATTACGATAAGAACGTGTCTGGTGATGCTTTGTTTGATATTCACATTTGACTTGTCTAACAACCAGCTCAGAATCACCATAAACAACTATTCTTCTAGCTTCGATTTCTTCAAATTTCGTAGACCCAAAATAAGAGCTTCATATTTCGCTACATAATTAGTAGAATAAAAAACTAACTTGTATGAGCATAGCTTTGACTTACCAACATCTGGGCCGATTATCCATATCCCCACACGGACACCTTCTCTGCTTGCTGCCCCATTGAAATGCATGGTCTAAACACTCTTTTTTTCTACTCTTTATTACCTATTTTAGCCTTCAAACTTTTAGACTTCTCATGGACACTTAGGCCTCTCCGTTTCTCACCTTTGCTATTCTCTCGTCCCTCTATTCCATTATTGTTTTCTTCATAATTTTTCTTTTTGTTTGCTTCTTTTGAAATTTCTAGAACAACTGATTTTATCCCATTGTCTTGTTCAGAATATTTGCCCGAAATTTTTAAATTCTGAGCTCTATCCCTTTCCTTTTCCACATATAACATATTCTCTTCATCATTGGGACAACCCGAATTGAAAAACACAAATGAGTCCATATCAGAATGACAAGCATACACCAGATGATTCACGGGTTTATCTTTACTACTGATCATGTATTGCATGAGCGGTTCCCTGTATAACCTCCTTGACTGCCCTTCAAAAGCTAAAACTGTGATATAGGACATGTCTATTTGCAATGCTCAATGCAATTTCACCATCCAAGATCTTGACAAAAGCATACCATACCTAGAAGGTATATCCGCCACCACAATATCCATAACCATACATTTTGAAGGAATTTTAGTTAAAGACACTACTAAATATTTAATTAATCCCAAACACTTCACCTTACTGGAATCAAATGAGTAGAGATCTTTGTATGGTCTTGTAATATCTAAGCCTAATCTATCCATAATCACTTTCGACATTAGATTGTGTGAGGCTCCAAAATATAGCATTGTATTATGTAGTATTTTCTCATGCACATTCAAACTAACATAGAAAGGAGGAACATCCTTATCTTGCCCTTTGTCATCAATATTTGGTCCAAAAATAATAGTTGGATGATCATCTGCTATATTGACTATATCAGAGGATTTATATACTCTAAGTGCCTTTAAAATTTGAGACCTATATTGATTGTTCTTCACCAATTCACCAAGAGGAATGGAGATCTTTAATTTAGCAATTTTAGCTGTTGTTATCAACCACATATTGTTGAATATAAACAAGCTGAATAACAACATTGAACATACTGACATAAATGAAATTGTACCCTGCTGACTCTTCATAACTGGAACACAAATCAACTTATCACACAACGATATTTGTTGCGCAATTTCAGATTCTTTAAGCACATTTTTTTGATTTTTTTTAGTTGTTTTATGCTTAAGTGTCGTCAATGGTACAAACATAGTTTTAGTTGCATACACTGTCCTCTTTAACTATTCCATTGTTTGAAAATATTTGTTTGCCTTTATAGGATGAGAATGCACAATATATTCAATTCCCCTTTTAAACAAGTGATACTGATTTTGTTCCCTGTAGAAGATTGCTTTCCGATCATATAAATATGGACTACCTAAGACCATCCCACATGCATCTAGTGGTACTACATCACATGTTACCTTATCCAAAAATTGAGATGTAATTGCAAATTGTAACACACACTGCTTAGTTACTCGCAACTTATGACTTTTACTCATCCAATTCAATGTATAAGGTTTATGATGCATTTTAGTTTTTAACCCCAACTGCTTAACCATTTTCTCAGAAATTAAGTTAACTTGAGATCCACTATCAATCAAAGTGTCAATCTTAGTTTTCTTCATAATGACCCTTATGTGAAATAACTTGCATCTCTTCTTATCACAAGAATTATCAAAATCAATACCATCATCAGATTTACCTGCCAAACCTACTACAATTTGAGCCTCATCTCCTGATTCTAAACCCAAATCTGTTGGCACTATTACTGCTGCAACTTTTTGCTTACCCTTCTTTCCTTTAGACCACTTTGGTTGCTTGTCAGGGTGTAGTTGCCAACAATGTTCTTCATCATGCCCTTCCTTCTTGCAATGCTTGCAAGAGAGCTTCTCCTCTTCCATCTTAATGGAATTTTTCATCTTTGCTTTCCCTTACCTTTGCCCTCTTTTCTGGATGCTGATTCCATTGATACACCAACTCTAGATTTTCCCGCTTTAATGTAAGTTGCTTGAACAACCACTTCATCTAGGTTAGTAGGACTAAACATGAATACAATATTACGAATATATTCAGGTAATCCTCCTATATATTTCATTAGAGTTTCTTGTGTATGTAAGGGAATATCAAGCATTAATGCCTTCTTGTGAAATTCATCTGTGTATTCTTGCACTGATTGTCCTTTCTTAACTTTAAGGCTTTGCCATTCTATTAAGGCTTTCTCCTTATATCCCAACATGTAGAATTGATTTTTAAGTGCAGAAACAAAATCATTCCATGATGGAAAAATCTTACCAATTTGTTGAGTTCCATGTTGTAACTTACTTTGCCACTAGATGAGTGTTGTGCCTTCTGTACGAAGTGAAGCCAATCGAATCTTCACCACATTGTCATAAATCTGCAACACACTACAATACACCTCCATCTGTGTAATCCAGTTATCAAGTTTCTCAACATTGGTTTCACCATTATACATGGGGAAGTCGAATTTCACATCCAATTTAAGAAAAGGTTTTGGAGAAGATGGTCCAGGTTGACCAACAAAAAGAGAAGAGAAATGATATTTTTTTTATCATAATCAACTTCTATCTTTTTACTTGAATTAGAGGGTCTTTCATCTTTAGGCTTTTCAGAATGTGATGCCTCAGCTTCCTCATCTTTAATTTTATCCTCCTCATTTACCTTTTTGAGCTCATGTTACATCTCCTCAACCATGGATTGCAAGGTCATGAAAGCATCCACAAAACTTGCATCAGATCCTCGAGATGTCCTTCTTATCGAGCTAACTTTTGGATCTCCTTCATCATGTCTTACTTACTCCTGGTGATCATGCACACTTAAACCAAACTATCAATAACCACTCTGATACTAATTGATTTGAAATCCCGATTGAAATTGATACTGGTTTATTAACTTTTTAAAAGTGTTTTCATGTAATTAAAATCACCATTAAAAAGAGCTCAATTTAAAAAAGACACAGGCAACTTGAAAGGAAATTGCAACAAATAAACATTACCAACAAACCACACAAGAGACAATGACACCAACACGTTGATAACAAAGTTAAGCTATCTTCAAGCCTATGTTTCTGAGCCCGGTCTTTAGTGGGGAGGCCTCTTTATTTAAAATGCTCAAAATCATAGTACATCAAAATATAAGCTCCAACTCGTCAAAATAATACCACTAGTGCATTTAGAAGGCCTCAAAACCCTTATTTAGGCTCTTCTAGCGCTCGAAAAGGTCTCAAAATGGCCACAATAAGCCAAAAACACTCTCTCATGCAACTCAAAAGGAAATTGCAATGTAAATTATTCAACAAATGAACCTGTCGCTTAATGGTTGAGTGCCCAAGTTATAAAGCCCCAGGTCGGGGGTTCAATCCACAATGAGCGCGATTTATTTTGATTCGATGGGAGGTTATATTACATATATGGAAAACATTAAATTATTAACAAGGACGTTGACACCGCCACCCCATCATACCACATACAACGTATTGCGTTAATATTTATTTCCCGTGGCCTTTCCAATGCACTGTTAACATTGGCTCTAATAACCAATAACGTGGATATGGTGGAGTTTCCAGATAAGGCGGGCTCCCGCCATATCCATTCCCCCCCAAATATGGCGCCCATATACTTTAAATACAATATCTCTGCTACACTTAACAAAAAACACCAACGGTGTAGTGGTAAGGTGAGAGATTGTTTGTGGATGAGTTGTTGGTTCGAAACATGTTCAAGTTGCGTTGGATTTCGAATGACGAAATCTACGCAATGGATCTAGTTTGAAAAGCATTTGACAACTTTGATTTTTGAGCATTTTATGAAACTTTGAGCATCTTTTGGATCTTGCAGATCACTCCTTGATCATTTCAGATCAACATGATTGCAAATTTACTATCTTCCTCTTCATTAAAAAAAATAGTATTCAATATCATGTTCTCTATGTGTGTGCTATTAATTTTGTACATGTAGGAGGTTTACTTAGTTGTAGGTTTAACAAACAGAGCGCAAAGTAGAGGTGAAGTTTGGTCTCTATGTTAAAGGCTCCACAAAGCCATACTTAGTTAATTAATGAGTTTTTTTTCCTCAAGTCTTTGTGTATTGACAAGTATGGGAATCTTTCCCCGTCAAATCCATTCCCATCTATGTTTTGGCCTTTGGCCATCAAAGGAAAATAAATATTAACAATTAAGTATAGCCATGATCCAATAACATCACAATAATTCACAGACCTAAAGACAAAAATACTCTTGTCATTTGTTGTCCTGTTTGCCGCCACCACCCGACCGGGAATCATTGAATAGGTGTGAAACACGACAATAGGTGGTGCGCAGTCCCATTAATTGACAAGTCGACAGACGAAAGCTCATTTCCATAGGTTTTTGCTATCTACTGGAGAACGCTCTATTGCCTCACCACTGAGTGCTCTACTGCCCCACCATAGAGTGCTCAACTCCTTACTGTTGATTGCTCTACTGCCTGATTCCTCACTATTGAGACCCTTAAGCACTTGCCACTAGCATCCTTTTGGTGTTGGTTTGCAAGTTAACAATGCCAAGAAGACTGAAATATTGGCATTACATGTCTCATCTCTCGCCATTAGGTTCTCGGGAAGTAACATGGATTGTAGAAGTCAAGATTCATATCCAAGGTTCGATCCAAGAAAGGAAGGGGCAAGTCGTCAACTGATGGGCTTGATAGATATCACAAACATCGTCAACTACTAACATTAGAGGAAATTTCAGCCTAAAAGTGGCCTCCTAAGGAAAAATAATAAAATACTAGTTAAAATATTAAAATAAAAGTTATGAATTTTGGAGGGAAAAGAAAAAAACTATTTTTTTTTAATTGTATTTTGGCTTATCTCTTTATAGGTTTACTCAAATTCAAAGTGTAGACATTTTTTGAATGTGGAATTAAATTCCACATCCAACGAGTACCCATTATGCATACTTTTGAGAAGTCCCACATTGATAAAAATTGAAGATACATTAAAAAACATGTTACTTTTGAGAAGTCCCACATTGATAAAAAATGAAGATACATTTAAAAAACGCGTTCAACACACTTTTTTAATGTATCTTCAATTTTTATCAATGTGGGACTTCTTAGAAGTATGCATAATGGGTATTCGTTGGATGTGGAATTTAATTCCACATGCAACAAATGTCTACACTTGAAATTTGAGTAAACCTATAAGGAGATAAGCTAGAAATACAATTAAAAAAATAGTTTTTCTTCTTTTCCATCCAAAATATTTACATGTACCTATTTTTTAAATTTGAAAGATTTTGACTGGTTTACATATTATGACATGGAAATTACATGAAAATTTCATGGGCATTTTTAGGCTAAAATTTTCTCTAATGACCATCTATCGGTCTCAAATTTTCAGGATTGTTACGTTCTCGTGGGTTTCTTAAGCGCCAAGCCTGATATGAAAAGTCATCTCCTGATTTGAAAGAGAGGCTTATGTCTTTTGATTTTGGTGCTTGGTTATAACATTAAGTCACACTAAATGTTCTGCTTAGCGCTTGCACTAAGAAAATTGGAGTTCTACATGGTGAGCACCTACATGTAGTGCAAAGGGAATTTGGGTTCACACTAGTGATACCACTTAGCATCAATAATGGTATTAGAGTTGTATATAATTTTTTTCTTAGAGATGGCAGACTGAGGAGCAGTGGCGAGAGGAGTAGCGCAAAGAGTAGGTAGAGGACGAACTGTAGCAAATGCATCCTTGCAAGTGGAAGTAAGGTGGCTCAAGAGAGGATGGTAGCCATGGAGACTGCATAGAGGAAATGAGTTGATGCAAAAAATGTCAATGATGCAGAGGAGAGTCTTCCAATGAGGAAGAAAGAGAAGGATCAATAGAGAAGAAAATGCTGAAAATGATAGTGAGGATGTTTGTTAGACCAAAATGGAGGTACTGATGTATGAAGGTAATGTAAAATATTGATGAATTGATGGATCGGATAAATGCTCTAAATAGGTATTTTGATTATAAGTTTATTGATGGGGACAAACAAGTCAAGTATGTAGTGACCAGACGTAAGGGCCATGTAACTCTATGGTGGGATGAAGTATAGGTAGAGCAAAAAAGGAAAGGAAAGTCCAAAATTAAAGATTGGGACAGAATGGTGGCAAGGTTTAAAAGTAAATTCCTACCCAAGGATTATCAACTTAAGTTTTCAAACAATTATAGAATCTTAGAAAAAAATCTATGTAAGTAAAAGAATACACTAAAGAGTTTTACAAGTTAAACATTGGAGTTGTTCATGTAGAAGATGATGCCAAGAATTTTGAAGATATATAAATGGTTTTGAGATTTTATATTCAAAGTGAGATCAACATATTATATCTGAAACCAGTGAGAATGCCTATCAAGTTTCCTTTAAGGCATAAGACAAGATTACTCGAAAACAAAATCAAAGAAATCGAGGAAGAAGTCCCGCAAGAGGCAAAGGAAAATGGAGTGGAAGGGAAGAGTCCAATATGCAAGAGGATTAGGAGAAAGCCCCTACAACCAATCACCAAGAAGAGGCGATTTTAGAGGAAGAATACCATTCTCCAGAGGTAGAGATAGAGGAATAGACTATCAACCTATATGATTCAGATGTGGGAACTAAGATCATATGTCTTGGGAATGTCCTAAGGATGCACTAGCAAGTGAAAGTGGTGCTCATGTTGTAAAAGCAAAGGAGCAGAATGATAATCTAGCCATAGTTGAAGTTCCTGAACCAGGGGAGTCTTTGTTGATGAAGAGAGTGTTGATCAAAGTAGAGAAAGAAGTAAAAGAACCAACTCAAAGGAGAAGTTTATTAAGGACTATGTGCAAATCTAAAGGTAAGTGCTACAGAGTTGTAATTGGTAGTGGTAGCATTGATAATTTAGTCTCCGTTGAAATGGTAGAGAAATTAAGTTTGAAGAAAACAACAAACCCTCATTCTTACAAGATATCATGGTTGCAAAAGGGCCATCAAGTTTTAGTTAATGAACAATGTAAGGTGAATTTCCAAATTAGGAAATATAAAGATGAAATTGTATGTGATGTGATGCTAATGGATGCCATTGTGATGCCTTCTAGGGTAGTACTCTCTTTTTGTTTGAAAGATGGTTGTATGAGTGAAATTCGTGATGTATAATAAAAACTTTCCCTAAGAGTTGTGTGGTTGTTCCATCGAAGCGTAATTTGATCGTAGGTTATTCTCTTAGCCTTTAGGTAAGATGTGCATACTTGTATTATTTGTTGTAATATTTTTTTTCGTTAATATAATTTTTAAAAAGATATCACAAAACATGAAAGTGGACTAAGATGCATTAGTTATTAACATCATAAAGTTCTAAATAACAATAAATAATATCATTGTAAATTTTAAGAACACTGAATTTCCAAGATATTCCGACAAACTCACAATATAATCATATATTAGATCAAAACCATATTATTCTAAAATCCATGTTCATTAAAACAATACCACTTGACTTTGTTCTTTAGTAGTATATCTTGCTCAATAAACAAAGAAAGTTTTGAAATTAAACATCTATCATTATTGAAACATCATCAATGAAAGACTATGTTAATTGACAATGTATTTAGCTCATTAAACAAAACATACCCATGGGTAGGATTTCAATACCAAAACATTCAGTGGGAATAAATAAAACAAGTCCATGAGTAGACTTCAATACTAAAACATTCAATGGGTGGACCTAACATGCTACACTCCATAATTAGGTTAGGTCATATAACTTCAAATGTTTGTATTTTCAATATTTGTTATATAGTTTAATACCAAAATATTCATTGGGTAGATCTACCATGCTACTATCCAATATAGCTTGAAGTCATATGACATATATTTGGATTCTCAACATTTGAAAACAATATGTGATCACAATTCTATATATATCCAACTCTTGACAACAAGAAAATATTTTATCTAAAGAGTTTGTCGAACATTATTTATGAATTATAGTTCAAAATGTACAAAATTGTTGCATAAACAAGCCTTGCAAAGCCTACAAATAGGCTTGCTATTCTTGTAGTTGGATTGCTCGAATCCACGTCGTTTGTTGTTCTATCATGTCCTTGAGGATTATTGATCCTTGTATGCATAATATCAACGTTATTTGATTATTTGCATTTAGTTTTGGTTTGAATATAAGTTCTTAGACTACATTTGATCATTTTCAGAATCTTAAGTTCATTAAAGAAGTTTATAAAAACTTTGCTACAAGTAACTTATACTCAACAAATACAAGAAATTGCAATGAGACATTTACAACTTCTATCTAACTACTATTAACACAATCATCCCCAATCATCCCCAAATTACTGTATTTCTTCAATAACAACATACCTCTCTTAGATTGGAATTTTCAAGCATCTACATTATTATCTACAACATTTATCTCACAAGCACACTTATGTTCAAAACTACTAGCATGGTCTTCAATATCACTAACATTTTCCTTTCAATGTTTCAAAAAATTTAAATAAGCATTAATATTTGAAGCCAATTTCTTTAGATTTTTCTCATGGTGATATTGAAAATGTAGCCTTTTGTAAAATCAAATATTCCCTCATTACCTCCACTAAATCTATTATCATATTATTTTTTACTTCTAATAACTTAGATTTGAAATATCTAATTGTTACACCATTTGCAATTGTTTTGTTTGATAAAAACTGATTTCTTTATCCTCTAACATCATATTATGCACAAATTTCTAATTTTAATATACATTAATCTATCATGAAATATTCTAATTGTTACACCATTTGCAATTTTTTTGCCCGATAAAGTTGATCTCTTTATCCTCTAACATCATATTATGCACAAATTTCTAATTTTAATGTACATTTATCTATCATACACACTTGTCACAAATTCTTTTGATTCTTCATATTATTTAAAAGTGTAGCTTTTCTCCGAGTCTTATATTTATCTCAATTTAATTAAAATAAATTTATTTTAAATTGTCCTTAGGTTGTATCAACAAACTGCATTATATTTATTGGAAGTATTTACAAACAAAAAATTAACCAAACTACATTATATTTATTGGAAGTATTTACGAACAAAAAATTAACCTTGCCGGTGACTTTATCACTGGTTTCTTCTCTATAACAATGTCCTAATTTATTTCCTTTTTATTATATAACATCATTGCAAAATAAATGACAATTTTGTGAACTTGTCATCATGAGATTCCTTCGCATAATTTAGTGTTTTTCAAATTAATGGAATTTATTTGTTTGACATATTTGTAATGATCTTCCAAAATAACTATTTGAAAGAATATGCACATATTTTGGAATTTGTTTTTTTTATTATAATTAAATTACTAATATTGAAAAGATATTTAATTTATGAGTTCAAATTTATGCCTGAAAATGTCTTTAAGTTATTTTTATTTTATTTTATTTTATGAGGGAAACCTCTTGGGAAATCCCAAGGATGCTTCCTTACATTAGAAGATGGCATCCCTCATTATCTAGTCAATGTAGATTATTTTGCATGATTTTGGGGGATTCAAATTAGGCACCTACTGGTATGGAACTAACTAAATGCCCAAAAACCAACTGGTTTAACTAATACCTTATGCTTCTTTAGTTGATTCATACAAATCCACATTAGAAAAATAGAACTTCAAAAAAAACAAATGTATTTATTAATTTTTAAATATGCTATAACAATCATTAAACACTTTTCTTATTCGTCTGATTTTAAACTTAAAATAATAAACAATAGAATATTCTCCTCCCTAGTTGTTGTCTTGTTAAAGTCTTAAGGTAGCCTCCTTGAGCAGCCTTCATAGAAATTGAATGGGACCACAATCATGATATTCATTGAAATAAGCACAAAAGTTCTATACATGCCACCTATGTTAGGGATTGAGGTTTGCAGAAAACTTGTAGATAAATTGAACCGCCAAAAATCAAGCCAAAATATGAGAATATTTTTACCTCACAACCTAGCATACTGTTGGCATTATGTTTCTGGTATGGCTATATGTTACAGATGTTGTACTTGATGGCAACACCCATGGCAAGGCTCTCAATATGTTGAAAATTAAGAAGTACGCAGGAGATTAGGTCAGAAAGTGCGTACCCGCAGGTACACCGCGAAGGGACCGCGGCCTGATACGCAGGTCAGCCATTCAGGAGGTGCGTACCCACAGTGCACACATTTCAAGACAGAGAAAAGCACACGTGGGGTTTCTTATGTTTAACCTTTGGTATTTAGCCGACGGTTTTGTGTTATTATGGTGTCGGCCCGTGGTATTAATCCATGATTTAAGGAAGAGCTTTCCTATATAAAGCAAAGGAGATCATTTGGCTTGGGCATGTTTTGGGTTGAATATCTTACGAGGGCTAGATCTGAAATATTATGATCTCTTGGGAGTATGTCTAGATCTAAATAAGGCGAATCTACTGATGGATTGAGATCTCTTCGGCGCATGTTCAGATCTGTAGATCTGACTGTCTGGGTTATTTCTGAAGTCTTGAAATCATCTATGCCTGAAGGTACGCAGGTACAGTTAAAGAAAAGTGCATACATACGCAGGAACAAAGCGTTTCAGGTGCGCCGGTACGCAGGCACAGAAGGGTTGCAGGTGCGGAGGTCCGCAGGGAGTTCAATGGTTACAGTGCATATGTAAGCAGGCGAGCAGGGTGCGTACGTAAGCAGGGAAGCAGTTGAGCAGGGTGCGTACGTAAGCAGGCGAGCAGTTGAGCAGGGTGCGTACTGTAAGCAGGCAGTACATGGGTGAAGCTGCTTACTTCTCTTAAAATCTTTGTTTATCATTGCTGTGTTCTGGGTTTGGTCCTATTATTGTTGATCTGGTTACTACAGTTGACTGGGTGATTCTCTTATACTTGATGATCATTTGATGCTTATGGATCCAGTTTGAAAATTTATGAAAAGTGGTCCTTGTAAGAAAAGAAGTAGGGGGTTGTAGCTCCCTTCCAGGAGAGACTGGAAAACGAGAGAGAGAGTTGTAGCTCTCTGCAGGTTGCAACCTGCGTACTGGTAAATGACTGCACCAATACATAACCATTGTAAAAGGAGTTTCTAATTTGAAAGAAGATAGAGACATATTGCAGCAGGTGGTTTTCACCCACATTGGGTTTCCACCTTACATCTTGTGTTCTTTGGTGTGACTATCTGTTTTCTTTGTTCATGTTCATTATTTTATGGTACTGACATGCAAAAATAATTCAAGGAACAAATAAGGAAGATTTATTAAAAGAGTTAGATAATACTGATTCACCCCCCCTCTCAGTATTATTTCCAACAATTGGTATCAGAGCAGGTCCTTCAGAGAAGCTTGATCGCTTGAAGGTAGATCGTTCATCATGAGCAACTACGAGAGAGAAGCATCAATCAGGCCACCGGTTTTTGATGGGACAAACTTCAATTATTGGAAGGTAAGAGTTACTGCCTATCTTCAATCTCTTGGTACAGAAGTTTGGGACATCGTAGAGACAGGCTACGCTTTTCCTTCAGCCACTCCTACAGATGCAGCCGAGAAAAAGAAGTATGAAATAAATGCGAAAGCAGTCAGTACTCTATTAGGATGTATATCCCAATCAGAATTCATGAAGGTAATGCACTATAAATCCGCAAAAGAGATATGGGACAAAATTGTCACGAGCTATGAAGGAGATGAACAAGTAAAACGTGCTAAACTTCAAACTCTCAGAATTCAGTATGAGACTCTCAAGATGTATAATGATGAAAGTGTGGCTAACTATTTTCTTCGGGTAGATGAGGTTGTTAATTGTATGAAAAATTTGGGTGAAGAAATAAAAGAGGCTATTGTGGTTGAAAAGGTTCTAAGATCATTGTCTCCCAAGTTTGAATCTAAAGTATCTGCAATAGAAGAAAAGGAAAATCTACGAATCCTTACTATGTCTCAGCTACATGGAATTCTAACTGCTTATGAAATGAGAAAGGGAGGTCCATCAGACAGAAGAGAAGCTGCTTTCAAGGCATCAGGCAAAGGAGATTATTATGAAGCAAGCCACGTCCCAGAAGAAGAAGAAGAAGAATCAAATTTTGTCAGAAATCTTCAAAGGGGTTCTGGAAGGTTCAGAGGTAAGTTACCTTTTAAATGCTTTTCTTGTGGAAGAGTAGGTCATTATGCTGCAAAATGTCCTTATAAGGATAAAGGAAAGGAACCTGCTAGATGGAACAAGAAACAGAATGCAAATAAGAAAAGCTACTACACTCATGAAGATAGTGATGGTCTATCAAACAGTGATGAAGATGAACGAGGTAATGAATATAAGTTGTTAATGGCATTTGAAGATGATGATTATATGGATGCTATAGATGTGGATAACCTTTATGATGAAATTACTAGACTCAAGAGATGTATAGAAGAAAAGAATATGATCATTGATACTCTACAATTTCAAATTGATGAAAAAGAAAAACATCTTGAAAAATTAGAAGGTGAAATTGTTGGTCTTAGAAAAGAGATTGAGAAAACAAAAGCTATTAATCTTAAGTTTGTCAAAGGATCTGAAACTTTGGATGAGATTATCAATGTGCAGCGGTCTCCACTAAACAAGACAGGTCTGGGCTATAATGGAGAAACTTCTCAAGCATCCACCTCAAAAAGTTATCTTGATGCAGCAAGAAGAAATGAGCAAAAGCATAATGAAGATCATCAGGTAAAGCAGGGACGAATTACAAACAGAAACTATCAGGGGAAATCCATCTTAAGGGTGAACAAAAGCTACAACCAGCCACAGGTAAAATCTTCTCAATTTGGTTCAAGAATAGATGACAATAGAAATTACAATCAATTGGCTGGTAGATTCGATAACCGCAGAAGTTTCTTCAATGGACAATGCTTTTCTTGCCATAACTTTGGTCACAAAGCAGCTCAATGTGTTGCATATAAAACGATCATGACTAGGGAAGCTCAAAAACAAAGAAGTATGACGGGGATTACAAAAAGGACCTATAACAACTTTTCGGTTCTTGAAAATGAAGTTGAATGTTCTATTTGCAATAACTTTGGTCATGAAGACTCTGAATGCAGGAGCAGGTTTCAACAGAAAAAGGAACAAGCCTCAAGCACCAAAACATGGAGAATAAAGGAACCTCAAACAGAAAGATGTGGGATAGCATTTTATGCAGAGGGACAGGAAAATCTATGGTACATTGACAGTGGATGTTCGAAGCATATGACAGGTGATAAAGAAAAACTTGAGTCTTATTCTGCTCTAGAAAAGGGAAAGAAAGTCTCTTTTGGAAATGATACTCCTGCAAATATAAAAGGAAAAGGCATTGCTCAGTTAAAAGAAAAGGTCAAGGCTGGAAATGTTTTGTATGTTGATGGATTGAAGCATAATCTTCTAAGTGTCAGCCAGATGTGTGATCAAAGAACCGAGGTTATATTCAGATCAAATGGATGTCTTGTTCGTGATCTTGATACAGGTAAAACAGTGATCAAAGGCAAAAGAACTCCAAATAATCTGTACATATTTGAATAAGGACAACAACAATGCTATCTGAGCAAGGATAATGAGCACTGGTTATGGCATCGGAGGTTGGGACATCTAAGCTTTTCACAAATAAGGAAAGCATGCAAATATCAGGCAGTTCGCGACCTTCCAGATATCAAAATTCCTGACAACACCATATGCAAATCATGTCAGTTTGGAAAACAAACCAGAACTAACTTTCCAGAGAAAGAAGGATCAGCTAGCATGCCTCTTGAGCTAGTACATACAGATACATGCGGTCCTTTCAGGAAAAGAACACCTCGAGGAGAAGAATACTTGATATTATTCATTGACGATTTCTCCAGGTTTGTCTGGTTAGGACTTATGAAGCACAAAGATGAAGCATTCGAAAAATTCAAATCCTTCAAAGCCTTGGTTGAAAATGAATCAGGTCACAAAATTAAGTGCCTCAG
This sequence comes from Pinus tabuliformis, assembly GCA_031772625.1. Classification (NCBI taxonomy): domain Eukaryota; kingdom Viridiplantae; phylum Streptophyta; class Pinopsida; order Pinales; family Pinaceae; genus Pinus; species Pinus tabuliformis. The sequence goes on from CM062811.1 coordinate 209,887,958, forward strand.
ATCCGACAGAGGTGGGGAATTTACTTCAAATGAATTTTTCGATTTCTGTGAAGAACATGGGATAAGAAGAGAATTCTCTACAGCAAGAACTCCTCAACAAAATGGAGTTGTGGAAAGAATGAACAGAACAGTCCAACAAATGGCTCGTGCTATGCTTGATGAGTCAGGAACTCCCGCAACTTTCTGGGGTGAAGCTGCACATGCTGCGGTTGTTATTCTCAACAAAACAAATGTCCGGGTGAACAGCACTCAAACTCCTCATGAGCTCTGGAGTGGTAGGACTCCTTCGGTAAAGCACTTCAAAATCTTTGGGAGCAAATTCTATATCAAGAATACTGATGAGCAGCTTGGCAAACTTGAACCTAGAGCAGATGAAGGCATTCTTCTTGGTTACTCTCCACATAGCAAAGCATACAAATGCTACAATAAAAGACTTGGCAGAATTGTTGACAGCATTGATGTAGTGGTTGATGAGAAGGGATACATTCCTAGGCAAGTACATCATGAAGACATCGAAGAAGATGAAGGCTACCCCCAACGACAGAATGATGAAGAAGAAGAACCTCAAGAAGAACCAGAGGAGCAAACAAGAATAGAAGAAAAGACTCCATCTAGATATGTTCAGAAGAATCATCCAGAATCTCAGATTATGGGGCAGAAAGAAGCAGGTGTACAAACAAGAAGAACAGTTGCAGAAGCTTCAAGCTATTTCGCATTACTCTCCTCTACTGAACCACAAAATGTGAAAGAGGCATGCAAAGATGAATGTTGGGTGAAAGCAATGGATGAAGAACTTGAGCAGATCGAAAAGAACAACACTTGGGAGCTGGTTCCTAGACCAAAAGATAAGAATGTTATCGGAACAAAATGGGTCTTCAAAAATAAATTGAATGAAAATGGGGAAGTAATTAGAAACAAAGCCAAACTTGTTTGTAAAGGGTATGCGCAGCAAGAAGGAATAGACTTTGAAGAAACCTTTGCTCCTGTTGCAAGACTTGAGGCCATCCGAATGTTCCTTGCTCTCTCAAGTTTTCAAAACTTCAAAGTATTTCAAATGGACGTGAAATCAGCCTTTCTGAATGGAGACTTGGAAGAAGAAGTATACATTGAACAACTAGATGGGTTAATTCTTGGAAATGATCCAAATCTTGTATGCAGATTGAAAAAGTCTCTCTATGGTCTCAAACAAGCTCCAAGGGCTTGGTACTACCGTTTGGACAAATATCTTCATCAACAAGGCTTTTCAAAAGGATCAGCAGATAGCAATCTTTATATAAAAGTTGAAAATGACAAATTGCTAATACTTGTTGTGTATGTAGATGACATTATTTTTGGTAGAAATGAAGAAGCTATGAGTCAAAGCTTTGCCTTGGTCATGCAGAAAGAATTTGAAATGTCCTTGCTAGGAGAACTGACATATTTCCTTGGTTTGCAAATCCAACAAAAAGAAGGAGGAATCTTTTTATCTCAAACCAAGTATCTCAAACAGATTTTGAAGAAATATGGTATGGAAGATGCAAAACCAGTATGTACACCCATGGTCACAGGATGTAGCCTCAGTGCAAATGATGCATCTGTAGCAGTACATCAACCAACCTACAGATCTATGATTGGAAGTTTACTTTATTTGACAGGTACCCGACCGGACATCATGCATGCAGTTGGAATAGTTGGAAGATTTCAGGCAAATCCGAAGGAGACTCATCTTCAGGCAGTGAAGAGAATTTTCAAATATCTTCAAGGGACTCAAAATTATGGCTTATGGTATCCTAGAGATACAGATCTTACACTTCATGCTTATACAGATGCAGATTGGGCCGGAAGCGTGGATGACAGGAAAAGCACAAGTGGTGGTGCATTCTTTATGGGTTCCAGACTGGTATCTTGGTTCAGCAAGAAACAGAGTTCGATTGCCTTGTCTACAACTGAAGCGGAATATGTTGTTGCTGCATCTTGTTGCACCCAACTCCTTTGGATGATGCAGACTTTGCAGGATTTTCAAATCACTTGTACACCACCAATGCCCATCTTATGTGATAACACAAGTGCAATCAGCATCTCAAAGAATCCTGTCATGCATTCAAAAACCAAGCACATACCAATCAAGTATCATTTTCTCCGGGAACAAGTGCCTGAACAGAAGGTCAAGTTGGAGTATGTTCCTTCTAAGGAACAAGTTGCTGATATTCTCACCAAACCATTGCCCAGGAACACTTTTGAATACCTCAGGCAAAAGCTGGGGGTTGTTGATGCATCATCTTATTGCTGAACCTCTTCTGATTGATGGTACAGGTTCAGGGGGAGCATATAATGCATTGTTGGCATTATGGAGGATGTGCAGAAGGAGATCTTGGAAGTAGCTGCAATATGTCTCTATCTCTTTCATGGTGGATTATGGTTCTTCGTTGCAGATCTGGTTCATATTCAGGGGGAGCATGTTCTTAGGGGGAGCATAACCCTTTGCCCTTGATGTCAAAGGGGGAGAATGAAGCTGAAGTTTTGAGGTTGCCATCAAGTCCAAAGGGGGAGATTGTTGGCATTATGTTTCTGGTATGGCTATATGTTACAGATGTTGTACTTGATGGCAACACCCATGGCAAGGCTCTCAATATGTTGAAAATTAAGAAGTACGCAGGAGATTAGTTCAGAAAGTGCGTACCCGCAGGTACACCGTGAAGGGACCGCGGCCTGATACGCAGGTCAGCCGTTCAGGAGGTGCGTACCCCCAGTGCACACATTTCAAGGCAGAGAAAAGCACACGTGGGGTTTCTTATGTTTAACCTTTGGTATTTAGCCGACGGTTTTGTGTTATTATGGTGTCGGCCCGTGGTATTAATCCATGATTTAAGGAAGAGCTTTCCTATATAAAGCAAAGGAGATCATTTGGCTTGGGCATGTTTTGGGTTGAATATCTTATGAGGGCTAGATCTGAAATATTATGATCTCTTGGGAGTATGTCTAGATCTAAATAAGGCGAATCTACTGATGGATTGAGATCTCTTCGGCGCATGTTCAGATCTGTAGATCTGACTGTCTGGGTTATTTCTGAAGTCTTGAAATCATCTATGCCCGAAGGTACGCAGGTACAGTGAAAGAAAAGTGCGTACATACGCAGGAACGAAGCGTTTCAGGTGCGCCGGTACGCAGGCACAGAAGGGTTGCAGGTGCGGAGGTCCGCAGGCAGTTCAATGGATACAGTGCGTATGTAAGCAGACGAGCAGTTGAGCAGGGTGCGTACGTAAGCAGGCAAGCAGTTGAGCAGGGTGCGTACGTAAGCAGGCGAGCAGTTGAGCAGGGTGCGTACTGTAAGCAGGCAGTACATGGGTGAAGCTGCTTACTTCTCTTAAAATCTTTGTTTATCATTGCTGTGTTCTGGGTTTGGTCCTATTATTGTTGATCTGGTTACTACAGTTGACTGGGTGATTCTCTTATACTTGATGATCATTTGATGCTTATGGATCCAGTTTGAAAATTTATGAAAAGTGGTCCTTGTAAGAAAAGAAGTAGGGGGTTGTAGCTCCCTTCCAGGAGAGACTGGAAAACGAGAGAGAGAGTTGTAGCTCTCTGCAGGTTGCAGCCTGCGTACTGGTAAATGACTGCACCAGTACATAATCATTGTAAAAGGAGTTTCTAATTTGAAAGAAGATAGAGACATATTGCAGCAGGTGGTTTTCACCCACATTGGGTTTCCACCTTACATCTTGTGTTCTTTGGTGTGACTATCTGTTTTCTTTGTTCATGTTCATTATTTTATGGTACTGACATGCAAAAATAATTCAAGGAACAAATAAGGAAGATTTATTAAAAGAGTTAGATAATACTGATTCACCCCCCCTCTCAGTATTATTTCCAACACATACTTCTTGAGAGATCAAGAATGTGTACCACCCTTGTTAGTGGCTTCCTTTAAAAGCCAATCATTATTAAGATATGGATACTAATAAAAAATAAATTAAATCAACAATACTAAAAAGTATTAGACTACAGGAAACTAATGACACATCTACCTTGAGAACAAAATGGGCTTCTCAAGAGATCATGAATATGCATGAACCTTTTTTAGGTTCTCTCTCTAAGTTGAAACCAACCAACCTCAATAGGAATATCAAAATTAGCTATAAAATAAAATTATTAACTACAACCAAATCCCTTACCTCTATGGTCAACTACTACAAGCTTCTACCAGTTAGGAGGAATGACCAAAATACAAAATAAAAACAATAACATAAGCTTATTCATTGCAATGACATAGTTTTGACCTCCATTACTTGTAGGTGCATCTCTTCCCATAGTCTTGTAAGCAATGGGAAGCGAACCTTTCAATTGATCGTAGGCGAAGAACATTACGAAACTGCACAAGGGGTTAAGCAAACTTTACAACGTTATAAGGAACTTCAAGACATTATAGCTATTCCTGGACTGGATGAATTATCGGAGGAAGATCGTTTAATCATGGCAAGAGCAAGAAAAATTGAACGTTTCCTATCACAACCCTTTTTCGTAGCAGAGGTATTCACAGGTTCCCTGGGCAAATATGTGGGTCTCATGGAAACAATTAGAGGTTTTCAAATGATCCTTTCTGGAGAATTAGATGGTCTTATCCCTTCTATTTCACTCCGCAATCTGCGGAGATGTAATTACGCTTTAGCAAACAATGCATATATTATATATGTAATTATGCAATCTTAGAATGGAGAATATTAGATCAAAATTTCCTCTCCTTATATTTAGAGCCCTATCGGGGGCTTCCTCTCCTTAATAGTCGAGCATGCTTATGCATCCTTGATGCAGAACTTCATTTCGATTCATTTTCAGGTATCGAAGTTCAATACGAATCTTTGAGTACTATCCACAAAATCCATGAAATTGGTTGAGATTTCCGCATCTTTTACTATCTTTCCAATTGAAAAGATATTACAATCGGGATTTTGATCCCATTAGTTTAAATTCAGGATATATCAAGAACACGAACAAGAAGGATGAGATTATCTCGAAGAATCAAGGACCGAGCAAAACTCATTCGGAAAATGATGAGAAAGATATCAATTTGAAGATCGATTCAACTCTTTATTCAACCGAAAATGAGTATTGGAAACCTGAAAAATATCGTATCGGTAATAGACGGTTCTTATGGTTCAATGCTTGGTCTAGGTATCATATTGCATATATAAGCCCATATACAGATATAAATGAATCGAGCAGCCAACTCGAATGAATGCATTTTAGAGGTCCTATAGAAGGGTTATCACTTACTTACCTTCGTAAGGATTGAGGGGAATAAATAGAAGTGTCCTGTGCCGGCCGGTGTGGGCGGTAAGATCCTTTCAGGCGGTAAGGTCCTGCCCTTCTTGATAAGGGGGGGGCCGGACCGAGCGGCTCCACTCTTTAGTAGAAAAATGATATTTTTTCATCAAAAATTATATCTGACTTAGTCCATAAATTGCAAAGGTATCGTTGATGAACGAATGGAAGTGTTCCGGGTTTATGCATATTGGTAGGCTGTTCCAGTTCCAGGTCCATCCTTGCCATTGATCCAGAAGCATCAGTAACGTAGGCAAGGGCATATGTAGCAGTTGGTTCTACAGTTGGTTCTGTTAGTGGAGCAGATGAGTAAGAAGGCCCAGTTTGACCCGGCCCAGTACCATCTCTAATAGCATTCTGATTATGGTTGTAGTTTCCATGTAGTCGGGTATGGCCTTCAAAGAAGCTTCTAGGTTGCCCCAATCCTTTCCATATTTTGAGCCCGCATGACCCACTAGTTCCAGTGGTTCCAACACCAATTCTAAGTAGTGCTATTTCGCCTAGCATACTTTCGTTCGGTTCCTGAAGATGCATACTACTATTGGATAATATTTATTTCATGATAGGTGCTAGATAGGTCATATAGATTATGCAAGTGCTAGGTCGATTAAATATCTTATCCTTCTCTTTCATTTTTGAAATGTATCGATTCATACAGAATTGGGCATCTACGATATGAATAAATATCGATGTCGGGGTTCAATAACCAATTATCTTTTCATTCATGATTAGCATGAATATAACCATACCGATAGATTGGTATTGATGATATTGGTTGGGTCGAGCTGGATTTGAACCAACGTAGGCATATATAATTCAATGTAGACCTACTCGATCTATCTCTCTTTAGCTAGCCTATGTTGCGGTAGTTTTCCAGAGGCATCGAGAGTGGAATCTCGTCTGAAAGGATGCATAAGCAGGCTCGACTGATAAGGATGCGCAAGCAGGCTCGACTGTTAAGGAGAGGACCTTTAGGGTGCGTAAGCCCGAGTGAGTGAGTCACCATTGGGTTCATAGCTGATTGACACTTATTCCCAATCATTCACAACCGATCATTACCAATTAGCCGACAGGATATCAAACCCCGGAGCATCATTGCCGTAGATCATTGACGATACCAGAGAGACCCTCATTCACAGGAGGTGCCGATACCCAGATAGGTGGTCCGGAGGACGAATGAGGCAGCCCACATATTCGAGAGGGGTGGGACTAGGTATTCAAGATGGGTGGTCCCCAAAAAAGCGTACTTCTAGATAAAAAAAAAAATCGTAAAAATGTTCGGAAGGGAAAAGCATATCGGGCCGCAATAAAAGCAGATTAATATATCACTTCGGAATGACATATACATCACATATATTGGATCAACTCAAGTCCCCTTTGTTGAAAAAAGTAGAAGGAGTAGTAGAAGAAGGGAGGGGGAAGGGAGATTAGAGTGTTTTATAATAGTGCAAGGGCTGAACGGGTTCTAAGGACGGATAGAGTCACTGGTCATTTCAATAATGAAAGGTGGAATATGAAGGGTGACCTATCGAACCTATCAGGTGGTAAATTCATTAACAAAAGGGGGAACCGCTCACTTTTTTTGGGGTAGGGGGTACACCTCCCATCCATTCGAGGGCATGCATGGCTATCGCCCTTGCACCGATCCCGTGCTGATCGATGGTGTGACAGCTATAGGTGCCTTTCCCAATGATACACCATTCGTTATTCGCATTGTTCAACCCCTCCCTCCGTCCAATGCACATGAATAATGCATCGAAAGGCCCCGAATCCGAACCCCCCGCACTGGCTCTATTGCTGGTTTTCAAAATGGAGAAGGTAGAAGTGGATATTTGATATTTGCCGGTGCGCCACCGAGAATGTCAACGTGAGCTGGAATTTATAGGGATTCCGCGTACCCCCACCCAATTCACTGTTAGAGTCCTTACCTACAGTTACGGATCCCTTGTCGTCCTATGGAGTTCGCTGCTCGTTGGGTCACCCTCAGGACCAGTAACGATGGCATCACCTGGCACCGAAGCTGCAGAACCGACGAGGGCAGAATCAGTGATAGCCGGAGATCCTACGGTGAAACATTTGAAAGTAAAAAAATGATTGATCAGGAGTGAGTTTTCAGTTTTACTTACAAAATTGAATGTGGAAATAATCTTTAGATCGATATTTCTACTTGAATTCTACCCCCTTCCTTACTTTCTTCCAGGGTACGTCGAACTGGTAGGGTAGATTTAGAATGGATAGCGCACCCTCCATACAAGGTAATGTAAATCCGGATTCCAGGACCCTTTCTTTCTTTGTCCACCCTTTCAATGGGCTCTCTCAATGTCATATCATGCCTATTATATAGGAAATTATGCTTTGCCATGTTTGTCCTTACATGGGGAAAGCGATAGCGATCAATAGCAACCATTCCGGCAAGCGGTCTCTTTTTCGCTCTCCTCATTAGCAAACATGGCAAGAATTATTGCAGTAGGATAAAGGCTAGGAGGATTTGAAAATTATATGGCATCAAGATTTCCAAAGTTCAGCCAAGGCTTGGCCCAGGACCCAACTACTCGTCATATTTGGTTCGGTATTGCGACCGCACATGACTTCGCCAGAGCTGAGAATCCTCTACCGGCCACTGAGCTCTCGAGAAAGGTAAGGAAGCCTCGCACAAGCTGGAAAGCCCCAACTTTGAGTGGGCTTATTTCCCTCGCTTTTAGGAAGATGGACTCGTCTTGGCTTTCAGTCAGCATGGAGTTCAGGTATCAGTCTGAGCTGTAGCTGCACGATAGGCTAGTCAGAATGCCAGTTGTAGGTCTTTTATGGTCGTCAATCTCCTTCCCTGATTACAGGAAAGCGCCCAAGATTGCTTAGTTATTCTCCTCATCTCTCCTCCCTACGATCTATCTCTATTTTCTGGATCGTTTGGACAAGGAAAGGAGGGAATGGCATGTATATAGTACACGATATAGCATATCAGGGATCGTTCAACAAGTTGATCTGTTCCAGTGCTTGGGCCTATTTTCTAACGCGTAGTAACCCATCGCCATTTCAAATACCAACATGACCAAGAGGGGAGCAGAGGCCACAGTCATCACCTACAGGCCGGAGTTAGCCACTGATACTGACATCAACAATAGTTGACTAAGGAAGGACCCCAGCTGCTTTTGGAATCGGGACATAGAGAATACAATAGATGCTCCTTCTCATCTCGATTATATTTATTCAATATATGTGAATATAATATACATCCAGAAAGCTATATGCCCTGAGAGAGGCTTGTACAGTTTGGGAAGGGATTTTTATTCATCGGAATAAGAGTCTACTTCAACCAATATGCCCTTAGGCATGGCTATACACAACATAGATAAGGCAGGCTAGCTCGCATGATCGCATGCATCTAGAAAGATAGAAGATAAGGCCGAGAGAGACTCACTCAACTCAGGTAAGACCAAATAATGGATAAGAAGGCCTGAGTTAGCGAGTCAAAATGAAAGACACCAAAAAAAATTAGGGCCATGCCCCCAGCTGATTACACTTCACTAACGAACTCACTAAGCCCACAATGATTGGTCAACCTGGGATAGAGGAGATTGCCAACATATTGTCTATGGAGTTGCTTGTTGTTCCCCAATTCTTTGTTGGGATAACATAAACTACCACAGCCCAGACTTCCGACTCTGTCGACCCTTTCAAAGCTTTACTCGAGCTGGAGGGATCTATTTCGATTGGAGCAGCTTGATCGATGTGGCTTTGATCGTACGGAAAGTTGTCCAAAAGACGGGGAGCTTACAGGCTGCTCTATTGCTAGATATAGGAGTGACATGAATATGCATCTTATACATGGTGAGGTGCTGGCTTTGGTTGATGCTGCTAGCTTAGGTGCTGGCTAGTCTTGCTTGCATTGGTGGGTTACGGGTAACCACTCATTCTAACTTGTATTGTCCCACCCTCATTATTCCACTAGTTGCCTCTACTATCCATAAAGGCTAAGGGTTAGTTAGCAAACAATGCCCCCCCTTTTATATTCTCTCTGTGAAAGCCAAAGCTAGTATGCTCATCCTTCTTGTTCGTGTTCTTGCCATATCCTGAATTTAAACTAATGGGATCAAAATCCCGATTGTAATATCTTTTCAATTGGAAAGATAGTAAAAGATGTGGAAATCTCAACCAATTTTGAGTGAAAGGCTTTAAATATTCTTCCGGTGTTTCATTTCCAAGTTCCATAAAATTATGGATAGGAAAGAGTTTAATCGAATAGAAATTTTTTCTATCAATCATACTACGTGAAAGAGACTTTCAACCCCTGGTTACCATACTTTACTTTATGCCTTCACCCTACTTAGGAAATGGATGGAGGGCGAGGGTCATTAGACGCTCGACCGTAGGGAGAGGGACTACTTCTAGGGTCGCTCACTCATTCATATGGGTGAGGGGTTCGTTCGGGTGCTGCAGGGCATGTGTAGAGGGGGTCATTGTAAGGAGGGTCAGGCTGGCCATGCATGGCATGTGATAGATATGGCTTAGTGAGATTGATTTGACCTATCAGAGGGGAAGATAATGTTAAATGCACTAACAAGTCATATGACTCTTATCATAGGAATAGCCTCAGGCACACCAGTCACAATTTTCACTACCCAATAACCAATTTGATCCCAGGGAAAATAATAACTAGTTACACTGAAAGATACGGTCAACACAGCCAAAATTACACCTGTGACCCAAGTTAATTCACGAGGTTTTTTGAATCCACCTATGAGATAAACATGAAATACGTGCAGGATCATCATTAGAACCATCATACTTGCCGACCATCGATGAATTGATCGGATTAACCAACCAAAGTTAACTTCGGTCATTAGGTATTGAACAGAGCTGGAAGGTCTAGGGATGATTTTACCGAATATAGTGAAAATGATTGCATTATATATGTGTATATCCAAACACGATAAGCAGCTTCCCTGTGTAAACTTCCTGGTGTGGTGGGTTCTCTTTCCTGTGTATTGACTATGGTGAATCGTCAGGGGGGGCACGTACTCAATCAATCAAACTGGACTTCTAGAAAGGAAGATAAAGAGGGTCCTCTAATTAAGCTACTTCACATTCTCTAATCCTAACTAAGAAGGCTCAGTAGTAGGGGACTCAAGGCCAGGCCAAGAAAAGCAGAAAAAATCAGTCATACAGAACTATTTTTAACGAAATGAACAATATGATTGACTGGATTATTCTTTATCCAACTAAATAATGGCAATATTCATTATATTGCCGATACAATCTGTATAATTTTCAATATTCTGACTCATGATCACATTCACTAAAAAAAAGTGACCTTATCCACATACCTAAATGAACCAATTAGGTTTATATATGTTATTTAGTTCGAGATCTCGATTGCATAATGACATATGCCCATAGATGCATGATCTGCTAAAGCGTAATTACGTATATAACGAATGAATGCATCGATATGTGTCATACCAGATTCGATGTGAGATATTGAATGACGCTTTTTTTGTGCTTTGACTCGATGCCAAAAGCACCTTTTCCTATGGATATGGAACTAGGCGAAAGGACTGGATATTCAACTGGAACAACGACAACAGACAGGTCCAAGCTGGAAGAACAAAACAAACTGACACAGGTACTAGCACTGCATGGATTTCTTTATGGACAGATATCGGATGAAACAAGCACAGGTTGGGACTGGGCAGGGGAAGTACAAAATGACATAAAGCCAATGATGAATCCTATGAAGTTACCTTTACTCGTTCAAACAATTTTGAATCCATATATTTAAACTACCCCAAACGATCTGTCGAACGAATTGGGCCAGACTCTCCAGTTTATGAACTCTCCTTTACAGTATTAATTGTGGTTTCATCAAATTCGCTTCATTAATAGATTCGCGATTCGACTCCGATCGTTACGGTTCGGTACCAAGATCTGGACCTAGCCGAGCTTACCATCCGTCCCTCCACCCATCCATCCAGCTTCTGCTCCAGCTTCCCAGCTCCCCAGCTACCAAGCTCCCCTCCCAACTAACAAGCCATCCAGCTAACCAACAAGTTCCCCACCTTATATCCCTATTGAATGAAGTAGCCACTTCATTATAATAAATGAAAACACTGCGCTGCTAATGTGACCCCATATCTTTGAAGGTGCTAAAACAAGTTCCATAGAAACTATGGATAGAAACACGTAACATATTCGCAAAAATAGAGATTTTAGGTGCGATAGAGAAGAATGCTCCAACCAGGGTGGGTGAACCCTCATAGATATCAGGTGCCCACATATATAGAGTCGAGAGAGATATGGAGTCCAAGGGGGAGGGGTCGAGCCACTACGTTCCTTATGGTATTTAGGCCTTACGACACCTTGATTTATTCCCCTCAAAGAGCTCTGCTCAGTCCTCTCTCGAAAAACAAATAAAGAAAGTAAATAGATCAAATAAATAAGTTCAATCAATGTAACTAAATCACTGTAGTAAGCCCATGATTTTCATCCCACACCTCTTCATTTCCAGCTAGGGGATCATGTGTAACAGTGTAGTGATCCCCACGGACTCATAAGCGGAACTAAAAATGAAGATCTGGGTTGTTCATCAGTACGTCTTGCAATCTCCGAACTCGATAGCGTTCTATTGATAGCGACGAAATGAGCCAAGTGAAAAACACTTGGTAATATAGAGAATGGTAATATAGATCTTAATATCTAGGGCTTACCCTAGCTGCTAACTCTACTCTCGGAGTCGAGGGGGTCATAGCAGAACGAGGGCACGTATAGGACCCAGGGTTACCATTTGGATCTGCTGAGGCCGAGGAGGTCAGGGTAGTTGTTCAAACACTGGATGCTTTATATAGGCTGGTCTTACTATCCATGGTTAGTGCAACGCCGTGTCTGAGTACGGAAGAACAATACCTGCCGGGGTAATATTTCTGTATACGAGCGAAACTGGTGGGGAGAGAGCGGCATAGGAGAAACATTATCCCGATCAAGTCAATTAGACGGGATCGACCGGCCTCGATCACCGAAAGAATCTCTTCCAGCTTTCCAATTCCCCCTGATGAATTATTGAAATGATTGGCTTTCCCTGCAACCGCAGACCGGCGAGCCCCAAGATCCTTAGCGAAGAAAGCGGTCTACATAGTCTACGGACATCAATCTCATCGGTTAGTTACCCATTATTCGATTCCGAGTTCTATCAACGGATTCCACGTTTCTCCGCAAAGGTCACGATTGGTGTTTTTCCCATGAATTACGGGTCCTCGATTTCCGTAGTCAATCTAGTGGCTTTTAGCTCCTCGAGATTGAACCTTGCACTCGGAAGCGCAAGACCCTCCGGACCTTGTGTTGACTCATAATCTTTTTATGTTTCTCTTTTAGGCAATATCTCTATATATGGTGCACTCAGCCGGGGAGACCCCAAAACGAACTATCTATGGCGCTCGCCCAGATATCTACCTCGGGGGTCGCCCATGACCATCCCTGCAGGTTCGAATTCGAACCCTGCCCCCGGAGATCCAGCACGAGAAAAATTTATGCACGCGGGGCCGATAGGTCGAGGGCATAGATCCCTACTCCATATGGGGGGAGGCCCCCACCTTCCATATGGGGCGGGATAGAGTCCATATCTAGATAGGCCCTCGACTGATTAGTATCCCAAGGATCTTGTATTCCAGAGGCTTCGCTCTGGCCCCCCCTTGTCCGTTAAAAAAGCCTTATGGTGCTGCTTCAACGGGTTTTGAATCACTCGCATTATCAATTGGGACTGCTTATACTCCTGCGGCTGGATCTTATTAAGTATATAGCATTTCATTCCGTCGTTCATATTATGAATAGGAGACTACCCTGAAATTGGTGCACCTAGAACCAGATCTCTTACCCCCTGATGGTTTGTAGCCTGATGGTAACCCTCCCACTTCTTTCCTTCCTTAGTAACAAGGAAGGTGGGTGTTAGTGGTGAAATAGTCTCTTTTTCTGAGTGAACGTGTCCTATTTCACCAATGGGCAAGGAAGATAGATTGTTGTGGATGATCAAAAGATTGAATAATTGTCCATATGTAAAATTATTCCTTTTTATATAAAATCTTTTCATATCAGAAGGTAATCTATTCCTATAATTTGGCCGAGTATGATGCAAATAATCAAAAAATTGGAGCGTATTTTCTCCGTGAAAGATTCAAAGCTTGGTGGTAGCTGTCATAGTGCATTGTTTTCGCTGACTCGCTTTCCTCTCATGTATCGAATCTATTTTATAATGGTCATATCATGTCATAACTTAGCTTAGGAGTTTGAAGTTGGGGACTTTACTTTATGTGAGAACGTGAGGCTGTGACGAGTTCAAGTGAATGAAGTTAGATGTGAATAATATAATGAGGTGTTGGGAGTGACATACATGACAGCCTCTGTCCCTGCCTTTGCCCCTGCTACCTTAACCCCAGAGGTGTGCTCTCCTGCCTATGGTTCAAACTCTGCAACAAGCTATCGATTTGGCTTGGATGATGGAACAATAAGTTTTCAAATTGGAACTAAGGCGATTATAGAGAATGGCTTGGGAATCAAGGCCAAGGAGGCGGTAGAAATTCGAGTGTGGATCATGAGGATATACATGGGTTGGGTTTTCACTGCCAGGAAACGGTAGGGTTATCTCCATTGTTGGAGAGATTGATACCGAAAAAGGAAATAGAATGTAATAATACCACTCATTGGAAAAAAATAGAATGCCTGATCTGCACTTCATACCGGAAGCTTCTAGGAACGAGTGCTGCCTTACCGCTTGGTTATGTCGAAATCCCATGGACAAATCGAATCTTTTGTCCTTTAAAGTCTTTCATCCGTCCTTTAAGTATAGTATGAGATGTATGCTAAATTCAACCATAAAGGAAATGGATCTAATTTGTTCTCCATCTTTCTTTCTCACTTCTAAATACAATTTCTTTTAGATTCATCAAAATTTCATGTACTGATTCTTCAATACCTATTATCGCGGAATATTCATGTTTTATGTTCTCTAATTTTACACGTGTGATACATGTTCACCTGAATATACACATCGGGTAATAAATGATAGGAAGGCCTAAAATAGACTCCAGAGTGACCATGCAGGGGGCTGAGCACCTAATGGTTAAAGAGATAGAATGGCATCCAGTTCTATAGTATTGCTCTAGGGTTGGATAGGAAACAAACCCTAAGTTGTGCTATGTTGCTGGAGGAGTGATATGCGATGGTATGGTATGGGCTACGCCTTCCGGAAAAAAGAGAATGTCATAAGGCAAGTAGTTATATGCACTCACATCCTTTCATGAGGCAAGTTCTGCTCTAGGCTTCGACTACCCGCCGGCAAGAACAAGTCTTTCGATTCAGCCAGCCCAGCAAGGTGAACCCTATCGGTTATACCCCCCCCTATAGTCGAGGGGAAGGTAGGTCTCGGTATAACCTTGCGGACTCTTCAAGTCATTATTGAGAAACGAAAAGGAAGCCTTTACGGATAACCAATTAATTTTCGAATATCCGAGAGATACTTCACCCAATAGATGGGTACATAAAATGGAAAGATCGGAACACGAAAATAGATCATATACCGATACGGACTACCCATTTCAATTGTTATGGTTCCCAAAATATAATACCTATACGCGTTTCCAAGTTTTGATCGATATCCGCGGAGTTGATTATCCCTCTCGAAAACGAAGATTTGAAGCGGTTTTGATCAGCTTCTCTCGATCGGCTTCCTTCCGGCCAATCAAAAAAAAGAGCTAATACACCACCCACCCTCGGTCCAGCTGGCTAGCTAACTGACAACTGATAACCGTTAGGCCAAAGCAGGAAAGACAACCCGAATGTTAGACCAGCCACCAGGGTAGCTCGAACAATCCAACTTCTCATTGCCGGGTATAGATTAGTTGCCGGCAAAATGCGGACATAAAGCGTACATCTATAATACGGGCCTAATACAGACTAAAAGCAACGGCTTCATGCGTACTGCCTTTTCGCAATGATCAATTCCACTACTCTACTTGTCACCGGCTCTCCTGCTCCCCTGCTCCCCTGGCTCCTATGGATCACTGGTTCTCAGCTGGACTTCCTTCCTTTGCTGCTGGCAAATGGAGTGAAAACAACTGTCTTGGATCAGGGTAGGGCCTGACTTCCTTCTCTCCTGCTAGTGGGAGAAACTGATGCAATTGCTTCTTATTTTGTCATTGGTCTCATGCGAGCACGAACCGGGGAGATTAACCGGGATGATTGAGGATTTCCTAAAATAAGAGGAAGTTGTAAAAAATGTCCTTTCATCTTTCCGGGGGGGATTGAATCATTACCTTATTTATTATCTATTTATTTCTGAAAGATTGAACTGTTCATACCCGAACAAAAAGAATTCGTTTCGTAAGTTTCACCCATTACAGGTATCCTCTCTTATTTATGTTCATGCTCTCCTCCATACAGTTGGGTTTATAGATTGGAAAATGAGTTAGGTTATCCTCCACACATACAGTATGGGCTCACTTATGCTCCTACTCGCCTAAAAGGCTCCTCCCTCTAGAGCTACTCTTTCACCTCATCGTAACGTTAGTTTTTTTTTTTTAATGGATATCCAACCATTCTTACTCACGTCGACGAAGGATTGAAGCATCACTGTATCTATTTCTCTTCTGACTTTTCTTTCCAAGTGCACTATAGCCCCAGGAGGTCACAGGTTTTTTCCTGCCAATTGGGGTTCTCCCTTCCCCACCTCCATGAGGATGGTCTACAGGGTTCATAGCTACTTCTTTCTCTTGCCTGTCTCTGGCTGTCCCCCGTATGTTCCACTGTCGTTCCCTCTCGAAAGGGAGAACCTTGTCTATTGTAATGTCCCCTGTAGCATCTATATATATATAGATGCCCATATCTATTTTGTCTTTGCGTGTTGCTTTCGACAGGATGGCCCTTCCTTGCTTCCTTCGTTGGCTCCTGGCCCAACCTCGGGACACTCCAAGATCCTTTTTCGAACCTGCTCTGCTCCCATGTGAGGAGATGGATAAAGAAATCCCATCCGTTGCACTAATCCAAGGGCCGTTCGAGCATCTGTCATTGTACCAGCAATGATCGGTCATATAATTGCTGTTCATAATGGGAGGGAAAATTTACCCATTTATGTAACATATCGTATGGTAGACCACAAATTGGGGGAATTTGCACCTACCCTACTTTGTAGTGGTGTTTCCGAAGCTCCCCTCCCCCTACCTACCTCCCTCTCGACCTCAGAACCGGGGCCCTGCCCTTCTAGCTAGCGAATATATCTAGCGGATATCGGGCCAAACAAAGTATGCACGCTCTGCCTACTGCTAAATGAAATCGATTTCGTAGAAAACCCTGATGCATAACATCTGACTGACTGATGGAATTACTGTGGAAAGACACTTTGGGAGGGCATAAAGATAGCTTGAGGGATCACCTTGTATGGCTGGGGACAGACCCTTGCCCTTCTTGTGATAATGGGATATAGTACCCCAATCCCTATATAGGGATAGGGGTACTATATCCCATTATTTTTTTGTGTACCCATTCTGATTATGATATAAATCAATGGTGCGGAGTAGAGTAGTCTGGTAGCTCGCAAGGTGCTGGGGTTGGGGTATCGGGGGCATGTGAACTGTTTCACGATAGGTGCAATAGTCTGTATGGCTCTCGGGCATAGGATGTATGGGAGAGGAAGGATGGAAGATGGCTAAAGCCTTAATATCCACAGGTTTTTTTGCCAAGTGACAATTGGCACGTACAATACGTCCAGTGGCTTCTCGGGGATTTTCATAACCCTGCTGTGCAAAAATGGGATATGCATTTGAAATGGATGTCCGAGTTATGATATGTATCATGACCAGGACGGAAATTAACCGAGTCATCTTTTTTTCCCATTCATAAGTATTTCTATTTTGCATGGGTTTTGTGAATTTCACGTTTAGGTGTAAGAAAGAATATGAATATCCAATTTGTCCTTTCATTTCTCGATCTTATTGATCCAATCATTCGACCCTCTAGATGGATTAGGTTTTTTCAATATTAATTATTAGAGCGAGTAGAGCCCGATATTACAGAAATTCCACCTATTGCTGTCTCTCCCGAAAATACTAAAAAAGCATTTCCAGTTGGGGCAATTTTTTTTAATAAGATCTCGTAGATTTTTATCCATCTTTTGTTGAATCTTTTTGATGGATCGATAAAGAATTCGATAAGCCAATGATTTTTTTTTTCCGTTTTTAAGAATACGGTTAACCACCATGTTAACTAATCGATTATGATAAATAGGATCGCATCAAGGAAAGCACACTCGACTGTCAAGGCCGCCATCGACGGAGTCACTCACTCATTTCGATGGGTGAGGGGCTCGACTGATAAGGAGAGGTCATTTGCGTGTGTTTTATAGCTACTTGACATGCCCAACCCTTTACCCTGCTATGATGGTCGAGCGGCCTTTCCTCTCCTTATCAATCGAGCCCCTACCGGTCCTCTCCTTATCAGTCGATCCCCTACTGTGGCAAGAACACGAACAACAAGGATGAGATTATCTCGAAGAATCAAGGACCGAGCGAAACTCATTCGGAATATGATGAGAAAGATATCAATTTGAAGATCGATTCAACTCTTAATTCAACCGAAAATGAGTATTAGAAACCTGAAAAATATCTTTGTGAAGATCCATTCACAAGTATTTTCCACATTTAATTTAGTAACAAATATCATTAGTTGCCACATAGGCCCTCAAAAATCCCGTTCTCTCATAATTTATTCACTTCTATAATTTATTTAAATCAAATGGGGTTACACATGGGTGATCATGTGTCCCCACCTCAAAACGGTTCACATAATTAAACATAGATTGAAAAATATTCATTCTACCCATTATTGTCCAAAGGTCTAGTATTATAAGCCACATCTAGCCTTATCAAAGGGGGAAAGAGGGTGAGCAAACAAAGGACTCAAATATACATACTGGGTAAAGGTTAAAAGGGAAAGGGTTCATACTCTCCTTCTTGAGAGTTCTCACAACTCAATCCCCATGTTAGTGGCATTCATTCATCAATAACAATATCATATTAAAAGGTTGGGTTGGTTCACTACCTATGCTTATGTCCATGTGAGGATCAATAATATTGACTTGCATGCATATAAAACATGTTACTAGTAAAATAAAAATATATCTATGAACCAAAGGATCAAATTTCTAATCACTAAGAATGACATTTCCATGCTACATAAAACAAAAATTATCCGACATGCATTTTGTGCCAAGTATACAAACATTAGATCAAGGCAACCAATAATACATAAACTCATGACACATGGACTAAAAGTAAATAGATAATGGAATTAATAAATAATTGAGATTTGGAATGGGGTATTGCAATGCTTTACAAATATAGACAAAGACACCGTATTATGGCATGTGATCATGGCCCTAGAAATGACATGCTTTAATTAAATGAATTAGACATAGATACCAGATAAAGGTCAAAAGGGAAATGATTCATACTTTCCCACTTGAGAGTGCTCACAACTCAAGCCCCATGGTAATGACATTCATTCATCATTAAGGATATCAAATGAAAGGTTGGGTTGGTTCACTACCTATGCTTATGTCCATGTAAGGCTCAATAATATTGACTTGAATGCATCTAAAACATATTACTAGTGCAATACAAATAAATCAATGAACCAAAGGATTAAATGGTTGATCACTAAGAATGGTATTTCCATGCTACATAAAGCAAAAATAATCCAACATGCATTTGGATCACATATGCCAAGATTAGATCAATGAAACCAAGAATACATAAACCCATGACACATGGACTAAAAGTAAATAGATAATACCAGTAATAGATAATTGCGATGTGCAATGGGGTATTAAGATCCGTTATGAACATAGACAAAGACATGGTATTATGGCATGTGGTCATGAACCTAGAAATGACATACTTTTGCTAAGGATAGTTGATGGGAGAGCCCAAAGTTCTTTTATAGCATCGCTAAAAGAATTGATAAGAATCATCCACATTGTCTATTGTTAGTGGCTCACATAATGGTTAGGAGGTCAAAAGAAATCATCAAACCATAGTGGACTGAATTATTAAACTGATGATCTCAAGTGGACATAATAAAGCATCAACTTTGTATGAGATAACGTGTAATGGTGATACATAGCTTTCAAACCATTTGAAAAGTTTACATAAGGATACAAATGACCAATATCTTTTATTCTAACATCATTCTCAAGATACCATTTATTAAATTCTAAAGCAAATGTGATACCCACCTCTTTTATTTCATAACAAATTACCTAATTTTTATTTCTTGGCCTTCATTAGATTCAAGGTAGTAGATGGAACAAAGGTGATACCATTTCCTAGGAACTATATTTCACAACTCAGGTCTCTAGAACCATGCAATAGGGCCATCTTTTAGGATATTTTTGTTTTTTTGTAATGTGGGTGTTGAGCACACACTTATACTAGAGTGAGGGGGGTGAGGTGAATGAATATAAGTCTTCTCATTTAAAAAATCATGAACCATAAGAAAATATTCACATGTGAGATCTATTATTTTTACAACATGGAACACACGATTTACAAGGAAACCATTTCAGGAAAAAACCAAAAAAAACCTTTTTATAGTTCTTTGTAGGCACCAATTTACTGTTACAAATATTTTTAGGCACCTACCCATTGGAGACACCAATCCCCACAAGTACAAACCCTGGTAGGAATAAATACACTCTCTTGGATATTCATAGACACCAATCTACTAGAGACACCAATCCCCACTGGTTAGTACCAACTTAGCAAGAGATACCTAAAAAATGATCTGATCACTAGAACACTAGATCTACTTACTTCTTTTTCAAATCTACTCATTGATGTGCTCAGTGAAAGTTTGGTAACCTTCCCCAAAACCTACTGATTTGTGGCCCATTCCTAAGGGAAAACTTGTATAACATGCCATGTATCCAATTCTTCATATCTAATTATGAATTTTTTACCATAGTCCCTTCAATATGTGTCGTTATCTTTCTGAGTATTTCATAACTTAAGTGTCCCAAAAAAATAATTATAGTAAAGATGTCAATATGACTTGTTGATGGCAATCTTGGAATGAAACAAAAAATCCATCAGGAATATAAAGAATTCTCCTTATTGCTACAATAATCGTGTTATCTACAATAGAATAATCCTCATCCTTGCTGATTTGAGTTGGATACTTATTTTTTTTGTCATCCATATAAATGCTTTCAGAGTGTAAAAGGTGGAGGAATCAACTCCCAAGATCATTTTTACTGGAAAGATTTAGTTTGGCAAATTGGGGTTTGAAACCTTTTGGGAGCGTTTTGAGGCATCGACCGACATGTTTTGGGGGAAGAAATTTTCCGCTTCAACACCATACCTTATTTTCATATTATACATACAAATACCTTTCCAACAACACAATAATCACGCCAGTCAGAGTCCATTTGCAAAATTCATGCCACTTAGAAATTGACCTTTCTGTTTCCACCACCATAATTTGAGAGGATGCCATGTTAGCCCACATTATTCATGAAAAATGGGCTAGCCACATGATTATGTTGTAGAAGACTCTAGAAGAATCTATGTTGTAACTCTAGTTAAGAGTTGAGGTAGTCAAACATATCCACTAGTAGGGTATCAAGCAATGTTATAATTGGGCCATTGGGATGAAAAGGGGTTCGATTCTTTCAAGTGCATTTGTTCCATAGTTGAGCAAAAATAACCGAGAGGGATTGGAGATAGAGAACACATAGATGATTGAATTTCATGTTATGTGGGGAGCATATGATGGGGGGAATCTCCCGATTGAAATTCTACACTGTACAACTTCGAGACATCATGTACAACTTTCCTTAGAAGCAAATCTAGAAATCATCCATATTTCCACCAAAGCATTGCAAGATAAGAATTCAACCAAAGAGAATAGAGAAGCTATGAGAAGTCAAGTTGGAAGGGGAGAAGTGAGAGTGGTTCTTCAACATCACCTTCCACAATGGATAGCCCTTCATCTACCTCCTCATTTTTTGTTCCTAGAACCACACCTGATGTACAACCTTCTATTAGGTCGATTCTTAAAATAAAAGAGAAAGATGTTGAAAAATTGTTGAGTAGGTGTTTTATATGGAGAGATTTTCTTTTTTACATTGCGAAGAACAATCCATTTTACCAACCTGTGCTTAATGTTGTTCCCTTTGTTTGCATTAGGTACAAGCCCCTTCCTATGATGAGTTGAGAGGGCATATTCTTCAAAATGATAAAGGATAACTGGATTTCTAGATTGGAGGAGT
Source organism: Pinus tabuliformis (assembly GCA_031772625.1). Taxonomy (NCBI): domain Eukaryota; kingdom Viridiplantae; phylum Streptophyta; class Pinopsida; order Pinales; family Pinaceae; genus Pinus; species Pinus tabuliformis. The sequence continues at coordinate 209,909,565 of CM062811.1, forward strand.
TTAAGGAAACCTGGGAACACACTAGATGCACTGTGATGTCATATGATTAGACTGATCAAAAGGGTAGGATTTCTTGGTTAATTGTACCAAGGGGAAAATGTTTATTACATATGTTAATGCAGTTGCACATATTAAACATGCACAATTATCATGTGACTTGTTGGACTGGTTCATTCAGGAGGTAGGTCCATAGAATGTTGTCCAGGTCATAATGAAAAACAATTTGAATTATTTCGTTGCTTTCAAGTTTCCTATGTACATGTATCCTACCTTGTTTTGGACACCATGTGTTGTACAGTGTATTGAATTGATGTTAGAGGATATAGGGAAGATTCTTTATATTAGGGATATCATTGAATCATCCAAAAGCATAACAAAATTTATATATTATCATGCCTCTATGCTTAGCCTGATGAGAAGATTCACCAATAAAAAGGAGTTGTTGTGTCTTTCCATCACACGCACTAGGCCAAATGGGGTGAAAATCTGACGTATATTTGTCGGATATTCAAGGCATTTTCATGGGCTATCTGACACTAGAGTCATAATTTACATCGCTATTATTGTGTTGAATAGTCGACCCTTCATAAAGCATCATATATTTGATGGGACTAACGTTGAATATTTGACGCACAAGATAGCCAAAAATTCTTTTAACCATCTAACACTTTGCATTTGGTTATGCAACGCCAATAGACATCGAATATGTGACTGGTTCAACATCGGATATCCTTCGCTCAAGATGTCAAAAACAAGTTTCGTCCTCTGACTCTTTCAAGTCAGATATTCAATGCCAACACCTTCTTACCATAGGATAATCAATGTATTACTAGTCTAGTTTGACAGGATCCGACTATTTTTTTCATTGGAATGGAGTCAGATGTATGACGATGTGGCATTGTATAAGTGACGTTGTAATAGTTTAATTCGACAGGAGTGTTATGGAACCATTTTTTTTTAACAAATTTGGATATTTGACAGTTTGTTCCATCGAATGGCGTCGGAAAGTCAAAATTTTAACTTAATATCAAATATCTGAATATCTGACGGGTGCCAAAGCATTTAAAAAAATACAAATTTGATCCATGAACTGATTGGTTGAAGAGGTGTCTCTCTCGAGTATATGATTTACTTTGGTTCCAGGGGGATTTCTTTAGCTGGTGATAGAGAACATGTGGTTTATTAATGAAAAATGTAATATAAGTCCGGTTGGCGGTTTTCCACTGGATGTTTTTTTTATTGTGATGTGAGGCCACTTTGCAATTTAAATTGGAGTCAGTTCTGTTGGGTAATTCTGTATCAGATAAGTAGTACATTCATTAGCTACACTACATTCGTCAAGGCTACTTCCGACCTAAAAATGAATAATAACTTTCTTTTTAACAATTGAATCCTTGCATGGAAAAGCCATTGCAACCAAAGTTCATCAATTTGAACGGGCACACTTGTAGGTTTCAAAGTTGAAGTCAGATCTGGCATTTCTTAAAAGATGCAGAGACTCCTCCGTTAGCTTGGTAAAAAATTATAGCCGTTGGATGTTCAGCTCTGTCTATTTAACATGCAACCTAGATCTGATTCTTCAACTTGTCCTGACAATGAACCACACTGGTTGGTTCGAAATGCGTCGACAAATGAAATATCATGTGATTTACACCAAAAAAACTCTCATAAACTTTCTTTTTTCTATGAAACAAAGAAATATGCAACTAACTGGTACTTGGTATCGATTACTAAAGCCAGTAAATGGACATCTTTAGGTAAAAATAAGAATTCACATTAAAATCTACACCATGAGAATTTGGATTTGAACAAGCCCAGTGGAAACATATGCGACTAATGACACCTGCGAATCCTAGTAAGCCCAATAATCCTCGCAATTGCAGTCTAGTATCTAAGGTTTTTCTTAAGGCACTCTCATGCAATGTGATAGATTGACGGTGGTGATGAGTGTATAGGTGACAAACTACACTACCTTTATCTGTAGGAAAGAACCTCACACAAAATCTCTAATGCACAGGTGTCACTTCAGGGTGAGTGCAGGAATTTGAACGACGCTTTAGAATTTTGACAAGTCTGAAACTATAATGTATATTGACCATTGATCTCACACCTCCTGCGATCTAGACCATTGAACTATGCACATTTTAAACTTTTTCTACTTTCACCTTTCCACTTGTGTCTTTGTTGTATTGGCCATTCGATGCCTTTTGATTTTGCAACACACTTTACTTATATCGCTACAATGAGTGCTTCCAAATCAAAAGGAAACACAAATTAAATTTGATAGACTTTAAATTTTAGGACCCCATGAGAGTTGATTTTAATGAAATATTTGCATGTGATAACAAAGTGTAATTGTGATCTAATAATGTTAATCCATGCATGGGATGTGTTGTAGCCACTTTTCATTTTGTCTTTCAAAAATAAAAATACAATATATATATATATATATATATATATATATATATATATATATATATATATATATATATATATATATATATATATATATATATATATATATATATATATATATATATATATATATATATATATATATATATATATATATATATATATATATATATATATATATATATATATATATATATATATATATATATATATATATAGATATATATATATATATATATATATATATATATATATATATATATATATATATATATATATATATATAGGGTCTAAAATCCTTCACAAAATTTTTATATACTCAGAGTAGCCTAACATTTCAGTCCTATAAAGTTGAGCATTGTTATATGAATAAATTGAAGGGTGGGACACACCACACCATTAGAGGATTAAAAAGTGCACATGTTTCAAGCACATCATTGTGATTTTGGACCAGGTTGTGTCCATATCCAGACTCGATGTTATAGAGAAATCAAAGATTATGCAGGGAGGAGCCCCCAAGAGTTGGTCTCTCGAAACAATTGTTTGGGAGATACACGAATCAAATCTTCCCCACTACCACTCAAGGGAAAACCACTTACCAGCGCGGAAGCCCCCAAGGGCATAAAAGGGTTTCTGTTGAGACCATTCACGATGGCAGGCGAGAGTGTAAGAAGCAAGCCAAATCAACCACCTCATGTCATCCTCTGCTTCCATGTGACTTTCCACCACAATCCTTCTATACTATTTCGTCCATATCCTCATAATTTTAATTCTCTCGCTTTACCATTAAATAAAACTCTACTCTTCTCCATTCTATCCTTATCACTCGAGACACACTTCACTCTCTCTCTTGGCTCAAAATGCAACATCCTCCTCCAAATCATTCAAGTAATAACATCCTCCATCTCCTATACTTCTAATTAAAAGGGAAACTGCTAAAATGGTCAGGAAAACTACTCTCTCTGCATGAAATACATACATTCCTCTAATGGATACAGAGGGAATTTTTTGACCCCGTATGTTCATTGTACCTCACGCAAATTCGATAGAGCCTATTTGCTAGCCAAATTGAGTCAGAGAACCCCTTTCGAGTAGTCAAGTCTAGCCTTGTTGCTGTCTTTGTTCCCTATACCTATCCCTTCCTAGAGTTTATCAGTTGGTTTACTTGATCTCTTTACCCACTACGAAATTTCGTGATTAATTCTTCAAGGGAGAACATTTTACAGGTCTCTGCTCAATTAATTCATCAAGCCCTAAGTTTTCTAGAGGCTGATAGTTATACCATTTTCATAGATGATTTTGTTTTAGCCACTTATCAATATCTCTCTATGGAGGATAAGAATAAGCTATTTGAACTCATTCCCCCCCATTCCCCCTCCCCCCCCAACTCTACTCTTTCTTCAACTATTCCTGAGTTTCCATAACCTTATTTTATGAAACTGCTAAAACAATTCTTTTGGATATTACGAGAATATTGGGGAACAATGATACAAAGATCACCAATTGCTAGCATTTGGGGTTTTTCCATATAATGATACAACCATACACTGTATTAGGCATTCCATCTTACTGGGAGCACTCCATCAACCTTCAATTCCAGAATTTCAGCGTCACATGGTGCTTCAGATTTCAATCTCTTCTTGTCTATCTTTTCTTATACAACCATGTTGATCAATTTATTGATATGGGGTTGAATATTTCTGATCCTAATAAACAAAAGCAACTTGTATTTAATTGGACTGACATTGCTAGAAGGAGAAAGAATAATGAAGGATTTTCCTACTATGTACCTTCTTTTATGTCAGTTGTATATAAGATCATAAATGGTCAACGTGCTCCCAAAATACTTCCAAAAACTAAGTCCTTGTTATAGTTGAGTAAAGATTTTGGAGTTGGTGATTGGTACATTTTGGAAGATTGTTTAGAAATAAGGTCATATGGTGCGAAAATTCCACCCTACAAGTTGCCTATATTTGCACCAATGAGAATTCAAAGATTTTCTTCAGCACATTAATTTATGGCCAGAAATAATAACCAATAGATTACAAGTAATAATTTATAAATTCTATTCGTTTCTTTTATTTACCTGAGTGTTAGGCTGGGTGTCGGAAGATTGTGAAGACACCAATATTATCCTACGTTCAACCACGACTTGATAATTGTGCTTGTAAGCAAGCTTGAAGTGTTCCAACTGCATTGAACTATGACCCATGTAATTTTTCATGAGAACATGACTTTTCTTCCTTTGTTATATCAAATTAAAAGTGTTAAGAATTTATAATTTGGATGCAAATTATTGTTTTATACTTACAATTTTTACGTCTAGTTTTGAGTAACCACCTAATCCAAGATTACGCTGCCCATGCTTAGTGATTCTAGCTATCATGGTTTTGAATGTATCTAGGAGCCTATATTGAAAATATTGAAAAACTTAATTAGATGTCGCAATGATGATAAAACATCATAATTACATTATTAAAAGTGCCTCATACTTTCCTAGTCCGGGTGGTGTCTTCCCTTTGTTTCGAAGCCTTCTCATTTCCATATGCCATGAGAGATTTCCACTCCCTCTATAGAATCATTGGAGGGTGCTTATATGACCCATCCCTTTCCATATGACACTTATACTGGTCCCGCATATGTTTTAAATGTAAAATTTCCTTTGAGGTAACTCCAATTTTGTTGAAGTACCGTCACAGAATAGGCCAACCATCATGTTCATAAGTTCATCCTTTAACTTGGAACTTTGGGATTTCTAGTTTGTGTGAATGGTGGGCCCAAATATTTCCAAGGTTACGTCATAAAAATGCCTATAGAATACATCATTTCCTACAAAACGATATTGTTATTAGTTTAAAATAACCATAGACTATATGTTAATTTGAATTAGATTGTATTTAATGTTTAAAACGCTTCTTAAATACATGGAAGTTTCTCTAATTTCAAGGGGACATGCTCATCATCTACCAAAAACATAATCGATAGTGTTCCCATGCTAATAACATGGGAAGATCTAGGAAATCTCACTTCAAATTGTGCGATGGGATCATGCTCTGCATCCACAACATCATGTGTAGATCCTGGCATATGTTGTTTATGGGGTGCAGATCTTGGTGTGTGGTTTAGTGGTGTACCATTCTTAGTGACCAGTGCACCACTCACAGATGGAGCATTGACGCTGTTACCAATGCCGACCCCCATAGTCACAACATGAGGATTACACTCCCTCAAAAAATACTATAAAATGAAGAGTTTTTTTTATAAAGGATGAGATAATTAAAATCATAAATAAATAAATGAGATAATTAAATGAGTTGCTTAACCAATATGTTTGATTTGGCCCATTAGGGTTTTGATTTGGCCTTTTATCTGTTCTGCCTGCGACTTAGTTAGAATTAAAGAACTGAGTTTCTTGTTTAATTTCATTTGAAGCTTATTTATTGTTTGGATTAGATCGATGGACAAAAAATTTACTTTGTCACTAAGCACTTTCTTAGGAGCATCTGTGCACTTATATAAGGCTGGTGCCTTCCACTTGTCACCTTGTTGATTAAATAAGTGTAATTTGTAATTTTTTACCACCATCCTCAACTATAAAAATTCAAAGATTTGAATTTGATGAAACATTTTAGTTCAATAAAAAATTCCATTTTTTACATATGGAGGAAAGTTTAGCCAGTTAAATGCTTGTTCGTAAATATTACGATATCTTGAAAGTTCATGATGACACATTAAAAAAAAATCAAGCAATTCATATTCAATTAATCATCATTATATTAATAAAACAACCACTACTGACATATGTCTAAATTTATATAGAAACTTCACGTTATACCTTGGGCACTTGTATCAAAGCAAGATTTATTTATTTATTTATTTTTTTATATGGAATTCTAGGGATACATAAGGTCTAGAATTGTAGTAAGTGCTACAGGATGTCTTGGAAAGGACGAAAGGCTAGAAGAGCCCTAAGGAGAATACAACATCCTGATTTAGTATGGCATAGAAGCATATGATAGTATCATGTTTAAAAGTCTACTTGGTTGAGTTGCTCGAAATCATTTAGTATTTTAAGAATAAAAAACCTGGGGAACATTTTTCATAAATATTCATCCATACATTGTCTAACATTATGTTAGAGGAAGTCATTTTGCTAATATGGATCATTATGATCCTGTAGGAGTCATCATCTTGGAAGGCTCTTGGAAGAGGCATTATGAAATGATCAATATATATTCCATATTGTAGAGAAACAATACTTTGAAAAGGATGAAGGAATGCATTCAATCAAGTTGCAAGCTCATTGTAGGATACAAATAATTATATGATAGTGTGATATATTGAGAATGCATGTTTAAAGTAACCTTTGGAATATAGGATTCATATAATCTTGGAAGGAAGGTTGTTCATATGCATAGTGAGTATTTCATTTAGTTATATGATGCCTAAAAAAAATAATATTCATGAGCTACAAGACATGAGATCAAGAGCCACAAATTGTTGGGCGTGGAGCCTAATTATCTTCCTGATTGTTCAAAGATTTTTTGTTTCAGCCGTGTTGGATCCATGTTCCTAATGGGGTGGGAATTTTTCTCATTTAATCACTTCCCGGGGGGGATTTAAGAGTCGTTGTCGGGGGTTCAGGGGCAACACCCTCAAAGCTAAAAATAGATGAAAAATTGCCTTGTAAAATATTGTAATTTAGTAGTAAACCTAGGTCATTCATTAGGTAGATGATATGATGGTAGAAGCTATGTTAATTTAGGGTTTTTTTTCCATAGAAAGAAACCCTCAGTTTATATGAGGGAATTGTATTGTGGTTGTGTAATATTATTCTGAGTGAGAAAGAGAGAGAAGATCATGTGAAAGTGAAGAGGAAATTTCAACAAATCTACTGTAGGTTGTATCTCTTCATTTTGTTGGATAATATAAAAGGAAGGATTGGTTTTTCTCCGTGGACATAGCCAAAATTGAGTGAACCACGTATATTTGTATCTCTTGTTTTAAGCGTTTATGTATTTGTGTTTCCACAATATTTTGTGTATTTCATTGCTTCGTTAATTAATTTCTAACACAAATAAGTGTGAACCATACTGTAAATGTGTACTATGACTGATCATAAATAAACACTATGCGTATAATGGAAATTAGAGAATAAACACTTCAATAAAGCTTTGAGTTGATCAAGAGGTCCCTAGGAGCTTGTATTTTATGATTGAGTTAACAAGGATCAAACAAAGACAAAAATGACTTCACATAGATAAGTTGATTCATTCAAGTGAAATGGATACAATTCTTGGACATTAAATGATCATAAATGTTTGAATACCATGTGAAATGTAGCACATAAAAGTACTAGAAATGAAACACATAAACTAACCTTATTTTCAATTATTAAGGTATTTTACCATTAGCATGGGAATCTTTCACTAGATAGTGGGCTTATATGCTTTTCCTCTCTCTTTCCTATGGGAATCAAGGGAATAAATATTGACCTAGTTTTGGGTAAACTCCAATCGAATTTATGTCTATAACTAGCCATAACTTTTCCCTTGCATCGCTCGTGGGAGAATTTGGTTATGCCAGATACCTATTTTGAGATCATTGCTTCAAATTTCATTCATGGTTCCCTAGGGGTGGTTCTAGTCAATCTAATAAGCATTCATTCAAACAAAGGAAGTCCACATGATGACATTTTAAGACATATGTGGTCATCATTTAAATATCTATAATGCTTTACAACTTTCCAAGATTTTGTTTCATCTTTAAGTTCATTCAGATATTTTTTTATATCATTGATTACATGCTCAATGAAAAAATCTTTTGGAACCCCTTCATAAGTAAGAAATGTGATCAAATGTCTTGAAAAGGATTCTGTGCTAATCTTATAGTTGGTTCCACTAATTTCCAAGGAGTTTATACTAGGGTAACAAACATAAATTTCATCTCTTTCAACTTTGATCATCTACTCTAAAAAATAAATTGTTTTTCATGAAAATCTTATGTTAACAAGAAATGTTCCTTTTACTGCATAGCCATTATAGAAAAGACGACATTGAATGAGTAAGGGGTAGACCTCTGAAATTTGTTTGCTTAAATGTTTGCCTTCAAATACATATTTTGGGCATTGTGAAGCCAAATATTTAGATTAAATCTAGCACCATTAGTATGTATTAGAAGCTCTCCATTCAAGTTATAAACCTCCTTTTTATTCTCATCCAAACATGGTATATTCGCCACACAGATAAAATTTACATCTGAGATATCACCTCCAAAGGGAATGGTTTTTTAAAGAATCAATGTAAATCGAGCTATGTACTTCTTCAAACTAGCAACAATACGTACATGCATAAACAAGCATCATGCCCCATGGATAAATTTGTTATATATATATATATATATATATACTTTTTTCATCTACTTCAAATGATTCAGTGCAAACAAAGTACCATTTCACTAATGATGATATGGGATTTTTCATTTTTTCTTGGCCACCATCCTTGATTAAGTACTATAGGGAGAATGCAGGTCTAGGTATTAATGCAGGTGCGACAGGTGGTGTAGTTGGGTTTGCGCGATAAGCCACAAGGTCATCTCTGAACTGAGGGAGCTTAGGACATTGGTGCGAGTAATGGTCATAGGCCCACCAAGATAACTCGTCGATTATTGCTTTCCAATTTAGAGAGATCTTAGTTAAGTTAGATAACAAGATTTTTGTCTATGTTTGGTCTAAAGCAACCTTATTTCCTTTATTTCCTCAAGTGAAGGTACCTATAGTTGTCTAAAGGTGAGATCTAGTATGATGTCAGAGTGGGTATAAGTCGTGAACAAGTCCTGTCCTATGGATGTAGAAAGGCGAAGGCGTCAAAATGGGTGAGGGGTATGAGAGGCTCTTTATAACGCCAACTAAGGTCAGTGAAACCAAGAATGGTATTTTTTGTAAACAAAAAATCACAATAAATAAATGTGCTATATCTCACAAATGAAACATTTTTTTACCTTCTTCAGAGGCCTTCAACCACTTTGGAGCTTTTTGGACTAGACTTGACCTTCTGAACACACAAATTTATCATTTAACCATTTTTGCATTAAATTCTAACTAGAGTAGTTGTCGGTTGCTGAAAATTCCATGTTTATCGAATAAAGCTTACAAGAATTCAAACCGACCCTCTTGAGGTCTAAAGTTTCAACACGAGAGAAGAAAGAAATAATGACCAGAAGATACAAACCTAGGTAGGAAACCAATTGGTAGACAACTCCAACAAAGAGTGCCTTCATCAGATCCGAGCTTCTAGGAAATCCTTTTGGTCATACAATCGCCATCGACCCAACTATTTCCCTAAGAGAAGGGTTGAATTCCACTACTAGATTGACTATTGGTTGATTGGCTGAAAATTGTGGGAGGAGGACTTTGTGGTTTTCATGGATGACGAGACTTTGTGGGAAGAGGACGTCAATTTTCATGGATGAAAAAACCTCTTCCCCCCCGACTCCATCTTCTTAAAGAGTTTAACATAAAATAGAAGCCCACAACTTAAACTCTTACAATCCAAGCCAAAAACTTGTTGCATTTACTGTACCTCATACCAAAAATATATCAAAATGGAGTGCTATGATATCGATCTTTGCTGTTTTGTGTGAAACCAAGAATGGTTAAAATAATGAATAGTTGTGCTTTTTCTAAAAAAATTCCCATGTTGTGAAAATAAGCTAGGGCATCATAGAGGTTAAATATTTATATGGGACTAAGCTGGCATAAAAACTAGGTTTTTCTACTTATACGACCCACCATACAAGCGGTTCTACCATGTATTAAAGAATCTATCTTTACGGTCATTGAGTGGAACAAATCCCTAAATTATGTCCAAATCTATACAATAGTAAAAGGGAGTCTTCATTGACAAAAATATAAGACCTTACCGCCATATTTGTCAGTGCCTTAGTGCCTTTGTGCCACCACTTGCCCACACCTGCCACGACCACCTGCCCTTGTGTTGTCGAATGCCCTCATGCCCTCATGCCCTACTTAAACGCCCCTTCTCAGTTATTGCTTTTCTCCACGATGGGTTTATGTTTTATGCAGGGTTTATAAAGTTTGTTGGTTTTTCAAATCATGCTCTAATACCAAATTACTCATTTGTTTGTCATTTATTAACTCTATGAATTAGTCATTTGAACTTAGGTTTTCCTTTAGCCCTATTCACAGGTCACTCTATATGGGGTCAAAGAATAATTTTCGATAATTGGTAAATGGAAAACCTTGTAAATTATTAGACGAACCAAAGTTAAAATTGGAGATGATGGTATAAACCTAAATGAGATTTTGTTCGTTTCATGAATAGTATATTATCTACTGAACAAGGCCAACAATGTGAATATGGAAGCTCATATGGCCCCTCGCCCCCGCACATCACTTTCAATTCCCCAATACCCAATCTATCTACTATAATATATTTGAAAGAAAGACAATAACAATCAAACATAAAAACAAGGAAAATAAAAATTTAAGGTGAACAAAATAGAACAAGCCAACTGAAAACATATAAATACATACCTCGTACATTTCAAATTTTTTGATATCATTGATCTTCTTCCTCATCCAAATCGTCATCTTTATCATCTAGTTCAAAATTTATGTTCAAAGGATTCACCATATCAATATCTTCATCATCATTTATATCATCATCCAGAACATGCTCTTCTACATTTGGTTTGACTTCTTCAAATTCTTCGTCCGAGACAATGTCAAATATATCATCTAGTTCATCCAAATTAACATTGTCTCGATTAACATTTCCTTGAACTTCTTCAACGTCTTCATCTGACACATGAACCCCATGCTCCTTTACATCATTTGCTTCTTCAATTTCATCTAGTTCTTTCACTACATTATATTTTATCGACCTTCCTCTTGGATCATATCTAGCTCCATATAACCATCCCACTTTACTTGGAACATCTACATAAAATATATGTCCGCATTGGCTTGGAAGAACATAGGGCTCCGATCCTAGCTCAAAATTCCTTGTATCAACCCATGGTAAATTTATTAGCATGCTCAATAATAGTTCTATTAGGGCCACGTTCATTGATTCATATCTTAAACCATTTGACATCAAACATAACTATTTTGAAGGATTTAAATTCTAGTATATCATGTAGATACTCATAGTATCAATTGTCAGAGACTTTTGCATGTCTTTCACCTCTGGAGGCAATATTGATAACCTGAAATACTACAATCATCCCACTATCATAAGTTTTTATTTTTTCATCCAACCTTTTGATATAGAATTTGTGGCCATTGCACCACATTTTGTTGTGGTGTTTCAACTGCAATAGTCAAACACATAAAAAATGCATTATAAATTGATAAACATATTTATACTTAGAAAATTTGCAAATTAAGTAAAACACATGCCATGTGCATCAATATAATTGTAAAAAAAACTAAGTAGTACGGGTGAATATGCTTGCATGATAATATTTTAAACCATATACTAAATCAATTTCCCTCTGTGTAATATTTGTATCTCCACTACATTGAGCTTTTTTGACCAATATAGACACACCATACATGATAATGTACCATTATTAGTTTGTTTGCATTGTTCAATCCATACCTTCATCCAACCAAGATTGTTCGCAATGTATACATGTATTGCATCCCACTCTTGAATGTCTGTTAGGTCCCTATAATACTAGTGATCCCCCCATTACTATTGTCATTGTAGCCCTTATTTTTATTATTGTGTCCCTATTGTCCCCATATTGTTATTAGTGTGCCCCATAGAAACCCACTATTGTTATTGTTGTGCCCTTATGTTATCACTGTTATGTCAGCTTGATTATATTGTGACCCCTTAGACTCCTATATATAGAAGGGAGGTTTAGTCATTTGTATCATCCAAGAATTGTTCATTTGTGTAATTTAAAGGAGGTTGCCACTTCTAAGAGGCTTCTAAGGTGTTGATCTATCTTTTCTATCTCTTTGTGAGCTGGTTTCATAACATTTGGTATCAGAGCTTTGGATTCTAGGGTTTCGCTGCTCTAAACAGGCCATCATGGTATTTTTGCTATAACTTTTTCTTTGTGACATTTAAGAAGCTAAAAAAAAAACCCATTTGAGTCGAAATCGTTCTGAACTTTGGGTCCGAATTTCAGAGCTTGTATCGCTATATTTTCAGAGATATGATGTGAGGAAGTTATGGTTTTTGCAGACTCTTGAATTACATTCCAAATAGGGGACCTGGGAAAAATCGTCATACTTTTGTTCTGAGCATCAGATTGAAATTTCGTAAGAGGTTTTAAAAGAGGACGGCCTGTAGTTTTCTATATATCAGTTTCAGGTACAAAGGTCGAAATAGTGACACGTGGCACTTCATACAAGTTCGCTCTATTGAACTAGTCTATAATTAGGTCACCGTGGGAGATTTGGCATAACTCTTTCTTGGAGAATCCAATCTTGATCAAACTTGCGAGGTTAGAAAGAGGACTCAAAGGGCTACTATAGGACGTGATTTTAGATATTCAAGATGCACAGTTACAGCGATACAACAGGTTCAATATCAAGCTCTTACAAAGTGAAAAAAAGAAAATGAAAACACCTAGTAAGCAACCTGAAAGCTCTAGCATGACTCGTGAAGAAGAGGAAGAAATGCAACATGATATATCAAAATTTCAAGACCAAGTACAACAAATTTCACTCTCACAAAAGGTAACTGAATCCAAGATGAATGGCGTGGAAGCTAATATGAATGGCGTGCAAGTTAAGATGGATGGCATGGAAGCTAAGATGGATGGCATGGAAGCTAAGATGAATGGTATGGGCGCTAGGATGAATGGCATGGATGCTAAGATGGAAGAATTGAAGATAAATTTGAATAAGTTGCTAAAAAAAATGGTTACTAATGGTGAAAGGGTATTAAAGGAAACTCATGATGAGAACAAAAGAAATGTTAATCATGATTTCATATACTCTAATGTTGGATTGAAGACCCACCATGTTCCAAAAATTGATATGAGGAAGTTTAATGGCAAGGACCCCGGAACATGGATACTACAGATGGAGCAATTTTTCGATCTCCATAATGTGCAAACACACAAAAGGTATGTATTGCAACTCTATATTTGGAACCAAATTAGTTTGTATGGTATCTGTTAGGAAACTAGCTCACAAAAAGATAGAAAAGATAGATGAATGCCTTAGAATTCAGCCTCTTCAAGGGGGCAACCTCCTTTAAATTACACAAATGAACAATCTTGGATGATACAAATGACTAAACCTCCCTTATATATAGGAGTCTAAGGGGTCACAATCTAATCAAGCTGACCTAACAGTAATAACATAAGGGCACAACAATAACAATAGTGGGTTTCTATGGGGCACACTAATAACAATATGGGGACAATAGGGGCACAATAATAACAATAAGGGATAAAATGACAATAGTAATGGGGGAATAAATAGTATTATAGGGACCTAACATGCCCATCTCCTTCCGAACCTCAACGCTTGAGTAGTTGTGGATGCTTCTGTATAAAATTTTCATCCTCCCATGTGGAATCTTCAGCGGATAAGTTCTTCCCTTGATGAGATACTCCGAAATTGATCGATTTCGTAGCTGTCGAGGAGTTTTTTCTTTGACTGCTTCCAGTTCCAATATGATTTTTACTTCCTCGTCAAGTTCTGGAAATATTGTTTGAATTGGGAGCTTTTCACCTATAACCTTCTTTAAACATGAAACATGGAAAACTGGGTGCACTAGAGAAGCTGCAGGAAGCTCCAATTTGTAGGCCATAGTACCAATCTTTTGCAACACCTTGTATGGACCATAATACTTTGGTGATAATTTATTATCCTTCTTAGCTTGCTTGGGGGACATTTTTTTATATGGTTGTAGCCGTAGGATTACCCAGTCACCTACATCAAAACTTCTTTCGTTGCGATGTTGATATGCCTGTTGTTTCATTCTATTCTGCACCAACGTGAGGTTATCCTTGAAGAGTTGGATAAGTTGTTGTTGATGCTCGATGTGATGTTCCACTGCTTGAACCTTAGAATTTTCTCTTAAATACGATGTGATGGATGGTGGATGATATCCATAAAGTGCCATAAATGGGGTCATTTTTGTTGCAATACGGAAGGAAGTGTTATACCACCATTCAGCCAGAGGAAACCATTTGACCCATTGTGTCTGTTTATCTACAAAGCAATGAATATATCCTTCTAAACATTTGTTTACTATCTCAGTTTTCCCATCAGATTGAGGATGATAAGATGAGCTATGAGCTAACTAGGTACCGAGACAAGAAAATAATTATGTCTAAAATTCCCAGTGAAAATGGGATCTTTGTTGCTTATAATAATCTTAGTTTTCCATGTAGCTTTTGAATTGTTTCCATAAATGTAGTAGAAACTGTACTGGCTTTAAATGGATGCGATAATGCATAAAAGTGTGCATACTTGGTAAGTCTGTCAACTACCACCATGATGACACTCTTTCCTTCGGACTTGGGTAAACCTGTGATAAAATCCATTGAAACCTCATCCCAACGTTGGCTTGGAATGGATAAAGGTTGTAATAGACCTGGGGTCTTAATTGTTTCAACTTTATTTTGTTGGAAAACCAAACATTCCGCCACAAACTTTTGAGTATCTGATTGAAGACCATCCCAAAAAAATTCCTTCTTAACCCTGTGGTAAGTTTTTAAAAATCCCGAGCGCCCTCCTAAGGGAGAAGTGTGCAATTCCATAAGAATCTTTTGTTTGAGATGGGAATTCTTACACAGGTATAAGCAATCCTTGTACCATAACGAATCAAAGCTAAATGTATCAGATGTACTGGGATCTTGTTATAACTTCTGAATGAGTGCCCACACTTCTTCGTCATTCTTCCATTCATCCCTTGCTTCATTTATCCAATATGGTTGGATAATAAAAATGGCGCACAACAATGCTTCCACATCCTCATCCTTTCTTTAGAGTGCATCTGCCACAACATTTTGCTTCCATTTTTTTTATATGATTTCAAAGTCATAACCCAACATCTTTGTGACCCATTTTTGTTGCTCTTCAGAGGATAATCTTTGTTCTAAAAAGTATTTAAGACTATCATGATTTGTTTTTACCTTGAAGTGTCTTTCCATTAGGTAGGGTTGCCATTTCTTAAGTGCATGTAGTATTGCTAACATTTCCTTCTCATAAATAGCTTTGTGTAAATACTTTCCTTCGATTGGATGAATTTTGAAAGCAATGGGTCTTTCATCTTGCATTAAAACAACACCAATTCCATTCACTGAAGCATCACATTCCACAATAAAGGTTTTTGTGAATTCCGTCATAGCTAAGACCGGTGCTTGGTACATTTCCTCTTTAAGATTGTCTAAGGCCTTTGTTGCTTTTGGAGTCCATGAAAATGCATCTTTCTTCAATAATGTTGTTAGAGGTGCTGCTATTCTCCCATAATTCTTAACAAACTTGCGATCATACCCTGTTAACCTGAGAAATCCTCATAGATGTTTTATGGATGTGGGGATTTTCCATTCCTTAATGGATTTAATTTTTCTAGGGTCTACCTTAACACCTTCATGAGATACAATATGACCCAAATATTCCACCTCTTGTGCTCCAAAGAAACATTTGGAGCTTGTTGCATATAATTGTTTCTCCTTCAATAGTTTGAGAACCCTGTCAACATGTTCAACATGATCCTTCCAAGACTTTCTATAGATTAATATATCATCAAAAAATACTAATACAAATTTTCTAAGGAAGGGTTTGAAAATGGAATTCATCAAATCTTGAAATGTAGAAGGTGCATTGGTAAGGCCAAAAGGGATGACCAAAAATTCATAATGACCCTCATGAGTTCTAAATGCTGTTTTCAGAATGTCTTCAATCTTCATTCTGATTTGATGATATCCTGAACGAAGATCCAATTTGGTGAAGTAAATTGATCCATGCAATTCATCCAATAATTCATCAATGACAGGAATGGGAAATTTATCTTTAATAGTGAGCTTGTTGAGCTCCCTATAATCTGGACACATGCGCCATGATCCATCCTTCTTGTGCACCAATACTACTGGAGCAATGAAATAACTCTATCTAGGTTGAATTATACCAGCCTCTAGCATTTCTACAACCATACGTTCAATTTCACTCTTTTGGGCATATGGATATCTGTACGACCTGATTTTTGGAGGAACACTTCCTGGAACCAAATGAATAGCATGATCATGATCACGAATAGGTGGGAGGCCTTTGGGAGTCTCAAATACCTTGGAATGATTTTCCAAGACTTTTTGGAGATCTGGAGAAATAGATGATTTCGATGTGGGAACCTCTAGCGAACATAGTTGTGTAATTATGCCTCGTTGTTCCTTCTTTATAAGATTTGTCATATCATTAGAGCTGATTATCTTTCTCGATTTCCCTACAATACCCATTAATTCAACTTCCTTTCATTCTGCACAAAATTTTATGAAAATTTCTTGAAAATTAAAAGCTATTGTACCCAAGGATTGTAGCCATTGGACTCTTAGTACAACATCAGCACCACCCACTGGAATGGAAAGCATTGAGCTATTCAATACATATTCTCCCATGGATAGCTTGATATTATAGCACTTTCCAGAGCAATTTAGGGTTCCTCCACTTCCAACCATCACTTGACACTCTAGTGCTGGATATAGGAAAATTCAATTCTTTGGCTATCATACAGTGAATAAAATTATGGGTACTTCTCGAATCAATCAACAATATTATCTTTTTCTTCTTGATATGTCCTTCTATCTTGATAGTTTGAGGAGTGGTTATTCTAGCCAATGCATTACAAGATATGGTCGGATTCATTTCTTCTTTATCTAGGGTTTGTTCCTAGAGTATATCCTCTTCTTTTGACATTTCTTGTTCCTTTTCTTCCTCTTGTTCACAATCTATGTAGAATAATTTCTTCTCAGCACACTTATGACCTTTAGTGTATTTGCTATCACAACTGTAACAAAGCTCTATTGCTCCTTTTTCTTCCAATTGTTTTGGTTTAAACCTTGTAGGTTGTGGAAGGCTAGGGGAAACAACACTTCCATCCTTATAGTTGTTAGTGGTAGGGTTCCTGGCTGCCACAATTTTTCTTTCCATTTTTCTTGCTAACCTGAATGCCTTCTCCAATGAATCAGGTTCCCAAAGGCGAACCTCATGTTGGATATTATCGTTTAAAGTCCCTATGAACACATCAATCCTATGCTCCTCTGGAATATCTTTTAATCTTATGTTCAATTTTTTGAAGTCCTCAATGTGCTCCATCATTGAACCCTTTTGTTTGAGATTTATTAATTGGCTAAAAAAGGTGTTGCTTTTTGTATCCTCATAATGTGCTATCATTTCTTCTGTAAAAATTGCCTAAGTGACAATTTGTTTATGAGAGCAAAGCCATCGATACCATACAAACTGATTTGGTTCTAAATATAAAGTTGAAATACGTACCTTTTGTGTGTTTTGCACATTATGGAGATCGAAAAATTACTCCATCTATAGTATCCATGTTCCGTTATCCTTGCCATCAAACTTCCCCATATCGATTTTTGGAACATGGTGGATCTTCAATCCAACATTAGAGTCTATGAAATCATGATTAACATTTCTTTTGTTCTCATCACGAGTTTCCTTTACTACCCTTTCACCATTAGTAACCATTTCCTGTAGCAACTTATTCAAATTTATCTTCAATTATTTAATCTTAGCGTCTATGCCATTCATCTTAGCATCAATGCCATCCATCTTAAATTGCATGCCATTCATATTAGCTTCAGTTACCTTTTGTGAGAGTGAAATTTGTTGTACTTGGTCTTGTAATTTTGATATATCATGTTGCATTTCTTCCTCTTCTTCACGAGTCATGCTAGAGCTTTCAGGTTTCTTACTAGGTGTTTCCATTTTCTTTCTTCGGTGCATCAATTAATGCTAATAATTCTTCACTATTCCTTTTTAATTCCTTCAAACTAATTTTTCAAACCAATCTTATGAAAAATTTAAAAAAGACTACACACTTTTTTTTTTACATTGTAAGAGATAGATATTGAATTTGTTATATCTCTATAACTGTGGATCTAGAATATCTGAAATCATGTCTTGCAGTAGCCCTTTGCATCCTCTTTCTAGCCCCACATGTCTGATCAAGATTGGATTCTCCAAGGAAGAGTTATGCTAAATCTCCCATGGTGACCTGATTATAGACTAGTTCAATAGAGTGAAATTGTACGAAGTTCCATGTGTCACTGTTTCGACCTTAGTACTTGAAACTAATATACAGAAAACTACAGACCATTCTCATTCTAAAACTTCTCATGAAATTTCAATCTGATGGTCAGAACAAAAGTTATGATAATTTTCCCCAGGTCACTTGTTTGGAATATAATTCGAGAGTCTGCAAAAACCCTAACTTCCTAAGATAATATCTCCGAAAATATAGCGAGACAAGCTCTGAAATTTGGATACGAAGTTTAGAACGATTTCAGCTCAAATGGGTTTTTGTTTTAGCTTCTGAAACGTCACAGAAAAAACTTATAGCGAAAATTCCACGATGACCTGTTTGGAGCAGGGAAACCCTAGAATCCAAAGCTCTGATACCAAATGTTAGGAAACCAGTTCACAAAAAGATAGAAAAGATAGATCAACACCTTAGAATTCAACCTCTTCCAGGGGGAAACCTCCTTTACATTACACAAATGAACAATTCTCGGATGATACAAATGTCTAAACCTCCCTTCTATATATAGGAGTCTAAGGGGTCACAATATAATCAAGCTGACCTAATAGTAATAACATAAGGGCACGATAATAACAATAGTGGGTTTTTATGGGGAACATTGATAACAACATGGGGACAACAGGGGCACAATAATAACAATAAGGGATACAATGACAATAGTAATGGGGGAATCACTAGTACTATAAGGACCTAACAATATCGATGACTTTGCTCTCGTAAACAAATTGTCACTTGGGCAATTTTTACGGAAGAAATGATAGCACATTATGAGGATACAAAAGGGTTCAATGATGGAGCACATTGAGGACTTCAAAAAATTGAACATAAGAGTAAAAGATATTCCAGAGGAGCATAGGATTGATGTGTTCATAGGGAATTTAAAGGATAATGTCCAACATGAGGTTTGCCTTTGGGAACCTGATTCATTGGAGAAGGCATTCAGGCTAGCAAGAAAAATGGAATGCAAAATTATGGCAACCAAGAAGCCTACCACTCACAACTATAAAGATGGAAGTGTTGTTTCCCCTAGCCTTCCACAACCTACAAGGTTGACACAACAACAATTGGAAGAAAAAAGAGCAAAAGGGCTTTGTTACAATTGTGATAGCAAATACACTAAAGGTCATAAGTGTGTTGAGAAGAAATTATTCTACATAGATTGTGAAGAGGAGGAAGAAAAGGAACAAGAAATGTCAAAATAAGAGGATATACTCCAGGAACAAACCCTAGATAAAGAAGAAATGAATCCGACCATATCTTGTAATGCATTGGCTGGAATTACCACTCCTCAAACTATCAAGATAGAAGGACATATCAAGAAGAAAAAGGTAATAGTGTTGATTGATTCGGGAAGTACCCATAATTTTATTCATTGTAAGATAGCCAAGGAATTGAATTGCTTCCTATATCCAGCACCTGAGTGTCAAGTTATGGTTGCAAGTGGAGGAACCATAAATTGCTTTGGAAAGTGCCATAATATCAAGCTATCTATGGGAGAATATGTATTGAATAGCCCAATGATTTCCATTCCAATGGGTGGTGCTGATGTTGTACAAGGAGTCCAATGGCTACAATCATTGGGTACAATAAATTTTAATTTTCAAGAATTTTTCATGAAATTTTGTGCGGAAGGAAAGGAAGTTGAATTAAGAGGTATTGCAGGGAAACCAGGAAAGATAATAAGCTCTAACAGTATGACAACGCTTCTAAAGAAGGAACTACGAGGCGTAATTGCACAATTATGTGCGCTAGAGGTTCGCACATCGAAATCATATATTTATCCAGATCTCCAAAAAGTGTTGGACAATCATTCCAAGGTATTTGAGACTCCCAAAGGCCTCCAACCTATTCGTGATCATGATCATGCTATTCATTTGATTCCAGGAAGTGTTCCTCCAAACATCAGGCTGTACAGATATCCCTATGCCCAAAAGAGCGAAATTGAACATATGGTTGTAGAAATGCCAGAGGCTGGTATAATTAAACCTAGTCAAATTTCTTTCTCTGCTCCAGTAGTATTGGTGCACAAGAAGGATGGATCATGGCGCATGTGTCCAGATTATAAGGAGCTCAACAAGCTCACTATTAAAGATAAATTTCCCATTCCTGCGATTGATGAATTATTGGATGAATTGCATGGGTCAATTTACTTCACCAAGTTGGATCTTCGTTCAGGATATCATTAAATCAGAATGGAGACTGAAGACATTCTGAAAACAACATTTAGAACTCATGAGGGTCATGAATTTCTGGTCATGCCTTTTGGCCTTACCAATGCACCTTCTACATTTCAAGGTTTGATGAATTCCATTTTCAAACCCTTCCTTAGAAAATTTGTGTTAGTATTTTTTGATGATATACTAATCTACAACAAGTCTTGGAAGGATCATGTTCAACATGTTGACAGGGTGCTCAAACTATTGGAGGAGAAACAATTATATGCAAAAATCTCCAAATGTTTCATTGGAGTACAAGAGGTGGAATATCTGGGTCATATTGTATCTCATGAAGGTGTTAAGGTAGACCCTAGCAAAATTAAAGCCATTAAGGAATGGAAAATCCCCACATCCATAAAGCATCTACGAGGATTTCTCGGGTTGACAGGGTATTATCAAAATTTTGTTAAGAATTGTGGGAGAATAACAACACCTCTAACAACATTATTGATGAAAGATGCATTTTCATGGACTCCAGAAGAAACAAAGGCCTTCGAACATCTTAAAGAGGAAATGTGCCAAGCACCCGTCTTAGCTATGCCAGACTTCACAAAAATCTTTATTGTGGAATGTGATGCTTCATGAAATGGAATTGGTGTTTTTTTAATGCAAGATGAAAGATCCATTGCTTTCGAAAGTCGTCCAATCAAAGGAAAGTATTTACACAAAGCTATTTATGAAAAGGAAATGTTAGCAATACTACATGCACTTAAGAAATGGCGACCCCACCTAATAGAAAGGCACTTCAAGGTAAAAACTGATCATGATAGTCTTAAATACTTTTTAGAACAAAGATTATCCTCTGAAGAGCAACAAAAATGGGTCACAAAGATGTTGGGTTATGACTTTGAAATCATCTACAAAAAAGGGAAGCAAAATGTTTTGGCAGATGCACTCTCAAGAAAGGATGAGGATGTGGAAGCATTGTTGTGTACCATTTCTATTATCCAACCAAATTGGATAAACGAAACAAGTGATGAATGAAAGAATGACGAAGAAGTGTGGGCACTCATTCAAAAGATACAACAAGATCCCAGTACATCTGATACATTTAGTTGGAAAAATGATTCGTTATGGTACAAAGATCACTTATACGTATGTAAGAATTCCCAACTCAAACAAAACATTCTTATTTAATTGCACACTTCTCCCTTAGGAGGGCATTTAGAATTTTTAAAAACTTACCATAGGGTTAAGAAGGATTTTTTTTGGGATGGTATTAAATCGGATATTCAAAAGTTTGTGGCGGAATGTTTGGTTTTCCAACAAAATAAAGTTGAAACAATTAAGACCCCAGGTCTATTACAACCTTTATCCATTCCAAACCAACATTGGGAGGAGGTTTCAATGGATTTTATCACAGGTTTACCCAAGTCCAAAGGAAATATTGTCATCATGGTGGTAGTTGATAGACTTACCAAGTATGCACACTTTTGTGCATTATCACATCCATTTAAAGCCAGTACAGTTTCTACTACATTTATGGAAACAATTCAAAAGCTACATGGAAACCCAAAGATTATTGTAAGCGACAGAGATCCCATTTTCACTGGAAATTTTGGACATAATTATTTTCTTGTCTCGGTACCTATTTAGCTCATAGATCATCTTATCATCCTCAATCTGATGGGAAAACTGAGATAGTAAACAAATGTTTCGAAGGATATCTTCGTTTTTTTGTATCTGATAAACATACACAATGAGTCAAATGGTTGCCTATGGCTAAATGGTGGTATAAAACTTCCTTCCATACTGCAACAAAATGATCCCATTTATGGCACTTTATGGATATCATCCACCATCCATCACATCATATTTAAGAGAAAATTCTAAGGTTCAAGCAGTGGAGTATCACAACGAGCATCAACAACAAGTTCCCCAACTCTTAAAGGATAACCTCATGTTGGCGCAGAATAGAATGAAACAACAGGTAGATCAACATCGTAGTGAAAGAAGTTTTAATGTAGGTGACTTGGTATTCCTACAGCTACAACCATATAAAAAATGTCCCTCAAGCAAGCTAAGAAGGATAATAAATTATCACCAAAGTATTATGGTTCGCAAAAGGTCTTGCATAAGATTGGTACTATGGCATACAAATTGGAGCTTTCTGTAGCTTCCCGAGTGCACCCAGTTTTCCATGTTTCATGTTTAAAGAAGGTTATAGGTGACAAGCTCCCAGTTCAAACAATATTGCCAGAACTTGACGAGGAAGGAATAATCATATTGGAACCGGAAGCAGTCACAGAAACAAGAACTTGACAGCTACGAAATCAATCAATTTTGGAGTATCTCATCAAGTGGAAGAACTTATCTACTGAAGATTACACATGGGAGGATGAGAATTTTATACATAAGCATCTAGAACTACTCAAGCGTTGAGGATAACGCTTTTCGGAAGGAGAGGGGCATGTTAGGTCCCTATAATACTAGTGATTCCCCCATTACTACTGTCATTGTAGCCCTTATTGTTATTATTGTGCCCCCTATTGTCCCCATATTGTTATTAGTGTGCCCCATAGAAACCCACTATTGTTATTGTTGTGCCCTTATGTCATTATTGTTATGTCGGCATGATTATATTGTGACCCCTTAGACTCCTATATATAGAAGGAAGGTTTAGTCATTTGTATCATCCAAGAATTGTTCATTTGTGTAATGTAAAGGAGGTTATCCCCTTGAAGAGGCTGACTTCTAAGGCGTTGATCTATCTTTTCTATCTCTTTGTGAGCTGGTTTCATAACACCGTCTGTAATAAAATAAAACAATTCACACACACACACACACACACATATATAGTTACCATGTTATACCTTCATAATAATGGATTATGTAGAAAGACTAAAAATTAAATAAGTACGATATACATAAAAACAAAAAAATCAAATGTACTATAAATCTCCACTATCTACTTATATCTCACTTTCCTCATTCTACCTTTCCCAAACAGTTGCTTCCCTTCAAATTTTTTCATGGAGTTGACATCCCAAATGTGATTCAATACATTAAAGTTTTTCCTATTGTAGGACTATATTGATGGATATAAACCATGGTTTGATATACCATATATCTCTTTACCATAGAACCCTCAAGACGTGCTCTATGTCTGACCAAATCCTTTAGTGATTTCAAGTGCCTCTCAACCATCCACATTGATCTTGTGTGTACAGGTCCACACTTTTAAATCTACTCAACTTGGTGTATGAGGTAGTGTTATTGTGCATTGCAAAATGCCACAGGTAGATACTTTTTCATTTCACACATTAGACAGGGAATTTGTTTCCTCCAATACTTTATATCTTCTTTATCAATTTATTTAGATGACAACCATCTACAAATCAAGCAAGCAAATCACAGGTTTCAACATAAAAGTATATAATACATGATGACAAGTAAAACACATGCAGAACGAACGATGGAGAGCGTGAAGGCGGCACAAGGTTTCGAACCCTCGTCTTGCACCAGTTTTCTCAAGGAGATCTGGAGTTTCAGGCCTCAATACCTCTCACAATGGGGCCAGTTATCGTCAGCAAGCGGGTCGAATCCAGCGAGGGGAGATTTGGAATTTTTTTCAGGCAATGAACGCACTGGGGAGGAAACCCAAGTTCTTGGGGTTTACGGAGACGGCGAGGGAGGGAAGGACGCAGACCACGGCCCTCTCAGCATCGATCTTATGAGAAGGGTAACGGGATACGCCGAGGGATGGGATCTATGTGCTCGATCCAAATGGCAAAGTATTCATCGGGTTCCAAAAGAGAGGGTCTCATCGGTAGACCACGGCGGTGCATGGCCATACGCGGAAGCTCCCGATGCAACAAGAAATGGCAGGGGGGGCCTGCATGTTGCAGAACTGCTCCCTCCTTCAATGCAGTGGCCAAAACTCATCAGATCCGGACCAGATCTACCTGATCCAGCCAATATTCGAGATCTCAAGCTGCAGATCGGTGGCAACAAGCACAGATCGAGCAGAGGGGAGGCAGATCTAGACATGCACAAAGGAAGACAACTCAAAATGAAACCAGATCTGGAAGTTTGGACACAGCCAGAGCAGGTAAGACCAACTATTTTTCAGATTTGTATTAACCCCCCTGAGGGGAAAACCCGATTACTGTGGGTTTATGTAGAAGGCACCATCTTGCAGCTGAAAGAGCAGATATGGAAAGAGCTGGGGTTTCCAGTTCAAATCCAACATCTGGTGAGAGGTAGGTGGTCCCTCCAGGACGATAGAACGATGAGCAGTTATGAAATCTACCCCGGAACAACCATTGTCCTAAACCTGAGGCTGAGAGGAGGGGCTCTGCCTCAGGAAAGACAAGCTATTCAGGGGGAGTCAAGGGGAAAGCAGCACCCCAGCAACAACCCAAAGGAGGCACATCCTACAAAAATATTTTACAAGGTAACAGAGATTCGGGGCCCTCGCCAGACCAAGGTGGAAACAAGCCCAAGCCATACATTGTAGATCAATCAGAACAAACCCCAGCTCTGAATTTTGACTCTTCAGGGCTTGATGATTTTGTCAAGTCTTATGAAACGCAGGCCCTTATATGTCGTTTTAATAGTTTTTGGCCAAAACCAATGGATCTTTTCCATTGGATCTTCACCAATTGGACCATGGAATGCGACATACACCTATGCTCCAAGGGGTTTTTTATAGTAAGATTCATATCCAAGGAAGTCAGAGATACAATCATCAGCTCTGGGCCGTGGTTTTGGGGAACAGCAAGGCTGTTTATGACCCCATGGTTTCCAGACTTCGATCCAAACACAATGACTGTATCCATAGTACCGGTTTGGGTGCGCTTATACAACCTTCCCCTTCACTTCTGGAGTGAACAAGTCCTGGAAGGTATTGGGAACAACATTGGGAAATACATCAAAACAGATCTGGAAAGGATAGATGAAAGGATCTACACCTTCGCACGCATATGTGTGGAAGCAGATCTAAGCAAAGGGCTGCCGGACAACATAAGGCTGATCTACAAACAACAGAATTGGCTACAGGCGCTAGACTACGAAAACACAACTTTCAGATGTAGGCTCTGTAGGCAGACAGGACACTTGCAAAGCTCCTGCCCAGAAGCCAAAAAAGTAAACAGTAAAAAGAAGCAGAAAGGGAAGCAGAGGAAAGGATGGAAATACACCACCCCAGACTCAGGTGACGAAGAATCAGAAGCAGAGGAGGAAGAGCCTACTGCAGAGAATGCAGAGGTTCCTCAAGAAACAGAGACTCAGAAGGGTACCTCATCAGCCACAAAGGACTCACAGTTTCACTCAAATCAGGCAGAGAAGAATCCGGTAGAGATGACTTGTGCGGACCAATTCATGGGAGGCAATAAACGACACCACCAGTCAGATACTTCAGACTCAGACAAAGAACCCGGTCCTCAGAATGTAGAAACGCAACTAGTTATTGCTTCGTTTGAGCCCACTCAAGGCGAGTGGCGCAAGGTCGAAAAGAAAAAGGGGAGAAAAACTTGAAGCGTGAGTTTTACTCACTGCCGGTATTCAGTTTTTCTTTCTTTTTCTTTGCTCTCTTTCTTTTTTTTTATTCTTTGTGCACGTTAGTTGCTAACGTTGCGGGGGTGGGTCACCACTCGAGCTTTTGGAAATGCCCAGCATATGCAATGTAACTTTTTATTTTTTCTTAATAAAAAGTTCGCTTTTTCTTCGGAAAAAAAAAAGAGTAAAACACATGCAATCAAATATAAGTTGTACAACAAATTATTGAAAAAATTATATTTTGCACATAAATCTCCACTTATCTCATGTATTTGCCAATATCATATATAACTTGTTTGACATTGTTGTCAAAGTTGTATGGGAGAGATAAAGGTAGAACATATTGTAGCAAAAATAATGATCAAACATTATTTATTCCCAAATTAGTAGAAAGAAAAAAACTAACAAGATGTTTCACCAATGTACAAATATATACACCAAAATAATTACCTTAATGAACATATGCCAATCATGAATTTTTACCCTACTTAATTCACCTTTTTTTGTTACAATATTCTTTATGTTTGAAGAAAATCTAGTTGGAAATTTAATTTTTTCAATAAGCTCTTTAACATCCTTAGTTTGTTGCTCTGTCAATAACCATGGAAGGGCGCTTATATTTTGGTCATCTCCATCGCTATTTGAATGAATCACGCTTTGCATTGCATGATTAACCTCCTTAATGTCATTACAAATCTTGATTTTTTTTCTTTATCTCTCTTTCCATCTAATAATATTCACCATAAGGTCTCTATTACATTCTTCCCAATGTGCATTGTATCAAACAAATGAACAATTTCTAGGTGCTCATAGCAGGGGAGTCTACTGAATTGCTTGGGATAAATTTCATTCCTTTGCCCTGTTATTAAAGCCTTGACGACCTACAAGGTGAATCATAGTTAAAGATATTATAACAAAAATATAAATGTTTTTTTTAATCCAATAGTAAATACTTTAACCTTTCATTTTCAATTTTTCTATTTATTTCCTTTACTCTACTTATCAACCATCAAATTTTGTAAGCTTTAGTTATTTGACTATTTATATTTTCTCACTTGTTAATTAATTCTATCTAAATTTCCCTTGTCCTCCTTATTATTATTTGTATTAACTTCAATTTCCTTTTAATTTGAATCCCTTTAATTAATCAATTTGTTTAAATCTCTTGACTTGACTCTTACTATTATTTTAATCCTTTTATTATCCCCATTTTCCTCTTAATTCTCTACCCGTTACTTACTTATTTAATTATTTAAGTAAATATGGGGGCTTAACCATTTCTTTTAATAGTAAAATTATTTATTTTTAATTGACATTTCCCTTAATTTTTAATTACCTTGATTTGAATTTCAACATCTAATTAGTTAATCCTATTTTATTCCTAATAATTCCCTATAATTCTCTTCCCCTTCTTCCTCTATTTTATTTTAATTATTTATTTTTAATGACCTTTTTATTATCTTAATATTATTCTTGATAATTTTATTCTTTAATGGCTAGTTTATTATTATTATTATTATTATTTTTTAATATTATCAATTAACGACTAATTCTAAATCTTTCTTCTCTAAATGAATACACTGTGCTCATTTTTTATCATTCAAATTCTCAGTCCCTGATGATGGTTGGAGAGTCCACCCGAAATGTTGGAAATGATATAAAATCTTTTACATAGTTTCATCCAAAAAATTTCTCCCAATATGAATAACTGTGAAAACATACAGTCTCTCAATATAAAATAATTTAAACATAACATGTATATTTATACATAGACAATACAATCCATACCTTGAGAGTCTCTATTATATTGCAACTTCCATGCATGAGGTGTTATTCTCCTTGGTCTTAATCAAGTCTCTTTTTTCGCATTGAAAATAATTTTTTTGGTATTTCGGTACCTATGGTTCTTAGAAAGGAAGTGCCTATACTCATCAAACACCTCCTTTTCTAAGCTTCTTGAACGATGAGATTTAATCTTAGTACCACAAACTGGACAAGAAAATTTACCCTTTGTTTGAAGACCTGCAAGAGATGGAATAATTTTTATATCAATTATTTTAATTATGTACAATTAATAGAATATTTAAATAACACACATGAAATGAACTTCATAAAATTAAATACTATTAAAGTGCAGGGTAACTTTATAACATACCACAAAAATGTGTTAGCCTTGGGGCATCGTGAATTGTGCATACAAACATTGCATGGAATTCAAATTCCCTTTGTGCCTCTATTGATTTAGAGATATTATACATAGTGACACCATTCCATAACTCCAGTAACTCATATATATATATATATATATATATATATATATATATATATATATATATATATATATATATATATCTTTGATCTTGTATTTACCTAATTGATTGAACATACATTACATAATTAAACATATATGAGTAAACAAATTAATACTTGGAACAATATATTCATGTATTAAATTTTTTTACTCTAAACAATCTAATATCTAGAAAAATACTTGTCAACATTATTATAGACTTCCATGGAGGAATGTTATTGTTGATAACAAAATCGGGCCACACCAAGTAAGTAGATATGAGATCTCCAAATGGATTGACACATTGTGAGCTGCAATCCTAAGATTATGAGGTTCCATTTTAAACTTTGGCCACTTTTCCTCTATATACCTAAATGTAGATCCATCTACAAGCATTCAAAGAAAAACATCTTCACTTCTATTCATTTCATGGTAATCCATAAGTTGTGCTATGCTTTTGCACGTGAACAATTGTCGCAGATGTGGAATTATGAGAATATATCGAAGAACCTTGCAAGACGCCTTTTTGGTTACTTTATCGGTATGATATCTACTCTCATCACATTTTTGGCATTTTTCTTTCAACACATGTTATTTATAATAGATAATATCATCATTAGAACATGAATGAATAACTTGATACTCCATTCCAATATCTTTCGTAATGGCATGTAAATTTCAGTACATACGAGGTAAAACATTTGACGATGGTAATAGAAATTCACCTAACAATCTAGAACATAGAAAAATAACAGTTTTGGTTAATGTACTAAACAATATTAATCATACATATTTCATCCAAATGTTACAAATTAATTAAATGATGATCAATGTGATAATTACATTAAAAACAAAGGAATAAATTATTGGTTTATCATGTATATAGTACTAATTAATGTCACAAATATATTACATACCATAGGAGTTGTGTTACACAAGTGTTTGACAAACCATTCACTACCTTTAAGTTGACCAACAACACTACAACAACATTTGACGATGGTAATAGAAATTCACCTAACAATCTCAAACATAGAAAAATAACAGTTCTGGTTAATGTACTAAACAATATTAATTGTACATATTGCATCCAAATGTTACAAATTAATTAAATGATGATCAACGTGATAATTACATTAAAAACAAGGAATAAATTATTTCTTTATCATGTATATAGTACTAATTAGTTTCACAAAATATATTACATACCTTAGGAGTTGTGTTACACAAGTGTTTGACAAACCATTCACTACCTTTAAGTTGACCAACAACAATATAACAACGAGGAGATGTTTTTGAGCCTTCATAAAGAGGTTAAATTTCCCTCTCAAGTACATGTTTATCAAAAGCACAAATATCATATTGGTTGCCATCATCATCCATTTCAACATTATTAAATGCCTCATGGATCAATCTATTTGTTCCATCTTCTTCAACTATGTTATCAACATCATTATCTTCTTCCATAGGATCATTAACTTGATCCTCAATATTTGTTTCATGTTCTTGAACAAGCGCTTGTGCTACAACCACCTCTTCCTTGTCAAGCAATGACCTAGGGGGGCCCATACTATACAATTACAATCAATAAAGTAATATTAGTATATATAGAAAATATTTAAACGTCGATACAAACATTTACAAATAAAATATAGGAAAACAAAGACATAGACATAGACAAAGACAACTTAGGTGAGAGCGAGAAACAAAGATAACAAATCAATGATGATGTTTGTGTAATTTATCAAGATTATATTTAAGAATGTGTTGAAAAAATCTAGGAAAGATGTTACTTTTCTTGACATGTAGGAATAGAGACACTTTTTGAGATATATACTCACAACCATAATAAAAAAAATATTGAACTTATTTTGCATTCATCATTACAATGTCATATTCTTTCTTGATTTCACTTAGAGACCAAAATTTTTAAGAGGATGCGCGAGAAACCATGATCTTGGGTGAGAGCAAGAAACAAATAAAACAAATCAATGTGATCATGAAGATTGTGCAATTTAGCAAGATGTTTAAAATTATGTTGAATTTTTTTTAGGAACAATCACCTGACAATCATCAAACCCTTTTCATTCCATCACATTTACAAATGTACTAAAAGTATAAGACTCAAACAATAATAACAATGAATCCATGCAATGCCAATTAAGTTCAAACAAGAAAACCTCAAGCTAACTACTGCAATATTGTTCATAATGGCTTCCACAAGATAAGAGAATGAGAGGGGAAAGGACACAAAATGTATTTGATCCCAAAATCCTATCAAATATTTGATTATGACAAATTGTGGGTGGATCTTATATTATCTTTTTAATCAATTTTTAATTAAAAAAATTATTTCTAAAGAGGACGTGGAATTTTGATCTTATATCAAAGGTATTCTCACAATGAAAGTTAACACTAAAATTAGTTGGTGGCTATATGGGTCTAGGAAGGTACAAGAAGAAGATAAGTCTTTCTTATTCTTTATTTTTTTGTCTTGTGTTTGTCTCTAATTATTCTTTCTATACCCTTCTATTATTAATTTCCTATCTTTTGCATAATTGTAGCTCCTAAATAGGTAGGTCCCATATTGTCTAGGTTAGTTTATCAAAATCAAGAAAACAATATGTTTGTTGATATAACTTATTAGTTGCATTTTAGTTTGCATTTTCATCATATGTTTTCACTTATAAACTTTGAAATCAATAACCTATGTAAGAAAATTATTTAGGATCCCCTTTTTTCTTTAGACAAGTGGTAGGGAACCCACTAAAGACATTAATTTTCACAGGAGACCCTTTTTTACTAAGGCACAATGTCAATCTCTCCTTTTTCATAAAATGGATTGTTCTTTCTAAAGAGTATGTGGGCTTTTAATCTTATATGAAAGGTATTCTCACAATGAAAGTTACTACCAAAATTAGTTGGTGGCTAGATGGGTCTGGTAATGTACAAGAGGAAGATAAGTCTTCTTATTCTTTATTGTTTGGTCTTGTGTTTGTATATAATTATTATTTATATACCCTTTTATTCTTAATTTCCTATATTTTTCATCATTGCTCCTAAATAGGTAGGTATGGTATTGTCTAGGTTACCTTATCAAAATAAAGGCAACAATGTGTTTGTTGATCTAACTTATTAGTTGCATTTTATTTTGTGTTTTCATCATATGTTTTCACTTATAAACTTTGAAATCAATCACTCATGTAAGAAAAATTAGATAGGATCCCATTTTTTACTACGACACAATGCCAATCTTTCCTTCTACACAAAATGGGGTATTCTTTATTTTTGACTACTTGTTGATTTGACCAAAATGTCAAAAACTCACTCATTTGTACTTAGTGGTAAGTGAATGTTATATATAAAATAAAAACATTGCACCTACTTCAAAGGACGTTAAAAATGGAATGTTCTACCTTGCATGAGTGATAATACATAAGATAAATTTGGAAAAAATAACCATTAATGATTTATCAAATATTTCATTAATGTACCATTTTCCTAGAACTATTATAGATTTGATTGTACTTCAAGTTTTCTCACAATTTACAACAAATGAGACCCTTTACTTATCACAAAATGAAAGTTTATATAGAGAATTATTCACTCTATATCACTTGGGCTTCAAAAGTTCATTGTCCCCAAGTAAAACATTTTGAAACACTAAGTGCAAGGCTTGTGTCCCATACTTTTTTCCTTAAAAAATGAGAAAGAATCTATTTTATGAGCGAAGGCCATTGTGGTTAGGAACATAACATTTTAAATGTCCATCTTTTAAATGTGCATAATATAATTTAAAAACTTATTAATAATGCTCCATAAAAACCCATTAACCTATAAATCCTCAAGGTCCTAAATAGCCCTCGAGACATACATTAACCCCCTAACACCTTAACCCCATTCCCCTAAGGCCTTAAACCCCTAACCCCTAAGACTTTAACCCCTAACCCATAAACCCTTAAAAAATAACCCCTTATCCCTAAGCCCATAAAATAATTAACCCGTAACTCAACCTAACCCCTTGACTGAGCCTAACCATAATAATCAAATAATATTTCTCCACATCAAGATGACAACATAGGTCAAATATCTCCCAAAAGAATATAAAAATTTACAATAGAAAGACAATACAATTTATAATACAAAGACATACAATCTAAAATACAATATACATATATTAAACTTTTACAAGAACAATCTACAATACAAAGACATATAATGAATAGTTTACTAATGGATGATATTCATGCCCACCTTCAGCATGTCCATAGTCTCTATAACGCTTTTAAGTTGTTGTTATTAGAAGTCTCCTTGTATTCAAGCCCTTGCATCTTCTACAAGGGCAATACAATTTTGTATTGTTTGAAGCCCCTGATGTCGATCTCACATCTTGTTGGCCTTCTTAAGGAATGTTATGTGACATTTTTCCTCACTAAACTTTCAGTGATGATTTTATTCAAAAAATAACCTCAAAAGAGACCTACAACATTTCAAAACAATCACAAGTAATATAGCAACTATGTCGAAGTTATATGATATTGAAGCCTATATATATTTATTTATTTATTATAAATAATTATAATAATATATTATATAGCTTTATATATATATATATATATATATATATATATATATATATATATATATATATATATATATATATATATATATATATATATATATATATATATATATTATTTTTTATTTTTTAATTAATTAATTTTTTTTTTATTTTTTTCCGAAGAAGAAAATTCATAATTTCAAAGGAGAAATTACATGTTGTAGATGCCCGAAGGCATATGCTGTAACTATGGCACTCGACCACTGTCAAAAAAATAGTAACAGTAAATAGCCCAGAGGGTGTACAACACTGGTACTATGACCATAAAGTATTGTTCAAAATGGATCTCCTGTACATAAGAAGACGTCCATATTTACATGCAGCTATATACTGTTATATACATAGCATAAGTAAGAAAAGTTAAAAAATATTGAAGCTGTAAAATTAGAGGCTGTTGCCTCTCTGTATTGCCCCATCTATATAAGGCCTGTGAAAATATTGGTATGTCTCTGCTGGTGTATATTCAACGATCATCCACTCTCCTAGAGGACGATGCGTCGCTTCTTTCGATAGCCTGTCAACAGTTTCATTTCTTTCCCTGTAGATGTGAGAAACAGATATCTGGTCAAAAAATGTTTTGAAAAAAACAATTTCTTCCAAAATATTTCTCAAAGAGTATGCAGAACAAACAGCTGTGTTGTTAAACCAATCAGTCACATTCTTTGAATCTCCAAATATTTGTATATTTCGGCATTGTTTCTTAATGGCAAAGTATAAAAGATGGCGAAGCGATATCAATTCAGCATGGTTATTTGTACCCGGTCCCAGACCCATACTAATATGAAAGTAATGAGTTTCAGATAGGTAGAAACAAATGCCACCCCCACAGCCATGCTGTTGGGCAGCCCCATCAAAATAGGCCCACGGAATTGTTCTGTTTATTTGTTCCTGCCGAATGTTCCTAGGTCTCTCATGGCTGTTGTCATTTGGAAGTTCTGCATAAGCAGCACAGATAAGTGGAGGGAGAAGGTTCCAGTTAACCAGTCGATCTTCAAAAATAATGATATTCCTCTTGATCCATATGTGCCAAGAAACAAGAAGTGGGAGATTCCTAGGTTTGTCCACTATCGAGGTACTCCACCAAAGTTCCCAAGCTGAATTGATATCCGCCCCTTGCCAACTTAAGTTTACATTAAGAGTTTGAATGACCTGTGACTAGATGCACCTGGTGGTAGGATAAGAAAGGAATAGATGATGGGTCGATTCTTCTTCTTGAAGGCAAAGAACACAC
The DNA here is from genome assembly GCA_031772625.1 of Pinus tabuliformis. Taxonomy (NCBI): domain Eukaryota; kingdom Viridiplantae; phylum Streptophyta; class Pinopsida; order Pinales; family Pinaceae; genus Pinus; species Pinus tabuliformis. Next base: position 209,944,108 of record CM062811.1, read on the forward strand.
CGGGTAGGTCCCAAGAAAGCCCTTTTTTTAGATAGGATCCAGTGGGGATCTTATTTTCCAATATGTTCCACATCAACAATCTAGTACGTGGAGGTGCTTTTAATTTCCATAATGTATCCCACCAGCTTTTCAAGACCTCAGGTTTTCTATCTATGATGATATTGTCATAGCCCTGTTTCGGTGTATATTGTCCAGATTTTGAGTGTGCCCATATGAGTTCATCCTCTGCATTCCTTAATTTGACATGTGTTTCTATGAGTGCCTGTATATAGCTTTTCCAAGATCTACTCCATTCGTTTGGGATATGCCAGTGCTGTTCGGTCAACCAAGCTTGCGAATGAAAAGTAGTATTCTGCTGATCCCCAATCTGTCTAAGAAACTTTATACCTCTGCTGTTGAGATGATGTATCAATCCATCTGGTAATTGATGGGAGTTTCCACAGCCCGGCCATGGGTCAATACCAATTCGGACAGAGGCTCCATTTCCAATTTTCCATAGCAAACCATCTTTGATAATGGGCATAGAGTTGAGTATGGCCCTCCATATCACCGAAATGCCCTTCCTGTTCCAAGATGGGCTTCTGATCCAGTCAGTGATGGTCGATGGCCAGATGTATTTGTGAAGTATAACCTCTGCCCACAGGCTATTCTGTTTCAAAAGGAGCCAGCCCTGTTTGGCAGCCAAGGCTTGTGCAAAAGCGGGAGTAATTTTAGTCCCCATCCTCCCCACTTCTTGGGAGTGGCAATTTTGGTCCATTTTACCCAGGCAAAAGGCTTGCCCTCCTTCTTGCCATTCCAGAGGAATTTGCAACAAATTTGTTAAATTATGTGGGGGATCCCTCTCGGTATCCAAGAAAGAGACATCCAGTACACCGGGGTGGCTTCAAGGACAGATTTAATGAGGATAAGTCTGCCAGCCCTAGAGAGGAACCTGTGACACTAGCAGCTGATTCTCTTTTCCACTTTTGTGATGAGCCAGGTCCAATTAGCAATCTTGTACCCATCTGGTTTAAGTCTGAAGCCCAGATATTTGAGTCCCCCCTTCAGATCGGTTTCTTGGAAGGGAAATTTTTGAATGGCAATCTGAGATTCCTGTTGAGTACAATCTGATAGGGATATGGTGGATTTTTCTCGGTTTATCTCCATTCCCGTTGCTCTGTAGAATAGGTTCAGAATTTCATACAGTGAGGTAGTGTCCCGGACACTCCCATTCAAGAATATCAAGATGTCATCTACAAATAGTAGATGTGTCAGATAGAATTGCTCCATGATTTTTAGACCACTAAATCTCCCGCTTCTTTTTTCTGTCGCTATAAGTCTGCTCAGTCCTTCCATGACTAATAAGAAAAGAAGAGGTGATAAAGGGCATCCCTGCCTTATCCCTCTATCGATATTGAAGGATGGAGTGGCCGATCCATTTACAAGAATAGCAAAAGAAACAGAAGAGATGCATCCCATGATCCAGTTGTTGAGGGCAGGGGGAAAACCCAAATGAGTGAGGATCATTTTGATATAAAGCCAATTCACTTTGTCAAAGGCCTTTGATAGATCTATTTTGAGAGAGATTCCTTTGAGGTTTTTGTGTTTGATGGAGTGTAGGGCTTCCTGGGCCGAACCAATGGCATCCTGAATATGTCGATGGTGGAGGAAAGAAAATTGCTCCTGGGAAATGTGGTTAGATAGGATAGGCTTAATGCGATTTGCAATAATTTTAGAAATGATTTTGTATAGGCAGTTGCAGAGGGATATAGGCCTGAAGTCATTGAAAGAGGCAGGAGAATCAGTCTTAGGAATCAAGGCAATGAAGGTGAAGTTCATGGGGGGATAGATGTGACCAGTGATTCTACTTTCTTCAATGACTGCCAACAGATCCTTTCCCAACAGTTCCAGGAAAGCCAAGTAGAACTCCACTGGCCAACCGTCCGGGCCTGGACTCTTGTCTTTCTTGAACCACTTTAGAGTTCCTTCCAGTTCCTCCATGGTGACTAGTTGAATCAAATCCTCAACTGCATCAGGTTCCACAAACCTTGGAAAATGACCTGCCAGGTTAATGATGTCCGGGAGGTTGATGACTGTCGGAGTTGTAAATTGTCTTTTAAAATGTGTTTTTCCCAATCTGGCTAATTTCTGATGTGTAGAGGCCCATCCACCTAGTTCATTGGGCAGCTACCAGATAGTGTTAGTGGCCTTTCTACTGTTTGCAAAATTGTGGAAGAACTTTGTATTGCCATCTCCTGCTTGCAGCCAGATGGCTCTGCTTTTCAACCTCCACTGTTCTTCTTTGTCAAGTAGCATCTTAATTTTTTGTTTCTCCAGATTGTTCAAATGTACTTTAGTATCCTCTGATAAGAAACCAAGCCCCTGTTCATCCGTTAGCTGTGCAATCTGTAAATCAATATCAATGAGATGTTGTTCATCTCTCAATTTCTTCCTCTTTGACCATTTCTCTGTCATAATCCTGAGAGTTTTGAGTCTCTCACAGAAATCTACCGCCATCCTCTATTCTCTCAGCGGAGGTTGAGATCTCCAGAATTCAGTCACAAGATTGATAAATTCAGGTTCTTGTAAGTAGCCAGTAAAGAACTTGTAGGGGGGACGAGGTTTCTTGGTTGGTCCGGTAATTTGAAGAAGTATGGGAAGATGATCAGATAATCCTCCAGTGCCTACCCATTGTCTATACAGGGGTAGGTTACGGAGAAGATCTTCATGGATCAGGAACCGGTCCAATCTCTGACCCAATGCAGCTTCCCCCGTCCGCCTATTATGCCATGTGGGTACTTTCTTGTTCATGGGAACATCAACTAGTTTGTAGGTGTCCAGTAATGTACTCATCTGCTCCGAAATAGGATCCATTTGTGCATGATGACCCCAGGATTCCTCCATTCCCAAGGAAAAGTTTAAATCCCCTCCAATAATGGTGGAATTTGAGACAAGATTATGTTCCAAAAAATTGAGCCAAAATGCCATTCTATTCTGGTTAGGGGCATAAATGTTGATCACTTTTAATAGGAGTCCAAGTTCCCCCACGAAAATGTCCATTCCGATGAAACCCCACCCGCCCCAGGACGAAATGATCTTGACAGCTTTGGGATTAATACCAATTGCTAGACCACCAGATTTGCCATTTGCATCTAAACCCTGAAAAACCCAGCCCGACAGGATAGATTGGAGGGTTCTTGTAATGTTGTTTGAAGTGCCAAGGGTTTCTTGTAGGAAAAAGATGTAACATTGGTATCCTGAGCCAGCCGCTTGAGAAACAATCTCTTCTTGGGGTTGGCTAGTCCCCTGCAATTGTAGGAGAGCCAAATCACAGGAAACTGGAGTAGAGGGCTCAATTTCTCTAAGCGCCCTTTCAATGGTGTATTGTCGGCCTCTCGCAACATCGTCCATCGCCGAATTGATGGCAAATTTGATCTTGGAAGGATGGCCTCTGGCAGGTTTATGTTTCTTGGATCGTCCAGGGGAGAGTCCCAATCCCAAAAGTTTAGGCTGAACTCTAGATCGAAGGTTGTATGGATGGGATCCCATCCTGGATAGGGAGGAGGTATGAGTAGTGGGAGTGGAAGGCTCCCTGAGGGAGGTAGGAGTAGTGGAGAAAGTGGGGGGGAGGTACAATGGAGCATTGAATGGAGGGAATAGTGCCTAGAGCAGGGGAGGGGGAATGCAAAGATGAATGCAGAGCTGAAAACATAACATCTGAAAAAAGAGCAGAGGTTATGGGAAAAGAATCGTTACCCGGAAGAGAAGGTGCTTCCGCTGCTGATTTGGAGTGAGTCCTAGGTGGTGAAGTCATATATTTTCACCTGATTTTTGCCTTCTTTGGAGCTCCCTCCTCCACCTTCGATGGGACCTCTCCTTGTTTCAAATCTCCCTTGTTCTGCTCTTTCGAAGGCTAATGTTTTTCCCCCCTCGAGTTCTCCGAAGTCAGCGAAGAGAGTAATGGGAAATCCTTGTATAGATGACCCACTTTGTGGCAACTCCTACAACGAAAAGGGACTCCTTCATAGTCCATAATTTGTTTGCACGAGAAATTCCTTCGGTGTAAAGTGATTTTCTCTTCCAGCTCTGCCATGGTATCAAGATGTACTAAAATCCTTGCCATAGTCATAATGCTTGTTCGTTCATAGGACTGATCATGCTCTAGATAGGTTCCCAGAGCATCTCCGATACGCTTGAACACCTGTGGGGTCCAAAATTGCATAGGTAAACCGGGAAGTCTGACCCAAATAGGCCCTGCTCCAAGCTGTTCACGCTCTGGATCAAAAAGAGGATCCCATCTCTTCAACAGGACTGGCGCTAGCTCAATATGCCAGAATTGCGACAATATCCATTCCGTGTACTCCGCTCTATGAAAGTGGAGAGCGAACCAACCTCTGGCCAAAACCCTTATAGCAGGAAGTTCCTTCAGGAGGGAACCCCAAATCTCCTCAGTCCATTGACACAATCTTTCCACAGAATAGGTCTGACCTCTAACACGACCAACCAGTACTTTTCTCGTTGTGTCCAAAGCATCCGCCATTTGAACGTCTTCACCAAAAGTCAGGTTTATATTAGAGTCAACTGCTCTGAGGCACTGACCCTTTTTCGGCTTGTCTGAGCACCAGCCTGTTGGGTAATCTTTAAGTAAGTTTCTACATGGATCCGAGGTACTATGCTGGGCCAATTTAGTAGGATGAGCAGACGGAATAGGAGAGCTGAAGCAACCCGAATGAATCGGAGAATGAGGGTTTAAGCTACAAGAGCCTGGGTGAATGAGTGATTGAGCAGGGTGCTGAAGATTGGAGGGGCCAGCCGGGGCCAAGGAGATGGAGGGGGGGTTCATAGGCAGGGAGGGATGTGGGAGGTAAGGAGGGGGATGCTGCGGGGGGTATGGCAAGGGAGAGTCAAAAGAGGGGGAAGCCTGAAGGCAGGAGCCAAGAAGATTCAGCGTGGCCGGAGAGAGGGGAGGGCATTCCAAGGCCGGTAAATCCTCGACATTGATAGCCGGATGCTGCCTTTTACCGGAGAGAGGCGAGAGTTGTGACGGTTGAATTGCAGCTATCGACCGAAGCGGTTTTTTCTGCCAGGGGTCCATAACCGGGGCTTTTTGGTGAGCCCAAATCTCCTGTTCAGGCATGGGGTCCTCCTCGTAATCCACGAGGTCTTCTTCCACCATAGTAACCGACAAAATAACCTGACCACCGTATGACCAGGGGAAAACAAACAACAGGGAAAGAACGGTTCTATATATATATATATATATATATATATATATATATATATATATATATATATACATAATAATATAATATTGATAAATATATATTAATATTAATATTAATATATATTAATTATTAATAATATTGTATAATTACAATATAAGATGATATTATATATTTATTACATCATATGTATTAGTTATATATTATTTTTTTATATAATTATAATATTAATCTTACATTTATTATAATTAGTTAAACTAGTCAACGTAGAGTGGTCCCATATTAGACATTGTCCAATGAAAAAAAGCCATTAATATTGGTGAAATTTATTGTTATAGAACGATTCAATGACATTCGTTGGATATTAAAGAAAATGCTGGATATTTGATGGTAACATACCTATGTTGGATATCCAACGGTTAAGGAACTCCCGTTAGATATCCGATGACCGTCAAGATTTAAAAACAAAAAAAATACATTTAACTTCTAATAGTTTTTCTGATTTTATCTGTTTCATCGAATTTTCTTGCCCATGTGTATTATTGACGACTTGCCATTTCTTCATGTCTCTTCAATCTCTCTTGAATTATATGTGGGATGTGAGGAGAACATTTCTTTTAGAGGAGTGGCGTGCTTTATCTTTTAGTCAGAAGTTGGAGGGAGAGCTATATGCATGTTAGTTTCATATCAAGAGAGATTTTGGGCTAGCGTGGGGGAAGTGTGTGATGTTACTGAACCTTTGGGAAAGGCCCTTAATTTGGTTGAAATAGACAAGCCTGCAATTAACTACTTGTATGAGGCCATGGATATGACCAAAGATGCCCTCTGTACCTGTCATGAGTGTAATAGGTATGATGGGTTTGAGAAATGAATTTTATATGGAGAATATTTAATAAGCAATGGAACAATACAATTCATTGATCCATTCACGTTGTAGGGATCTACCTCAACTGCGTAGTTTCTTACTCTCGTGGTTTCAAATTTGATGCTGAGGTGATGAATGGATTGCTCACTTGTGTTTAGAGGATGGTGTCATCTTTGCAAGAACATGAAAAAAATTATAAATAAATGGAAATATATAAGATTACAAGTGGAACTTTTGGCTTTGACATTACTATCCAGGATGTAGCATGACTATCCATGAAGATGTATAAGATGTATAAGATGGAAAGAACAAAATGCCAAGTAAGATTTTGTTTCAGATTTCATTATCTTTTCACACTGTTTTTCAACTTTCAATGCTTTTTCTTATGTTTCTTTTAGTTGTTGTAGATTATTTGTGGACAAGCTAAATTGTAAGTGTACCCAATCTCCGAAATCTTTCCATTTGAGTGTGCAACCAAACATGTAGCTCCTCCAGATGAGAGTGCAACTAGATTGTATTTGAAAAAATACACACCAAGAAGCACAATAGGTTACAAATTTTCAAATTTGTTATAAATTATTATTTATTATTTTAAGTTCAATCACCCTCTAATTATATTATTATAATATGTATTATGGTTATTGATTTATAATTTGTGGCCCTCATACAAATTTGAGTGCCAAATCCTTAATGTCATGGTGTACATATACTACAATATTTGATTGTGGGTGAGGAAACTTTTGAAAACACTTTACATGGATTCCATCCCATTGGATGGGATTGACACCCCCACTACATGGAGGGTTGAGACTAAGAGGCTTGGCATGGAATCAATGCCTCATTGGTGAGAAGACAAGGCACTGGAGGAGGAAGTAACGAAGGGATAGGTAGAGGAGGGGGGTGGAAGTGACACCACCACCTTTAGGGACTTAAACGGAGAGAGTTGGACTAAGCAATAGCATGTGCACCAATATGTGACATTAGAGTCTACCCCCCTACTTCTTCTCCTAGAGGAAGTTAGTGTCTAACTCTAGGGAAAGGCCTTCTTATTTTAGAGAAAAAACAATTACTCTTGCCCATAAAAAAGCCATAGAAAATCATTATTTTATGTATCTAATTTCATTGTATATGACCTCATGATTATTCGATACATTTATTATATTTTTTGTTTGATATTTCGAGGCCGACTCAAGACTCAGGATTTAGAACATACTCTTTTTTAATGTGTGATGTAGCACTATACATCTTATACATCTTATATATTAGTTTTGTTTTCATATTTATGTGGCAATGCATTTATTTGATGTTGTTTTCGCTTTAGATGTTCCTCCATGGGGTTTGACATGTTGGTATTTTGAACTTGTAAATTTCATAAATAAGAAAGAAAACAAACATAGGAAACAAAAACTAAATTCACACAAATAGACACAAAATTTTACGTGGTAAAAACCTAACAATGTGTCAAGTTAACCTCCATGGGGAAAGGGATTGGAATTATTATTATTCAAGCTCAACAATTACTGTCCAACAATACAATAAGCCTCTCGAGCAACAACATTTTAATATGAATTCATCGTTACATAAATTCCCATCGTTACACAACTATCTGAATGGTAAAACTACATTTACAAAAAAAATAAGTTTAATTATTGTCATTAATGAAAATATCCACCTTGACAACAAATTTTCTAATCCCTTTCCCATGCCCATTCATCATCTTTTCTGCAAGCCAAGAGAATCTAAACACCACCACGACTTTTGTACTAAAACTAGTTTCGTGAACATGTCTGCAAAATTCTCCTACGTGTGGACCTTTTTGAGAGTTACATTGCCAGAATCAATTACTTGTCTTACAAAATACTATTTTACATCAATATGTGTAGTCTCGTTCTGATAAGCTAGATTATTATCCAAATGGATAACACTTTGACTATCACATAATACATTCACTTTCTCTTGCATCCTTTTAAGCCTACCCAATAGACCTTTCAACCAGATTGCCTCTTTACATGCATGTGAAGCAGCTATATATTTTTCCTCAGTAGTGGACAAAGCAACAATTTATTGAAGCTTTGTCATCCAACTAATCGCCCCACCTGCAAGAGTAAAGACATATTTTGTAGTAGATGTCCTATTTTCCAAGTCACTAGCATAATCAACATCAACATATCTGCAAACTAAATCTCCACAAACATTAAAGATGATACAATGGTCACTTGTGCCTCTCAAATACTGAAGCACCCATTTCAATTATTGTGAATGTTCTTTTCTTGGATTTTCCATGAACATGTTGACAACTCTGATTACATGTGAAATGTCAAGTATTGTAGATACCGTCATATACATTAAGTTTCCTATTGCATTTGCATACCCTATACGAGACATATCCTACTTTTCTTCATCAATTCTAGGACTCAAATCCAAATAAAGCTTAAAAGGGCAGCTAAAGGAACATTAATAAGTTTCACATTGTTCATACCAAAATTTGCAAGTATTTTCTCCACACACTTATGTTGTGATAACCAAATATTTCCATTTTTCCTATATCTGTATCTTCATGCCTGAGATCTGTTTTGCAGCTCCAAGATCCTTCATAGTAAATGTCCTAGAAAGTTGAGCCTTTAACTTGTTGATCTCTTCCATGCTTTTTCTTGCAATAAGCATATCATCAACATACAAAACCAAGAAAATGAATATATCACTGAAACTTTTAAAATACACACAATGATCATGTTCACTTCTAGTGAAGTTCTATCTCACCATTAAGGAATACAACTTCTTATACCATTGTCTGGGAGACTTCCTAATGCCATACAATGATTTCCTGAGCTTGCAAACTAATCACCTATTGTGACCTTGTACAAAACCTTCCAATTGTTCCATATAGATCTCCTCATCCAAATCTACATCAAGAAAAATTGTTTTAACATCTAATTGTTCTAACTCAAGGTCAAGTAATGTAGTTAGTGCTAACATGGTATGAATAGAAACACGTTTTATGACTGGTGAAAAAATCTCATGAAATTCAATACCTTCTATTTGAGAGTACCCTTTGCTACCATCTTTTCCTTGTATCTTTCAATACTTTCATCAACATTTCTCTTCAATTTGAAGAACCATTTACATCCAACAACACTTATCCCTTTAGGAAGTTCTATAAGTTCCCAGGTTTTGTTCTTAGCCAAGGAATCCATTTCCTCGTCCATAGAATTCTTCCATTTTTCACTATCGACATCATCCATTGCTTCCTGATAACAATAAGGTTCCCCATCCCCAATAATCAAAGTTATAGATGAAGTAGAATCTTTACACCTCTTGGGTGCTCTTATTTATATTATAGACCTCCTAAGAGTGACTTGTTGTTGAAATTCCACACTTTCTTTTACATCTTCTTCATTTTTTCTTCAAAAGTTTCTTCATCCTTCTAAATTTATGAAAAATGTTGAATCTCCAATTGAATTTGCTAATTTGGTGACACCTGTTCTTGTTCAACTTTTTCAACATCGAATTTTAGAAGAGAAGATTCATCAAACATTATGTCTCTACTAATGAATATCTTATGCGAAGAAGGGTCCCATAACCTATATCCTTTCACATCATCGTCATACCCAACAAAGACATAACAATTTTCTTTTGGGTCTAACTCAGAACATTGATTCTTTGGAATAAGAGCATAGACATTACAACCAAAAAATATTAATTATGAATAATCATGATACTAACTTGACCAAACTTATTTAGGAATTCTACAATTAATAGCAACTGGAGGTGATATGTTTACCAAATAACAAGCAGTGGATACTGCTTTTTCCAAAAAATCCTTCTCCATGTTAGCACTGTTTATCATGCTCCTCGATCTTTCAAGAAGTGTTTTGTTCATATGTTTAGCAAAACCATTTTGTTGAGGAGTATAGGAAACAATTTTGTGTCTAAAAATCTCTTCATCCTTGCATTATTGCTCAAATTCTAAGTAAATTCACTGCCATTTTTAGTTCTTAAATATTTAATTGTATTGCATGTTTTATTTTCCACCATAGTTTAAAATTGTTTAAAATCATTAAATACATCAACGATTCTTTTTAACATATAAACCCAAACTTTCCTAGAGTAGTCAATAAACATTACAAAATATGATGCACCTCCATAAGACACTGTAGGATATGGTCCCCATAGATTAGAATGAAAATAATCCAAAAATCCTTTACTATTATGACTTCCAACTTTAAATTTTTGTCTACATTATTTTCCATATACATAATGTTTGCAAAAATCCAAACTCAATGATTTCAAATTAGGAAGTAGTTTATGATTCATGAGTACTTGAAGGCCATTCTCACTCATGTGACCTAACAACTGAGGTCATAAGCGATTATCTTATCTTTCCTCCTTAGATACAACTATTGTGTCATTGAACTAAGTACATCCTTTCAATATTTAAAGGTTTATGATCTTCTCTGCCTTCATAACAACCAAGCACCCTTTGAAACTCTTAGTGCTCCACCTTGACCTGTAAATTCTTAACCTTTTGAGTCCAATACTCCCAAAGAAATCAAATTCCTTTTCAACTCAAGTACGTGTCTAACATCAATCAATGTTATAATCATACCATCGTATGTTTTAATTCTGACATTTCCCACCCCCATAGTTTGAAAAGATAGATTATTACCCATAAACGTAGAATTTCCATTCACAACTTAAAATAAGTGAACTAGTTTCTGTGTGGAATCATGTAATGAGAAGCACCAGAATCTAAAAAGTAATATTCAAAATGATAAGAAACATTGCAATTAGACAAAAAATCACCTATCATACTTGATTCAACAGGAAAAACCTCATCAATAATACCTGACTCAACTTGATTTGTTTCTTTCTTCGGGTTTTCATTCAACTCTTTTCTTTTCCTACAATCCTTCTTACAGGTGAATCTCATTGCAACAAAGATGGTCAAGAAGCTGGGGCTGGAATTTCATGATAATGTAAACCCATATCCATTGGGATGGGTAAATAAGGATGCAAATTTGAAGGTAACAAAACAATGCAAAATTAGATTTTCCATCAACGTTGATTTTATTGATGAAGTAGAACTAGATGTTGTTCCCCTTGATGTATGTGGACTTGTGTTTGTGATTCCATACATGTACATGCGATATGTAATATCCATGTGGAGAGCCAAACAATATTGACTTTCTAAAGATGGAAAATCGTTCACCATCAACACGAACATAGGCAAGTCGAAAATTTTGTTGGTAAGTGCCAACCAAGCCAAGAAATTGATTAGTTCTAACAAGAAGTATGTTTTATTGTTTTTAAGAGAAAATCAGTTTGTAGAAGAGTTAGTAAGATGCAATGCATACTTGGAGGGGTGTACTAAGAAACATAAACAAAAATTGGAAGATTTTAGACATGCATACATGGATGTGTTCTGAGATCCTAAAGGGTTACCACCTAAGAGGGAAGTGGAGCACGAGATCCAAGGATTGCTAGACTCCGCATTGCCAAATATTAGGCCGTACAGGAAGTCTGTTATAGAATCAAGTGAGGTGAAGAAACAATTGAAACAACTATTAGAACATGGTGTCATTTGACCGAGTACATAACCATTTGGGTCATCGATCATCATTGTGCCAAAGAAAGATGATACTTTGCGAATGTGTATAGATTACAGGGCATTGAAAACAATCACGCTCTGTTGGGTACCTATAATACTAGTGATTACCCCATTACTATTGTAGTTGTACCCCTTATTAATATTGTTGTGCCCCTATTGTCCCCATATTGTTATTACTGTGCCCCATAGAATCCCCCTATTGTTATTTTTGTGGCTTTATATTATTATTGTTAGGTCGGCTGGGTTATATTGTGACTCCTTAGAATCCTATATATAGAAAGGAGGTTTTTTCATTTGAATCATCCAAAAATTGTTCATTTATGTAATGTAAAGGAGGTTGCCCCCTCGAAGAGGCTGAATTTTAAGGCGTTGATCTATCTTTTCTATCTTTTTCTTGAGCTGGTTTCATAACGTTTGGTATCAAAGCTTTGGGAGTGTCATCATGGTGGTAGTTGATAGACTTACCAAGTATGCACACTTTTGTGCATTATCACATCCATTTAAAGCCAGTACAGTTTCTACTGCATTTATGGAAACAATTCAAAAGCTACATGGAAACCCAAAGATTATTGTAAGTGACAGAGATCCCATTTTCACTGGAAATTTTTGGACAAAATTATTTTCTTGTATTGGTACTCAGTTAGCTCATAGCTCATCTTATCATCCTCAATCTGATGGGCAAACTGAGATAGTAAACAAATGTTTGGAAGGATATCTTCGTTGCTTTGTATCCGATAAACAGACACAATGGGTTAAATAGTTGCCTCTGGCTGAATGGTGGTATAACACTTCTTTCCATACAGCAACAAAAATGAACCCATTTATGGAACTTTATGGGTATCAGCCACCATCGATCACATCATATTTGAGAGAAAATTCTAAGGTTCAAGCAGTGGAACATCACATCGAACATCAACAACAAGTCCTCCAACTCTTAAAAGATAACCTCGTGTTGGCATGGAATAGAATGAAACAACAGGCAGATCAACATCACAGCGAAAGAAGTTTTGATGTAGGTGATTGGGTATTCCTATGGCTACAACCATATAAGCAAATGTCCCTCGAGCAAGCTAAGAAGGATAATAAATTATCACCAAAGTATTATGGTCCATACAAGGTGTTGCAAAAGATTGGTACTATGGCATACAAATTGGAGCTTCCTGCAGCTTCTCAATTGCACCCAGTTTTCCATGTTTCATGTTTAAAGAAGGTTATAGGCGATAAGCTTCCAATTCAAACAATATTGCCAGAACTTGATGAGGAAGGAAAAATTATATTGGAACCAGAAGCAGTCACAGAAACAAGAACTCGACAGCTACGAAATCGATCAATTTCAGAGTATCTTATCAAGTGGAAGAACTTATCTGCTGAAGGTTCCACATGGGAGGATGAGAATTTTATAGAGAAGCATCCAGAACTACTCAAGCGTTGAGGACAACACTTTTTGAAGGAGAGGGGCATGTTGGGTCCCTATAATACTAGTGATTACACCATTACTATTGTAGTTGTACCCCTTATTAATATTGTTATGCCCCTATTGTCCCCATATTGTTATTACTGTGCCCCATAGAATCCCTCTATTGTTATTTTTGTGGCTTTATATTATTATTGTTAGGTCGGCTGGGTTATATTGTGACTCCTTAGACTCCTCTATATAGAAAGGAGGTTTTTTCATTTGAATCATCTAAGAATTGTTCATTTATGTAATATAAATGAGGTTTCCCCCTCGAAGAGGCTGAATTTTAAGGCGTTGATCTATCTTTTCTATCTTTTTCTTGAGCTGGTTTCATAACACGCTCAATAAAAGGTACCCTTGCCTAGGATATATGATCTACTGGATAAGTTGCCGCAAGAAAAATAATTCACCAAGTTGGACTTAACGTTTGGATATCACCAAGTTTGAGTGAGAGAAGAAGATACCTAGAAGACCACCTTCAAAATTAGACAAGGTTTGTATGAGTGGTTAGTCATGCCATTTGGCCTATGTAATGAAATGACTGCGTTTATGAGAATAATGATTGATGTACTGCACCATTTTATAGATTCATTTGTTATTGTCTATTTGGATGATATATTGGTATACAATGACACTTTGGAGGAGCACATCTCACATTTGACACGTGTTGGAGACTTTAAAGAAGCACCAATTGCTAGAAAATATAAAGAAGTGTGAGTTTTCACAACAATATTTGGTGTATATGGGGTAAGTGATAGGTGGATGAGAGTTGAAGATAGATCCTGCGAAGATTGAGGCAATCATGAAATGGTCGGTGCCTACTAATGTTTTTGAGGTCAGGAGTTTTGTTGGGGCAACGTAGTACCTAAAGAAATTCATAGCCTCTTTTTCAATGGTAGTAACACTGTTCCATGCCCTAATAGCAAGTGGCAAAAGTTTCCAGTGGGGAAAGGGCCAAAAGAGGGCTTTTGAGGAGCTAAAGAAGAAGATCATTTAAGCACCAATTTTGTCATTACCAAACTTACAACAATCATTTGAAGTGGAGATAAGTGCGAGTGGGTATGCTATGGGAGATATCCTTATGTAGGGAGGAAGGCTTGTATGCTACCGTTCTGAAGTATTTCATGTGGCACTATCTAATGGGAAAGGAGACGGTAATACACATAGATCAACAACCACTACAGTACCTACAAGCCCAAACAAAGCTACAACAAACTAGGAATTACATGTGGATGGGGTTTCTACAATAGTTTCATTTAGTGATTAAGTATAAGAAGGGAAGCACAAACAAGTTGGTCGACAATATTTCAAGACCACCCATATCAAAGATCACAAATTTGGGGACTCTTATGCACATGGATTCATTCACCCATCACCAGTACAAATGGGGCCAAAATCTAATGACTATTTGTTAAATATTCGAATTATTATAGTCAGCTATCCAACACTTTAGAGCCGAGAAACTCATTGTTGGAAATGTGTCAAATAGAACACTTTATTAAGCGTCGGATATTCAACAAGCAAACATCGAATACCGGACACCAAAAATGGCCGAAAATGTCATTAAAAATCTGACGCTTTGAGGTAAGTTTTTCAGACTCCCACCTACGTAGGATATGCGACAAGGAAAATGTCAGTTGAGACGCCCACATTCATCAGATATGTGATGAGAAAACTTTGAATATCCTTTGCCTTAGATGGAAAAATGGTGACACTTTAATGTCAGATATTTGACGCCTTATGACTCTAGTCCAACGGGACCTGACAATTCGTTCCAGCGGTATGGAGTAGAAAGTTTGACAGTTAAGCGTCGGATAATCAATGTTAAAATAAGTTTTTCCAATGGGTGTTATAGCCTCGCTGCACTAGATGCCAAAAATGGCGACACTTTACTGTTGGATATTCGATGAGTTATTAGTCTAGTCTAACGGGAGCGTTCGACAGTTTAGCATTGGAAAATCAACAGTAGAACAAGTTTGTGCGATGGGGGTGTTATATCTTCGACGCTTTAATCCATGGGTAGAATGTTGAATATCCAACGATTATCTCGTCGATGAAGAGTCAGATATTCGACGATTCCACGTACCATCGAATATCCGACATGCACCTGCACATTAAAATAAATATAATTTGACAACACCGACATTTCCCTATTGCCAAGAGACCTTTCTCGATTTCATAGATGAGCCTAGTATATGTCTATTGCTCAAGAAAGGGTGATGACTATTATATAATATTTAAATACTATAACTTTGAAATATTGACTAATATAATAATTTATTATTACAATATTTAATTATTATAAAATTTAACTATTAAACTCTGACAACTTTATTAGAAATCATTATATTACAAATTGCTATAAATTGAAAACATTTTCCTTATATTATAGTCATATATATGACTACACCTAATATTAAGATAAATAAATATCTTAACCCTTTACATAAAGTACTTGAAGTCACCTTACTATAAACAAGCATAAAAGCCACAATGCGGCTACTCCCTATCATAGTAAATCTTATCGATACTTTTGGTCAAGAAACAATGTCACAAAATGTCTTGAAAATAATCCTATATGGAACACAAATGTTGGCCATTCCACAACCATGAATGTCCAAAACTATAGCTCTAGCTTGAACAATCTTGTGAGGTCCGAATACTTCTCGTAAATCCTAGAACTAATTGTGAGAAAAATGTGTGTTATTTAGTGTCACTTAAACTCTCATTCATTGTATGTGTGTGATAATTAACATCATTGAAACTCATGTTTGAGTAAGTCATGTTCACTGCCAACAACACAACTCTACTTTAGACACTTAGTAGCATACAAGGGTTAGGATAAATTGCATTGTGTATATATTTGAGCTTAGAAACCCTTTCATTATAGGTAAAGTGACACGATAGGAACAAGAATATGCCCATGCATTATATTGACCACATTTCACTGTATCCTAATCCCACAAGTACACAACTCTTTTTTTTTAATCATGTATAGTTCACCACGTAGCTCATTTTTGTTGTAGCTCAAATGATGTTGTCTCCACCTATTGTCGAATGTGGTCATTTTTTTATGTAAGAAATATCCTGAGGCTGCACTATTGGTTGAGAAGTGGTAGTTAGATCTTTGTGCATATTTTCCAATTGTTTCAGGGATCTAAACACATAAATCATGGTTGCATTGTCTTTGGTGGTTTCCAATTCATCCACTATGTCATACCAACAAAAGGAGAATGTTGTTGGGGTTGTTTTTAGGTTTGAAAAACATTAGGAAATTCTTGTCCAAGAGTAGAAACAACAAAATTCTACATGTTGAAAGTGTTCTCCAAAGTTCCATGAGTAGTTATAGTATGGTTAGTGTTGTTCTAATTCTATTTATGTTGTTAAAATCTTGGCCTCCCGTGGTCACACCCATGACTTCTTCCTCTTCAACCCAATCTAACGATACACATATTTGAGAAAGTATTTTACCATGTCTATATTATGTGGGAGATGTTAATTGTGACATAATGTGGGCTCATTAAGAGAAAAAGAGATAACTATTCCATTTACAGGAATTATGAAGAGAAATCAATCCCACTAATTCTCTTTTAACAACCTCGGGTTAAAAATTCATGTAATAAAAGTTAATAAAGGCAAAATAATACTAGTGTTAAGGGATGCTTATTATAAGCAGAGTGTTGAGCAAAGATATCCTAGTGGGCATCACTTGATGTGTTTATGGCTAAAGGGAAATTGGCAAAGGCAATGACTAAGGCATTAAAAAGCCAAAAAGGCATTTTTGACACTTTATTTATGAAAATAAAGAAAAATAGGAGAAAAGGGAGGTGAAAGGTCATAGGTTGCACGTGAGGGGGAAATTGAAGGAAAATAATGGAAAATTAAAGAAATTAGAGGCATGAATAATAAAAAGACCTTAGAGCATCAATCTGGAGCATTTTGTCAGTTCATTTTCAAAATTAGTCTCAGAGAGGAGAAGAGAACCAAGAGGAGAAGAAGATTAAGCAAGAAAAGGAAGGAAATCAAGTGAAGAAAGGACAAGGAAAGGAAGGAAGCCAAAGATTAAGCAAGGAAAGGTTGGCTCAAGCAACTGCAAGGGGAATACTTACATGTAACAGATTGCATGTATTATTTCCTAGCTAGTTTTGACATGCATGGAATGTGCATGTTGGTATTTTGTTCTCTTGTTGTTGGTAGCATGGTTTTGACAGTGGTTTTCAGCCTTTTCTTACCATTTTCAGATAGCTATGGTGTGATGGGATTGTTAATGGTTTTGAGCTTTGGAATTGCTGAATGGTTTTAGAATCCAGGGTGGAGGTGGTCTTATGAAAATTCCAAAAGGCATAGGAATCACTTGACCGGTAATGGTGGGATACATGGTAAAGCTTGAGGGTGGAGAAGAGAAAATCCGTCAAGAATGGTGAAGGAATCCAGAGGCATTCCAAGCTCAGTTTGGTTTTGTGATCTCGAGATTGATTTAGTGAGATCATGGTATGATGAGGGTGGAGGTTCTTTAACCTCTGGATTCCCTTGATTATTTCTGGATTGGATTATCCATGATATCCCACATTCATGCTTGGAATATGGCACGGGGGTGACTGGATGAAAGAAAGATTTGCTTCAACCATGTCTATGGGCAGGTGGTACCTTGATGTCCTGAACCTGGTTGGCTCTTCCCTATGTTTAATGAAAGCTAAGTTCTCATGCATTTCATTGGTAAATGTACTTGTTATTATGTAATGGATGTTATTTTATTGTTATTGATATGGTTATATGATGGTTATAAGAATAATTATGTGACAATTCTTAGTCATGACTCTTTTCATGTTTTTACTTGTAACTAAAAGAATAATGGATGCTATTCCTAATAGATGTTAAGACAACTAATGTGAAGAGGTGGAGACCCTTCTTGTTAAGTATCAGATGAGTTTTTAGTCCCTTATATTCAAACTTGCATTCATTACCTGTAGGTTGCATATCTACTAAGTGTGTGATGGAATGTCAATCCCGGTTGGGGATGGTTAGGTCTAGTCTTGGTGTTAGTTTTTGGTTTACAAGAATTGTCCTTATGTATTTTATTAATTATGGAATTCACATGGATTTTTTGGCAGAGACTTAGTCCCAGCCAATGTTTTTAAAACCGGAACCGGTGACCGGACCGATCCACCTAATGTACCGGTTTACTGACCGGAACCGGTCTAACCGGGTCTGGTTTGGTCTAAACGAACCTGTTTTAAAAAAATACATTAAATAATTATTTTTTAATGAAACAAAACTATTTTTAAGATGTAAAACCATGATTCCAAGCCAATAGAGACAAAATATGCAAAGTTTGCTCATTTATATACCATGTAAAGGTGAATATATCAAAATGGCACTGAGTACAATACATATCATCGACAAAATAGCAAAATACATAAGAAATGAGGCTCTAAATGGCCTATAAAGTCCAAAAACAATGTTGCAAGCTATGAGGCCATTGGCCTACTACAAGTCTACAGTGTACACATGATAAATCATCAAGTTCATCACCACTACTAGACACAAGATCATCATCAAGAGCTACATAGACATCATCTGGTTCAGAGTATGAGGATGCCTCAGCCTGATCTACAACCTAAGTATCAATGCCACCAATGACAATAGAAGTGGACCTAATGGAAGCACGAGTTTGTCGACCTGCACGACCAGTGCCTTCCATTGGTTCTTTGCCTTTCCTTGATGCCGCTAGTGATCCTGGTTCTGATGCCGCCACATAATCTGCCTCATCCCTCGCTAAAGCCATGTCGATATCAAAATCAGCCTCAAACACAGGATCTTCAGTCTCCTCCACCCATTCTGATGTTGGATCAATATCGTCCAACACAATGGGATCTAGATCAGGTGATTTGCTCATCATTTGGTTCCTCCTCAGTCGAAGGTTGTATTGCACAAAAACAAGATCATTTAACCGTTTTTATTCCAAATGGTTTCTCTTCTTCGTGTGTATGCGCTCAAAAACAGATCAATTGCGCTCACAACCTGAAGCACTAAGAGTTTGACTGAGGACTCTAATTGCAAACCTTTGCAATTGAGGACACTGGCCACCAAATGACTCCCACCAATGTGCTGCAAAGAAAAAGACATTAATTAGTAACTTAGTTTATAATTTGAATTGTAAAGAACGTAAACAATTTTAACTTGAAAAGAAAAACAAAATGGAAATTGGAATTGCTAACCTGTTTGGTCCACATCTCTTGCCATCTTTGCCAAGTTTTTGCCAAAAATACCACTTGCCATATTGAAAATAGTAAGCTGTCTATGTATTTCCAGTTGGTCTACATGGCTAGGGACCATGCGCTCCAAGCAATCAATCAATCCAGCTCTGACCTCCCCATCATGCTGATCTCCTAGCCGATTTTTATAGTGATACCTTGGGTTCAAAAAATACCCAGCTGCATGTATAGGACGATGGAGTTGATTGTTCCATCTGTTATCAATGATCTCCCATATACGGCCATATTTAGCTAACTTGTCCTTGTAAGCTGCCTGTATCTGCTCCTTTGCCTGATCCATAGCTTCATAAATGTAGCCCATGGCCAATATTTCCCCATCCACCAACCTTAGCACCTTAACAAGGGGCTCGGTAATTTTCACAAGCTCTACAGACCTTTTCCAAAAATAAGTGTCTAACACTTTCTTTTTGGTGTCTTTTCCATCTGGTCTACGAGCCCACCGAGATTCAGACCATTCTTCAGAGGAAAACATTTTCTGCAAGTTTTTATGTTGACCATTGAGACATTGCAATGTGAGGAAGTGAGTTGCAAATCTCGTAATTGCAGGCCTAACAAGCTCTTTGCCCCCAGTGTGTTTCCTCATTAGGTTCAATACCCATGAGTGGTTGTAAATGTATTTTGTGATGCACTTGGCATGCTCTACAGTGTTTTTTACCCACTCCACTTTGCCTATATCCTCAAGCATGAGGTCTATGCAATGTGCAGCACATGGAGTCCAAAATATGGTCTTATATTTGGCCTCAACCATCTTTCCAGCAAGAACATAGTTTGAGGTATTATCAGTGATGACCTGCACAACATGCTACTCCCCAACTTCCTGAATACGTTATCCAAAAGCTCAAATAGAAGGGTTGCATCCTTTACCTTATCAGATGCATCAATTGATTTCAAAAACATGGTTCCTTGAGGGCAAGAAACAAGGGAATTAATGATAGTGCAGTTCTTTCCATCGGACCATCCATCTGACATAATGGAACAACCTGTTTTGAGCCATGAATCTTTAAAATCAACCAAATACTCATCAATGGAAGATATCTCTTTTTGCAAAAGAGCTCCCCTCAAGTCATGCATACTAGGGCCTTTGAAGCCCTTTCCTGAAACTATAACAGAGTCCCACATAGCTTGGTAATAAGGTGAGCGAGCAGCATTAAATGGGATATCTGAATCATACCACCATCTAGCAATGTATTGGTGAGAAGTTTCTTTGCATTGTCTTTTCCAATTTTGATCCAAAGTGGGTTGAGAACTTGGCTAGGAGGAAGTGGGATTAGAAGAGGCAATGTTGGCAGAAGATGAGAAATAACTTTGGATGTTTGTTCTCTTTGTTCCTTTTGATGGTTGGCCAACAGAAGGATGAACATAGTGAAAGGGGTCATTGGTGGAAGGGATAGAAGAGGAGTCTTGAATCTCATAATCATCATACCCACTCTCTTTCATGGCTTCTAATAATTCCCTCTTCCTTGCAATGTCATCTTGGATGGCCTTCTCCCTAGCCTTATCCTCATAAAATTTTTCAAGCTTGGAAATGTATTCTGCCCTAATAGGACCTAACAGTGCATTTGGTGCATCACATGGCTTTACTTGGCCTCTTATCCCAGCCAAGTGTTGTTTCAACCTAAGAATACCCCCACCTCCAATAGATTTATGGCATAATTTGCATATCATTTTTCCATCAATTACATCACAATGAGCCCATGCACTGTCCTTTCCTTTTGGAGCCATGTTTGCTTGAAATAATAACAATTTGCAAATAAATCTGCCATTTAAAAAAAAAAATTTGCAGCTAAGCAACATGGAAAACCAAAGATAAATGTAGGAAAACAAATGCACATGCAAGGCTCAAGCTACAAAATTTGATAGCATAGAGCTAGAGAGTTTATAGCATACATGATAGATCATAGAAGTGAGAAGTTTATAACACAAAAAAAAAAAAAAAAAAAAATTCATGGACAACAGACTCAAATGAGGAATTATCAAGTGCAAATCCTTACCTGGAAATGAAAATTAGCTCCCTTAGCCTCCTCTTGAAGATGGCAACTCCACTGACAGCTACACACTATCTCCAAAATAGCTCCAACTCCAACTCCAAGATGACTACTTCAGCAAAAACTCCACACTCTCCAAGCTCACAAACAAACTCACAAACACTCCAAATCAGTTGTATGAGACAAATGAGAGTGAGAGGGGTCTCTTATAGCTTGGAGAGGGTGTTTTTGGAGGGAAAACACCTTTACCTCCCCCCCAAAACCCCTAAACCACAGTCAAAATCCGCCTTTTTGCATGGTTCGGTGGGCGTGCCAAAACCGGCTGGTTTTCACCGGTTAGGCCCAAAAATAGGTGAAATGCCCTATCAAACCGGGTTTTTTGGCCGGTTCGGACCGACAGCCTTGCTAACCGGCCGATTTGACCGGTAACCGGTTTTTGAAAACGGTTTTAAAAACACTGGTCCCAGCCTTGCAAAATAACCTTAAATTACGCAGTCGATGGCATAACACTTGTAGGAATAGTCCACAGTTGTACTCATACAGGCTCATGGAAACGAATGAGACCCACAGTCGCATGGATGCCTTGGCAACAGAGCGGCTAGGGGTGAAACTCAGGGAAATATTGAGTTGTCTAATGGGATGGACTCCAGGAGGGGTTGTGATACTCTTGGAGGGTCCGTGGAACTTGAGGGAAGTCAGTAAGGTCTATTATGTTGACTCCATTTCCTTAAGGTCACCTATGGGGTTGAGTCTTGTCATAGTGGATCCTCATCTCATGTTTACCCTGCTAAGCCAGTGAAAGTGGGTAGATATGATGGGACGTGTCAATACAGGGTGGTATCATAGAGGTTTGCACTCTCTTTGGGAAACGTTTAATGTTGTCAAGGTTAAGGTTTTCATGCATGGGGTCTTGGTATACAGTTAGTATGGTCATGCATGATGGTGTATTGTTGATATTTTGATGATTTTGAATATGCTTATGATTATACATGTACATGATTATGTGGACTGATCTTGTAGATGAGATAAGACTCCCCTAATCATCATTGAGGTATGGATTTGATTTTGGTATCTATTTGGTTTATTTGACATGGTGCACTTGTAAGAAAAAGAGTATCAAGGATGACAAGCAAAATGGTAGATTGTAGCTCCCGTGACTCCCCTTACAGATCAGTTGCGCAGAAAGGAGAAAATTATTCTCCTGGTATAACAAATACGTTGAGGAGCTTGAGGGCAAAGATCAGAAGTTGCAAAGGTAGACCATGACAGGTTGGATGAGGCTCAGAGAACGCTTTCAATGGCTTAGGAGAAGCAGGTAGAGGTTAATGCAGAGCTTGTCAGAGTTGTAAAGACAGGGACAATTGAGGACTAGTTAATAGAAGTAATAGAAAACTAATGGAGACTATGGTAGCAAATCTCGGTCTGGATACATATTGGATAGAGACGACATAGTTAGAGGTGACATATCATTGGATACACCTAACAAGAGGACTAGTATGTATGGGAATCATTCTAGTTGCTCATCCAGGAGACATAAATATAGTCATCATCCTTATAAGAGGGGTGAGTATTTTCCTGAGGAGTTCAAGAAGGTGAAACCTCCTACATTTGATGGAGAGATGGAGAAGCCAGAAGATGTAGAGGCACGGTTTCTTGAAATGAAGAAGTTCTTCAGATTACATAGCTATTCAGAGAACATGAAAGCTAAGATAACCACTTTCAGTCTTAAAGGTAAGACACATATCTGGTGGGAGGATGTGAAGAATATCAATGGTATTCGGGAAGAAGAATTGACTTGGGATGAGTTCGAGAAACTCTTCAAGAAGTAATTATCAAAGGGGACATAGTTAGAGGTGGAAGATCATTGGATACACTTGAAAGGAGGACTGGTATGTATCGACATCATTCTAGTTCCTCATCCAGGAGACATCATTACAATCATCACCATCATCATCCTTATAGGAGGGGTGAGTATTTGCCTGAGGAGTTCAAGAAGGTGAAGCCTCCTACATTTGATGGAGAGACGGACAATCCAGAAGAAGTAGAGGCATGTTTGTAATAAAAAAAATTCTGAGATTTAACCGTATTCCACCAATTTGTAACCCAAGTCTCCAAACCTTTCCGTAATGAAATAGGAATTACCCAAGCCAGTACAACTAAACATGCGAGATATCGTAGGGAAGCTGATGCTTTATATTCAGATTTTTTTTTTTTTTAGTTACTTGAGCTGGATGAGAGGAAAATTTCACGTTCAATCCTAAAGGGGGGGAAATCTTAGAATAACCTATCCAAATCTTGGAATGAAGAAGTTATTTAGATTGCATAGCTATTCAAAGAACATGAAAGATAAGATAACCACTTTCAGTTTTAAAGGGAAGGCAAATATCTGGTGGGAGGATGTGAAGAATGTCAAAGGTATTCAGGAAGCAGACTTTACTTGGGATGAGTTCAAGAAAATATTTAAGAAGTACTTGTTAGATAGGTACTATGATGATAGAGTTAAGGATTTTTATGAGCTATAGAT
Source organism: Pinus tabuliformis (assembly GCA_031772625.1). Lineage (NCBI taxonomy): Eukaryota > Viridiplantae > Streptophyta > Pinopsida > Pinales > Pinaceae > Pinus > Pinus tabuliformis. The sequence continues at coordinate 209,968,022 of CM062811.1, forward strand.
GAGTTCTATGATAGATGAAGAGTACACTAGCAAATTCTTGGAGCTGTTGAGGTATGTGCCATATCTCAAGGAGGAGAAGGCTAAGATTCAGAGATTCATCAGTGGATTTCCAGTAGCATATACAAACTGGATTGAGCTTGATGAGTCTATATCATTAGAGGAATCCATCTGTGAATTGAAGCATTGTTATGAGTAGTCAAAGGGAAAAGCTAAGCCTAAACGTTACTTGAAAGGAAATGAGAAAGTCAAAGGAAAATGGCCATTGAAGCGGGGAAGACCTCAAGATGCAGATGAGAAACAAAATGTTGCTCCTTACAAGAAGTTAAATGTAGTTGAGAAGGGACATGTGTCACAAACTAGAGAGCAGTAGACTAGAGGTGATGGTAGAGCAACATTGCATTGTTGGATATGTGGCAAAGATCATCGCAAGAAGGAATGTCTATTGTATTAGGGTGGTAGAACGCAGATCTATAGTGCTTAGGAGGCACATATAGTTAGGGATGTTGGTCATAACATTCATAAGATTTATGCAGTTGTGGAAAACAGGTAGGTAGACCACCATGATTGAGATGGACGGTAAGCTTTGGAATCAAGTTGTTTCTATTATGATTGATCCTGGATCTAATTATAGTTATGTTAATCTTGACCTAGTGGATAAGTGTGGATTGAGAAAATAAGTGCATGCAGAGTCTTGGTTAGTGCAGTTTGATATAGGTATGAAGAAGAGAGTTCATCATTGGGTAAGAGCTTGTGCATTGGAGTTGAATTGTATGTCTACAAAAAAACATTTGAATGAACTGCCATTGGGATCGTATAATATGGTAGGTATGAAGAAGGGAGTTCATCATTGGGTAAGAGCTTGTGCATTGGAGTTGAATGGTATGTATACAAAAGCACATTTGAATGAACTGCCATTGGGATTGTATAATATGGTTTTGGGTATGGATTGGCTGCATCTCCACAAGACCAAAGTAGATTTCTATGACAAGGCAATTTAGTGTCTGGATGGTTAATGGAGAGAAGAGAATCTTGCAGGGGAAGAATAATCCCACACAAGTAAGGATGGTCATCACTATGCAAGCTAAGCGCAGTTGCAAAAAAGGTTATGTGATGTTTGTAGTGCATATCTATAATGACAAGGGTAAAGATGTTGAGGATGAAGAAATATTCAAGATGTACCCTGTATTGCAGCAGTTTCAAGATGTGTTTCCAAAAGATATTACAAAGTTACCTCCTCAAATGGAAGTGGATTTTTCTACTGAGTTGGTACTAGGGGAAACATCAACATCAAAGGCATCTTATAGGATGATCACTCCAGATTTAGTGGAGTTGAAGTTGCAGCTGAAGGAAATGCTTGATAAGGGATACATTAAACCAAGTGTATCACATTGGGGTGCACCAATATTGTTCGTGAAGAACAAGGATGGTACTCTTACATTGTCCATTGATTACAAGCATCTGAACAAGGTGATGATCAAGAACAAGTACCCATTTTCGAGGATTGATGATTTGTTCGATCAGTTGAAGGGAGAAAAAATGTTCTCAAAGATAGATCTACGATCATGATATCATCAGGTATGCATCAAAGAAGAGGACATCTACAAGACTGCCTTCAAGACTAGGTATGGGAATTATGAGTTTGTTGTAGTTCCATTCGGTTTGGCTAATGCTCCAACTACTTTTATGTGTTTCATGAATAATGTGTTGCATCCTTATCCGGACAAATTTGTTATTGTATTCATTGATGACATCTTGATATATTCTAAGAATGAAGAAGATCATGTAGAGCATTTAACAGTTGCGTTGAGATTACTAAGAGAGAATCATTTGTATTCCAATCTTAGCAAGCGCAGTTTTTTTCAAACAAAGGTTCATTACTTGGGACATGTTGTCTCCAAGGAAGGCATAGCAGTAGATCTAGAAAATACAAGGACCATCATGGAGTGGGAAACTCCTAAGAATGTGGAGGAAGTCAGGTCATTTATGGGATTAGAAGGTTACTATAGGAGGTTCACCAAGAACTTCTCACGCATTCCATATCCTATTACATATTTGTAGATGAAAGGTAATAAGTTCGAATGGACAAAAGAATGTGCAGCTAGTTTTGAGTAGCTGAAGCAGTTGTTGACCAATGCTCCAGTTCTAAGATTAAAGATCCGAATAAATAGTTTTTGGCATGTACAGATGCTTATAAAAGAGGACTTGGTGGAGTCCTTATGTAGGGGGGACAAGTGGTATGCTATGAGTCTAGGAAACTGGATGAGTACGAGAAGAACTACGTGACTCATGATCTTTGGTTGACAACTATTATTCATGCCTTAAAGATGTGGAGGAATTATCTTCTTAGTAGGGGATTTGTACTAATGAGCGATCACAGTGGGTTTAGATATTTGTTTGACCGACCAAATCTAAATGTCAGGCAAGCCAGATAGTTGCACACCCTTAGTGAGTTTGACTTCGAGATTAAATATATTAAGGGAAAGGAGAATCAAGTCATGGATGTTCTTAGAAGGAGAGTACAGGTGAATCATATATAAGCTATGAGATTTTATGGGACAAACTTACATGATCAGATCTTACAGGTAGGACAAATGGATGACAAGTATATGGAGCTCAGGCACTTGTTACAACAGAGTACATGTACAAGTACAAGTGTATGTGCAGCTACAGGTGATCAGGATGCAGACTATCTGTTATAGACATTTTTGTGCCTTGCAGCTATAAGCATGAAATGTCCATAATTTAAGGGATCCAAAGTCCCTAAACATGTTGTTCCTACCCCTAGAGGAACAAGGTTAACAAACCACAGCAATTCACAGAAGTTCTCCACCAGAAACTGCTCAAAAACAAGTCAATTCAGGATCAATTCAGAGGCTCCACTAGCTGTCTGCGCTGAAATGCAAAGTCTGCACTGGCTACCTGCACTGCAACGCAGGTAGAAGCACTACCAGGGTGCGCTGAGCGGGAATTGACAAATGGCAAGTTCATTCAACGAGGTGGAAAGACCCTGGAAGCTTCCAGAATCTTCTCCAATGACACTTGCCTCAAGGAATTCGACTAGTGATGAGTAAGAGGTTCTCAATCTCCAAGTGGAAGCAAGAACTGACAAAGGGAGAGGACACTAGTCAGATCTCAAGCTGACTCATCCTCTCTCCAAACATCTATATATGGATCTCTACTCCATGAGATCCAGAGGCTGGAATTTTGTTATTGCAAAGAATTGTTGTTGGTTTGAGATTGGAATCATTGGGTGCTTAATGCTTTGAAGGAAGGTGAAGATAGGAATTTCATTTGCTGGGAAGGAGATGCTGGATTGGAGCCCTCTGGGTTGTATCTCTTCCTGAACCTTGTTATTCATCAATAAAGCTATCTTGGTTTCTCCTATATACTGATGTATCTTTGATGAATGATTGCATTAGTATGTTTAGTTTATTCCTAATCCTGAACTAGTTATGAATATGAATCTACGTCTTTGTGTAGTGTTCTCTTCTTGTGATCTTGCAGAAACCTGTTGAAGCTGGGCGAGCGAGAAGGCGAGTAGCTGGGAACTCTCAAAGAGAAGAGAAACCGGATCGAGGGACAAACGGAAGACACCGGTTAGTCCATCCATCTCTCTTCATTCTTAATTCATAAAGGAAGAATATTAGAATAGCTGTCTCTGTTTGTTGCTAAGGCACTGTCACACCTTAGGTGGATAGGATCGTCCTGCATAGGCATTTTTCCCCACAACAAATTGGCGACTCCACTGGGGAGATCTGTTTAGTCATTTTATTTGTGTTTCCATCATTGTTTGTTTCATAGACTCAATAGCAACAATCGAACTGCATCTGCTATTCTCAGATGCAAAGTAGACAGCTGCTGCTTTGATCCAATCACTGGATTTGTCTATGATCTGAACAATGGACTCACAAATGATTTGATGATCCTTTGTGATAGATCTTAGCCCTTCCTCAAAGCATCCCTTTGATTGTACCTTGCTTGTTGCTTTTATTTGGCCTGAAACTGTAGATTAAATAGCAAACTGTGACCCAGAACCCAGTGAGAAACTCTCGTTTCTCCTTCAGCGCAGACCTTGTGAAGAGGTTCTGCATTTCAACGCAGGTCCCGTGAAGGCTACCTGCGCTGAATGTCAAAACCCCTGTGTTGAGGGTACGTTGATCCAGTTAGGCCTTGTGCAGCTGGGGTTCTCTGCTCTGTTTTGCCCTGTTTTGATCTCTGATTTTTGCAGCCTGTAACCAGCGTAGGTACCTGTCTGATAACTCCTTTTCTCTGCTTAAATTCCGCCTCCTTTTGTACAAAAAGACTGTGAGTGTTTTTATGTGTTTGTGGCATCATTTACAGTTTTCCTTTCCAAGAGTGAAATAATCATCCTGTAGCCCTTGATTCAGATCTGTTGATTGTGATCTTAGGAGAGAGTTCATTGGCTGTTTACAGTTGATTATACATTTACTTTTGCTTTTGGTTTGAGTTTGTCTCTTTTAAGTGTCGAAACAAGTATTCATTTCGAAAATCGTTAAGTGTTGTAATCTCTTCTACCCTTTCTGGTTTCGAAAAAGTAAACTTGTTTGTATTTGTCATTTAAAAGAAAATTCAAAGTTGTACAAAAAGCTTTCTTTTTAGGCATCAATATTAAGAAAGCGGAAAACAAACACCTGCATTGTGCATTTGCATCTTGATAGTTTGCATGTTTGATTTAGGAAAAGTGCATTAGAGTGTGCTGATTGCTCTTTGAGAAAAGATGGTGTCTTTCTTTTCCCTTTGTAGCTAGGATTTTCATGGTTGAAAAGATATAAAATCTTGCTTATCATCTTTAGACTGCATTTAGGAATTGTATCATACATCTCGTGGTGAACCTCAAAAGGCAAACTTCTAAAAAGATCAACCTAAAATAAATTGAATGAACTTAACAACGCTTTGTAACTTAACGCACAACATAGAGGTCTAGGCTAGAGACGTGCTCCGGCGTCGTAAAGCCTGGTGACTGTCGATCTCGCTGATGGTGGGTGATTCCTCCTGAGGGACGATAGCGCCAATACGGATTGTGCTCCCACGTACCGTCGAGTATATATTGGGAGACCCCTATAGGCATAAAACCTTTATCCTTAGGAAGCCGTGTCGGCCGCCCTACTGATCGCAATGCACTGAACACAGCATTCAGGAAGATCGACCGCCTATACCTTAAAAAGTATTCTGCGATTTTGCGAAAAGTTTGGCACACCCTCTACCTAGAACTCCAGAGCAGTTCCTTTTGGCCTTTTTCAGACTCTATAACAGAAAAAGTCCATCCGAGCATTTGTCACTTCGGGATCGTTAAAACATCGAAGGAGACTAGAGTCATCTTTAGCTTTTTCTCGACTCTTTAAAATTGAAAAAGCAAGTTGTGTCTAAAGCGTCGTTAAAATTTATTTTAAACAGAACAATCACCCCTATTCCTGCGTTGATCTTTAGGTTGAGAAAATGGAGCACACCAACCAAGGAATTCCCCTTGGTGGAAATCCTAGTCCCTTCTCCTCTTGGGGAGATGTTGGTGCGCCCCATATGGCCACATTGTCGCTTCCAGGACTAACAATTGGCTTGCCGGTCTGGCTCTTCTCAACCAATGTTGTTCAGAACACCACTATTCCTGAACAGTCGAATCAACAGTTAGACCAGACCAAAGTTACCCACCAGCCTTCTACTTCATCTAATTCTTCCTCTCCTCCTTCCTCTTCGCTTGACGGAGCTGGTAAAACAAAAAACCAAGTTCCTAAGGAGAAGAAGGAAGAGAAGAAGAAAGAGAAGAAGAAGAAGGAGCCAAAAGCGACTGGGGGCAAACAAGTGGCGTCTGACAAAAATCCACACACAACACTGACTAGGCCTAAATCACCATGTGTCATATGCAAGGGAGACCACTTCCACAGAGATTGTCCCTGCATCCCTCAGATACTAAGGGACTGGTCTCCCCGTCTGCACAATTCGGTGGCGTCAACCTCTGATAGCCATGTTGACAGCTCACCGTCAACTAGTGAAAGTGAAGTCACAGGACAGAGAGGGAAAGCTAGATTTCCCTGCAAACTGTGTGAAGGCGACCACGCCATCCACCGTTGTCCCTTCTTAGACGAGGCTAAAAGAGTTTTGGAAGATCGCCCGGTTTTACCAGTGCAACTTCCTCCTGGATATCAAAAACTCCTGCCAAGTCCTTCACCAGTTGAAAACCCGGCTGGCCCGCTCAGGTGGTCAGCCGAAGCACCTATCATTGAGGATGAACCGTCTGAATCCATACCCGATGAAAGTCAAAAGGTTGAGGCGGCAGTTGACCCGGTTTTGCCTTCAGAGGCTCTATCTTCGAATGATACTATCACAGAGGAGAATAAAGACGACACCGTCCAAATTCTCTTCATCCACACAGACTCCGACGAACAAGGGGGCAATTTGCCCATTCCTTTATCACAGGAAGGAACTTCGTCAGAGTCATACCCGGCCGTCTATTCGGTCCCACCACCAAGCAACCTAGTTGTCTCGTTCGACTGGAACCAACTAGGCAGACCCCGTTTGCCAGCAAGCATACCATTCAGAATTATCGTTCAAATATACAAAATGGTAATGGCTGGCACCATCATTGATGAAGGGGCATCTGTGAGTATCCTTTCCTCTATTGCTTGGAAAGCGCTTGGTTCGCCAGCGCTTTTGCCTGAAATGAGAAATCTGACAGGCTTTGATAAAGGAACCAGTCGACCTTTAGGGATCCTCCCCAATGTGCCTATCACATTGAAAGGGAAGACCGTTCAAATGAACGTGATGGTCGTTCAAGGACCCTTGGATTATAACCTACTCCTTGGACGGGAATATATATATTGCATGGGAGCCATCGTCTCCTCACTCTTTAGAGTAATGTGTTTTCCGCACGAAGGAAGAGTGGTCAAGCTCGTGGACCAGCTTTCATTTCCCGGATCACGCATCACAAATAGTCACATACCATCCCTAAATGGTCTCTTCACGCAAGAAATGTCTCAACCCACGGTCCGTCCTCCTGATGAGCGCGAGTAATCTTGGAGGATATGACTGGAACCCAGGGTGCATGCGTCCTGGCCTGCTTCGGCAAGAAAACTTTGGGTATAGGGTAGGTTTCCGCGGGAGAATATGACTAGTCTGTACCCCGTCCGTCTTGGAAGAGGGGTTATTCTAGAATAAGATTCTTTTGTCAAAGTTATGTGAGTTGACAGACGGAGTCTCTCACCTTTGTCTATTTCGGTAGACATTGCCAAAGAAGTGTTTTGTTTGAAAGATTAACAGGACAATCTTTGGGTAACCTGAAAGAGGTAGGCCTCTCCCTGTAAAACAAATGTTTTATTGGACTAAGAAGGGGTAACCTTGAAATCGTACTTTATGCCTGGGGGCATGCAAACCTTTTGGAGTGCAAGCAAGGGGCGGCTATTTATTTTTTAAATTTTTAGGTCCTCCCTTTAAACCTGTAGGTCTAACCCTTTAAACTCGTAGGATTAGTCATTTCCGAACTTGCATAACGAAAGGATGCGGGGCATAGCTTTGGTAAGGCGCAAGATCCATAAAAAATGGCATCTTACATGAGACATTCTTATCATATGACTGGGTATTCGAGCAGTTTTAGCACACAGTTCATGCTCGTTAAAAAATAAACGCAAGATCCGAGCAGTTTTAGCACATAGTTTATGCTCGTTAAAAAATAAACATAAGGCTGAGCAATGTTTTTCCACGTTTAAGCTCATTAAAAAATGAAATATCTTCCGGTAAATAACCACCGTGAATGTAACATTATCAGCCATTAAAGCCTTGGTCGTGTTTTCCCGTCACCTCCACTTTTCCATTGGCCGATCATTCACCTCCATTTGATTGTTTACCCATTTTGAGGAACAGCTGCGAAGAGTGATTTCACTAGCCATCCTTGTGACACTGCCGTGATTGGAAAATTCAAAGCCTTACCTGGAATCAGCTGCTAACTCGTTTTGTCACTCGTTCCTCAAAAGACGAGTCTTCTTTAAGCTCTTTTCATCTTACTCGTAAAATATGAAAAGATTGCCGAGTTTTGGCCTTCCAGCTCGATAAAGTGACCGGAAGAGCTATCCCTCCTCTAGATTTTAATATTTTTGGACCTGAGGGATTATTGCACAAAAAGATCGAGCGCTTGTTTTATTCGGCTCATTAAAACTATCGAAAACTCATCCCTTCTGTATTGTTTTATACTTGTTCGGACTTAAGGGATTAGATGACGAAAAAGGACTTTCGGAGTTGACTTTACGTACCTTTTCAGACTCTCTAAAAATGAAAAGGACCGAGTTATCTTTGTCGTTAGACTCGTTAAAAGCATTAAATAGCGACAAACTTGTCTTTAGACGAGAACGAGTTTCACTATCGCTAGGCTCTTTAAAACATAGCGATGGGCTTGCCCGAAGGGAAAGTTATAGAACAAGCATATGTTATCCTCCTCAAGCTTGACAAAAATAAAGAGGTACTGGTCAGCAATGACTGGGGAAAAATTGGGAGAAACTCAAGAAAACTTTGATGGTAGCAAGTTGCTCTTGAACATGACACTTTTACTCCGTACCACAATCGGGTTGGGTTGTTTCATTCACCGGTCACATCACCATGGTCTCGCCATACCATCCATATTTGGGGTAATGCTACCGATCCATCGCATAAGTGTCGCCATATGTTCAAGAGAAGTCGTTCAGAGAAGTCAACCGTGTCCCATCCACTGCCATACATTATCCTTCATCCTTTCATGACCGCCACCCTGAATCATATATCATCAGATCGTTTTCACCTCCATCAAAATCATTTGCTCCGTTTTGTGTCACTGATGTGGGATTCATTAAGGCCCTCCTTTGACGGATCGCTTCTTGTCGACATCACCTCATTATCCAAGAAGTTGATCTAGGAACAACCCCTCCAGTACTTTGAAGCTTGCATACCTCAATGGCAAGTTTCTCACTTCCGGCGACAGGTATACATCAATGACCTTCGACCGAAAGATTTTGCGTGGTGTTCGACGCCAAGTCCTTTATTCACACCACGTGAATTGTACTGCAGTACCTTGAGGGTCATTATCATTATTGGTGATTCCTCTCGCGCTTGTTAACGGTTTACCTCATTGACCGGTAATCAAGCGATGTCTTTCCATGTTCGACTTCAGAACATTTCTCACATGGATCGACTTGTACTTAGAGTGAAGATCGAACGAGTTTGAAGACCCTGGATCTAGTTTCATCCATCCGGGCTGCGATATATATTCAGGAAAGATAAAGACATTGACATGTACATCATTGCAGCAGATAATCATCCTACCCAAAGGATGATAATTTCATCAAAATTATCAGTCTACCATCAGACGATTGTCTGTTCTATGTACAGAAAAATGAATTTATAAAGCTGAGCATGGGAATGCCCGCCTCAGCTAGATCATGAAAGCAGTATGAAAAATAATGTATTGTATTGTATCTTATTACAGGTCTCCTCCCAGCAATGAATGAACTTCGGATCCTCCTGATAAAGCATTTCACCCGATAAACGACCTCATACTTTAGGGGGCAACTATTATAGACATTTTTGTGCCTTGCAGCTATAAGCATGAAATGTCCATAATCTAAGGGATCCAAAGTCCCTAAACATGTTGTTCCTACCCCTAGAGGAACAAGGCTAACAAACCACAGCAATTCACAGAAGTTCTCCACCAGAAACTGCTCAAAAACAAGTCAATTCAGGATCAATTCAAAGGCTCCACTAGCTGTCTGCGCTGAAATGCAAAGTCTGCACTGGCTACCTGCACTGCAATGCAGGTAGAAGCACTACCAGGGTGCGCTGAGCGGGAATTGACAAATGGCAAGTACATTCAACGAGGTGGAAAGACCCTAGAAGCTTCTAGAATCTTCTCCAATGACACTTACCTCAAGGAATTCGACTAGTGATGAGTAAGAGGTTCTCAATCTCCAAGTGGAAGAAAGAACCTCCAAGTGGAAGCAAGAACTGACAGAGGGAGAGGACACTAGTCAGATCTCAAGCTGACTCATCCTCTCTCCAAACATCTATATATGGATCTCTCCTCCATGAGATCCAGAGGCTGGAATTTTGTTATTGCAAAGAATTGTTGTTGGTTTGATATTGGAATCATTGGGTGCTTAATGCTTTGAAGGAAGGTGAAGATAGGAATTTCATTTGCTGGGAAGGAGATGCTGGATTGGAGCCCTCTGGGTTGTATCTCTTCCTGAACCTTGTTATTCATCAATAAAGCTATCTTGGTTTCTCCTATATACTGATGTATCTTTGATGAATGATTGCATTAGTATGTTTAGTTTATTCCCGAACTAGTTATGAATATGAATCTACGTCTTTGTGTAGTGTTCTCTTCTTGTGATCTTGCAGAAACCTGTTGAAGCTGGGCGAGCGAGAAGGTGAGTAGCTGGGAAATCTCAAAGAGAAGAGAAACCGGATCGAGGGACAAATGGAAGACACCGGTTAGTCCATCCATCTCTCTTCATTCTTAATTCATAAAGGAAGAATACTAGAATAGCTGTCTCTGTTTGTTGCTAAGGCACTATCACACCTTAGGTGGATAGGATCGTCCTGCATAGGCATTTTTCCCCACAACACTATCGTCTCACGACAGATGTTTTGGGGAGATTTGGGGACATGATCTATATGTCAGATGATAGTAATCTCAAGAAGCTGATCTTGAGAGATTTTCACGTCAAGCCATACTCGGGTCACCCAGGATATCAGAAGACATTGACGGCAGTGAATAATTTCTACTATTGGCTGAATTTGAAGAAGGAGGTGGTAGAGTTCATGGTGAGATGTTTATATTGTTAGTAGGTGACTCGCATAATGTAAGAATCTAGGTGGTCTACTACAACCTATCCCGATTCCGGAGAGGAAATGGGAGGTCATTTCCATGGATTTCATTACAAGACTTTCGAGGATAGTGAGGAAACATGATTCTACCATGGTTGTGGTTGAGAAAGGTCTCTCACTTCATTCCAGTAAAGTCTACTTATTGGGCCAATGAGGTAGCACATGTCTTCGTCAGGGAGATTTTGATATTGCATGGTGTTCCGAAGAAGATTGTGTAAGATAGGGATGCCAAGTTCATTTCCAAGTTTTGGAAGGATTTATTTGAATAATTGGGGACAGAGTTGGCCTTCAGTACAACCTATCATCTATAGAAGGATGGAAAGATAGAGAGGGTCAATAGGATCCTGGAGGATATGCTGAGGATGTATGTGATGCACCAACAAAGGATATGAGAGGAGTACCTTCCATTGCTTGAGTTTGCATACAACAATGGTTATTATGAATCACTAAGTATGATTCCTATCGATGCATTGTATGGGTGGACTTGTAACACTCCCATCAACTAGAGTGATCCAGTGAAAATGGTACTTATTGGACTGGATATGTTGGTAGATATGGAAAAATAAAAGCAGGTTATAAAGAAGAATCTAAAGGAAACACGTGAAACAAATAAGAGTTATGCATAACACATAGAATTTAAGGAGTTTCAGGTTGGGGAGCATGTGTATTTGTGCATCAATCCCAAGAGGAGCTTCTTGAGGGTTGGATCACGTGCCAAGTTGGAACCACGGTATTGTGGGCCTATTGAGATACTTGAGAGGATTGGATCAGTGGCTTATCAACTTGCACTGCCTCCAACAATGAAAGTCCTTAATGTTTTCCATGTTTCATTGCTTAAAAGGTATATAAAAGATGTTGATCATGTTATTGATTGGCCTATATTGCAGGTGAAGCAAGAAGGAGAATTCCAGTCGGAAGCTCAGTGTTAGGTCCCTATAATACTAGTGATTCCCCCATTACTATTGTAGTTGTATCCATTATTAATATTGTTGTGCCCCTATTGTCCCCATATTGTTATTACTGTGCCCCATAGAATCTCTCTATTATTTTTTTTGTGCCTTTATATTATTATTGCTAGGTCGGCTTGGTTATATTGTGACACCTTAGACTCCTATATATAGAAAGGAGGTTTTGTCACTTGTATCATCCAAGAATTTTTCATTTGTGTAATGTAAAGGAGGTTGCCCCCTCAAAGAGGCTGAATTTTAAGGCGTTGATCTATCTTTTCTATCATTTTGTGAGCTGGTTTCATAACATTTGGTATCAGAGCTTTGGATTCTAGGGTTTCGCTGCTCCAAACCGTTCATCGTGGCATTTGTGCTATAACCTTTTTTCTGCAACGTTTCAGACACTAAAAAAAACCCATTTGGGAAGAAATTGTTATGAACCTCGGGTCCAAATTTCAGAGCTTTCATGCTATATTTGCGGAGATATGATCTAAGGAAGTTGGCCTTTTTGCAGACTCATGAATTACATTCCAAACAGGTGACCCGGGGAAAATCCTCATAACTTTTGTTTTGAGCATCATATTAAAATTTCATAAGAAGTTACAGAAAGAGGATGGACTGTAGTTTTCTGTGTATATTTTTTAGATCCAAAGGTAAAAACAGTGACACGTGGCACTTCATACAAGTTCGCTCTTCTGAAAAGGTATATAATTAGGTCATCTTGGGAGATTGTGCATAACTCTTTATTGGAGAATCTAAATTTGATCAAACTGGTGGAATTGGAAAGAGGACGTAAAGGGCTACGACAGGTCGCAATTTCAGAACTGGATGATCCAAAATTACAGAGATACATCAGATTCAATATAGACCTCCTATAAAGTGAAGAAAGGTGTGTAATTTTTTTTTTTAATTTTTGCATAAGCTTGGTTTGAAAAATTAGTTTGAAGGAATTCCAAGGGCATAATGAAGCATTATTAGCGGTAATTGATGCCCTGAGGAAAGAAAATGAAAACACCTAGTAAGCAACCTGAAAGCTCTAGCATGACTCATGAAGAAGAGGAAGGAATGCAACATGATATATCAAAATTACGAGACCAAGTGCAACAAATGTCACTCGCACAACAAGTAATAGAATGTAAGATGGATGGTTTAAAGAAAGATGTAGAAGATAAGATGTATGGCGTGGAAGCTAAGATGAATGACATGGAAGCTAAGATGGACGATTTGAAGATAGATTTGAAGACAAATTTGAAGACAGACATGGAAGATTTGAGGACAGATTTGACAAAGTTTGTACAAGAAATGCTTACTAATGGTGAAAGGGTAGTAAAGGAAACTCATGATGAGAACAAAATAAATGTTAATCATGATTTCATAGACTCTAACGTTGGATCAAAGAACCACCATATTCCAAAAATCGATATGAGGAAGTTTAATGGCAAGGATTCCGCAACATGGATACTACAGATGGAGCAATTTTTTGATCTCCATAATGTGCAAAACACACAAAAGGTACGTATTGCAACTTTATATTTGGAACCAAATCAGTTTGTATGGTATCGATGGCTTTGTTCTCATAAACAAATTGTCACTTGGACAATTTTTACGGAAGAAATGACAACACATTATGAGGATAGAAAAAGAAACACCTTTTTTAGCCAATTGATAAGTCTCAAACAAAAGGGTTCAATGATGGAGCACATTGAGGGCTTCCAAAAATTGAACATAAGGTTAAAAGATATTCTAGAGGAGCATAGGATTGATCTGTTCATAGGGAATTTAAAGGATAATATCTAAAATGAGGTTCACCTTTGGGAACTTGATTCATTGGAGAAAGAATTCAGGTTAGCAATAAAAATGGAAAGCAAAATTATGGCAACCAGGAAGCCTACCACTCACAACTATAAAGATGGAAGTGTTGTTACCCCTAGCCTTCCACAACCTATAAGGTTGACACCAAAACAATTGGAAGAAAAAAGAGAAAAAAGAGAAAAAAGACTTTGTTATAGTTGTGATTGCAAAAACACTAAAGGTCATAAGTGCGTTGAGAATAAATTATTCTACATAGATTGTGAAGAGGAGGAAGAAAAGGAACAAGAAATGTCAAAAGAAAAGGATATACTCTAGGAACAAACCCTAGATAAAGAAGTAATGAATCCGACCATATCTTGTAATGCATTGGCTAGAATTACCACTCCTTAAACTATCAAGATAGAAGGACATATCAAGAAGAAAAAGGTAATAGTGTTGATTGATTCAGGAAGTACCCACAATTTTATTCATTGTAAGATAGCAAAAGAATTGAATTTCTTCCTATATCCAGCACCAGAGTGTCAAGTGATGGTTGCAAGTGGAGGAACTATAAATTGCTATGGAAAGTGCCATAATATCAAGCTATCCATGGGAGAATATGTATTGAATAGCCCAATTCTTTCCATTCCAATGGGAGGTGCTGATGTTGTACTAGGAGTCCAATGGCTACAATCCTTGGGTACAATAGCTTTTAATTTTCAAGAACTTTTCATGAAATTTTCTGCAGAAGGAAAGGAAGTTGAATTAAGGGGTATTGTAGGGAAACTGGGAAAGATAATTAGCTCTAACGGTATGAAAAAGCTTCTAAAAAAGGAACAACGAGGTGTAATTGAACAATTATGTTCGCTAGATGTTTCCACATCAAAATCATCTATTTCTCCAGATCTCCAAAAAATCTTGGACAATCATTCCAAGGAATTTGAGACTCCCAAAGGTCTCCTACCTATTCGTGATGATGATCATGCTATTCATTTGATTCCAGGAAGTGTTCCTCTAAACATCAGGTCGTACAGATATCCATATGCCCAAAAAAGTGAAATTGAACGTATGGTTGCAGAAATGTTAGAGGCTGGTGTAATTCAACCTAGCCAAAGTTCTTTCTCTGCTCCAGTAGTATTGGTGCACAAGAAGGATGGATCATGGCGCATGTGTCTAGATTATAGGAAGCTCACTATTAAAGATAAGTTTCCCATTCCTGTCATTGATGAATTATTGGATGAATTGCATGGATCAATTTACTTCACCAAGTTGGATCATCGTTCAGGATGTCATCAAATCAGAATGAAGACTGAAGACATTCTGAAAACAAAATTTAGAACTCATGAGGGTCATTATGAATTTTTGGTCATGCCTTTTGGCCTTACCAATGCACCTTATACATTTCAAGGTTTTATGAATTCGATTTTCAAACCCTTCCTTAGAAAATTTGTGTTAATATTTTTTGATGATATACTAATCTACAACAAGTCTTGGAAAGATCATGTTGAACATGTTGACAGGGTGCTACAACTATTGGAGGAGAAACAATTATATGCAAAAAGATCCAAATGTTTCTTTGGAGTACAAGAGGTGGAATATTTGGGTCATATTGTATCTCATGAAGGAGTTAAGGTAGACCCTAGCAAAATTAAAGCCATTAAGGAATGGAAAATCCTCACATCCATAAAGCATCTACGAGGATTTCTCAGGTTGATAGGGTATTATCGCAAGTTTGTTAAGAATTATGGGAGAATAGCATTACCTCTAACAACATTATTGAAGAAATATGCATTTTCATGGACTCCAGAAGCAACAAAGACCTTCGAACATCTTAAAGAGGCAATGTGCCAAGCACTAGTCTTAGCTACACCGGACTTCACAAAAACCTTTATTGTGGAATGTGATGCTTCAGGAAATAGAATTGGTGTTGTTTTAATGCAAGATGAAAGACCCATTGCTTTTGAAAGTCGTTTAATCAAGGAAAAGTATTTACACAAAGCTATTTATGAGAAGGAAATGTTGGCAATACTATATGCACTTAAGAAATGGCGACCCTACCTAATGGGAAGACACTTCAAGGCAAAAACATATCATGATAGCCTTAAATAATTTTTAGAAAAAAGATTATCCTCTGAAGAGAAACAAAAATGGGTCACAAAGATGTTGGGTTATGACTTTGAAATCATCTACAAAAAAAGGAAGCAAAATGTTGTGGCAGATGTACTCTCAAGAAAGGATGAGGATGTGGAAGCATTGTTGTGCGCCATTTCTATTATCCAACCAGATTGGATAAATGAAGCAAGGGAGGAATGGAAGAATGACAAAGAAGTGTGGGCACTTATTCGAAAGTTACAACAAGATTCTAGTACATTTGATACATTTAGCTGGAAAAATGATTCGTTATGGTACAAAGATCGCTTATACCTCTGTAATAATTCCCAACTCAAACAAAAGATTCTTATGGAATTGCACACTTCTCCCTTAGGAGGGCACTTAGGATTTTTTAAAACTTACCACATGGTTAAGAAGGAATTTTTTTGGGATGGCCTTAAATCGGATATTCAAAAGTTTTTGGTAGAATGTTTGGTTTGCCAACAAAATAAAGTTGAAACAATTAAGATCCTAGTTCTATTACAACCTTTATCCATTCCATGCCAACATTGGGAGGAGGTTTCAATGGATTTTATCATAGGTTTACCCAAGTCTGAGAGAAAGAGTGTCATCATGGTGGTAGTTGATAGACTTACCAAGTATGCACACTTTTGTGCATTATCACATCCATTTAAAGCCAATACAGTTTCTATTGCATTTATGGAAACAATTCAAAAGCTACATGGAAACCAAAAGATTATTGTAAGTGACAGAGATCCCATTTTCACTGGAAATTTTTGGACAGAATTATTTTCTTGTCTTGGTACTCAGTTAGCTCATAGCTCATCTTATCATCATCAATCTGATGGGCAAACTGAGATAGTAAACAAATGTTTGGAAGGATATCTTCGTTGCTTTGTATCTGATAAATAGACACAATGGGTGAAATGGTTGCCTCTGGCTGAATGGTGGTATAACACTTCCTTCCACACTGCAACAAAAATGACACCATTTATTGCACTTTATGGATATTAGCCACCATCCATCACATCATATTTAAGAGAAAATTCTAAGGTTCAAGCAGTGGAACATCACATCGAGCATCAGCAACAAGTTCTCCAACTCTTAAAGGATAACCTCGTGTTGGCGTAGAATAGAATGAAACAACAGGCATATCAACATCACAGCGAAAGAAGTTTTGATGTCGATGACTGGGTATTCCTATGGCTACAACCATATAAACAAATGTCCCTCAAGCAAGCTATGAAGGATAATAAATTATCACCAAAGTATTATGGTCCGTACAAGGTCTTGCAAAATATTGGTACTATGGCATACAAATTGGAGCTTCTTGCAGCTTCTCGAGTGCACCTAGTTTTCCATGTTTCATTTTTAAAGAAGGTTATAGGTGACAAGCTCCCAGTTCAAACAATATTGCCAGAACTTGACTAGGAAGGAAAAATCATATTGGAACCGGAAGCAGTCACAGAAACAAGAACTTGACAGCTACAAAATCAATCAATTTCGGAGTATCTCATCATGTGGAAGAACTTATCCGTTGAAGATTCCACATGGGAGGATGAGAATTTTATACAGAAGCATCCAGAACTACTCAAGCGTTGAGGACAACACTTTTTTGAAGGAGAGGGGCATGTTAGGTCCCTATAATACTAGTGATTCCCCCATTACTATTGTAGTTGTATCCCTTATTAATATTGTTGCGCCCCTATTGTCCCCATATTGTTATTACTGTGCCACATAGAATCCCTCTATTATTATTTTTGTGCCTTTATATTATTATTGTTAGGTCAGCTTGGTTATATTGTGACCCCTTAGACTCCTATATATAGAAAGGAGGTTTGGTCATTTGTATCATCCAAGAATTATTCATTTGTGTAATGTAAAGGAGGTCCCTCGAAGAGGCTGAATTTTAAGGCGTTGATCTATCTTTTCTATCATTTTGTGAGCTGGTTTCATAACACTCAATGCATACTGTAGCGGAAGAATCTTATGCTCCAGAATAGAGCAATCAAGAAAGTTAAAGTGCAGTGGAAGCACTTTGGGCCCGAAGAAGCTACCTGGGAGATGACAGATCAAATGCTGGCTATGTATCCTTCATTGTTTTCCAGTTGAGGCCAAGCAGTTTTGGTACTTGTACATGTTTATGTATGGTTTCTATTGTAATTACCACCATGAGCTAAGTTAAAAATCTCCAATAAACGGTATGATTGTTATATTGTCATGTTGTCATGATGGTTTTTCTTTTGAGAAGGATGTTGTTGTACATACTGCAATGAGCTGGTCATAAAGCTCCATAGGCAGTATGTTTTTTCTCTTCAACTGTTTTGGTGTGTCTAGGTGTGGTTAACACCGAGTACGATGTTCCCCTAAGGGGGAGGGGTCTGTAATAGCCACGAGTTAAAAGTTCATGTAATAAAATTTAATAAAGGAAAAATAAAACCATAATTAAGGGACACTTATTCCAAGCTAAATGTTGGGAAAAGATATGCTAGTGGGCATCACTTGATGTGTTTATGGATTAAGGGAAATTGGAAAAGGAAATGACTAAGGCATTAAAAAGGAAAAAAAAGAATTTTCGGCACTTTATTTATGAAAATAAAGGAAAATAGGAGAAAAGGGAGGTGAAAGGCCACAGGTTGCATGAGAGGAGGAATTTGAAGGAAAATAATGGAAAATTAAAGAAATTAGAGGCATGAATAATAAAAAGACAAAGCATTAGTTTGGAGCCTTTTGGCAGTTCATTTTCAGAATTGATCTCAAAGAGGATAAGAGAACCAAGAGGAGAATAAGATCAAGCAAGCAGAGGAAGGAAAGAAAGTGAAGAAACAACAAGGAAATGAAGAAAAGCAAAGATCAAGCAAGGGAAGGTTGGCTCAAGCAGCTTCAACAGGAATACTTGCAGGTAACAGGTTGCATGTATGATTTCCTAGTTGTTTTTGACGTGCATGTTGGTATTTTGTTCTCTTGTTGTCGGTGGCATGGTTTTTCTAGGTTTTGACAGTGGTTTTCAACATTTCCTTTCCATTTCCGGATATCCATGGTATGATGGGATTGTTCTCGGTTTTGAAATTTGGAATTGTTGGATGGTTTTAGAATCCAGGGCAGAGGTGGTCTCAAGAAAATTCCCAAAGGCCTATGTATCCCTTGACCGATAATGGCAGGATACATGGTAAAGACTGAGGGTGGAGATGAGAAAATTCCTCAAGGATGGTGAAGGAATCTAGAGGCATTCCAAGCTTGGTTTGGTTTTGTGATCCTAGGACTGTTTAGGTGAGATCCCAATATGGTGAGGGTGGAGGTGGTTTAACTTATGGACTCCCTTGGTTGTTTCTAGATTGGTTTATCCATGAGATCCAACATTCATGCTTAGAATATGGCATATGGGTGACTAGATGAAAGAAAGATTTGGTTAATCCATGTCTATGATCAGGTGGTACGTGGAAGTCCCAAACCTGGTTGCCTCTACCTATATTTAATGAAAGCTAAGTTTTCATGCTTTTGATTGGTAAATGTACCTATTATTATGTGGATTTAATGGTTGTTCTCTTATTTTTATCAATATGGTTATATGCTGGTTATAAGCATAGTTATGTGACAATTCTAAGTCATGTCTCTTTTCATGTTTTTACTTGTAACTAAAAGAATAATGGATGAAAGACCTTATCGATGTTAAGACAACTAATTTGAGAAGGTGATGACCCTTCTTGTTAAGTTTCAGATGAGTTTTCAGTCTCCTATATTCAAACTTGCATTCATGACATGTAGGTTTCATATTTACCAACTGTTTGATGGAATGTCAATCCCGGTTGGGGTGACCAAGTCTAGTCTTGGTGTCAGTTTTTGGTTCACAAGCATTGTACTTACACATTTTATGAATTCTAGAAGTCACATGGATTTCTAGGTAGAGGCTTAGCCCCAACCCTGGAAAATAACCTTAAATTTCGTAGTCACTGGC
This sequence comes from Pinus tabuliformis, assembly GCA_031772625.1. NCBI lineage: Eukaryota > Viridiplantae > Streptophyta > Pinopsida > Pinales > Pinaceae > Pinus > Pinus tabuliformis. The sequence continues at coordinate 209,987,690 of CM062811.1, forward strand.
ATAACATTGGCAGGAAAAGTCCATAGTCACATTCATATAGCCTCATGGGAGCGACTAGGACCCACAATCACATGGATGCCTTGGAAAGGGAGTGGGTGGGGCTGAAACTCAGGGAATAGTTGAGTTGTCTCAGGGGATGGACTCACAGAGCGGTTGGGATACTCCTAGAGGGTCCGTTGCACCTAAGGGAAGTAAATAAGGTTTGTTATGTCAACTCCATTTCCTTAAGGTCACCTAGGAGGTTGAGTCCTGTCATCGTAGCCCCTCATCTCATGTTTAACCATGATGAAAGTGGGTAGATATGAAGGGGTTGTATTTACATCTCTATTCTTTGTAGTGGTTTAACAAGTAGAAATAAAGGGTGGATAACTAAAAATTTGGATTTTAATAAATCTCTGTCACCCTTTATTCATTTGAATTAATCCTTCTTTTGTGTTGGAAAATACACAAGTTCCCCCAAAACAATTATGGCCAAAATTCAATCATAGGAGAAACTTTGGTACCTATTTCCAATCTAGTCGTCCTCTTGGTGAGAAGGCATTCTAGCTCACACCAAGGATGATATATGAAACGTTCTGCAAGATGCAAGAAAAAGTGTGGTTGGGCTAATTAGGGATTTCTTTTGGAGGAACACATATAGTGGAAGAAAAGGTCGAGGGTATAAAATAGTGAAGACAATGCAGGTATATCCTTTTAATTTTATAAAAAAAAGTTGTAGTGTTGAATTTTTTCCAAATGGTAATTGACTAAATTCTGAACAAATGCATGGTATGGATTTTTTGTGGTCGTAAACTACATTTAGGCCAAATCGCCTAGCACATTTGGTGTATGTGCCTATGAAGGAAGTTGTTTCCAAATTCACTATAAATATCACAAACCAAACCAAAAGCTAATCCAAAACACGTATCCACCACTTATCATATTAGTAATTTCATTCATGATGATGACTAACACATAAATTTTGGACATTATTTCCATTATGACTGCTACGATTGAATAATTAACACAACATTTATATAGACTTTTTTTCCATTATGATTGTGAAATCTCATTGTGAAGAATATTAAAATACCTGACACTTGTTCAATAAATAAACTAAAAAAATAATACCAAAAATAAGGCTCCCAAAAATTCACAAATCGATATTGAGGAGTCAAACAACCATCTTAATATTTAGACAAATAGACATATTGAATTATCTACGCCACCTTAAAATTATAGATTTGTGTGTGTGTGTGCATGCAACAAGAAAATACAAATTATGTGTGTGTGCGTGCACACAACAAGAAAATATCGATTATGTGTGTATATCACAAGTACATGGTTGGGTGTTGATGAGGTGCTCAAAAAATAGCTCAAATTTCAAAGTTTTCGGATTGGTGTGGAACCTAGAGGACTGTGTAGTGCTCATCGTCCCGAATCCGACGTAACTTTTTTCACGTGAATTAAAAAAAGGGACAGGCCAATCAGCAGTCTGTACTGCTGATGTGGCATTGACAGGGCAGATGATGTGGATGTTGACTTGGTCAATGGGCTCCTCATTGAATTATATCATGCTAAGTGGCACATTCTGAATGGTTGAAATTTCATGGTTTTCATTAGTTGAAATGATGGCCAACCACGGGTTGACACGTGGCCCAGCCGAAGGTCACCATGTGACAGCCTAGGAGGCCATCCTGTGGCAGCCTGAGAGGCCACCAAAATTGTTGCATAGACTAGGCAGACGTAGTGGGGGTCGAACCCGCGACCTCCCAACAGACAAACATAGTCGTTACCAATGCACCAAGTGTATGATTCTTAAGCATATAGTTCGTGCCCAATACTTAAAGTCTAAAAGCCATCAAGTTTAGGGTTGGCGTAGACTTAACTGCCACAATGTGAATGCTTCATGCTTTACTGCCAACAGATATGTCCTCAGGAGCTTGAATGCCAGGGAAAAATGCCAGACCATGCGGTTATATAACCGCCCATGTGAAAACCTTACCTTTAACCGCCAGGGTTTTGTGACCGCCAGAGGGGAGGGGCTAGCACCAGGGGCTAGCCCCTGGACGAATGACCCCCCATATGGCCCTATTTTATGCGTTTTATGGCTCATAACAAAATTAACTATCTCACAAATCCGCCCGGATTTCGGTGGATTTGGTGGACCGTTAGCAGAAAATGGGGCGAAAATGGGGGTTCGGTGCCGGATTTTGGGTAAATTGTAGAGCGAATAGTGGAGAAACTAGGAGAGGTCATATCTTCTCCAATTTTCGACCAAATTGGGTGCAGAAAGAGGCTATGTAGCCATTTTTGGACATGCTGGACCCATTGGAGCAGGTTGCAGAAGCATTTGAGCATTGTAAACACATATTTCTACACATTTGAGCATAAGGGGTGAACTCCTTCATCATGTTCTTGTTGTTATGTGTTTTTGGTGATGTTCTGTACATTTATATGCTGCTATTCAGTTTCTTATTTATGTTAAAATTGCTCATAAAATTAACATAAAAACTCATTTTCACTTGCAATAAACTCATGAATCCTTAAGCACATGAATAACATTTTGTTTATATTATGAGGAGGATCTTAACACAACAAAACTAATATTCCTAATCAAATAATTTTGGTATCAGAGCACTAGGTTTGGTTTGTGCAGGAAGGATTTAATTGTTTGCAAGTTTATGTCATGCTTACAAGGTTAAAACTCAAAATAGGAGAAGGGAAATTGGTTGAAAGCCCTGAAGTTGGGCCAAAGGGAAGGAGGGAAATGTTGAAATGTGGAAACAAGAATATTCCAATTTTAATTTGTCCTTGAATTCAAATCGAGAATTAAAATTCGAATTTAGTCTCACCAGTTGCTTGAAAAATAATTAATTAATTCATCTTGAGTTAATTAGTTGGAGAAATTCAAGCTAGAAGTCTTTCTGAAGTCATGCAAGAGTTATCCCTTAATTAAGGAGATAAGGATGAGTTGTAATTGAGTTGTAATTAGTTAGTTCAGTTTACTGAGTTAAGTCCAGTTAAATTAGTTCCAAACTGTTTGAGGAACTAATTGTGAGTTCAGTCAATTAATGCATGCATGCATCCAACTAGAGTACTCTAGATAACTGAATATTCTCTCATCAGTAACTCATGCATGTCTATTCAGAGAAAGACCCAGTTGAGATTAAACACAGGGACAATGTACTATCAGTTGCACGAGTTTTCCTATAAACAAAAATCATGCATGTAGAAGGAATTCATTCCTTGAGTATTGCGCAGTTTTACAGGGTGTGAGATCAGTGTTACACTTGGTAACGGCTGGATCACCCAAGAGAAACAACGCAAGGAAATAGGAGCTTGGAGGACAAAGGAGAAGGCATATGAGCAATTTATTTTATCTGTGAGCATCCGTGAGGGATTGTACTGAGAGCTGGCTAGATGTGAGAGCTAAAGCTTTGTGTAATCCTCATATATTTCCACTTGTATGATAATACAGATAGTGGGGTTTTTAGCTGAGGCTTTCCCCTGAGTATTATTTTGTGTTTCATGTGCATTGATTCTTCTTCTAGTTATATGTGTTCCACTTGATCTTGCTCAAATCTATTAAGCTTCTGCAAGTTTGATTGTAGAAGTAGATTAAATTATTTTGCTTTAGTTATATTGCATTATCAGGTTAATCTACAGTCAGAATTTCTACCTGGTATTAGAGCTATGAACAATATACTGAGAAGAGAATTCGAAGTTTGAAGTTCAGGGTTGAAGGTAAAAATCGAATTCATCTCATACTTCAAGTTGGTCAATGGCGTTCTGTGGCTTGAGACTCGAGTATGCTTTGGAAGGAAGCTCGAATTACATAGCATGGAAAGATAGAATGGAAGCTATATTAGAAGACAATGGCTTAAAGGATTTCATTGATCAAGAAATCCCAAAGCTAGCTGCGACTAATGCATAAGAATTTGCTGAGTGGAAGAAGTGTGTGGCAAAGGCGAGATGGATCATCCTAGAGGGAGTTCGAGACCATATTGTCTCGAGTCTCCATGGGAAGGATACTCCGTTTTCAATGTGAAAGACATTGAAGGACCTCTACCAAAACATTAGCAACCAGAGGAAATTGGAGCTCAAGGATAAGCTTTGAAAAATCAAGATGGAGAAGGGCGATACTATTTCCACATATCTGAACAAGCTCACTACCTGCAGAGATGAGCTTGGTAGTGTGGGAATAACTACTACCGATGATGATATGGTGAGCCTCGCTCGCCTCGGCCTTCCAAAGAGCTGGAATAGCTACCAAGACTCTGTGAATGGAAGGGAGAAACTGTCGGATTGGGAACGACTGTGGTCAGATCTGATGCAGGAGGAGATCAGGAGGAGTACATGAGATGGTTATTCATCTAAGAATGATGATGAAGAAAATCTGGCCTTAGAAAGTAAGGCAAGGAAAGGGAAGGGGAAGGCTTCCCATTCCAAATCGAATTCTTCTCATGGAGGGAAGAAGGTTGACAAGTCTAAAGTGAGATGCTTTAATTGTCACGAGATGGGACATTGCGCAACTAATTTCCCATCGAAGAAGTCCAAGAAGGGATCCTCAAAAGGATCAGAAGGTGAGGCATTAGCCTCTCAGTTCGAAATGGACTTTACCCTCATCGCGTGCATGGTGTCATCGATGGTGGGTTGTGTTTGGTATCTGGACAGTGGAGCCTCATTCCACATGACCGATGATATAAGTTATTTAGTACCTTGGAGGAGAAAGACCTCAAGATGCGCATAGAGATGGGTGACGACAGAAAGTACAGTGTTTCAGGAGTGGGCATGGTTTCTTTTCAAAGGGATCATAGAGCTCCTCTCACCTTGACAGATGTGAAGTATGTGCTTAGACTGAAGAAGAAATTGGTATCGGTCGTGATGTTGGAGGACAAAGGCTATGATGTTGTCTTCAGTAAAGGAAAGGCATTCCTAAGAACATAGCCACTGGTCAGACCAAGAGGATTGGGATTCGTGTGAAGAATCTCTATAAACTAGAGGTAGATGATTGTGCAACATTGAGTTTGAAAGAAGAATTGGTGTAAAGCCAAGACATTGGCGAGTTGTGGCATAGGTGGTTGGGCCATTTGCATCTTGGGGCCTTGAAGATAATGCAGCAGATATCTACATGACTTCCCAAAGGTAAACTTGAGCAAGTTGACACATGCAAAGGTTGTACCTTGAGAAAGTACGCCAAATCTTCCTTTCATGATCGAGACAGTCGAGCAGAAGCGATCTTAGAGTGAGTTCATACTGATTTGTGTGGACCATTCTCGATGGCATCCACATCGAATCAAAGGTATTATGTGATTTTCATTGACGATTATTCTCGTAAATGTTGGATTTATTTCATGTAGAAGAAGTACCAAACCTTTTCAAAGTTTTGTGACTTCAAAGCTTTGGTCGAGAAAGAATCAGGGAAGAAGATGAAGGCCTTGAGAAGCGACAGTGGTGGAGAATATGTCTCTCAAGAGTTTAAGGACTTCTGTGCAGCGGAAGGAATTAAACCCGAGTTGACGACACCTCATAACCCACAGCAGGATGGGGTGGTCGAAAGGAAGAACATAACGATTGTAGGGGTAGCTCGGGCGATGTTGCATGACCAAGGACTACCTCTTCATTTGTGGGCTAAGGCATGCAACACAAAGGTCTATTTGTAGAATAGAAGCCCACATCACATACTTGGGATAAAGACACCAGAGGAAGCTTTCTCCGGTAAGAGACAAGATGTGGGTCACTTCAGGATATTTGGCTCATCGGTATATTGCCATGTGACAAAGGATGCATTGAAGAAGCTTGAGCCGAAAATAGAGTTGGGGATACTTGTGGGGTACACTAATACACCCCACAACTATCGGGTGTATCTGCCTACCAGTTGGAGGACAGTGGTTCGCAGAGATCTCAAGTTTGATGCGTAGAAGGCCATGCGAGTTTCCCTTGAGAGGGAGCTCCAACTAGAGGCTGTGGAGGAACTTTTGGTTCCTAAGGAGGAGGAGCCTCAGATTGCTGCGGAGCAGCTGCATGCAGAGGATCCAAGAGTGGAGACACTCACTCAAGAAGAGTCTTTCAGAGATGGACGGAAGCGCACAAGAGAAGCTGATAGATTATTGTCAGATGCGAGAGAGAATGTAGGAGAACCATCTTCTTTCCATATGATCCTTCTTATTAAATAATAAAAAAAATATACCTTATAAAATTCGATGACTCTTTGTACTTGATATAGCTCGGTTTATGATAGTTATGCTTAATTGGTCATAACATGAAAATGAAGTATCACGTATTACAAGATTTTAGGTTAAAATCTTCTATGTTTACCCATGTGCAGCACGCTGAGTGACATGGCTCACCTAGGGGTTACATTGTTAATGTCAGAATCGATCCCACGTCACACGAGTATGAGAGTGGCCCAATTGTCAATTCCTCTAGTGTGTATATATATATATATATATATATATATATATATATATATATATATATATATATATATATATATATATATATATGAGTTTAAAATGTACCTATGATCATTATTTAGATGTTGTCATGTAAATATGCACACCCATTATTTTTTTATTGTTTGGTAATGTTACATGACAACATCTCCCCATAAAGTACAAAAAAATAATTATTTTTCCAATTTCAAATAATTCATAAATAGTAATCATTATTTTTTCTTATTACAAAATGATTAACTAGATATTTTAAAATATCATTATTAGTATTATTATTGACACATTGTAAAATTAACTGTTCTTTTATTTAATTTTCTATTTTTAATTGTAATTCTGACCGCGTGTCATGTGAGTATGAGAGTTGTCCAGTTGTTGATTCCTCTAGTAAAAAGAAAACGATATTTCCAATTTCAATAATAACTCATAAATAGTAATCATTATTTTTCTTATTACAAACATTTTTTTTTTTGGTTATGTGAGTCTCGATATGAATGACATGCCTAACTTGTGACTTGAGTAGTTGTGACCCAGGGGCATCTAAGCCGTCAAAATCACCCGGGAATCGCGACATGCGTAAATTGTGACTTGAGAGTTGTGACCCAGGGGCATCTAAGCCGTCAAAATCACTCGGGAATAGCATGTGTGGGCGAGACCAACCCTTACTATGGCTAGATTTTTGCCCACAACGTTTTGAACTCATGATCTTTACACTAGTTATTACAAACTAATTAACTAAATATTTTAAATCGTTATTATTCTTATTATTCACATATTGTAAAATTAATTTTTTTTTTCCAAATTTCTAACTGTAATTCAAAATTTTAAATTTAAATTTAATACAAAACCACTCGTATTGTTTTAAAATATAAATCTTTGTTATTATTGGTGACATATGATAAAAATAATAACATTTCTATTATTAATTCTAGTTCAAAAACATATATTTAAATTTACTTTGAATTTGAGTATTATTTATCTATTTATTCTTGTTTGTTATGTAAGAAGAGTAATTGTTGCAACATAGTTCTTGACTCTACTGCTAATTAATTGATTAAAACAATGTGGAGTACATATTTTTTTCTTATTTACACCTGTGCACTGTGCACAAAATACGACATATGTGATTATCTATTGATATTATCACATTTGCATTCCACGTAATGAAAGATGACTCCACATAGTTTTCTCCACGCATCCTCATCACATGATATCATTAGACTTCAGCACTCTGCACACAGGAAAGCCCACCGCCATGCAAAAATAACAAATTTTGAAAACAATACTAGTGTTACAAAGGCCAATAATTGAAATTTCATAACCATATTAAAAGCCTAATAGCTATTAGTGATATCGTTTTGTTGTGAGTAAAAAAAATCAAAACAACTGGAATAGATGAAAAAGATTTAAAAATTTAATTGTGCAAAGGAAGTTGCTTTCATTTTTCAAAGAAAGCTTCCTCCCACTTGGCACAAGGTAGCTTCTATGACACACCATAGTTATGGCTATTTATTGCTACGTATATATAAATTCATATCTAATTCCGTTGTGAATTTGAACACATATATTTATCAAAATAGAGGAAATTTTCGTTCAAATCAACACGTAAAAGAAATTTACTGTTATGTTTTAATTGATATCTAAGACCATTGCATAGGTTGTGCAAAATAAATGAAGGTGCAAAACGTAGTTGTGCATAATGCAAAGAATAACTCTCCTGCAGTGCTTTCTTTCACATCGCACACTCCCCACGAGAGAATTAGGGCCATTAATCATATTAATTAATTAAGTGTCAATTTAAGTTGGCAATACTAAAGCAAGTATTGAAGATAAGAAAGGGAGGCAATTTTCTAACCAGGGAGGTCGGTGTCTCACAGGGCTAAACCATCTCTTCTGTGAGATTGGAAACTTGCTCATGGGAGAAATCCATTAATGGGATTTCTTCAGTGATTCCCACTGATAAATATCTTAGCAGTTAATATTGAATAAAGAGAAGTTACATTTTCATTTTTTTCTTGGTCGACATGGACAACCTTATGATATTGTGTGTACTTGAGGCTGCCCCAGAGGCAAATGCGGAGGACATAAACTCTCCTATTGTACATGGAAACGATTCTATCTCTTCACATTCTTTAAATGTAATGTTGGAAAGGCGGAGAGGAGAAACATAAATATTGACACACACAAATAATATGAGCTGTGACTCTTCAATTGATCATAGAAACTTGATTATTACAATGAACTCGGTGAGAGGTATTTATACTTTTTGGACTATCTACTTGCCTAAAATAACTTCACATGCATACTCTATAAATTTGAGTTTTCCCAAACTAGAACTTAACTCGAACTCACTTGACTTGACTCAATTAACTGAGTCTCCTAAATTTAGCCAACTCTGGCATGCAAGAGTAATTACAATTTCTAACACTCCCCCTTAATTACCACTGTAAGACTCAACATAACTTAACTTGACTCAACATGACTTAGCTATGGCTATTAGGATTACAATAGAAATTGACTCAATTATCACTCAAACATGCATGTTGGTCTATGTCTCAGCTAGGCTTACAATGACTCAAAACTTTGACAATTTTGCATTTTTTATTTTTATTTGCTTCCAACTTCTATATCTTCGAAATTGTTTCATTCTCTATTTTGTGTTCTTACTATAGTCTCCATATTTCTTTACTTGCTGCTACTGCAATTTTTCTTTGCCTTGTCTTGAATTTGTGTTGAAAAAAATGTGATCCTATCTTCTTCAACTTCTTTTTCAAAGATTCATTCAACTATGGACTGCAACCACAACTTTCCATCTTCAAACTGTCATTTTTTTTCTACTTATTGCGCTTCATATTCCTGACTTTCTTTGTGCCATATTTCTTGATAGAAGAATCTTATCTCTTCTTGACTCCATTGTTGAAAAATGGTTTAATGTATTCTTCATTGTTTTCGTAAACTTCCATATCATTCTCTTCACTTTCATCATCATGTACTGCTTCTTTTTTCTTGTAATTTGCACACTCAAGATCATTATTCACCATTTCATTCAATTATTTTATTTTGACTATTGCTTTAAGACTCTCATCAATTTGTTCAATTGGTTTCTGAATCCATTCTTCAACGAGCTTTAAATTTGCATCAAATTTATTAATAAACTTGTTTTCAACTTTTGCTCCCATGCTATTTTGAACACCTCCATATTTAAAAACAATGTTAAAAACATCTTTATTACGTTCTTCAGTGAAAGCTTCCCGCTCTACCTCTTCCTTCTCTGCCTTATTTTCAACTTCACTGAAAATATATTCCACTATTATGTGGTCAGTGGATATTCTCATAAAAAACTCTTCAATCACCCTATCATGTTCTTGATCATCAACTGCTGCTAGATGACATACTGCTCCATATCTTGTTGCTACAGTGGCAGTTTCAACCTTCAATGCTTAATCAAACATGGCACTTACCATATTTCCACAATCAATCCTTGTTTCAAAAAATAAACCACACATAACATCAACATAATGTTCATCCACACTATGGTGGGATATCCAAGCATGCATGTGCTCATTGACAATTTCATTAACAATTTCAACTTCACCAAATCCATCAGTTGCGACTGGATTCACCAATTCACATCTCACTTTGCAGTCATCATCCACATGTGTTTCGTCACTGTGGGATTCACCATCGTCTGCACCATCCACGTTATAGTGGAGTCCTTGAGAAATTATATGCTTTTGCTTCACACACAGAGGCTTCAACTTCTCTCTTTGCAATATTTGTTGCATCTTCTTCACCCATATGCATGTTGGCATAATGGGTTTCAATTTTATAGTCTTCACGGCCATCATCCACTTTTGAGTGAGATTCTCCAAGCTGTGTTGTCCTCTCGTAGTCTTATCTACTCTCAGATCTGCGACTGACTCAACAAATTGTGACACATCTTGCCACTGCATGTCACTCTCCCTTGCACCAAATTCTTCTCCCATGCTTCCGTGGAAGTTGTAGTTTTTGCTACCTTGCACATAACTGTTTTATCCATTGCTTGTTGAATGAAACTCAAATATAGGGCATTAGTAAACATAGGAGGTGGTAGCAGATCCACTCTACATCAATCAACCTTGATTTCTTCTTTGTCTTCTGCTAGACTTCTCAGTTTCTCGGCTGCGGCCTGAACCTCTCTAAACAAGGTAACAATCTCTGCCTCTTCTTTTGGATTAGTTTTCTTAGTCTTCTTCAGTCGCACTTTGTGACGCATGACTGTTGTCTTTCCTTTGTCTTATTGTTGTTTTCTTGATTGCATGAAACTATCTTCCATTCCATATTACCCCTGAAAAAATAAAAAAATATAATTTTTAATATGCACCGGGTAAAATGCAATCTTCACTCAAAAAATTATTATGCCTGACAAAACACCATTTTTTTTTTGAAAAAAAATAAATTTTTGCAAACCCTTAAACTCTTTCCAATTAAAACTCCATACTTTTGGTTTTAGAAAAACCTTTCTGAAAAAACTTCCCTGGAAAAAATATTTTAAAACCCTTTTAAAAATTCTCTTTATAATAATGATTTTTCTTTTTTTTTAAATTTTATTTAACAAAAATCAAACCCTTTGAGTTCATACCACAAAACTCTTTTTGAAAGAGATGTCACGTATATGTTTTAAAAAGGATTTTAATATGGCCCGAAAACCAAATCCCCACGTAACTCGTTTAAACCTACATAATTCAAACCTCGCTTTAAATATATATACGGCTACAACCCTTCTAAAAATGTTAAAACCTGTGAACACCATTCGTTTCAAAGCAATGGCTGCGAATATCAGGGGAGGGCACTTTTACTTCAAGAAAAAGAACTATCAACCTTTCAGTTTTGGCGTTTAGGCTGCGATTATCAGGGGAGGGCACTTTTACTTGAAGAAAAAGAACTATCAACCTTTCACTTTTGGCGTTTAGGCTGCAACTCATGTATTGAGAAAAAAATACTCTACAAGCTACAGCTTATCGCTTGACAGTGGCAAAAACCTTTCGACCCTTGGGGCTCTGTAATCTGTGGCTACAGAATTTTAAATACTATATTTTTTGGTTTTTTTTGGGGCTCTGATACTAATTTGATAGAAAGACGTAGAGGAGAAACACAAAATTAACACGCAAACAATATGAGCTCGGGTTCTTTAATTGATTATTGAAACTTATTATTACACTGAACAGGTAAGGGCTATTTATACTTTTAGACTTGTTATTTCCACTTCACATACACACTCTAAATTGGATTTTTTTTTCCCAATTATAACGTTGATTTATTTGACTCATTTCACTGAATCTCCTAAATTTAACCAAGTCTAACACACTGGAATAATTACAATTTCTAACCCATAAAAGTTATAATCAAGAAATATTGCATATCTCAGCGAAAAGACCACTGATTTTGGTGCTACTCAACCCCACAAACTCAAGTAGTTTGACTAATGATTTTGGTGCGACTCATCTCCACAATCAAGCGTTTTGAGTTTCCACATTGATTCTAGAAACGATGTTATATTGGTGTAGTTCAGATCCAAAACTCTGAAAGAGGTAAGATTGAATAGGAAGCCATTTGGAACTTCTCTTAAACCCTGATTTTAGCCCTGGGCTAAGGTTAAAGTTTCGGGCATCTGAAATCTGTTGGCAGAAATGCAGTATCATTTTTTGCAGTATCATTTTTTCTTGGCAGAAATGCAATATCATTATAATAGCGAATTGCTATTCTCCCATCGATTACGAGTGAAAACAGTGCAAGGAATTGACACGGTTTGGTCAAGATGAATGCCATTCTTGGAGAGGGAAATGAAATAGAGACAAGTGGTCACCGATTGCTCACAGAGCCCACTTCAAAGATCGAGAACAATGTTATATTTCACAAGATCGAATCGTTACCACAAGAGATAAAAGGCTCAACGAGCCACCCATGACCGCCCCACGAGAGAGAAGGCTCGACTATCCACCCACTACCGCCACTACAAGGTGTTTTCATTGATACCATTAACATTTTAGTTTTAGCCTATTTTGAATGCTTTGCTCTATGAACATTTAAATATTTAGATTGCTCATCTCTATGAGCATATGTTCATTAAGTAATTAAAATACGTTAGGGGGATTCAAAGAAGTAATTAACATATTACTAACGGAGGTGCGAAGTGATACATAAAAGATTATAAGTGACATGAATTAATGAGTATTTTTATATTAAAGTATTAAGTTCTTGGATTGTAAATTAATTGAATATATGATAAGGTTAGTGTGTTTGTGGAATTGCAAGTGAGAGAGGGTATGGGTATCTTCCTTTTTGTCTGGTAGGTGATGGGTCTTTCTCGGCGTGATAATAGGAATATCTTAGATGGTGATCTGTGTATTTGTGTTTGGGTGTTGTTGTTTTTCCATATGATTTTTGCGTTATTGATTGAGGAATAAAAGCTAAATGTTATTTTTTCATTTGTGTTGCAAGTTATAAAGTTTACCCGCATGAAGTCTGCATTCATAAAGTTATCAGAGTTGGTAGTTATTAGGGGAAGTTCCTTTAAAACACTCAGAGATCAATTAAGGCACCTTGATGGGAGCAAGAAATTGGGAGAGAAAGGAGACAATGTCGATGTAGTCACAACAGTTGAAGCGTAAGTTAATGTAGACAACCAATTCTCCTTCGCTTCAAGCTTCTAAACCCTACTCCCAATTTCTTGAATGCTACCATTTTTCATTGTCCAACATGAATTGGGACTAATGAAATCACTAAATGTGCATTCAGTGGAAGACAACCCTATACTTTCTAAATCATGATCGACTGTTGAAGGAAATGCAGAGGAGAGGAAATACAATTTTGACACACAAAACCACATGAGTTGCTTCTCTTCTCTATTGATCACACAAACTTGATTCTTACAATGAACTCGATGAAGGGTATTTATGCTTTTTGGACTAGCTACTCGCCCAAAATAAGTCAACATGCACACACACTCTGAATTTGACATTTCCCAAAACATAACTTAACTTGAACTCACTCGACTTGACTCAGTTAATTGACCTTCCATGCTTCCTTGGAAGTTGTAGCTCTTTCTACCTTGCACGGAACCATTTTACTGAATGAAACTCAAAGCCAAGGCATATGAATCCAAAACACTATCATGCTTGACAAACCATAATTTTTTTGTAAACTGACGTACTTTGCAAAACCCTAAACTTTCTTTCCATTCCAATAAAACCCTTTAAGAAAAATGTTTTATACCATGCATTTTTTTTTTCTCTTATATATATATATATATATATATATATTTTTTTTTTTTTTTTTTTTCCTTCAAGAGGGAAGTAGATCTTCCATGCTTCCTTGGAAGTTGTAGCTCTTTCTACCTTGCACAGAACCATTTTACCGATTGCTTGTTAAATGAAACTCAAAGCCAAGGCATATGAACCCAAAACACTATCATGTTTGATAAACCATAATTTTTTATAAATTGATGAACTTTACAAAGCCCTAAACTTTTTTTCCATTCCAATAAAACCCTAAAAAAAAATTCTTTATACCACACACCTTTGACACCTTTGTTTTTATTTTATTTTATATTAAAAAAACTTTATTTATTTTTTATCTTCCTTCAAGGAAAACCCTCTCGTGGCGATTAATCCTTACTAATAATTCAAACCTTTTAATGTCCATGCCTATGCATTTTAAGACATCTTTTAAATCATCCCTTTCGAATCAACCAATCTTCAATATCTCTTTTAGACAAAACTATCTTTTGAAATAAAGCCCACGTGAGTGCGCTTATGAATAACCTTTTTAATAAACTTTTAATAAACTCAGCCCCTTAAATCGCGTTATGAAGGACACTTTAACTTTCCAACACTGAATTGGCTAACACACCTTTGGTTTTTGTTAAAAACAAACCCTTTAAAACAACCTTTATAACTAATCTTTATAAAACCCCTTTTTAATTATCACGTATAAAAAAGAAATTAAGTGAAACAAAAAACCTTTTTAAAAATTTTAAACCTTCGGTGACGTCATGCACTTGGAAGAAATCTTTTGAATTTTTGCGGGCTGCCTGCGACAGCGTTGGCTGCGGCTTATTACGGCTTTCTCTTTTGCACGCTGTGTTCGGATGCAACGATGGTTCTTAACGGCCGCAAGAATAACGGCTGTCTGAATTTCTCAGCAACTACACACAGTGATGGAATTTGACCGGTAATTTTCTCATCATAGGTGATTTTCTCATCAAATACGGTTCAAAATTTTATAAAGCTGTCAATATCTTTACTTGATATTAGGAAAAAGGCCCGAAAAATGTGAAAATCGGCAAATTTAATGAGTGACTCTGTTTTGAAATTCCAACCCTCACTACACGACCCTTCCAATTATCGAATCGGCAAACCGTCACTAATGGGTCCTTGCATCCTTGTTGATAAGGCAGAGAGGAGAAACACAAACCACATGAGGTGATGGGCTCTTCTCTCCATGGCGCTTCTCACGGCGGCTTTGCAGGCTAGTGCATAATCACATATACAACGGGGGTTCGACAAAGTGAATGAATTTGCAAACCTTGAATGAGTGATGCTGACACAGTAGTTCGGTTGTGGCAGTTTATAAATCTCTCAATTTTAACTTGTTCTCAACTCCGATACCAATTTGAAGGAAAGGCAGAGGAGAGGAAATACAAATTCGACACACAAAACCACATGAGATGTTGCTCTTCTCTATTGATCACACAAACTTGATTCTTACAATGAACCAGGTGAGGGGTATTTATGCTTTTTGGACTAGGTAATTGCCCAAAATAACTCAACATTCACACACACTCTAAATTTGACTCAACATTCACACACACTCTAAATTTGACTTTTCCCAAAATATAACTTAACTTGAACTCAATAGACTTACTCAGTTAATTGACTCTCCTAAATTTAGACAACTCTTGCATGTAGGGGTAATTACAATTTCTAACAGTTGTGACATATTTGGAATGATCATAATTTTGAGTATTTGACAAGGAGGATGACTTCCATGTGAGCCATTGCACCAGAGTTATGAAATCCTATGCTTCCGCATGAATGAGTCGCGACCTTTCCATATACAACCAAATGTAAAATCAACGTTGTTTGTATTGCGTGTATTGTGGAGTTATAGTGTCTTCAGAGTTCATTATGTGGGAGGGATAAGAAGTGTAGAGAAATCACCATGTGTGGGAGGGACAAGAAGTGCAGAGAAATCACCATTCTCCGCATTCCCACACATTAGGCTAGTGGCCTTCTGCACATTAGGTTTTATGTATTTTAAATCTATTTGCTAATCAGTAAGTTAGAGCATTGTTGTATTTTATGGTTAAATTACCTCGGAACAAATGGTTCACTCATCAAATTCCAACACTCAACTATTTTCTTTTAATATTTTACTAAGAGTTTAAAATTATCTAGAAATTCAATAAACATTGTGTGGATTGCAGGGAGAATGATGATATCTCTGCGCTTCCACACTTAGTCAACAATTACTGACATACTACAAATGTGCCAAATAATGTCCATCAAATTGTATATATTTTCAAACTCTACCATTAAAATATGTTGGAAAGGTGGAGGAGCTTAAACACAAATTCACACACAAAACACACGAGCTGTAGCTCTTCTATTGAGCACACGAAATTTGATAATTACGATGAACCCGCTGAAGGGTATTTAACCTTTTCCAACTAGCGACTCGCCTAAAATATCTTGGCATGCAACCAGACACTTAATTCAACTATGACTTAACTCGACTTGACTCAACGCTTCAACATTCAACACTCAACACTCAGTTAACCAACTCTCTAATTTTAGCCAACTCCTCATGCGGGAGTAATTAGCATATTTTAGCACTCCCCCTTAGTTACGACTGCTAAACTAAAATTGAATCATAACAACTCAAACATGTCTGCTAGTCTATGTCTCATCTATGCTTACAACACCCAAGTTTCTTCTATGAAACTCAAACACATATTTTGCTAATGACTTAGTAAATATATAAGCCAATTGATCACTAAATTTACAAGGCTTCAAGTGAACTTCTCCATTGCTCACAAGTTCTCTAATAAAGTGATATCTAGTATCAATATGCTTTCTTTTTTGATGCAACACACTATTCTTGGATAGTGAAATCGCTGAGGTGTTGTCACAATATATTGTTGTTGATCCTTTTTGTTTCTACTTGAGTCCATCAAATACTCTTCTTAAACAGACTACTTGACGTGTTGTTGATGTTGTTGCTACATCTTCTGCTTCTGTTGACGAAAGTGTCACAATGGGCTGCTTCTTAGATGCCCATGAAATCACATCTGAACCAAGATGGAACAAAAAACCAGAAGTGTTCTTCCTATCATCCAAACTGCCTGCAAAATCATTATCTGTGTATCCAATCAAATCTTTCTTTTTTGTTCTTGCATACATTATTCCACAATCTCTAGTTCCTGCTATGTATCTCATAATTCTTTTTCCTACACTCCAATGTGTGCCTTTGGAGTCTTCATAAATCTGAAAATCAAACTCACTCCTTGCATGATATTTGGTCTTGTAGCTGTGAGATACATGAGGTTGCCAACCAATCTTTTGAATAGAGTTGGATTGACATTTTATCCTTCATCATCCTTGCTTAACTTTGTACCTATTGCAACTGGTGTAGGGACAAGTGGTGGGCCCTAGTATTGCAGCAACAATGTTGCAACTCCTAGGGTTCCCTTCTTTACTTTTATCAACCCGGTAGTTCGTAACAAACTTGGAAGCGACGGTGCTGTATAGCCAAGTACTAGCTCTTGCCGTGGCTGTCACAAGTCCGCTAGGAGCTTAAGCCAATTTCTATGAGCTCTTAGAAGAAGCTTTTTAACTGACGGATGAAAGCTAACTCAAAGGAGGCTAATCTACTTGCAGAAAGGAGCGGAAAGCTGAAAGGAAATGCAAACCCTAGCAAACCCTAGTTTACTGACTAACCCTACTGGTGCACGAAAAATGACGAAAGCTACAGAAACGAATGCCATTGACTCCTAGGAAGGTAAAATGCATGTGACTAAGCTACTTCTGAAGTGAAATCTGAAAAGAAACATCTTTTTGTATTTTTGAGTAAGTTGGCAGAATTATTGTGCATGTGCTTTAACTGTTTTTGACTGTGCAGAGGTGGATTGGCGAAAGGAAATGCTTGTAGGAGGTTGGGAAGGTTAGAAGAGGGCCTAAGGGGTCCCTAGCACCCTTCTAGAGAGTTTCACAGTGATCGGATCTCAAGAAACTGCTTTCGTGAGCTTCTACAGGAAGTCTGCAGGGGTTCTACAGGATGTTCTGAAATTTCTACAAGATGTTCTGAAAAGAGGATTTTGGAGGGTTGATGGAGGAAAAACGGTGGGAAAGTGGACATGGAGGTTGGATAAGGATGTTAAGGGGTCTAGGACCTGGCGCATGAGGCTAAGGAGCGATTGGATTTGGTTCAAAGATGGAGGGAGCAATGATGCACAAGAATGTAGAAATTAGGGCAAAGTGGGACAATGAGGCAAATGCAGGGCAAGAATCCGAGTTAGGGGATGGAGCAGATGGGATTGATGAAGTATGGGTAGATGGAGAGGTGTTACAGGTGCTCTGCAAGTTACTTCTCAAACTGAGCAAGTAATGACTTGGAAAACCAATGTCCTAGCTACTTTATTCTAATCTGGCCTAAGTAACAACAAAGGAAATGAACGGAAGTTTATTTGCAATGAAATCACGTGAAATAGTTATGCAAACTGAGCAATCATGAATCTGAACGCTTAACCACAATTGGTATCAACTTCTGCAAATGAGAATCTACCACTAATGATTGCATGGTGAGGTAAAGACAATGTTTTTGGTGGCAGCAAGGACACCTTGGTCCCAGCTCATGGTTCCACTGAGGGAGAGGTGAGATCAGAGGTGCTTGATAGCCTTTTTCTGAAGATCTTCTCTGTTATTAACCTATCAAATCAATCTGAACATGAAAAGCCTTTTTAATTATCAAAAGCAACCTAAACAACAAAACAAGATTTAAATCTAAATAGCAGATTTTATTCTAAGAATGCAACAAAGACACATAAAAGTAAACAAAGGAGGTACTGGGCACTTGGGTTGGGCCCAAACCCAAGAGCTACAGCCTCCTGAGAAAGATTAGAGCTGGTGCAAAGCTGGATTCATCTTTATTGCTCAAGAAATAATATTTACATCAAAAATTGTCCACAAGGGAAAGCTTGAAAGTGTGCTGAAATGCAGAGCTAATCTACTGCCTAAAAATGACTAAAAGAATGACTAAAATCGAACTACAAACTAGCTAACTTCTGCCTACAAAGTGACTAACTGAAATGAGGCCCTAAGCCTTCTTATTTATACAAATTGAGGACCCCGACAACCCTCCTAAACTTTAGGAATTCGGCTGCCAAAACTTGTAGTTAACAGCACCTTTACTAGCCTTGCTCAGCTGCCCTTGTGATAATTGATGTGGTGGCCCTTGAACTTCGAGTTGATGGTGGAGAATTCAAGGTAAGGGCCCATAAATGAAGGGGAAACCTTCCTAAAAATCCTCTCCGCGAATTTGGCTACCAAATGCTCATTTAAACCTTTGATTTTGTCTCAAAATTGACTAAAAATCTGCACAAAACACCCATTAGACTTGTTGGCATAATGACTAACCCAATTCACTCTATTAGCATAAATATAATAAAAACATGCAATAAACTAATGAGAATGGTGGATTAAGTCGAATTAGGAGGCTGAATGAGCCCATATAATTATCCATTTTTGGGGCTCATCAACAAGTTTGCAATTTTCCATCCTAAATCTTTTCAACAAATCTTTGGCATATTTATTTTTACAAATAAAAATTCCTTTTTTTTTTCAGTTTGCTCAAATTCTATGCCAAGAAAATATTTCATGAGACCAAGATCTGTCATCTCAAATTCTTTCATCATGGCGGTTTTAAATTCATCTAACTCAAAATCACCTGTAAAAATCATGACATCAACATATAAGCAAACAATCAAAATATGTCCATGCTCATTTACCTTTGTGTACATGGTAGGCTCAATGTTGCTTATGCAAAATCCATTCTTAACCATGTAGTTGTCGATTCTACTATAACGAGATCTAGGCACTTGCTTTAGTCCATAGAGCGCTTTCTTCAACCTGTAAACTTTATATTTGTTACCTTCAACTTCATTACCTGGAGGTTGCTGCACATAAATTTCTTCTTCCAGAATTCCATTCAAGAAGGCTGATTTCACATCCATCTAATATACTTTCCACCTGTTCTGAGTTGTTGTGGCTAGAACTGCTCTTACAATATCCAATCTGGCTACCGGAGGAAACTTTTCTCCAAAATCTATTCTCGGTTGCTGCGATAATCCTTTTTGTACAAGTCATACTTTAAATCTGTCAATTTCCCTTTCTCATTCAAATTTTTCTTGTACACCCACTTTACACCAATGAAAACTTTGTCCTTTGGTAAGAAACCAAATCCCATGTATCATTCTTTTCAATAGCTTCAATTTCTTCATCCATGGCTTGCACCCAATTTTCATCTCCGATTGCTTCTTCAAATGAAGAAGGTTGGAATGAAAACAATGCAAAATTTGAACTAAAATCCAAATCATCATAAATATATTTCAGACTTCTCATCTTTCTCTTACCATTGCTTGATTCATCACGTGATTGATTGTTAGGAGAACCTTGATCTGTTGATCTACTTGATGATCCATGCTGCTCAAAAAATCTTGGAGTCCTTGTTGGCATGTCTCTATTTGTTGTCTTCACCTGCGATTCTTGTTGCTCCTTTTCTGCTACATCATCTTCTTCCATCAGTGGCACTTGTGCATCAACTGTTTTGTCTATACTACCATTCCATGACTCTTGTTCTTGAACACAACATCTCTGCTAATTATGGTCTTCTTGGTGATAGGCTTATACAATTTGTAAGCTTTTGATTGCTCACTATAACCAATAAATATGCATTTTATCATCCAATTTTCCTCTTCTCTCTTTAGGCAAATGTACAAACGCTACACATCCAAGTACTTTGAGATGAGATACGCTGCAAGACACATCTGACCATGCTTGTTCTGGTACTATGTTCATCACAGTGTTTGTAGCAGATCTGTTGATAACATAAATAGCACATGCAACTGCTTCTTCCCAATACTCATTAGACAATTTTATGCCTTTCAACATGCTTCTTTCCATGTTCATAATTTTCCTATTCTTTCTGTCTACTACACCATTCTGCTGCAACTTGTACCTGGTTTTAAACTGTCTTCTGATTCCATGTTGTTTGCAATAATCATGGAATTCCTTTGACTCATATTCTCCACCACTATCTGACCTCAATACCTTGATCTATCGATCACTTTGGTTCTCTGCTAAGGCTTTGAATCCTTTAAACCTTGCAAAAGTTTTAGAGTTCTGCTTCAAGAAGTAAACCCAAATCTTTCTGCTATAGTCATCAATGAAAGTGAGGAAGTAACTACTTCCACCAATCGATTGTGTCCTCATAGGTCCACACAAGTCTGTATGCACTATCTCAAGAGGTTTCTTTGCTCTGTATGCAACTTCCTTTGGAAAACTTTCGCGGTGTTGCTTTCCCAAGATTCAACTCTCACAAGTACTAGCAGGTTCTTTGATGGGAGGTAATCCTCTCACCATCTGTTTCCGCTGCAACAATATTAAATCAGAAAAGTGCAAGTGTCCAAACTGAAAGTGCCATAACCAATAATCATTAGAACATGCAACTATAAAAGAATTGACCTGATCACTGTAATTCATAATTAGAGGAAAGGGTATGTTGCTCATCATCTGCACCTTTTCTATGAGCTTCTTTCTTGGGGGCTTGTCATATATAACACATTCTTCACCTTAAAAGATAACACGGTATCCTTTCTGTGTCAATTGACCAAAACTTATCAAATTATTTTTGAGACCAGGAACATAATATACCTCTGATATTGTCTTTGAGCCCCCCCTGCTTGGTCATAATGTTGACCACTCCTTTGCCATCTACATCCACAGTCTTGTCAGTCCCCAACTTTACCTTTGTTTTCACAGATTGATCCAAATTTGCAACCAAATTCTTGTTGCTTGTCATGTGGTTACTGCAACCACTGTCCAATAGCCACACATTATTAGAAGGTTCATGCATGGTATGGAAAGCTAGGAACGTGGAGTTAGTACTCTCTATAGTGACATTAGCTCTATGGTTCCCTTAATAAGCTATCTTCTTCCTGCAATCACAAGCATAGTGACCAAATTTATTGCAATAATAACATCTTACCTTTGATTATTACTGAAGCTTCTGCAGTTGCTTCCACTTTCATATTCATGCTCTTCTTAGCCATCTCTCTGACCACCATCTCTTTCGCCTCGTCCTCTGCCTCTCGATCTATTTCTGCCTTGACCTCTATCTCTTGAAATAGAAACCTGGATTTTGAAAGCAGTTTCTAAAGTGGAATCCTTATTTCTGTTTATCCTTGCCTCATGTGATAGAAGTGATCCCATCAACTCATCAACTGTCAATGATTCCAAATCCTTGGGTTCTTCTATGGCTGCTACCACAACATCAAATTTGGTAGACAGAGATTTGAGGACATTCTCAACCAATGTTTGATCTTTAATTTCTTCACCATAAATGTTTAACTTGTTTACGATAGTTATGATCTGATTCATGAAAGAATCAATGTCCTTTGTCTCCTTCATCTGCAGACTTTCAAAATCTCTCCTAGTATTTTGCAAATTAGCAATATTGAATTTGGCCATACCTTTATAGTTTGTCACCAAAGTATTCCATGCTTCCTTTTCTAAAGACGTGATCATAATCTTTTGGAACATTGCTCAGTTCACTCCTTGTTAGATAAGTTGCAATGCTTGTGCATTCTTTTTTTTTCCTTTCTCCATAAACCCCTCTCTGCATTAGTGAGAGCTCGTTCTTCTTCTTCAGTTTGAGGTTCTGAAAACGCAAACTAGACATAATCCCAAACATCATGAGCTTTCAACGTGGTCACCATCTTAATGGCCCACACATCATAATCTTTCCCGGTAAATGATGAGAACTAGGGCTAAAAATTTGAGAAAACTATCTTTCTTCAAAACAAATCTCGTATGAAACCCTAAATTTCTCCTTTTATAGTCTTTCAAAGCTCCTTTTTCAAAAAGTATAATAAATCCCCCCTTTTTCTTGATAATTTTTTTTTTTAATAAAAAATATTTAAAAGAAATTTATATAAATAAAAACCTTAATATCTAAACTCTTTAACAAAAGCGCTTTGTAAAAAGCTTGAATATTATTTGTTTTTATATAAAAAATGTTTTTTCAATAATTTTGTTTTTTTATATAAAACAAAACAACCTTTTATAATAATCCGCCTTCAAAAAGTACGTATCACCTTTAATACTTCAAGAAATGTTGACTTCGAATTTTCGTATATAACTTCGAAACAAACTCACGAAGTTCACCTTTTTCTGCTTTTTAATTCTTTAACAGCCTACGCATTCCTGACCATAGAAATACGGTGCACATAACCTGAAATTTTACAAATTCAGAGGTTGATGTAAATTGCACGGTTTTTGTACTAACTATGTGCGAAATCTGTGCGCTTTTTAACAGTTCTACAAATTTGCAATGCAAATTTATAAAAAAAATTGTTGGCCTTCTTCTCTTAGTCCTCTTCTCACTAGTTCTGCAGGCACCACAGACCTTATGATCCTTCCTGAGCTTTGATACCAATTTGTTGGAAAGTCAGAGGAGCTTAAACAAAAATTCACACACAAAACACACGAGTTGTGACTCTTCTATTGATCACACAAAACTTGATAATTACAATGAACCTAGTGAAGGGTATTTAACCTTTTCCAACTAGCGACTCACCTAAAATATCTTGACATGCAACCACACACTTAATTCAACTATGACTTCTCTCGACTCGACTCAACGCTTCAACACTCAACACTCAACACTCAGTTAGTTGACTCTCTAATTTTAGCCAACTCCTCATGCGGGAGTAATTAGCTTATTTTAAGAAAATATACTCCACTTATACCTCACCATAGTTGCCCCATACATAAGGAAAGTAATTCAAGTTTGCAGGAGAAGTGTGATTCTCTCAGTTGTGAAGTGTTGGCTATTGCTCCAGTCTAAATAGTCTCCATGGATTTTGTAACACCAAATCACAACTAAGAGAATATCAGAAATAAACTTGCAAACAGAGCAAAAGCAGAAACCATCTGAAGGAGTATAAATTTGAGGGCCATTAGGTCGTGGCACAAAAATGAGTTACACTATTATTATGAGTTCTCTCATGTGGAATGTGGGATGCGAAGGAGAGCTATCATCTACATTCCACATTCCGCATAATTATGTTTTTCACCTTCGTTTATTCTGCACAACGTACACAATGGTTTTAGATGTGAATTAAAACATAATAGTAAATTTCCTTTACGTGAATATTTGAATGAAAATTTCCTGTATTTTTGAGATATATCCATTTACTAAATTCACAACGGAACTAAATAGGGGAGGGAAACCATTACCTATGTGTCCTCTCATCCATGGTGGTTGCTGAC
Source organism: Pinus tabuliformis (assembly GCA_031772625.1). Lineage (NCBI taxonomy): Eukaryota > Viridiplantae > Streptophyta > Pinopsida > Pinales > Pinaceae > Pinus > Pinus tabuliformis. Next base: position 210,011,712 of record CM062811.1, read on the forward strand.
GTGGAGACTCCATTTCTGTTGTACGACAGATGTTGACTGGAACATGCCACTTGTTGCGGTGGGTGGGTGCATTAAATAAACCCGAATTCTCGATGTCTAGGGTTTCCTTTCACTTGTTTTGTGGCATGTCTTCATTACCATGTGTTATTTTGTTTGGGTCCATTGTGTGGGCAATGTGCTCTGCCAATGATGGCTCCTCTCAGCTCCAGTACTGGTTCAGCTTGTCTGCCATTTTGACACTGCTCACCAGGCAATGTTGATTACAGTGGTTTGTTTCTTGTTTAGGGTTTAGGGTGTGGTTTATTTACCGCGCCAGGCAATGTTGTTTGGAGTGGTTCATTTCTCATTTAGGGTTTAGGGCGTGGTTCCTTTACCTATTTTGAGGGGGGTTTAACATTGGCGTTGTTATTGTTTGTTTTGGACTGTCATGGGTTTAAAAATACCTTTGTTGTTTTTTCATCCTCATGGCTTGTTGTTTGCGAAGGAGCCAGTGGGAGATTCTATCAAGTTTGGTGGTCAACATGCAAGTTTCGAGGTTCATGAAGGTAAGTCTATAATTTCATGGGTTTTTATTAGAATTTGTTGTAATTTTTTTTAGCTTTTTGCCCAAATGCTAATTTATTATTATTATTATTATTATTTTCCTGTGTTTTCAAGTTTGTGTTGCAGGTAATGTGTATGGCAATCGCAGAAGAGGTATGGAGAGGTTTGGGCGATCATTTGGACATGGTGGTGGATCTGTGGCTCTCTGATAGGATTCTAAATCCTACCAGCCATTGTGTTTTTCAACACTTAAATTTACTATTGAGAATTTGGGAATTTAGCTCTTGTTGCATTGTTATGTTTTTCAACACTGAATTTGTTGTTGGGAATTTAGCTCTTGTTGCATGGTTTATGGTTATTCATTCATGGGTTTAACTCAATTTTCTGTTGGGAATTTAGCTCTTGTTACATGGTTTATGGTAGCAGGTTTATGGTTATTCATTCATGGGTTTAGCTCAATTTGTTGTTGGGAATTTAGCTCTTGTTGCATGGTTTATGGTAGCAAGTTTATAGTTATTCATTCATGGGTTTAGCTATTTTTGATGCCATGCCTATCTTTATCTGTAGTGTTTCTTGTAGTGTTGCTTGTAGGGTTGAAAACATGTTTCTTCTTGCCTATACTTCTGTGAAGAATTTCCTACACTTTCTTCCTTTGTTATGATTTTTGCTTGCTTGTAGTGTCGCTTGTAGGGTTGAAAATGTGTTTCTACTTGCCTATGCTTTTGCTAGCAATACTTTTATTCCAGCCAACAATTTTTTGTTAGAAATACATTTATTCCTTTTTCTTTAAGAGATTTGTAGTACCTTAAAAATATTTTCCTTCTCTTTTGTGAGGCTGGATATTATTATATTTTTTATCGTTTGTTTTTATATAAAAAATTTGTAATTTTAATGTATGATAATTTCGAAAGGCAAAAAAATTTATCTTGAGTACAAAATCATCTAGAAGTTTGTTACAGAAACAATTCCAAATGGTAATGAAGCATTTCCTACACTTTCTTCCTTTGTTACAAAAACCTCTTGGGATTGTCTATCCCTTGCCGAGTTATTTTTATTATGGTCATTTTGGAGGAAATTTTGCTCATGCTCTTGACTTAAAAACCCTGCATATACATAAACCAACGGAAGGCAAATTTACTTTGTCGAGCTCCTGTAAAAACTTGAACATGTACCTGTAAGGTAAGGGCATAACTACCAGCTAACAAGCTAGCTTTATATTCCCACCAACTAGTTGCATCTTGACTTTACACATCAGCGTACATATCTTCCTTGTATATGTCTTGACAACACATGGTAAAGGAGAGTTCGAAGGTGGCCTTCCTATAATGGATTCTTTATCACCTCTATGAGACGATATTGCCTCATTTCCTTTTTAAGCTTAATTTTGGTTATGTCCTCCATCTTCCTCCATCTTCATGAAATCTAGAAATGAATATCCATCATCTACAAAGTCTAAGTCTCTCATAAATTTTAATAGTCGCTACTCTCTTTTTATGAGGTTCTCCACTTCAACTTTTGAGAGCTATTCTCCTCCTTCAGCATGGCCACTTCCACAAGTCATCGTTGTTCTTTTTGATGCCATGAATATCTTTATATGTTGCTTGTAGGGTTGAAAACTTGCCTATGCTTGAGTCTGCTTCTAAGAACAAATTCCTGCACTTTCTTCCTCTTTTATGAAAACCTTTTGGGATTGTCTATCCCCCATGGAATTCTTTTTCTTATAGTCATTTTGGAGGGAAATTTGATCATCCTCTTGACGTAAAAACCCTACATATCCATAATCAATTTTACCACAAAAATCATCTTTTTCCCTTCAGATGCAATAGGCATCTCTTCTTCTACCTTTGGTTCTCTCAACAAACTTGATTCTTTATCACCTCTATGAGACAATATTGCCTCATTTCCTTTTTAAACATAATTTTGGTTTTGTCCTCCATCTTCCTCTATCTTCATGAAATCTACAAATGACTATCCATATTTATTCACTCATTTGTCATTTAATTATTCTCTTGGCTTGTAGATGATTTATTTTGCTTGTCGATGCTTGTTCATGCTTCATTGCACATGCACTTTGTTTGTCTTCTAAGTTAACTTACATAAAATGAGGTTTCATATATGGTGTGAGGTTAGGTACTTTTACTGTTCACTGTTTTATGGAATTTTCATATTAAAGCAAGTGACTTGTTCAAGATTTCATTATTCACTCGTTTGTCATTTAATTAACAACTCAGTTGATGCTTGTTGATGTTTTATCATTTAATTAAAAAATGCAATTGATGCTTGTTGATTTCATTATTCACTCGTTTTTCATTTAATTATTCTCTTGGCAAGTTGTTGTTTTATTTGGCTTGTTGATGCTTCATCGCACATGCACTTTGTTTGTCTATTAAGTTAACTTGCAGTAAATGAGTTTTCATATGAGGTGTGAGGTTAGGTACTTTTACTGTTCACTATTTTATGGAATTTTCATATTAAAACAAGTGAATTGTTCAATATTTCATTATTCACGCGTTTTTCATTTAATTAACAACTCAGTTGATGCTTATTGATGCTTTATCATTTAATTAACAACACAATTGATGCTTGTTGATTTCGTTATTCACTATTTCGTCATTTAATTATTCTCTTGGCAAGTTGATGTTTTATTTGGCTCGTTGATGCTTCATTGCACTTGCACTCTGTTTGTCTTCTAAGTTAACTTATAGTAAATGAGGTTTCATATGTGGTGTGAGGTTAGGTACTTTTACTGTTCACTATTTTATAGAATTTTCATATTAAAACAAGTGACTTATTCAATATTTCATTATTCACTCATTTGTCATTTAATTAAAAACTCGGTTGATGCTTGTTGATGCTTTATCATTTAATTAACAATGCAGTTGATGCTGGTTGATTTCGTTATTCACTCGTTTTTAATTTAATTATTCTCTTGGAAAGTTGATGTTTTATTTGGATTGTTGATGCTTCACCGCACATGCACTCTGTTTGTCTTCTAAGTTAACTTACAGTAAATGAGGTTTCATATGTGGTGTGAGGTTAGGTACTTTTATTGTTCACTGTTTTATGGAATTTTCATATTAAAACAAGTGATTTGTTCAAGATTTCATTATTCATTCGTTTGTCATTTAATCAACAACTCAGTTGATTCTTGTTGATGCTTTATCATTTAATTAACAACACAATTGATGCTTGTTGATTTCGTTATTCACTCGTTTGTCATTTAATTGTTCTCTTGGAAAGTTGATGTTTTATTTGGCTTGTTGATTCTTCACCGCACATGCACTCTGTTTATCTTCTAAGTTAAATTATAGTAAATGAGGTTTCACATGTGGAGTGAGGTTAGGTACTTTTATTGTTCATTGTTTTATGGAATTTTCATATTAAACCAAGTGACTTGTTCAATATTTCAATATTCACTTGTTTGTCATTTAATTAGAGATTTAGTTGATGATTTATCATTTAATTAACAACGCATTTGATGCTCGTTGATTTCGTTATTCTCTCGTTTTTCATTTAATTATTACATTGGCTTGTTGATGCTTCACCGCACATGCACTCTATTTGTCTTCTAAGTTAACTTACAGTAAACAAGGTTTCATATGAGGTGTGAGGTTAGGTACTTTTATTGTTCATTGTTTTATGGAATTTTCATATTAAAATAAGTGACTTGTTCAATATTTCGTTATTCACTTGTTTGTCATAATATTTACAACTTAGTTATAAATGTGTTGTACATCAAATCCAATTTTCATTCTCAGGTAAGATTTATACATTATAATAGACTATATATATGTTCCTTCTAAAATGGATTTTGGTTACAATGTCGCCAATAGTATGAAATAAAACAACCTAGGTTGTAAGCCAAAATATTTTTGTGACAAGAAAAGGAGACAATCCATCCAAAATCCACATCATAATGTGGTTAGAACCAAAAAAATATGACACCCCTATTCTTTATGGCCTTGAGAATCGTTAGTGCCAAAACTCCTCGAGTTACCTGCTTGAGCCAAGCAGGCCAGCCTACCTCAAAAGGGTTGATTAGGAAATGGTTGATTGCTACCATATGATTGAGTCCAATTTTCACCTTCCAACCATGGAGGAATTGAGTACGCATACCTCACATTTGCACTACTAACCCCTGCGTTAAGTAGAGGCGTGTGATGAACATACATAGAATTGTCACCTCCTCTGGTAGGAATAATGCAAGTGGGTAAACCCCCATTTTGATAGTGAGGCACTTGAATGTTTATGAGGTCTTGGAATAATGGTGTATTATCTGCACTATTGTCCAATGTGTTTGACATAATCTTGGTTTCATCAGTTGTGCTTGCATCATTGTCAAACATATTTTTCATCCCTTGTTCCTTTTCAAGAATTTGCTTTGCCTTTCTCGATTCCTTTTCGTGTCTTTCCATTTGTTTTTGTTGGTCCTTCTCTTGCCTTGATTTATCTCTTTCAATCCTTTCAGTTGCTTGACATTGTGCTACAACAATCCTTGTTTCCTTCTTCTTCTTGACTAGATCATTCTTTTTCTGTTTTAATTCCTGAATTTCAAAATTTTTTATTTTTTATTTTTATTTTTATTTATTTATTTATTTTTTATTTTTTATTTTTATTTTTATTTTTTTATTTTTTTATTTTTTTATTTTTTTTATTTTTTTATTTTTTTTGAGACTCAACTAATAGCTTTATATAGTCTTCTGAGGTGAGTAATTGTGAAATTTGGCCCAAACAAATACTACTCGGTGTTCCTTGCTTTTTCTCATTGACACTCTCTCTACTGGCAGCTTTAGGAACTGATCAAGTAACTTCTCCACCCCTCCCACCTTAATTTCATTGCTTGGTACTGATTGAACTATATTGTTAACTTCATCTGATGCCTCATTATGTGCTTCATCTTCTTCCATTGATCTATTGTCCAAAAAAAAATGAGCAATTTCATTGTTGAATTCTGTTGGTTGTGAAGGCATGTTCATGCTTTGTTCATTGGTTCTTGAGACACTATGTTTGTTAAAATTAATCATGGTTTATAACAGCCATGATGGTGGGGTTACTTGGCTTGACGATGTCAATTGGTCTTTGTTTCTTCCTAGTGCAATATCAGAAATGTCATTTTCAAATACATCTTCATTATTAACAACATGTTTAACAATTCCATTAACAATATCAACAACATACGTTTCATGTGCCTGAGTTGGTAGAATGACCTACATGTTACTGTGAATTTGTTCATGATTATACTGTGCTTCACATACATCTTCATAATCATCACCATATAAGTGTCCTTCATAGAGGGAAATCATATTACCAGTTGCAACCACATCATCTTGTTCATCTACTTCTTCTTACACTTCAACACCTGTTTGGACATGCCCTTGTTTCTAACCATCCACATGAAGTGCCTGGCTACAACCAGTATCATGCATAAGAGAATCATAATTTAGTGGCCATATTCCTGTCCTCCTAAATCCAACCTTGATATTTGATGGTGTCAGAGCCCATTTAAGCGCTTTACTTGCAAGATTTGCTAGCTCGAACCTTTTCACCTCAACCCTTGGATTCTTTTCCATCCATGCAACATGCTCTAACCTGAAATAGTTCTTGAAAGGAACAAACACACTAACATCAAGGGGTTGCAATCTGTGAGTGGTATGAGTGATCAATGTTAACAGGTTGATGCCCAAATTGTTTGCTTCCTCAATTGTTTGTACAACAATGTGGCTTTCATGGCCATCTAATATCAATAGGTGTTTGTTACTAGGTGAGACATGATCCAAATAGAAAATGGCATCAACCCATGGTATTCATCCACCCATGGAATTCATTCACCCATGGTACTGTAAGTGGCATCCACCCATGGTATTGTAAGTGGCATCCACCCATGGTATTCATTCACCCATGGTATTTTCCTATGGTATTGTGACATCCACCCATGGTATTCATTCACCTGTGGTATTGTGACATCCACCCATGGTATTCATTCACCAATAGAATTGACCCGTGGTATTGTAACTAAAAAATACTATAAGTAACAAGTCACATTTTGTAAAAGGACAGATTGTCCGCCATAATGTAGCCTTTATAGTTATTATCAGTTTTAATAAAAAGTTTCTTTGTGGTTTTATTTACTATGTGTTCTCTCATTTTATTTCTAGCATTGCAATTTTTCAGATCTTGGGGGCCTCCCTCCAAGATCCATTTCAATTTTTCAGATCTTGAGCCACCCCCCCCCCCCGCAAAAATCCGGATCAGTGGTATCAGAGCAGGCTATGATTCCATTGTAATGAGGGTTTGATGCATATTTCAGTTTCAAATTTTGCAGAAATATTCAACAAACTTCAGGCATGTGCTATGTCCTCCATAGAGCATTTTCTTGGGCCAAGCGGGAAGAAATTTTTTTTTTTTTTTTTTTTTTCATTTTTTTGCAGGAATGTTTTTGGGCGGCGAGTTTGCAGATCAGATATGAAATTTTTGGTGCAAAATTTACAAAAATAAATAATAGATCTGGATTCCTTGTGAAAAAATATTGAAATTCAAAAACAAAATTGGCCGAATCGGAGTCCGGATGAGGGAGATATCGCTAATTTAAAATTAACTATGCTGCAGAAATGTTTTTGACAACAATTCGTCGACGATGAATCTCCTATCTTTTATTTGCCATTTTGGTGCATAATTTCATAAACCTGATTGTAGATCTGAGCTCCTCTCGAAAAATTGCTCCATTTCAAAAAAAATGGGTCGAATTGGAGTTCTGATGTGGGAGATATCACTGATTTAAAATCAATGATGTTTTCAAAACTTTTGGGATGGCAGAAAAGTTGTAGCACGAATATGAGATTCTAGAGTCTCTAGATAAGGATTTCCAACACATGGGAAGACGCAAAATGGTCCTTCTGTTTCCAAAAACAGGCTATAATAAATATTTTGAGTTATATTGACCGAGTTATGTCCATTTTAATTCTGGAGCAGCATTCGGAGCGAGTTCCCTTTGGAGATGTGCCTCCCACCCTGCTTTAGTAGGTACCTACTTCACATTCATCAATTTCAGCATAGCACCATTTGGCTTGGGTTCTTTAGAGACGTGCCCTCCCACCCCAAGCTATGTAGGCACTTGTTACTTCATCAACAACCAACATCATGGTTATGGGTCAACCGCACAAAATCCTTGTCATTGAAGTCCATTTGCTAGGCCACACATTGTTAGCATCCCAATTGGTCACAATCATTACAGGTAATCTCTATCCTCGGATCTTCGTTTGTCATGGTTATGGGTCATCCACAAACCCACACTTCATCGAAGTCCATTTTCTAGGCCGCACACTATCAGTATCACAATTGGTCATAAGCATTACATGGTATCTCTATCATCGGATCTTCGTTCATCATGGTTATGGGTTAACCACATAAAACCCTCCTCTTCAGTGGCTCTTCATATTCAACAAAGGCTTCGCAGGAGGGAACTTCATGCAATGGGGACCATTGCTTCTTAAGGAGGGAGGAATGATCCGAATAGAAAATGACATCAACCCATGGTATTCATCAACCCATGGAATTACCCATGGTATTGTAAGTAGCATCCACCCATGGTATTTATCCACGCATGGTATTCATTCACCCATGGTATTTCCCCATGGTATTGTGACATCCACCCATGGTATTTATTCACCCATGGAATTGACCCGTGGTATTGTGACATCCACCCATGGTATTCATTCACCCATGGAATTGACCCGTGGTATTGTAACTAAAAAATACTATAAGTAACAAGTCACATTTTGTAAAAGTACAGATTGTCTGCCACGATGTACTCTTTATTATCGGTTTTAATAAAAAGTTTCTTTGTGGTTTTATTTACTCTGTGTTCTATTATTTTCTTTCTAGCATTGCAATTCTTCAGATCTTGGGGGCCTCCCGCACAAGATCCATTTCAATCTTTTAGATCTTGGAGGCCTCCCCCCAAGATCCGGATCAAGACACCACCTGGTATAAATGTAGCAAAGTGAAAAATCCAATTTAAAATATTTCTTTAGTCATCCATGCACTTGGTTCACAGTTTTGTATATAGCTTTTCAGTTGATTTTTTACGCTTGGATAGATAAAATCCCAGGATTGAAGTACCAATTGCATTGACACAACATAGAATAATTATCCACTCCCTGCTCTTAGGAAAAATCTTTGGCACGTTTCGGCTCCCTCTCTTGGAAATTACTTGCATGCCACAATTCCTTCTTGCCTGATCCGGATTTAAACAGGAACGCAATATATTACATAGATAACCATAAATACAGAGATGCGATAACCATAAAAACAGAGATGCAGCGGAAATAATACTTCATTTCATTACTGTAAAATACTGAAATATGCTTACAAATAGAAATAACCCAGCTAGGGCGATGGTAGCTTATCTATGAGAAGAGATGTGTTGGCTACATGCCTCTGAACTATTTCGAACTATCTTACAATGAGGCTCGAAGGCCTATTTATTGTTGAGAAACAATGGACTTCACATCCCGAAACCTAGCCCTAGAAGATGAAATGCCAAATTGTGGGCCCCGTTTGGGTAAATTGGTACATCAATTTCCCGGGGTCGTAACTTTGGCATACGATCTCCGTTTGACGCATACGATAGCTCGTTAGAAAGATCTATCCAAGTACTACCACTTTGGGAGGCAACAGGACCCATGTTGCCCCAGATTCCCAAAAAAACGTCGTTTAGGGCCTCAAAACGGCTCCGGAAGTTTAGGACCCGAAAAACTACTAAAAATAGTAAACTGTGCTACAATTTAGGAAACTGAAAAGACTGAAAGAGATAGTTGTGGGGGTCCAAATGGGTTGGTGGGTGGCCACCAACATCCACCTGGATCATTCCTCCCCCCTTAGGAAGCAATGGTCCCCATTGCGTTGAGTTCCTCCCTGAGATGAGGAAGCTTCTGCTGAGTTGGTTCTTTGGTGAGCTGTTCTGCAATCTCTGATGTGTCCAGAAATGGTGGAAAGCATGGTCGACGATGGTCCACATTGAATACTCGGTGCAAGTGAAGGAATGGAGGAATGTTGTGCTTCAAAGCATTGTTGCCCATAGCCTTGGTACTGCTGTAAGGACCATGTCGGAGTGGTTGGAGCTTCTGATGGGCTCTTGTAAGGCGTTCTTTCTGTAGATGTAACCAAACTTTGTTGCCCACTTGAAACTTATGTGGTACCCCTGTGGGTGAGGAGAAGTTGTTCCTGTGTTCTGTCATGACCGTATCCCTTTGTTGTTGCTGCTGCGTGGAGGAACCCTTTGCAGGGGTCATGGATGTAGCAACGATCTTCCCCTTATTTTGGGAGTGAACCAGACAGATGAATTTCCTGGTCTGTGATATGAGCTTGCTGCCTTTCTTGGTAGTGATCAAGGATGTGGCAGTAGGTGGGGCTACCTCTGGTATCCTGTATAATGAATTATTCAAAGAAATAATGACAGCGCGAGGCCTTGACTCATACACAGCATGTCGCCTCCACAAGTATGGCTGGCCTATTAATACATCACAAACATCCAGAGGTGTAACATCACACAATACCTCGTCTGTGAAGGGCTTGATGTTGTATGGAAGGCGGCACTGTTGGCGAACTTTCAGATCTCGTCCTTCGTGAAGCCACCCGATACTATACGGCTGTGGGTGTGGTGTAGTCGGTAGGTCCAAACGCTTCACAACCTCTGCTGAAATGAGGTTCTTTTGGCTTCCACTGTCAACAATGAATTGTAGCGGCGAACCCTTCACCCACATCTGTGAGTGGAAAAGACGCTCCCCTTCCTCAGGATTTTCGGGCTCATCTTTCTGGATCTTGGCGGTGGCAACAGTGGCGCTGGGATCCGCATCAATGATCTGCTTCCCTTTTCCATTCCCCTTGTCGGGTTCTGGCTCAGGGTCGGAACATGCATCTGATTCGGAAGCCTTCAATTTGGCCACCAGCGACTGCTTGGTCCGACACTCACTTGTGTTATGAGTGGGACTCTTGTGGAACTCACACCACTTTCCTGTGTCCTTCTTCGGCTTCATGGTGTTGTTCTTTTCTTGCGGCTTTGATGGGTTGCCTTGGGTCACCCCGCCTTGGCTTTGTCCTTTGGGCTTCGGATTTGCAGATCCAAAGTCTCGCTTCTTCTGTTTGAACTTTTGCTCGATTTTGACAGCGTATCGGTATGCTGTGCCGAGTGAGGAGATGTTCAAGAACCCCATCTCTTCCTAGATGTATCTGTGTAGGCAGCCACGGTATTTGAGTACCAAATGCAGCTCAGAATCTTTGATACCCAATTGTGTGCGAAGGGTATGAAAAATGTTTGTGAACTCCGACACATCTTGGTCTCGTCCCTGCCGCAATGTGGTCCATTTGATGTATTTGTCCTCATAGGTTCCGACAGGGTAGTACTGCTCCTTGATGGCATCTCAGAAGTCATTCCAAGTGGGTGCGGCTGAAAATAGTGAGCCTGTACTTTCATCCTTCTGCTCGCAGTAGGTTTCCCACCAGTCCTTGACGTGGGGGCTGCTTTGAGAAGAGCGAAAACAATCTTTTCCCGACTTGAAAATTCGTGAACAGAAAAATACCCATCTAACAGATTTAACCATTTATCTACGGCATCTGCATCTATTTGACCCTCGAAGATGGGGATTTCAAAATTAACTTGTACCTTAAAAGGCGTGGCGTTTCCAGAGTCGCTGTTGGAAGCCGATGCGTCGCCTCTGGGTAGCCGCTGAAGGATCTGTGCAAAGCTATCCATCATCGCGTTCCTTTGCCGCTCGAGCGCTTCTTCGAGCAAGATTTTGATAGGATCTCCTGCTCCCTCGTCTTTCTTCTCATCCGCCATGGGAGGCCGTCGGGATTTGCGAGGCTGGTCTTGCAAAGGTTCGACCAGTTCAAGCCCTAACTCCTTATATCCCGACCTCGTTGGGGACATGCAAAGAAAAACAGAGAAAAAGCAGACCGCTCTGATACCACTGATCCGGATTTAAATAGGAACGCAATAGATTACAGAGATAAGCATAAATACAGAGATGCGATAACCATAAAAACAGAGATGCAGCGGAAATAATACTTCATTTCATTACTGTAAAATACTGAAATATGCTTACAAATAGAAATAACCCAGCTAGGGCGATGGTAGCTTATCTCTGAGAAGAGATGTGTCGGCTACATGCCTTTGAACTGTTTCGAACTGTCTTACAATGAGGCCCGAAGGCCTATTTATTGTTGAGAAACAATGGAAAACCCTTCACATCCCGAAACCTAGCCCTAGAAGATGAAACGCCAAATTGTGGGCCCCGTTTGGGTAAATTGGTACATCAATTTCCCGGGGTCGTAACTTTGGCATATGATCTTCGTTTGACGCGTACGATAGCTCGTTAGAAAGATCTATCCGAGTACTACCACTTTGGGAGGCAACATCGGTCCATGGACCCATGTTTCCCCAAATTCCCAAAAAAACGTCGTTTAGGGCCCCAAAACGGCTCTGGAAGTTCAGGACCCGAAAAACTGCTAAAAATAGTAAACTGTGCTACAATTTAGGAAACTGAAAAGACTGAAAGAGACAGTTGTGGGGGTCCAAATGGGTTGGTGGGTGGCCACCAACATCCACCTGGATCATTGCCTATAAACTTGTTTCATCACAATTCCATATATGGCTTGCACCATAAGAATGCTTATCATAAGAAATAGAAAGAGTTTCATAGAACTTACATACAACTGTAGGGATAAAATTTAATGCTCTATCTCTGTCAAGGCCCTCAGTTGTACACAATACAAGGTTTGGATGCCTTTTTTTAAACCCAAACCACCATGATTTACTAGGAAACCCATATTTGAATGGTTTGGCCTCCCTTGATAGATTTGAGCAACTGTGGATTTGAGTTGTATCAACTCTAGTGCATGTCCTAATTGGGCCATCTCTTTACACAACTCAACCACCTCAGCCTCCTCCTTTTGAGTCATAATTGTAAGAGGCTCTCTATGTTTTGTATGAGTCAACCCATTTATCCAATAATGTATTTATGAGGTAGGAATACCATGTTTTTTTGCAGATGCCTGAACTAAATATCCAATAAACTCTATGTCGTCAATTGAAGCTAAATTTTCTTCTTTTTTACAACCTCTTATAGCACTGATATTTTTAGTTGAACTTTCCCCTTGGATTGTGGTTGACGGTGGCTCTGTGGCTAATGGTGTGACAACATCAACTTTAGTTGCATGGTCATCCTCAACATCATTTCTTGGAGTATTATTGACATTCACATCACCTGTGATGTCCTCATCTGATGAAGGGCATCATAGTTGGGCACCCCTTGTCACTCTCCTGCCACTTCTCCTTGTACGAGCAACATAACTAACTCTTGCCATATATGTAACTACCTGCAAAAATATTGCATGCATTTAGTTAAGAATATTTGAAAATTATGCTTTCATATAAGCCAGAAATATTTCCACTTTATTACAGCGAATTATCAACATGTATGTTAGTAGCAGCTTAAGATATTTTCATACATATGCCTTTTTGATATTATCCTTGAAAAATCAAATCTACATAATGAATTTGTTTTATGTCTTCAAAATTACTAGTGATTGTTTTTTTGATAACTTGTTTTTACACTTAAAATACCATGATTGTATTTGTACTTGGAAAACTACTGCCAGTGTGTTGAAATTGATCTGGAATTGGTTGTACATCTTCAATTATATCAATATTTGTTTTGGATAAAATGTTTTATGTGTTAGAAAAGGAATTTCAACTAAACAAAGTGATCTTTCTGGTTAATATGTTGATATGGTTTAGTTATTTTTTATAAATTGTCGTTTGACTTAAATTGTTTAGCCTCATGTTTGTCAATATTTTTTAGTTTCATGACAGTCAATAGAAGTTCAATATAGGCTCTATAGGGAATGGTTTTGAGTTTGTCAATAATGTTGTTATTCCTATAGATAACACTCTTAAAAAATGAAGGAAGCTCTAGGAGGAATTCAACAATAAAAAGTGACACTTAGTTCCTTTTCTAGTTAAGATGTTGATCTGGTAGTTATTGTTGTTTGAATTAATTTGTTTATCCTCATGTTTGTCATTATTGTTATTCATAGACACCATAGACATCCTAGGTTTGGATTGGGAAGACATTGTAATTTTGAAAGTTGCTTGGCTGTTGAGGGTAGGCTTAACTGTGTTCTTGGACCTAGTTATAAAGTGCATTGCCTTATTGTTGTTTCAATTAAATTTAATCCTTAAACCTTGAAAATGGTAAAGTATTCATTTAAAGTCTGACACTTTTGGAGACACTAATAGAAATCCTAGGTTTGGATTGGGAAGACATGGTATTTTTGCAAATTGTTTAGCTGCTGAGGGTAGCCTTAGTTGTGTTCTTGGACCTAGTTATAAAGTGCAGGTTGTTTGGATGCTAAGGGTAGCCTTAGCTGTGTTCTTGGACCTAGTGATAAAGTGGAATGCCTTACTGTTGTTTGAATTAAATTAAATTCTTAAATATTGAAAACTATAAAGTCTCCATTTAAAGTCTGACAAGGTTGGAGACACTCACAAACATACTAGGTTTGGATTGGGAAGACATGGTAATTTTGCAAGTTGTTTGGTTGTTGAGGGTAGCCTTAGCTGTGTTCTTGGACCTAGTTATAAAGTGCAAGTTGTTTGACTGCTGAAGGTAGCCTTAACTGTGTTCTTGGACCTAGTTATAAAATGCACTGCCTCACTGTTGTTTGAATTAAATTAAATCCTTAAATCTTGAAAATTGTAAAGTCTCCATTTAAAGTCTGACAAGGTTGGAGACACTCAGATACATACCAGGTTTGGATTGGCAAGACATGGTAATTTTGCAAGTTGTTCCATTGCTGAGGGTAGCCTTAGTTGCATTCTTGGACCTAGTTATAAAGTGCAAGTTATTTGGCTGTTGAGGGTAGCCTTAGCTGTGTTCTTGGACCTAGTTATAAAGCACAGGTTGTTTGGCTGCTGAGGGTAGCCTTAGCTGGGCTCTTGGACCTAGTTATAAAGTGCATTGCCTTACTTTTTTTTGAATTAAATTTAATCCTTAAATCTTGAAAACTGTAAAGTCTCCATTTAAAGTCTTACAAGTTTGGAGACACTCACAGACATACCATGTTTGGATTGGGAAGACATGGTAATTTTTCAAGTTGTTTTCTTGTTGAGGGTAGCCATAGATGTGTTCTTGGACCTAGTTATAAAGTGAAAGTTGTTGGCTACTGAGGGTAGCCTTAGTTGCGTTCTTGGACCTAGTTATAAAGTGCAAGTTGTTTGGCTACCGAGGGTGACTTAGATGTGTTCTTGGACCTAGTTATAAAGTGCATTGCTTTAATGTTGTTTGAATTAAATTTAATCCTTAAAGCTTGAAAATTGTAAAGTCTCCATTTAAAGTCTAACAAGGTTGGAGGCATTCACATACATACCAGGTTTGGATTGGGAAGACATGGTAATTTTGCAAGTTGTTTGGTTGTTGAGGGTAGCCTTAACTGTGTTCTTGGACCTAATTATAAAGTGAAAGTTGTTTGGCTGCTGAGGGTAGCCTTAGTTGTGTTCTTGGACCTAGTTATAAAGTGTAGGTTGCTTGGCTGCTGAGGGTAGCCTTAGATGTGTTCTTGGACCTAGTTATAAAGTGGGTTGCCTTATTGTTGTTTGAATTAAATTTAATCCTTAAATCTTGAAAATTGTAAAGTCTCCATTTAAATTATGAGAACGTTGGAGACACTCACAGACATACTAGGTTTGGATTGGGAAGACATGGTAATTTTTTAAGTTGTTTGGTTTCTGAGGCTAGCCTTAGTGTTACACAGTAATTTGTCACCATTGGTCACCATCCCTGTTACCCCTGTTTCCGTACATTGGAGGATGCATTTTGGGACCTGTGAACAGTGACATAACCTAAAAACACTTGCATTATGTTCCCCTGAGTATGTACTTCATGTTCCCTGAAGACACCTTCTGCAAAATATCCCTGAAAAGTGCCCTTTTCCCATTAGCGCGGGTCCACAATGTCTTACCCGCGCCAATCACTAAGATCCTCAAAAGAGGGTGCGACCATTGGCGCTCTGTCTCAGAACAACACCCGCGCCAACCAAGTTTGGTAATGATTTTTGACAAACGCGCGCGCAGATGTTTTTTCCCTTCAGATCACGAAGTCTTTTGAGGATAAAGTTTATCTGATAGAGGTCGAGAGTCATCATCTATCCTTGACATCTATCCACAGAGGCTTTTCGGAGATAATGCCAATCCACAATGGGTGTCCTGATGCATTGTATCTTCCTCCCTTCTCCATCTATAAAAGTCTGTCCTCATGCATTAGACAAGCTAGTTTTTGAGTAATGTTAGTTGTGATTATGCTTGTCTTGAGTGATAGTAAGAGTCTTGAAGCATAGGGAGGTTATGCTGCCGGAAGTCTGAGAGAGAGAAGGTCTATTGCAAGACATACGTAGCTGCTCGCCCAGCCAGAGGAGAGGTTCAACGTCAGAACCTTGGTTGTATCTTTCTCTGTTGATTATTCATTAATGAACGACTACTGTTATGGTTCCAATCTCATTGTTCATCATGATAATGTTTGGTTTATTTCCTTTCTGACTGAAATATAGTTGTATTTTAGTGGATTTTATGCTTGTATTCGCTTCGTTCTTTGCATGTGCAGGTATCCATACGCGGGGATCGCAAGGATTGTGACCTATCGGAGCAAGGGAACGGGAGTATCAACTCTTCTTCAACATTAGCGTTGGACTCCAGGTTGGTTTTCGTAATCCACTTTCAGTATGCAACTAGGAACTTGCTTAGTAGCATGATTTGATTGTTGCTAGACCCATTTTGGGCTAGTGGGATTGCCTCTGTCCGCAGAGGGGATTTACCTCTCCAACAATTTGGTGACTCCACTGGGGAGGAGCTATTTGTTGTTTGATTCATAAACCTTGTACGGAGTCTGAAGCACGGCCAGGCAGCCTTTGAAACGCTATTGCTTTGCATTAGCGGAGTAAATCAATGCCACTTCATTCGATATCCGGTTTGGTTTATGAACCGAACGGCTTGGAGTTTGTCTTGCATGTTAGTTTTCTCTTGCTTGCTTGCATAAATGAGCTTTCTGGGTCAGCTGTAAAGTTGTTTCTTGCTGTTAGATCTGTCTGAGTACTGTTGACCAGACCCTGGGCTGTTTTATTTATTTTTTGGGCCAGCAAACTGTGTTGGCGCGTTTTTCTCTCTGACAGTCGCGCCAGTTGGCGCATGTTGCACAACAGCAACTCACGCCAATTCCTTGATAGCGCAAGTTACAGGCTGACAGTCGCGCTAGTCCTATGAATTTTGCCAGTGTGTTTGTTGGAAGCTCTTTAAACTCAGATTTTTGTCTTTGTATATCTTTTGCAGCTTCTGGGAGTGTGTTGGACCTCTGTTTGACTGGTTGTTACTTTTATCCTTTAGTTGTTTGCTTATTTCTATCGATTTTGTATCCCAGCCCTAGAGCATCTAGTGGCTGTGCATGTCGAGCCTTCTGTGGGAAGTTTTGGTTTGATTATCCAGTCAACTTTTTGGTTGTTTTCCGCACCCGTCTAGTAGTTGTTTAAGCTTGTTATTCTGTGTTTCGGGAAATTCACTTCTAGCTTGTTTGCATTTTGCTTGACTTCATTTGAACTTAGATCACATGGTTCATTGAAATCTTTGTGCTTTTCCTTGTTTTAACAGTTCATCTTGGTGTTTCAGATTTGGTTCTCTTTGCATTGAGTAAATTTTGTTTGTTCATGCTTGTTAATATCTCTTGAGATTTGTTTAAATGCATTATGCCATTTAAAAAAAAAAAAACAAAAGATCTTTTTGCATTATATTAGTTAGCATTTATTGTTATTTGTTGCTTTTAAAAAGAAAAGAAAAGAAAAAGTTTCATTTCTTGTTATTACCTGCATTAGGATCTTTGTTGATTGTTTATTGTTCATTTTGTTTGTTTGAAAATCTCAACTCTCCTGTAGTTAGAATTCATTGAACGAAATGATATAATTTCGGCATATAGTTTGCATTTAGGAAGTTTTGAGAGATCACATACGGTAGGACCAAAAACTTGAAACTTAATTGAAGATCAACTGTAAAATAAACCGAATGAATCTAACAACGCATTGGAACCTAACGCACACATTCTAGAGGTCTAGGCTAGAGACGTGTCCCGGCATCGTAAAACCTGGTAACTATTGCCTCACTGATGGTTGGGTGATTCGTCCTGAGAGACAATAAGTACCAGTACGGACTGAGCTCCCACGTACCGTCGCGTATATACGGGAGACCCCACTAGGTTATCATCCTTTATCCACAGGAAGCTGAGTCTGTCGCCTTACAAGCCGTAATGCACTGAACACAACATTCGGGAAGATTGACTGCAGTACGAGAAGTCCTTGGTTTTCATCTGATTGCCAAGGTGTATAAGCCGTTTTACGAATTGTTTGGTAAACCCTTTGCCTAGAGTCTCCAGAGTAGTCACTTTTGATCCTTTTCGGACTCCTTAAAAGAAAAGGTGCCAGTGAGCGTTTGATCACGGGAAGCATTTCTGTAATCATATGATGTCGGAATTAACAACCCAGCTAGGCTTGCAACACGATAGTTCAACTCCATACTACCCTCAGTCCAATGGCCAAGTTGAATCTATCAATAAGATCTTGGTTACGATGCTTCAACGTACCGTTGGCATGCATAAGTCTAACTGGCATTTGATGTTGTTCCCTGCCTTGTGGGCCTACCGAACCTCTGTGAAGGATGCCACTGGTTTCACTCCATTTCAACTAGTTTATGGACTAGAGGCTACCCTTCCAATTGAATGTGAAATCCCTTCATTAAAATTAGCTGTCGAGCTACTTCCCAACACCACTCCGTTAGAAGAACGCCTTCTTTACTTAGAGCGGCTAGATGAGACTCGTCGCCTGGCTTCTTTGGCCATCGAAACACAAAAGAAGCGAGTCAAGACTCACTTCGATCAGACCATACGTCCACGTTCTTTTGTTGAGGGAGATTTAGTCCTGCTCTACGATCAGGCAAAGGATAAGCTAGGAGCAGGAAAGCTCGATTCTATGTGGCTAGGCCCTTACATTGTCAAGAAAGTTCTGCAGAAAGGGGCCTACGAGCTGATTGATTATGAAGGGAACCCTCTCGGGAAGCCCCGAAATGGGCTTTACCTGAAAAAGTACTATGCGTGATGCTGGTACATTTTATTTTGTACATACATGTACTCTAGCAAGTGTGTTGTGTGTGTGTGTGTGTCAGTTTTCAAAGGCGTAACTGCCACTTATTGTGTTTTTTCGCTTCTTGTGCAGATGTCTGATGCACCTTATGTTGGTTTCGCTGATGGTGCCTGCCGCAGTACTTGCAACTTGTCCTCTGCGGCGTGGGTGATCTACGATCCTCATGGTGAGCTGATAGATTGTCAGGGTGTCTGTTTGGGTCGTACTACTAACAATGTCGCCGAATACTGTGCTGTAATCGAGCTACTTGCTGAAGCAATTAATCTCGGCATTCGTGCATTGGTAGTGAACCTGGACTCTCAACTTGTCGTCCACCAGCTCAACGGGCAATATTCCGTCAGAGACCATCACATTCTAAGGATGTATTTACGTGTGAGATTGTTAGAAAGGAACTTTGATTTTATCACATATCAACATATTCCACGACAATTAAACACATTATCTGATGCATTGGCCAATCATGTATTAGATAGACATTTGCGTAATTTGTAACCAAAACAGTATACAAGCAAGCATATGAAAACACAATAATAAACCATAGGCATATGTATATATATACGTGTGTGTCATAATGTTTGCGCCACGCGCATTACATAATCCAAAAAATAATACATGTCCAAAAGTCATACGGCCGCTGACAACATGTCTCTCAAAAACATGCAAAAATGAAACCTAGGCATCTAATCACGGTGATGCTCATAATAGCATGTCACCGCTCGCACCAAACGTCTCAACAGATGATGGACGCGAGTAGATACTCCCACCGTGTGCCTCTGATACGCTCTAGGCACGTCTGCCAATCTGTCATAATCTGGAATCCCTCGAGTAAGTGCCTCAAGGTTTTGTACTAGATCATCATCCGCATCACCCCCTACCTGAGGGTCGGCTGCAGGTTGTGCCCTCCGTGCAATGTGAGACAAGTCAGCTGGTCGCTCTGCACCAACATCTGCATACATATATATATCTGTTGTCAGAGACTGGCATGTATTACAAAAAAAAAAAACTTAAATACATAAAAACATCAAAAACACAAAGAGTTCTTACCTAGCTCCTCGTCCCAGTCTTCTCCCGCAGGCAATGGGAGATCTGGATCTCCAGTAAAATCCGTGCCCGCATAGGGCCAGTCCTCTATGACGATCATCTGGTGACGGAGCCAAATGAAGAACTCGGGCCTCCAGGCCATCTGCTGGCCCCCTCCTCCTCTGGGCATGAGTTCTGCCCATCGAGTCAACCTCGGCTCCCGTGGCACTGGATCTGCCACTATACCGCCCTGAATCCGGAATATCGGCAGTCGCTCCAGGAAGAAAGATACTATGATAGATCCGTATCCGAACTGTTTGTTGCCACGCTTACATTTGGTAAGCTGCCTCTTGATATTTGTCGTCACTGCCGTGGCCCAATCAAACAGTGTAGGTTGGAGACACTCGGTGGCCAGCAGCAAATGATTCTTGCTGGCCTCGTGGGGCGCCTGTACCCGAGCCGTCCGTGTGATAGTGAATAATATCACTCGTAGCACCAGGTCAGGAACCGTGATAATATCTACTTTGGCACTGTTTGATCCAAACCGTGCCCCAGGACAAACTCGTTCCATCACCTCTCCCATCTTCTCCCCGGAAGGCCTACTACCAGTCAAGATGGGCCGTGCACCTCTCCATGATATTCCAGTGATGAATTAGACATCGGAAACATCTAACTCCAATGTCTGATCTTTCAGGCGGAATACCTGATCCTCCGTATCCCAAGAATCCACAATAAATCGCAGCAACTCAGGTTGTGCACGTAAATATGAGGTGAGGAAGAATTTCTTCAAGCCACAGTCTCTCAAAGCATCCATGCATGCATCATCCTCCATTTCCATGGCATCTATGGCATCATGCTCTCTTTCTCTCCATTCTACAGCCATTCTGACGAATCCCTGCAACCATAGAGTCGAAATTTTCATCATTAGATCATTGGTAAAATCAAAATTGAGGAAAATTTGCAATTTCAACGGTCAAATTTGAGACAAATTTAGGTCGCGCTGTTGGCGCGACTGTTTTCAAAACAGTCGCGCCAAGGTTGTGCCCCCTTTGGGCAGAAAATCTCATTGGCGCGATCCCGTGCGGGAAACTCGCGCCAATGGCGCAACCCTATGAATTTGCAAATCCTCTGGCAGGGAACTAATCTATGGATGAAAAACTGAAAGAATGGAATGAAAACAAAGCTAAGGATGAGGCCTCTTACCTGCTTCAGACGGCGGCTCGAATGATCTCCTGGATTGATCGCAATCAGCAGTTGAAGTTTGCACCCAAAACCCTCCAATGGTAAACTCACAAGGTAAAAAGTGAAAAGTAAATTTATTTTTTACCATTTCACTATTTATAGCATTTTTTGACCTAAAAATACATTAAAAATGGTATTTTTTGAGTATTTTTGGAATATATTTATGTCGAAGTGGGTTTTACGCTGTTTTTGTATGATGACAGGGATTGGTGCAACTCAAGCAATGAAATGAGCTCCTTTTTCTACTTTTTCAGGCTCAGTAAAACATGTGAAAAGGTTATTTTTTAAGGTCTGCTTTCAGCTCTTTTCTGACCGTTTAAAGAGGAAAAGATTGCCGAGTTACTCCTCTTGACTCGTTAAATGTTAATAAGGGGCGGTCGTTTTAAGTTCTTTTTGTCGAACGTTAAAACATAAAAAGATTACCGGGTTTTTGTCGTTTCAAACTCGTTAATGGTTACGAAACGACGTGGTTTTGATCGCTTTTTTACTTTTTCAGGTCGAAATCACTATTTATGAAAAGTACTCCTCGATCGTAATGGTTGGGCGGTTCTTTCGAGCATCGTTTTATACTTTTTCGGGCTCGATAAACACAACTTTACGAAAAAGGACACCCCTGGAGTTTCCTTTTCTGCTGTCTTTTCAAACTCTCTAAGCATGAAAAGACGCCGAGTTCTTCCTTTGTCAGACTCGTTAAAACCTGATGACATCGGATTTTGTCAAGATGACACACCACAAGCATATGCTATCCCCATCAAGCTTGTTAAAAATAATTGGGGTACTCGCCAGAAATGGCGGGGGAAAAAAGGAACCATAATTACCGTCGTGTCGACAGTATGTTGCTCTTGAACATGGCACTTCTCTGCTTTCGTGTCTGGGTGGGGATATCTCATCTCATTTTTTCACTTGCCTCCGTGGATTTGGGTAATCCTGTTTGATTGCTCATCTGCTCATTGCTTCATCACCATGACCTCTGATACGTTGATGTCAAATACTGCCAATTCCACTGTCGTGCCGCCAATATGTTCAAGAGAAGTTGACCTCTGCGAAGAAACAACCTCCCTCTGATAGCTCGCACAATCTTGATTCACAACATTATCTCTCTGTCTCGTGTCGATGATGTGGGAAACATTATGGCCCACCTTCGATCAAGGTCACTTCCTGTCGACTTCAGCTCATTATCCAGGAAGTTGATCTAGAGACTCCCTTCCAGTGCCTTGGAGCCTGCATGCCTCAATGGCAGGTTCTTCATGTTCGACGTGAGGTTTTCATCATTGGCCTCCGATCGAATGATTCTACGGGTGTTCGACGTCAGATCACTAATTCGCACGCCGTAGATTGTACCTATAGTACCTTGAGGGCCATTGTCATTATTGGTGGTACCTCTCGCGTTTGTTAACAGTTTCCACTATTGACTGGTAATCAGACGATGTTCATGCATGTTCGACTTCAGCTCATATATTCGCATGCTTGAACTTGTACTTTTGTTCGGGTCGAGATGGAGCGCAAGACCCTGGATTGTGTCTGTTGTAATCCAGGCGTGATTCTTGATACATGACTCATTCACTGGATGGCTGCGACCATACCTGAGTCGATTCATTGATCCTAACCAGATGGTTGCGTCCATACGATGGATCTAGATTATTATGTACTCTCTTATGGATGGCTGCGACCATACCACATACATCATGTATTTGAGCTATCAGTTGTATCTCTCAATGCAGATTCTTGGCGGCAGCTACATGTGTTCTTGTAAAGCATTTCACCCCTCTCTCTCTCTCGGTCCTCATGCTTTAGGGGGCATTTGTTACACAGTAATTTGTCACCATTGGTCACCGTCCCTGTTACCCCTGTTTCCGTACATTGGAGGACGCATTTCGGGACCTGTGAACAGTGACATAACCTAAAAACACTTGCATTATGTTCCCCTGAGTATGTACTTCATGTTCCCTGAAGACACCTTCTGCAAAATATCCCTGAAAAGTGCCCTTTTCCCATTAGCGCGGGTCCACAATGTCTTACCCGCGCCAATCACTAAGATCCTCAAAAGAGGGTGCGACCATTGGCGCTCTGTCTCAGAACAACACCCGCGCCAACCAAGTTTGGTAATGATTTTTGACAAACGCGCGCCCAAATGTATTTTCCCTTCAGATCACGAAGTCTTTTGAGGATAAAGTTTATCTGATAGAGGTCAAGAGTCATCATCTATCCTTGACATCTATCCACAGAGGCTTTTCGAAGATAATGCCAATCCACAATGGGTGTCCTGATGCATTGTATCTTCCTCCCTTCTCCATCTATAAAAGTCTGTCCTCATGCATTAGACAAGCTAGTTTTTGAGTAATGTTAGTTGTGATTATGCTTGTCTTGAGTGATAGTAAGAGTCTTGAAGCATAGGGAGGTTATGCTACCGGAAGTCTGAGAGAGAGAAGGTCTATTGCAATACATACGTAGCTGCTCGCCCAGCCAGAGGAGAGGTTCAACGTCAGAACCTTGGTTGTATCTTTCTCTGTTGATTATTCATTAATGAACGACTACTGTTATGGTTCCAATCTCATTGTTCATCATGATAATGTTTGGTTTATTTCCTTTCTGACTGAAATATAGTTGTATTTTAGTGGATTTTATGCTTGTATTCGCTTCGTTCTTTGCATGTGCAGGTATCCATATGCGGGGATCGCAAGGATTGTGACCTGCCGGAGCAAGGGAATGGGAGTATCAACTCTTCTTCGACATTAGCGTTGGACTCCAGGTTGGTTTTCGTAATCCACTTTCAGTATGCAACTAGGAACTTGCTTAGTAGCGTGATTTGATTGTTGCTAGACCCATTTTGGGCTAGTGGGATCGCCTCTGTCCGCAGAGGGGATTTACCTCTCCAACAATTAGCTGTGTTCTTAGACCTAGTTATAAAGTGCAAGTTTTTTGACCATTGAGGGTAGCCTTAGCTGTGTTTCTTGAACCTAGTTATAAATTGCACTGCCTTATTATAGTTTTAATTAAATTAAATCCTTAAATATTGAAATCTGTAAAGTCTCCGTTTAAAGTATGACAAGGTTGGAGACACTCAGAGAGATACTAGGTTTGGATTGGGAAGACATGGTAATTCTACATGTTGTTTGGTTGCTAAGGGTAGCCTTAGCTGTGTTCTTGGACCTAATTTAAAAGTGCAGGTTGTTTCGCTGTTGAGGGTAGCCTTAGCTGTGTTCTTGGACCTAGTTATAAAGTGCAAGTTGTTTAACTGTTGAGGGTAGCTTTAGATGTGTTCTTGGATCTAGTTATAAATTGCATTGCCTTATTGTTGTTTGAATTAATTTAAATCTTAAATCTTCAAAATTGTAAAGTCTCCATTTAAAGTCTAACCAGGTTGGAGACACTCAGAGACATACCAGGTTTGGATTGGGAAGACATGGTAATTTTGCAAGTTGTTTGGTTGTTGAGGGTATCCTTAGTTGTGTTCTTGGACCTAGTTATAAAGTGAAGGTTGTTTGGCAGTTGAGGATAGCCTTAGCTGTGTTCTTGGACCAAGTTATAAAGTGCAGGTTGTTTGGATGCTGAGGGTAGCCTTAGCTGTGTTCTTGGACCTAGTCATAAAGTGCAATGCCTTACTTTTGTTTGAATTAAATTTAATCGTTAAATCTTGAAAACTCTAAGGTCTCCATTTAAAGTCTTGCATGGCTGGAGACACTCACATACATACCAGGTTTGGATTGGGAAGACATGGTAATTTTGCAAGTTGTTTGGTTGCTGAGGGTAGCCTTAGCTATGTTCTTGAACCTAGTTATAAAGTGCAAGTTTTTTGGCTGTTGAGGGTAGCCTTAGTTGTTTTCTTGGACTTAGTTATAAATTGCAGGTTGTTTGGCTGCTGAGGGTAGCCTTAGCTGTGTTCTTGGACCTAGTTATAAAGTGCACTGCCTTACTGTTGTTTGAATTAAATTTAATCCTTAAATCTTAAAAATTGTAAAGTCTCCATTTAAATTTTGACAAGGTTGGAGACACTCACAGACATACTAGATTTACATTGGGAAGACATGGTAATTTTGCAAGTTGTTTGGCTGCTGAGGGTAGCTTTAGCTATGTTCTTGGACCTAGTTATAAAGTGCAAGTTGTTTGGATGTTTAGGGTAGCCTTAGCTATGTTCTTGGGCTTAGTTATAAAGTGTAGGTTGTTTGGATGATGAGGGTAGCCTTAGCTATGTTCTTGGACCTAGTTATAAAGTGCATTGCCTTATTTTTGTTTGAATTAAATCTAATCCTTAAATCTTGAAAATTGTAAAGTCTCCATTTAAAGTATGAGAAGGTTGGAGACGCTCACATACATAGTAAGTTTGGATTGGAAATACATGGTAATTTTGCAAGTTTGGTTGCTGAGGCTAGCCTTAGCTGTGTTCTTGGACCTAGTTATAAAGTGCAAGTTGTTTGACTATTGAGGGTAGCCTTAGCTGTGTTCTGGGACCTAATTTTAAATTGCACTGCCTTACTATTGTTTGAATTAAATTAAATCCTTAAATCTTGAAAAATGTTAAGTCTCCATTTAAAGTTTGACAAGGTTGGAGACACACAAACATCCTAGGTTTGGATTGGGAAAAATGGTAATTTTTCAAGGTTTTTGACTGCCGAGGATAGCCTTAACTGTGTTCTTGGACCTAGTTATAAAGTGCACTGCCTTGTTGTTTGCATTAAATTTAATCCTTAAACCTTGAAAACTGTAAAGTCTCCATTTAAAGTCTAACAAAGTTGGAGACACTCACATACATCCTAGGTTTGGATTGGGAAGACATGGTAATTTTGCAAATTTTTTGGCTGCTGAGGGTAGCCCTAGCTATGTTCTTGGACCTAGTCATAAATTGCACTATGAATAGATGGTAGCCAAAAAGAATTAGTGAGGAAAATTTGCCAAAATTTTTCACTCCCATTAGACTTGATTTCTCATCAATGGGTTGTAAAAAAATACATAATGGTCAGTTCAATATTTTGATGTTAATTTGCTTGCTCATGTTTTTGAAGAACATCACAGTGACAAACTTATTTTATGTTATTTCCATTTGAAGATGTCATAGTTGATGAAGGGAAGGATAATGCGGGTTTAAACAAATATGAAAGACAGATGAAGTATCTTGAGCATTTGAATGCTGAGTATAAAGGAGTACTTGAAGAAAGGGAAGCATAAAGGAGTTTCTATGTCTTGTTTTGTCATTCCAAGTTTGTCACTAATTTTTTTTTCATTCCAAGTTTGTCACTGATAACTAATTACCCATATCAGATAGGTTTTCGAGGTCCTCTTGCCATAACAATGGATCATGATTTAGTGTTTCATCTTCTATATCACATCCTTATGATGCTCCTTGTTTCTATGGCAACATTGCTCTGGTTTGTTGTTTTTTCATTTTTGAACATATAAATTTGATTTGGTATATGGACTTGTCTATCAAACATGGATTTTTGGATTCCATGACACATCTTTTCTCCGTGAAAGCTATGACATGTGGAAATTTGGTCTGCACAAGTTTTCTGACTTATTTTTTCTCAAGAAAAAAGTTTAATGAAATATTTATTTTGAATAAAAGAAGAAATGAATGCCCGTGGTTTGAGAATTAGAATATGTAGTTGTCAGTTCAATTTAAAGTTTATCTAGAATGACTATATTTTGAATTTGATTAAAGTTTATTTGGCATGAATATATTTTGAATTCAATTTAAGATTCACTTTGATGGATATATTATAGGCTCAGATAAGTGTTTAATACCTAAACAATCACTATATATCAATAGATCAAAAAATAAATTAACACAGTTCCATGGACAAGGCAATGCCTAGGTAAATGGAAAAATATAGAGAGAGAAAGAGAGATTAGCCAATGCCCTCTGTCTAACCATGGGAGAACATTCACTAAAGGAATGTGAGCTCTGAAACAAATTTCTAGCCAAAATGATTTGTGAGTCAGACAAGGCCAATCTTTGTTGGATTTGCGATGTGAATGTCATCTAGTTGTTCTTAAATTGTAGTTAGGAGCCTCATTTTCCAATTAATTTTGATTGAGTAACTAGTTTTTATGACATTGTTTTGGATTTGGGATGAATGTATAGAACTTTAGATGAAGTCCTTCCCACTTGGAATTTGTACTATAGAAAAGGATTTATGTTCAACTATAAATGAGTTATGTTTTTTTCATCTGTAGCATGCCATACTAGCCAATACTATGCATTATGGTTGTTTCATATTTTCCATTCAACTTGAAAATGATTCAAGATATAGAAAAATAGCAAAAATATATGTTTTCAAGAAAATAAAACTGTTTTCAAGAAAATAAAATTGTAAGAAAACTGAAATAAAACAATGAGAAATTAAAATAAAATTGTAAGAACACTGTGATGTAATTGAAATAACTGACCTAAATATATTGTCAAATGTTCTGTGATGGTTTGTCTCCAGGGTTGGTGAATAGTTTGAATGTTAAACATGCAACTTCAACAATGGTTGAACTTCTTTTATAGTTTTTTGCACTTGAATTTAATTGGTGGCAAGGATGGACATGGATTGCAATGGCTTCATTTTGAATGTGTGATTTGGATTGATTTGGATGTGATCCAATGGTTGGGAATTTTTGTTGTTGTTGATCCATGTGCTTTGATATGTTTTCATGGGAAATAGAATGGGTTGGGTGTCATTTATTGAACAAAATGGGTTTAAATGTTGAATAACATAGCAGTTATGACTGACATACATTCACTTTTATTATGTGCAGGTATGGATAATCATTTGGGATACATAGCTTCAATTCTGATGAGTGGGGGTTGAAGTGAATGCTATTTTGTACTTCTGGAATAGACCATTTTGGAAGGATTTATGGCTTTATCTATTTTCTAGTTGGCTCAATATGATTTGTACTCATAAGTATTAAGATACTATTTATGAATATTTTTCGGCCCAATCAATGTTTTGGGAAATTTTGGACATAAATTAAAAGATATTTGCACTATATGTTGATTGTTTTTGTTTAAATATTGGATGCACATATCTCAATTTCTGGTGGCTTGGTGGGACCCGTACTATAACAATTACTGGTCCCTGCACAACATTAGGAATCTCTCCCCTATAACTTGATTGAGGAACTAGATATAACAAAATCAAGAGTAACCATAATTTACAATACTTTGATGATGATATTTACAATACTTTGGTAATGAAATTTACAATATTTGGATGATTAAATAATAAACCTTAAATGTTAATACATGTGTGAGGGAGCTCCTCTGCACTATGTATGAACATTATGTCTTTCTTCTTTGTCTACATAAAGGGACAATTCATGCATCATCAGGAAGAGCAGTAGTAGTGTCAGCGTGACACTCACCAATGGATTTGACCACATAATTTTTTTTCTTTTTTTTAATCTTTTTTATTTTAAAATTATTTGTCAAGTAGTGACAAATATCGAAAATAAAATTCCCTGCATGAGGGGAATTATGTCCCATCAGAGCTTCCTCAACCAATTGAAATTCAGAAATAAGATTTCTAGAAAATTATATGAATTTACGAGAAAATAGAAATATTCAACATTTCTTGAAACTTTTATTAAAATGTCAACAACATTGCAAAAGTCCCTAGCAAGGCAAGGCCTAATAATACATACAAACTAAAAATAAATTTTCATTTGCATATTCATAATATTATAGATCTTTTAAGATTTTAATTTGTAATCAAGTCTTTTCTTTTTATATAGTTAAAATATACAAACCTTTAATAACAAAATATTTTTTATAACAATTTTCTTGATTGGAATAACAATTAAATATTTTGAGTTTAATCTAAAACTATAACCTAACAACATGATAACTTAATTTAAGTATTATAATAGTAACATTATAATGATTATTTATTGATTTATAATTTTGCATTATATCTAATGATAGAAAAAGTATTATAAAAAATATTACATAGTTTATTAATAATAACATTTTAATATTATTAATAATATAATTATTATTAAAAACCTAATAATATTAATAATGATAACATTAACATATATAATAATAATTGAAAGTAACACAATACTAATAGTAATAATTATTTAGTCATTGTAATAATAACAATAGTAAATATTTGGAGCTTTGTAAATTATGAGAGAAAAAAATTTAAACCTTAGTTTTGTTTTGTGTCATGTCTCTGCCTTTTACATATTTTTCTATGGGAAAGGCCATTGGAGTAAGTGACAATCCCTCATACAATCATTTCGAAGTAGATGAACGGGAAAATGGCAAGAAAAAAATATCAATTCCAAAATTTTCAGGACCCATTCAGACTCCTGATTAGCCGGACCAGCAACAACAACAAACCAACGAGGCTAAACAATATAGATCGGGTAATTGTTTACTCAAAGGTCTAATCTAACAAAATTTGAGAATTCATACAATACATGCATGATCATGTGCTTATAATTAAATTTCTGGGGATTAGGCCAAATTAAAAAGCCTTATCTCGATGGATCCAAATCAAGTTGAAACCAAAGGGCTAGATTAAGCTCGAGCTTGGAGCTAGAGGCTCCTTCATGGCCATGTTTGCTAATGTGCCCATATTTCTTCAACTCAACTAGTTTATACATTTGATGGTGGACAAAGAGGTTCAATCCTAATAAAAAATATTTCACGACAACACCAGTATGGATCCGATTGTACTCATTATCAAGAATATTATAGGAGGATGAGACTCTAATGAGAATAGGAAATACCTTGGGGTAGTTTGTGAAATCATTAGAGACAAGGAAGAAAGGTTAATATACATCATATGCATACATTTGTATGTATATGAACGTATCTAAGCCACTCCCAGAATTGATTGATATATACTTCCAAGATGAGTTATGGAAGAAAATGATTGACTACGAGAATATACCCTTCTAGTGTAGAAGATGCAACGAGTATGGACACCTTTACCATGACTTACCAATGGCAAAGAAATCTAAATCCCTGGAAGAAACTTCAACCCAAACTGAAGATGAATTCATGGTGGTAGATCGAAGCCAACATAACCAAAAACAACAATCCCAATAGCCAAGTATAGTGGAAAGAAAACAAGACACATAAAATAAGTTCAACCCATTAGGATAATTAAATAAGGATGAAAACCCCATTCCATACAAACCACTAGATGTGGAGATGAAAAAGAAAGTGAGCCCATCCTCAAATATGATTGCTAAGGTGCATGTATAGGATCAGTTGCGTTGATGTAAATCACTTACTAGACTCTATCTCTAATGGATGACCTGAAGTAGACCAATACCAATATCGCAGAACCGTCTGAACTAATGGTGTATCCACCAATTGAGTTTCGTGCAAAACTAGAGGATGTATATTTGAACATAGAACAACCAATGGAATGGAGATAGATATGGAGGCAATGAATTTACTAGAGATTGTAGAGGCTTGGCAAGGTAAGGATCCTTCTACTATCCCTAAAATTAAAGTATCTATGATAGGCCGAGTGTATCTCAAATATAAACATATGGAAGTTAAATTGGATTTAGGATCTGGATCCTTAGGGGTTCATACACAATCTCTGAAGGAATAAGGTAAATCAAAGAAACAAGGCCGAAAGAAAAAGTTATAAATTTAGATGAGATAGGAGGAAATCTAGTAAACTTTGGGCGAGCCAGGGTCATCATGGAGGTTTCCCATGGATCTAATAAACCTCACACATGAAGCTAATCTCATGGAACATTTGGGGTCTTAATAGTTGTGACAAACAAAGACTCCTAAAATAAAAATGTGTAGAAGAGAAACCCACCATTTTGATGCTTTAGGAAACAAAAATATTTAACCCTGGAGTCTCTGCACCTCTATTTAAGCAAGCTAGGCCAGATTGGTTCTTCAACTTGTCCTGACGATGAACCACACTGGTTGGTTCGAAACGCGTCGACAAAAGATTGGTTATGTGATTTTGTCGAAGATTATCTAAACAATGTTATGGATCACAGAAGTCTAAATTCCTTTATTAGGGGAGGCCCTGAACCAAATAACTACCAAATGGAGAAGACAATTCTAGGAAATATTTATAGATTCCAAAGGGAAACAAGGAGGTATAGTGATCATATGGGATGAATAAGAGGTTAGAGTGCTAAACATGTTGACCACATTCAAAGTTTATCCATTCAATTTTAATTCATGAACTTAGAGGAGAGGTGCTTTATCTCAAATGTATATGGATTCACATGACAAGACTTCATTTCTTTGATCAATCACTCAAACTTATGCATTAATTTCTCTAAATCTGTGTATAATTGGCATTAAGAGACTGGAACTAAAAGCTACTATATTCCAAGATACAATAGAGGATTTAGGACTCATTGAGATTGAAATGGTGATAGAGTCTATATATGGAACAAAAGGAGAGGAGGTCAACATCAAATAACATCAAATTTGGATTCATTTTTCTTCATAGAGAGAATTTTGGCATGGGACGTTTTCACAGAAGCTACTATACTCCCAATTCATGGCTTAGATCAATGGGAAATTAGTCTTGTCCTTGTTTTGAAAATCTACCCTTGTTATAGTCCATTAAGGTTTGAAATTTTCTAGCTTGGGCATGTAGAATTCCTCACAAATATTTATGAATGGAGGTAGGAAAAGGCCTATATTAGGCACAGGTATGTTTATGCTTTATAAAAAGCTTAAATATATAGAATGGAATTTGAAGAGGTGGAACATGGAAAGGTTTGAATACATATTAGTATAGAAGAAAAAGTTAGAGCTCAAAATATCCAACATTCAATAGGAGGTCAAAGAAAATGGGCGATTAGAGTAATTGATCTAGGAGGAAGTAGAAAATTTAAATGCCCTAGAAGAATGAAGGAAGCACGAAGAAATATTTTTGAGGCACGCATCATGGATTTAATGGTTGAAAGAGGGAGAGAAAAGCTTGGCTTTATTTCACAAATCGATGAACCAACACAAACATTATAACCAAATTTCTTCTCTGAAAGGGATATACGACCAAAAGATGGAAACACACCAAGATATATCCCAGAAATTAACTAAATATTTTCAAAATATCCTCTTGAAACCTAGGTGGATAGGTAAGAAGCTATAGAGCAGGTCACAAGGCACATTCCAGTAATCATAACAACTGAGCAGAATGAAGCACTTCTACATGAAATCACTCAGTAGGAGGTTGAAGCAACCATTAAATCTATGCCCCTAAATAAGGATATAGGACCAAATGGATTCAATATTGAATTTTTCAACATTCATGG
Organism: Pinus tabuliformis; assembly: GCA_031772625.1. Taxonomy (NCBI): domain Eukaryota; kingdom Viridiplantae; phylum Streptophyta; class Pinopsida; order Pinales; family Pinaceae; genus Pinus; species Pinus tabuliformis. The sequence continues at coordinate 210,043,989 of CM062811.1, forward strand.
TTGATTATAGGAAAGGAAGTATGGCAGTCAGTTGAATAATTCCAGAAAGTGAAAACCATTCTTAAAGCTATGGATGTTACATTCTTGTCATTAATTCCAAATAAGGAGAAGGTGGAGGTACCCAAAGAGTATAGGATGATATATTATTCAACATGATATACAAAATAATAACCAAGATCATATCAAACAGTCTCAAGCCCATCCTCCCTAAACTCATCTATCTTGAGCAAACAAGGTTTGTTAAGGGCCGATAAATTTTGGACAGTGTCATGGTGGCACATGAAGCAATCCATTTTCTAAATATGTAACATACCACCTTACCACCCATAGTCCCCACTATGTTATCAAGAGGCAATTACTATTTCGACCTGACCTCCGATGTCCTATTATGGATATGGTGTCTAAATTTTTGGATCTTTTTTCAACTTCCTCAAAAATTAATGTGGATAATTCCATAGCGTTCATCTCGTTGAGACCTTTCCAATGATGTAAAATTTTCCTCAATCCAAATCTTTGATTAAAATATATAATCCCTCGAAGCACGACTTACTAGAAAGTGCCACATCTCTCTATCCTAATATGTGGCACCTACGTGGTCCCCACATGGGCATCAATGTCATCGCCCACATAGTAGTTATTGATTCGTTCTTAAGATGTCACATCATACCTTTTCCGTTGCTCATAGGACATACATGCATATATAAATACTATAATGGTGAACCCTCCTTTTAGACACATATGTCATGCGATCCCCCCTATTCCACATCACCTCGGGAAAAAAAATCTCAGATATTTCCTTTAAATGCTGTTGGTTAGGTAAATCCCCTCTGCGGACAGAGGCGATCCCACTAGCTTAAAACAGAACTAGCCACAATCAATCCACGCTGCCACGCAAGTTCCTAGTTGTACATTAAAGGTGAATTAAGAAAACCAACCTGGAATCCAACGTTATAGTCGAAGCAGAGTTGGTGTTCCCGCTCCCTCGCTCCGGCAGGTCACAATCCTTGCGATCCTTGCAAACGGACACTTGCACATGCAAAGGAAGAAACAAATACAAGCATAAAATCCACCAAGGCACAACTATATTTCAGTCAGAAAGGAAATAAATCAACATCACTATAATAGACAATGAGATTGGGACTATAATAACAGTCGCTCATTAATTAATAATAGACATGAAAAGTTACAACCAAGGTTCTGACGTTGAACCTTTCCCCTGGTTGGGCGAGCAGCTATATGCCTTGCAGTAGACTTCCTCTCTCTCGGACTCCCGGCAGCATAACCTCTCTAGCATTACTCCAACAACTCAAGAACTCAAAACTACAACACTTCGGAACTCATAAACTTGGAACCCATAAACTTGAAACTCATAAACTTGGAACTAGCTTGTCTAATGCATGAGGACAGGCTTTTATAGATGAAGAATGGAGAAAGATTCAATGCACCAGGACACCCATTATGGAATGGCAACATCCATGAAAAGCTACTGCGGATAGATATGATGACTCTCGAGCTTTATCAGATGGATTTTTCCCTCAAAGGACTTCATGATCTGGGAGGAAAAATCATACAGTCGTGCTTTTGGCAAAAAACATTACTAAACTCGACTGGCGCAGGCATTGTTCTAAGACAGAGCGCCAATGGGCGCGCCCCCTTTTGAGGATCTGAGTTATTGGCGCGGGTCAGACATTGGGTACCTGCGCCAATGGGAAAAGGGCACTTTTCAGGGATAATTTGCAGAAGGTGTCTTGAGAGAACATGAAGTACATACTCAGGGGAACATAGTGCAAGTGTTTTTAGGCTATGTCACTGCTCACAGGTCCCGAAATGAATCCTCCAATGTACTGGAATCGGGGCGATAGGGACGGTGACCAACGGTGACAAATTACTGTGTAACAGATGCCCCCCAAAGCATGAGGCCCGAGCGAGAGAGAGGGGTGAAATGCTTTGCAAGAACACATATAGCTGCTGTCGAGAACCTGCATTGAGAGATACTATTGATAGCTCAAATACATGATGTACGTGGTATGGTCGCAGCCATCCATAAGAGAGTACATGATAATTTAGATCCATAGTATGGACGCAGCCATCTGGGTAGGATCAATGAATTGACTCAGGTATGGTCGCAGCCATCCAGTGAATGAGTCATGTATCAAGAATCACGCCTGGATTACAACAGACACAATCCAGGGTCTTGCGCTCCATCTCGACTCGAACAGAAGTACAAGTTCAAGCATGCGAATATGTGAGTTGAAGTCGAACATGCATGAACATTGTCTTATTACCAGTCAATATTTGGAACTGTTAACAGACGCGAGAGGTACCACCAATAATGACAATGGCCCTCAAGGTACTATCGGTACAATCTACGGCGTGCGAATTAGTGATTTAACGTCGAACACCCGTAGAATCATTCGATCGGAGGCCAATGATGAAAACCTCGCGTCGAACACGAAGAACCTGCCATTGAGGCATGCAGGCTCCAAGGCACCGGAAGGGAGTCTCTAGATCAGCTTCCTGGATAATGAGCTGAAGTCGACAGGAAGTGACCTTGATCGAAGGTAGGCCATAATGTTTCCCACATCATCGACACGAGACAGAGAGATGATATTGTGAATCAAAATTGTATGAGCTATCAGAGGGAGGTTGTTTCTTTGCAGAGGTCAACTTCTCTTGAACATACCGGCGGCACTAGAGTGGAGTTGGCAGTATTTGACATCGACGGATCAGAGGTCATAGTGACGAGGCAATGAGCAGATGAGAGGTCAAATAGGATTACCCAATCTCACGGAGGCAAGTGAAAAATAAGATGAGATGTCCCCACCCAGACACGAAAGCATAGGAGTGCCATGTTCAAGAGCGACATACTGCCGACACAACAATAATTATGGTTCCAAAATTTTCTTTTTCCCCACCATTTCTGGCAAGTACCCCAATTATTTTTAACAAGCTTGATGGGGATAGCATATGCTTGTGGTGCGTCATTTCGACAAAATCCGATGTCATTAGGTTTTAACGAGTCTGACAAAGGAAGAACTCGACGTCTTTTCATGTTTAGAGAATTTGAAAAGACAACGAAAAGGAAACTCCAGGGGTGTCCTTTTTCGTAAAGTTGTGTCTCTCGGGCCCGAAAAAGTATAAAATAATGCCTGAAAGAACCGCCCGATCATTACGATCGAGGAGTACTTTTCATAAATAGTGATTTCAACCTGAAAAAGTAAAAAAGTGAACAAAACCACGTCGTTTCGTAACCATTAACGAGTTTGAAACGACAAAAACCCGGCAATCTTTTTAAGTTTTAACGGTCGACAAAAAGAACTTAAAACGACCGCCCCTTATTTACGTTTAACGAGTCAAAAAGGGAAAAATACTCGGCAATCTTTTCATATTTTACGAGTCAGAAAAGAGCTTAAAGGCGACTCGTCCTAGAGGAACGAGTGGTATAAAGGGTAGCAACTGGTTCCGGTAGTGGTGGAACTGCTTAAAACATGTAATGGTAAAGAGGTTGGCTAATAAAACCACTCATCGCTGCGGTTCCTCAGGAAAGGAAAACAACCAAGTGAAAGCATATGATCGGCCAAAGAGATGGTGGCGATGGAATGAAACAACCAAGGCTCATCTAGCAGAATTTAGCAGATAAATGGCAATCACGGGATGTAAATCAGGTATGGGTTCATTTTTACACAAGCTTGAACCATGAAGAACTCTGCTTGGATTCGGTTTCATGTTTACACAAGCTTGAAACGAAAAAACTATGCTTGTTATAAATTTGCATGCCCCCAGCATGATAATGCAAATCGAGGTACATGCCCCCCAAGCTTCATGGCATTCACGGAGTGGATGGAATGAAGGTTTACTTGGAAAGACTCGATTTTGAAAAGGAGGATGCATGCCGCCCGGGCTTCAGTCACGCGCCCGGGTCAGCTGCCGGCATCAGAATGACGGATTGGATGTTGAGGCATTTCCTGTGGAAATAAGACCATTTAGGAATGGTAGGTGACTATATGTAAAGTGTGAACCGGGAACGAAAGTTGGTCTATGATCTTGATCGTCCTGCCTTCGTGCGGAAAACACATCACTCTGAAGAGTGAGGACACAATTGCACGTATGCGATAAATATAGTCTCGCCCAAGGAGTAAATTGTAATCTAACGGGCCTTGGACTACCATGACGCCCATTTCAACGGTCTTCCCTTCTAATGTGATAGGTACATGGGGAAGAATTCCTAAAGGTCGACTGGTTTCTCGATGAAAACCTGTAAGGTTTCTCATCTCAGGCAGAAGCAGTGGTGAACCAAGTGCTTCCCAAGCTGTGGAAGAAAGGATGCTCACAGGAGATCCCTCATCAATAATGGTACCGGCCATAACCATTCGGTAGACTTGGACTATAATTTGAATTGGTCTGGAAGCTGGTAACCAGGAATTGCCTAGTTGATCCCAATTGAAGGAAACAACTAGGTTGCTTGGAGGTGGGACCGGATAAACGGCCAGATATGACTCTGATAAACTTCCTTCCTGCTGCGAAGGAATGAGAGGGATGCTCACTTGATCATAAGAGTCTGTGTTTATGAATAGAGTTTGGACAGTGTGGTCTTCATTCTTTACAGTGATAATATCATCTGAGGATGGAACTTCTGAAGGCAAAACCGGGTCACTTGTAATCTGGACCTCTTGAAAGACCGGGTCACTTGTCATCTAGACCTTTGGGCTTTCGTCTGGTTTGGATTCAGATTCTGAAGGCAAAACCGGGTCACTTGTCATCTGGACCTTTGGGTTTTCGTCTGGTTTGGATTCAGATTCTGAAGGCAAAACCGGGTCACTTGTCATCTGGACCTCTTGAAAGACCGGGTCACTTGTGATCTGGACCTTTGGGCTTTCGTCTGGTTTGGATTCAAATTCTTAAGGCAAAACCAGGTCACTTGTCATCTGGACCTCTTGAAAGACCGGGTCACTTGTGATCTGGACCTTTGGGCTTTCGTCTGGTTTGGATTCAGATGGTTCATCTTTGATGATAAACACTCCCGGAACAAAGTGGTGCGTAGATGATGAACGTAAATCAACACTCTTTCCGACCAGGGACTGGTCTGGAACAGGCTGTAAAGCAACACTCTTTCCGACCAGGGACTGGTCTGGAACAGGCTGTAAAGCAACACTCTTTCCGACCAGGGACTGGTTTGGAACAGGTTGAGCACAGCCAGGTTCAGGAAGAGAAAGCTGGACCAAAGAGGAATCATGCTTGATTGCTTGGTCAACAGGGGAACGTTCTGTAATTGCAGAGAGACGTTGATAACCAGCAGGAAGTTGAGTTGAGGGAGCTGTAAGACTTTCCAATACAATAGAGGCTCTATCCATGAATGGACAAAGGTGAAGGGGATGATTGCCTTCACAAAGTCTACAGGGGATTCGAATCTTCCCTTTTCCCTTAACATTTCCAGCTGATAGGGTAGCATCACCATGATCTCCAGAGGACGATGCAGGGCGGTCCCGATCGTGAGCCCATACTTCTAAGACCTTGTGGATGCCAGGACAATCGCGAAGAAGATGGTCTTCCTTGCATAATCTACAAGGAAATTTAGCCTTCCGCTGCGGAGCAGGAGGAGACTTTACTTCAAGTATATTCGGGGTAGATGGAACCTTTCTTTTGGGAGACTTCTTCTTTTTGGTCTTCTTCTTCTTCTTCTTAGCCACCTGGTTACTTAAATCCAGAGTTTCACCAGGCGAAGTAGAAGATGAGGACACAACAGTAGGTGAAGAAGGGCAGGGGTCCACCTTGGAATCAAAATGATGTTGCTCGGGTGGAGGGGGTGGTGGTGGAACAAGAGTTATCACACTCGAGACCACTGAGTTTGAGAACACCCATACGGGTAAACCGATGGTGAACCCAGGTAAAGACAAAGTTGCTATATACTGAACACCAACATTTCCGACAGAAGGAATCGGACCAGCCGGGGGACCACCTTGGCCGGTGGGCTCAGGGAAGGATGCCATTCGAGCTAGAAAAAACCCTACTCAAGCTAACGCAAGCAAAATTTAACCGGGTTATATGTGATCGTGGTCAAATAAATTTTAAGACACTGAACTTTGAACTTGACCTTTTCACTTTTTAAGAGTCGAGAAAAGGACGAAAAGATGACTCTAGTCTCCTTCGAATATTTACTGAGCATGAAGTGACAAGACGCTCACAGGCACCTTTTCGTTTAAGGAGTCCGAAAAGGATCAAAAGTGACTGCTCTGGAATTCTAGGTAGAGGGTGTGCCAAACTTTTCGCAAAACCACAGAATACTTTTTAGGGTACGGGTGGTCGATCTTCGTGAATGCTGTGTTCACTGCATTGCGAATCGTAGGGCGGCCGACACGGCTTCGTATGGATAAAAGCTTTATTCCTATAGGGGTCTCCCAATGTATACGCGACGGTACGTGGGAGCACAGTCCGTATTGGCACCTATCGTTTCACCGTGGAGGAATCACCCAACCACTCGACGGTAAGCTACCAGGTTTAACGACGCTGGAACACATCTCTAACCTAGACCTCTATAATGTTTGCGTTATGTTCCAATGCGTTGTTAGGTTCATTGAGTTTATTTTATAGTTTATCTTCAATTATGTTTCAGTTTTTTGGTCCTACCGTATGTGGTCTCTCCAAACTTCCTAAATGCAATCTATATGCCAAAATTATATCGTTTCATTCGATGAATTCTACCTACAGAAGAGTAGAGATTTTTTTTTTTTACACAAACAAAATGATCATCAAGCAAGTAACAAAGATCCTAATGCAGCTAATAACAAGAAATAAAAGTTTTTCCTTTTCTTTTTAAAAGCGACAAATAGCAATAAATGCTAACTAATATAATGCAAAAAGCTCTTTTGTTTTTTGATTTTTTTAAATGGCATAATGCATGTAAACAAACCTCAAGAGATATCCACGAGTACAAACATAATTCACTCAATGGACATAGAACCAATTTAGAAACATGAAGATGAACTGTCAAAGCAAAGGAAAACACGAAGACGTTCAATGAACCATGTGATCTAAGTTCAAATGAAGTCAAGCAAGATCCAAGCAAGTTAGAAGTAAATCACTCGAAGCATAGAATACCAACTTTTAACAACCACTAGATGAGTGCGGAAAACAACCAACAAGCTGACTGGATAATCAAACCACAAGGTCCCACAGAAGGCTCGACATGCAAAGCCACTAGGTACTCTAGGGCTGGGATACAAAATCGATAGAAATAAGCAAACAACTGAAGGATGAAGGTAACAACCAGTCACACAGAGGTCCAACACACTCCGAGAAGCAGCAAAAGATATGGAAAAACAAAAAATCCGAGTTTAAGGAGCTTTCAAGTACCAAACTGGCAAAATTCACAGAGCTGGCGCGACTGTGAATCTGCAACTCGCGCTAACAGCCAATTGGCGCGGGTCTTTATGGAGCAACATGCGCCAACTGGCGCGACTGTCAAAAGAAAAAACACGCCAGCCGCGTTTACTGACCCAAAAAATAAATATAACAACCCAGGGTCTGATTCACAGTGCCCAGTAGATAGCAATTTCAAGACTGACCCAGAAAGTTCATTAACTCAGGCAAGCGAGAGAAAACTAATCATGCAAGACAAACTCCAAATAGCTTCTCCCCAGTGGAGTCGCCAAATTGTTGGTAAGCGAGAGAAAACTAATCATGCAAGACAAACTCCAAATAGCTTCTCCCCAGTGGAGTCGCCAAATTGTTGGTCAGGTAAATCCCCTCTACGGACAGAGGCGATCCCACTAGCTTAAAACAGAACTAGACACAATCAATCCACGCTGCCACGCAAGTTCCTAGTTGTACATTAAAGGTGAATTAAGAAAACCAACCTGGAATCCAACGCTATAGTCGAAGCAGAGTTGGTGTTCCCGCTCCCTCGCTCCGGCAGGTCACAATCCTTGCGATCCTTGCAAACGGACACCTGCACATGCAAAGGAAGAAACAGATACAAGCATAAAATCCACCAAGGCACAACTATATTTCAGTCAGAAAGGAAATAAATCAACATCACTATAATAGACAATGAGATTGGAACTATAATAACAGTCGCTCATTAATTAATAATAGACAGGAAAAGTTACAACCAAGGTTCTGACGTTGAACCTTTCCCCTGGCTGGGCGAGCAGCTATATGCCTTGCAGTAGACTTCCTCTCTCTCGGACTCCCGGCAGCATAACCTCTCTAGCATTACTCCAACAACTCAAGAACTCAAAACTACAGCACTTCGGAACTCATAAACTTGGAACTCATAAACTTGGAACTCATAAACTTGGAACTCATAAACTTGGAACTAGCTTGTCTAATGCATGAGGACAGGCTTTTATAGATGAAGAAGGGAGAAAGATTCAATGCACCAGGACACCCATTATGGAATGGCAACATCCATGAAAAGCTACTGCGGATAGATATGATGACTCTCGAGCTTTATCAGATGGATTTTTCCCTCAAAGGACTTCATGATCTGGGAGGAAAAACCATACAATCGTGCTTTTGGCAAAAAACATTACTAAACTCGACTGGCGCGGGCATTGTTCTAAGACAGAGCGCCAATGGGCGCGCCCCTTTTTGAGGATCTGAGTTATTGGCGTGGGTCAAACATTGGGTACCTGCGCCAATGGGAAAAGGGCACTTTTCAGGGATAATTTGCAGAAGGTGTCTTGAGGGAACATGAAGTACATACTCAGGGGAACATAGTGCAAGTGTTTTTAGGCTATGTCACTGCTCATAGGTCCCGAAATGCATCCTCTAATGTACTGGAATCGGGGCGATAGGGACGGTGACCAACGGTGACAAATTACTGTGTAACAAATGCCCCATTGAAACTGTTAATTTTTCTTTGGGCTATATTGTTCTTTTCTTTGATAATTTAATTTCATTATTTCCATATTGAAATTCATTTCATAGCATGATATCATTATTTATATTTACATCATTAATCAATAACATATTCAATTATGTAGAAATAACAATATCATTGTCATAAATGCATCAAAACATAAAGTAAGAATATAAGAAAAGCATTCGCACATAGAGACACCAGGATTGGTTGAAGACCAGGGAAAAACCCATTATGGGAAAAACCCTTTCAAATTATTCTTCTTATTAGATTGTCATTGAATGATTCATAAAAATATAGTACAATGATTCATATCTTCATCAATTAACCTATCTAGTAAAATAAAATAAACAATATCCATGAGATGAACCCAACAATGTTAATACTCAACACCCTGCATCAGAAGCGTGAAATCAACTGTCATTCTTTGCGGTCAACTATCGAACCTTGCAGTCAACGAGCGAAACTTTGGTCAAGAGAAAAATGCAACTTTAGAGGGCCATTCGCAGGGAGGAAGTTGGAATGCAAGCGACTGAGAGCTTTCAATCACTCCCTTGGTCCTTCAAGCTAGCAACCAGTCAAATTTGTCATTTGGTAAGCTTGTGACATAGAAACAAAACTCGAGAAAAATATGCGTGAGCTTTGGACCCTATAATTTCACCTTCGTGCAAACCCATTTCTTTGCAGACCTAACTTAGACCTATGCGATCCAAAAAAAGGAAGAGAATATAAGAATGATCCATGATGATGTCTAGATGAGGTAGAGATCACTTGTATTTATAGTCTTCCAAGGGTGACCAATTTTCTTTAGGGTTGACCTAATAAAATATGCACATGTGGGCTCATAATTCAAAAATATACTTTGCCTTGTCCAAATTTGATGATGTTTAGGTCGATTTTGGTCCTCTTGAGAAGAGGAATTTAATAAAATCATCATATTCATCAAATGAGCTTTCCAAAGTGGAATTTGGTCATAGTTTCCAATTTTAACACTCCCTCTCAACTAGGGAGAATTCCCCCTACACCATGTCATGTGTATCCTATAATCCAATCATATCCAATATCAAGTATCTCATCATCACATATCATCATTCTTCATCTCAATTCATCTCTTTCTTATTCTTGCTTACCTCTTGATTTTCCATGCTCATATGTTGAACCTTCTCAAATCTAAAAGAAGATTCATTTGACATTGGAGGGGAGCCTAGGCTACCACCCTCTATTCATTGGGGAGCCACTGCTACCACCAAGAATCAAATCTAGTTGGGATCCCAATGCTACCACCCAAGAAACATAAGCGGGGAGCCAAATCTATAACCGACATCAACATTGGAGAGTCTTGCTCAATCCGGAACAACATCAGGGAGCACATCTCAACTTGAAACCATATTGGGGAGCTCAGTCTCAAGCCAAAATATCATGGGGGAGTAAAACATCTCCAACCCCATATCGAACAATAGGTGATACAGGGGAGTAAATCTCAACCCATCCTATTTCCTACCGATATTCCCAATAATGACCCTCAAGAGTCATGTGGTAGAACACTTGCAACATAATCCGAGCTTGGGCTTGATAACCCACTTACCAAAAGGTAAGGATCACATGCCCCAAGCCTCCTTAACCCTTTGTCTAGACAGGAGGGACAATCCAACCGAGCCCGACTTGTGGGTATGATGCCAACTAAGGTATGATATGCAAATACCAAGATAAGGGAGCAACATATCCAACCCTAGGGGTAACAGATAGGGGTGATACCCTATTTTCTATAGATCCCTCAACCCCAGGAGCCCTCCATCTCAATTCCACACCAACTCAGTGTCCTCAATCAACGATGCTCTCTATAGATCATAAATATATCATCTTGCTCATATTTGGTAATCATTATGTCTCAATAGAAGCAATCTCATGTCCACACAGGACATCAAGTTAAATATTATATTAGAGCAAAAATATACATATCACAAAAATGATATGATAGTCATCCTCCCTCTTATGGAGGTAGCAACCACAAGCCTAAGCTTGTCTCATACAACAACATTGACTGAAGATATCTGCCAATCATATCCCACTCATGATGATAAAAATTGGCATGTCCGGTTCTTTCGGGGGGTAGATCCATAAAGATCTACTTATCCCAATAACAAAGAAACCTGACCTAAATGATCCTGTATTAAGGGCTAAATTAGCGAATCCATTCCCGGGCCTTGTACACACTGCCCGTCACACTATGGGAGCTAGCCATGCCCCAAGTAGTTACCTTAACCGCAAGGAGGGGGATGCCGAAGGCTGGGCTAGTGACTGGAGTGAAGTCGTAACAAGGTAGCCGTACTGGAAGGTGCGACTGGATCACCATTCAGTGGCATATCATAGTGAAACACTTTCAGACACAGTCCGAAAGTACCCCACTTATGATAAAGAGATGTATTCCATTGTGCAGGCTTGCCGACAATGGAAGCATTACATTTTGGGAAGGAAATGGTCATCCACATAGGCTTCCGTCCCCTGCAGTTCATACAGACCCAAGGGAAATTGCAAAATGATCGCCATCAGAAGTGGTCTACATACCTGCAACAGTTCCACTTGAATATCAAGTATAAGAACGGCAGCACCAATAATGTTGCAGATTGCCTCAGTCGACCACCAATCATGGCATTAACCACCGTGCTCAACTCTTGTGGGCACAAGACTTCTGATTGGCCACTTCTCTACAAAAGCGACCCAGAATTCAGCCACACATACTAGACACTCTTGGAGGGTCGGCATGTTCAAGATTTTCACCTCCAGGATGCCCTGTTATGCCACCTGGGTCAGCTTTGTGTTCCTTCAAGCAAGGGATGGTTAGATATGAGTTTCAGTGGCCTAAGGAGTCATGGTAGCCAACATACCCTTTTCCCGCATTAAAATAATATTTTAATTGAAATAAAAGAGGGAAAAGTGCTCCATGATTAAAATGATAATAAAATAGAAGGTTTTAGAGGAGTCCATGAAATCTATAAAAGAGGAGGAGGAGACCATTGGAGAACATCTTGGATTGAGTATTGTTTCTGGTATGAGAGGTTGAGAACCCTGTTCTCTACTCCATTGGTAGCCCCAGGACGAAAACCCTCGAGTGATTTAGAGAGTTTGGGCGAGCACCCATCTCCCCTTGGTGGATTCATTCAGAATCCATAGGTGTAGAGATTGTTTCTTTGTTTCAGTTTGGGGACAGGAGGGTCATTCCCAGCTATTGTATTGGCATCTATCTATATATAATAAAGCTAGATTTTGGTTGCTGCATTTCTCATTGTTTCTCATGTTGTGATCTTTAAATGAGATTTTGTGCATTGTTGGGAGGAACATCAAAGGTCTACAGCCAGTTGGAAGCTTAACATATAAGTTCTATTGTATCTTAAAAAAGACTACATGCAATGCCATGCACGTATTTTAGGGGAAGTCATCCAAGCCAATTAGTGTCCAATATGAGTTAAGAAAACATAATTAATTACAAAAAGTCTTTCGGTAGAAATACAATAACATAATTTTTTGGTCGTAATTTCTGAATTCAAGCTTCTGTGATCCATAATGAATTACGAAAAGTATTTCGGTAGAAATCACATAACATAATTTTTTGGCCGACGCGTTTCGAACCAACTAGTGTGGTTCATCATCAGGACTAGATGAAGAGGCAGACCATGGCAACGGATTAAATAGAGAGCAATGTAGAGACCAAAATTTCAAATAACGACTATTTTTGAAAAATAATATTTAATTAGTACAAGAATTTACGTTTTAATGAAGTAGAGGTGCATAGGGGAGGCCTGTATGATTGAAGACGATTACGAAACATCGTTACAGGTAGATTTTATTAGTGTAGGGGAGTAACTCGAAATGTTTGCCAATTTTTTTGAATATTCATTAATTTCATAAGTCATCCACCTAATCTACAGGACAAGGTTTCCAATTTAGGTGCTCACTTTCCAAGTTGTACATATGTCAAGGGATAAATTCTCTAGTGATGCACTCTACATTCATGGGCTTGAATTGTTAGATAGTCCACATTGTCCAAGATGAACTTATAGTGCACCAATATTGTTACTCAACATATATGCTCCAATCGGTTATAATACTTACTTGGTCAAATATCCTTGATGCCAAAATTCCTTATTTGGTTTCCCAAGTTAATCTACAAAGGGAATGTTGTTGATGTGTTGGACATTTTTTATTTTTTTTGCCAAGGAAATCTTAAGGTGGATGTTGTTGAGTTGTTGGCTCTGCCTAATATATGATCATAATGGAGATATGCTAATTGTCTCCACGTTATTACCTTTTGGAGAGGTGTTGGCTAAGCTTGGCGTAAGGCTATGGAACACATTAGTGTTAGTGGGCACGCACTAACACTAATGTGGTCCATAGCCTTAAACTAAGGGTGTCTAATGAACGACATCCAAGATCCTTAACAACCCTTGCCAACTAACACCAATGTCGTCCACAACCTTAAACTGAGGGTGTCTAAGTAATGACATCCAAGGGTCATTGCGATATGCAAGATAAAGTCAAGTGCTCACTCCCCAAGGTGTACACATGTCAAGAGATCAATCCTCAAGTGTTACACTCTCCAGACATTGGTTCCAAGTGTCTAGCATTGATCATTGCAAGAATCCTGGAAATGTGCCTTAGACAAAAAATTAATTATTGGGGATATGACATCAAAGCCTAGAACATTATGTCTTTTCTAGGGTTTTATTGTAAAATCCCTGACCCCATCCACCCTTGCAACGACACAATTATAAAATGTAACACCCCTACTCGAACCCCGTATTGTAAATTCGATGCACCCTCTAAACTTAGGTTGGTGAGCCGAAACATAGTAATTAGGCTGGTGAGTTCAGACTTACTTTTTGGGGCAGTGTGCCTATGTGTGTATATGCTTTGGGGCCAATGTGCCCAAGTGTATATTTTCTTATATGCTATGAGGCTAGAAAACCTGATGTTGTATATGTCTTTAACTTTTGTGTATTAATTAACACGTAACAGTTGCAGACCAAATTCAACAAAAAGAGAAGATGAATATAAATGGGGGCCCAAGACTCCATGGGAATATAAATGGGGTTGAAATGATTCCATAGCCCGAGGGACTGTGGGTGCGGAGAAGGGTGCACACTGCTTGGGTGTAGATGGATTGGGGATGTGAAACTGGAGGTTCGAGGCTTCTATGGTTTGGTATTAGGCCCTGGAGGATACCTGTAAGGCTCAGAAATTAGCTAGAAGTCTTGAAGTCATAGGAATCTGAGAACATCAATGTTCGGAGGAGTAACACACCCTAGAGGTGCTGGCATAGCTTGAGGGTCTGCAAGTGTAGAGAAGGACGTGGACTGCTTGGGTGCATTTTGATGGGGGGCATGATCCTATGGAGTTGTTACCCAATGGATTCAAAGTCGAATTGGAAGCTTAACAAATAAGTTCTGCTATATCTTAAACAATACTACATGCCAAGCCATGCAAGGTGTTTAGGGAAGTCATGCAAGTTAGTTAGTGTCCAATGTCAACTAAGAAAACAAAATTAACACAGGAAGTTAAATTTTAAATAGTGTAGGGGAGTAAATCGAAATGTTTTCCAATTTTTTCGAATATTTTTAATTTTTTGAGTCATCCACCTAATCTAAAAGATAAGGTATCCAATGTATGCACTCACTTTCCAAGTTGTACACATGTCAAGAGATAAATTCTCCAGTGATGTGCTCTACATTTGTGGGCTTGAATTGTTAGATATTCCACATTTTCCATGATGAACTTATAGTGCACCAATGTTGTTACTCAACATATATGCTCCAATCGCATATAATACTTGGTCAAATATCCTTTATGCCAAAATTACTTATTTGGTTTCCCAAGTTAATCTACAAGGGGAATGTTGTTGTTGTGTTGGCCATTTTTTGTTTTTGTTCCCAAGGAAATCTTAAGGTGGATGTTATTAAGTTGTTGGATTTTCCTAACATATGATCATAATGGAAATATGCTAATTGTTTCCACCTTACTACCCTTTGGAGAGGGGTCGTCTAAGCTTGACATAGGGCTTCTATGGCTCTGGGATGTCATTCATTAGACACCCTTAGTTTAAGGCTATGGAACACATCAAAGCCTAGAACATGATATCTTCTCTAGTGTTTTATTGTAAAAATCCGTAGCCCCATCTACCCTTGCAATGACACAATTATAAATTGTAACACCCCTAGTCGAACCCCATATTATAAATGACATGTACATGTGAAACCTAGCTTGGTGAGATGGAACATATTAATTAGGCTAGTGAGTTGACACTTACTTTTTGGGGTGGTGTGCCTATGTGTATGTGAGTATATGCTTTGGGGCAAATTTTACCATGTATATAACCTCTTATATGCTATGAGGCTAGAGAACCTGATGTTTTAAATGTGTTTAAATTGTGTGTATTAATAAACACATAATGGTTGCAGACCAAATTCGACGAAAAGTTGTGGGAACTATGAAGGGTTACCCAGTTAGCCAACAGGGTTGGATACCCAGGATGGCGGTAGGAACTCTTGGAGCTTCAGTGCTAAGAACATATATGTTTGGCCTAGTTGGGCACTCTGGAAATGGTTGCATAGCCCAAGGGACTGCAGGTGCATAGAATAGTGTACATTGCTTGTGTGTAGGCTGATAGGGGATGTGAAACTGGAGTTTGGAGGCTTCTAGGGTTTGATATTAGGGCCTGGAGCATACCTGGAAAGCTCGGAAATTAGCTAGAAGTCCTGAAGTCACAGGACTCTGAGAACGTCTATGTCCGACCGAGTAAGATGCCCTAGAGGTGGTGGTATAGCTTGAGGGTCTGCAAGTGTAGAGAAGGGCATGCACTACTCGGGTGCAGTTTGATTGGGGGCGTGAGACTATATGTTGGAGCTTTCTAGGGTTTGGTACTTTGGTCGGTTGATGGTACCACATGCATACCCGTATTTGGTGGAGTTGTTACCCGGTGGAAGTGAAATCGCAGCTCGGGGGTGATCCACTATTGATAGGAAATGAACAATGTGGTCTATTGTTGGGAGGAACATCAAAGGTGTTTAGCCAGTTGGAAGATTAATAGATAAGTTCTATTGTATCTTAAGGAAGACTACATTCCATGTCATGAAAAGTGTTTAGGGGAAGTAATGCATGATAGTTCATGTACAATGTGAGCTAAGAAAACAAAATTAGTACAAGAAGTTAACTTTCAACGAAGTAGAGGTGCATAGGGGAGGCCTGTATGACTAAAGATAATTACAAAAAAGTCTTACAGGTGGATCTTTGTAATGTCCCTTCCTAATTATTTTCCCAAGGTGAGAAGAAACCATTTTTGGCAATTTTGTTATTTTTGGCTTAATGCATTTTTTATGAAATAAGTTAGGAGAAAGCTGGTCGATGTTCTTTTTTTTGGATTGTGGGGGCCATTCACCCACCTAAAATATGCACCCCTTGGAGGCAGCTAGGTTTTCCTAGCTTGGGGGTCGTAACATTTGATGGGACCCACATCGAGCCCAAGGGAGCAAGAATAAATAGAAGGGAGTCTTTGATGGACTTCGAGTACCACCCTAGGAGAGCTTTGGTTTGGGGAAATTCCAACCAGTTAGGGAGATAGTAAAATAATTAATATTTTTAATGGGTTCCTAAGTATAAACTTAGGAAAATTAAGATATTAATGGGTATTAATATAACACTGGGTTAGAATGTTCTAAAAGACACGGATCAAGCCAAATGTAATATGAGCTGTTGATTAGAGATTTAATATTAGTCGTTTGGCCAGCACAGACACTATTTGGGAGCAACAGGGATGCAGTGGGAGAGTTTGCATGTTGGGTGGAGCAGTAGAGCCAGGGAATTCAGATGTGAAGGTCGTTGGAGGTATTCTCATCGAGCATCCACTTCGGAAAGGAGAAATTAACGCAGGAAGGCAAACCAGATACTCAGGTCGCACTGCTAATCAAAGGGACTACGTCATCCTCACCCAGTACTGCGCAGTCACTAGTAGGGGTCACTTAGAAAGAAGCTTAACCAGAGGATTGGGGAGCTGGGATGTGAAGAAATTGTTGGGAGGCCAATTTGGGGAGGTCGAAATTGGCAGATCAAAACCAGGGAAAACCCTTTCTGGGTTTTTTTGGGTTTTTGGAAAGGAGTACATCCCCAAAATTGCAAAAATTGATGGGTTGTTCTGAGGGGGTAAATGAGAACATGAAGTCAGCCAGAAGTGTAGATTTGAGGGGACAACGCAGTTCTCTCGGGAGCAACAAATTCACAGCAGCTAGGTACTTTTGTATTGATCACCTGAGGCTTGTAGTTTGCCTTGTGCAAGCCCAGGTGCACCTCATCCAACTTCTATTGTACTCCAAAGAAAAAATGAGCCAGTTGGGTGTTTGATGAGAAATTTATGTTCCTGTGTTCAGTACTGAATAAAATTTTATTGTGAATTTTATTACTTGTCTTTGTTATCACTGCAAATCTTCCATTAAGAATATTACAATTTTATTGGTGTAGGGGAGTAAATCGAAATGTTTGCCAATTTTTTGAATATTCTTTAATTTCTTGAGTCATCCACCTAGTCTGCAAGATAAGGTATCCAATTTAAGCGCTCACTTTCCAAGTTGCACACATGTCAAGAGATAAATTCTCTAGTGATGCGCTCTACATTCATGGGCTTGAAATCTTAGACAACCCACATTGTCACGGATGAACTTATAGTGCACCAATGTCGTTACTCAACGTATATGCTCCAATAGGATATAGTACTTGGTGAAATATCCTTTATGCCAAAATTCCTTATTTGGTTTCCCAAGTAAATATTCAAGGGGAATGTTGTTGATGTATTTGCCATTTTTTGTTTTGTTGCCAAAGAAATCTTAAGGTGGATGTTGTTGAGTTGTTGGCTCTACCTAACATATGATCATAATGAAGATATTCTAATTGTTGCCACCTTATCACCTTTTGGAGAGAGGTTGAAAAGCTTGACATAGGGCTTCTATGGATCTTGGATGTAATTCATTAGACACCCTTAGTTTAAGGCTATGGAACACATTAGTTTTAGTGGGCGCCCATTAATGCTAATGTGGTCCATAGCCTTAAACTAAGGGAGTCTAATGAATGACATCCAAGAGCTGTAACAACCCTCACTAACTAACACTAATTTCGTCCATAGCCTTAAACTAAGGGTGTTTAATTAATTAAATCCAAGGGTCATTGTGACATAGAAGATAAAATCAAGTTCTCACCCTCCAAGGTGTACACATGTCAAGGAATCGATCCGCAAGTGTTGCACTCTCTAAGCATTGGTTCCAAGTTCCAAGCACTGATCATCGCTAGGATCCTCGAAATGTGCCTTAGAAAAAAATTTAATTATTTGGGATACAACATCAAAGCCTAGAAAATCATATCTTCTCTAGGGTTTTATTGTAAAAATCCCTAGCCCCATCCACCCTTGCAACAACACAATTATAAAATCTAACAACCCTAGTCGAACCCCGTATTGTAAATGCCATATACATGCAAAACTTAGGTTTGTGAGCTAGAACATATTAATTAGGCCGGTGAGTTCAGACTTACATTTTGGGGCGGTGTGCCTGTGTGTATGGGTGTATATGCTTTGGGGCCAGTATGCACATGTGTATATTCTCAGAAAAAGGTCATGCACTTAAAAGAAAGTTGTGGGAACTATGAAGGGTTAGCCAGTTAGCCAACAGGGTTGGATACCCAGGATGGTAGTAGGAACTCTTGGAGCTCCAGTGTTAATAACAACTTTGTATGGTTGAGTTGGGCACCTTGGAAGTGGTGGCATAGCCTAAGGGACTGCGGGTGCAGAGAACGGTGGGCATTGCTTGTGTGTAGGCTAATGGGGGATGTGAAACTGGAGGTTGGAGGCTTCCAGGTTTTGATATTGGGGCCTGGAGCATACCTGGAGAGCTCGGAAATTAGCTATAAGTCCCGAAGTCACAGGACTCTGAGAATGTCTTTGTTCAGCCGAGTAATACGCCCTAGAGGTGGTGGCATAGCTTGAGGGTCTGTAAGCGTAGAGAAGTGCGTGAACTTCCATGTGCAGTTTGATGCGACGTGGTGTGAGCCTACTACATGCCATGCCATGCAAGGTGTTTAGGGGAAGTCGTGACTGCCAGTTTGTAACCAATTTGAGTTAACAAAATATGATTAGTAGAAGAAGTTAACTTTTAATGAAGAGGTGCATTGCAGAGGCCCGTATGACTTAAGACAACTACAGAACGTTGTTACATGTAGATTTGATTGGTGTCAGTGAGTAAATCAAAATGTTTGCCAATTTTTTCGAATATTCATTAATTTCTTGAGTCATCCTCCTAATCTCCATGAAGAAAATCGAAGTTAGGTGCTCACATTTCAAGTTGTACACATGTCAAGAGATAAATTCACTAGTGATGCGCTTTACATTCATGGTCTTGAATTGTTAGATAGTCCACATTTTCCAAGATGACCTTATAGTGCACCAATGTTGTTACTCAACATATATGCTCCAATCGCATATACTACTCACTTGATCAAATATCCTTTATGCCAAAATTCTTGATTTGGTTTCCCAAGTTAATTTTAATGGAGAATGTTATTAATGTGTTGGCCAATTTTTATTTTTGTTGCCAAGGAAATCTTAAGGTGGATGTTATTGAGTTGTTGGATTTGACCAACATATGATCATAATGGAGATATGCTAATTGTTTCCACCTTACTACCCTTTGGAGAGGGGTTGGCTAAGCTTGACATAGGGCTTCTATGGCTCTTGGATGTCATTCATTACACACCCTTAGTTTAAGGCTATGGACCACATTAGTGTTAGTGGGTGCCCACTAACACTAATGTGGTCCATAGCCTTAAACAAAGGGTGTCAAATGAATGACATCCAAGAGCCATAACAACTGCCCTTTGGAGAGGGGTTGGCTAAGCTTGACATAGGGCTTCTATGGCTCTTGGATGTCATTCATTACACACCCTTAGTTTAAGGTTATGGAACACATTAGTGTTAGTGGGCACCCACTAACACTAATGTGGTCCAGAGCCTTAAACTAAGGGTGTTAAATGAATGACATCCAAGAGCCATAACAACCCTTTCCAACTAACACTAATGTTGTCCATAACCTTAAAATACGGGTGTCTAATTAATGACATCCAAATGTCATTGCGACATACAAGATAAAGTCAAGTGTTCACTCTCCAAGGTGTACACATGTCAAGAGATAAATCCTAAAGTGTTGCACTCTCCAAGCATCGGTTACGAGTGTCAAGCACTGATCATCGCAAGGATCCTGGAAATGTGCGACAGATAAAAAATTAATTACTGGTGATATGACATCAAAGCCTAGAACATCACGTCTTTCGTAGGATTTTATTGTAAAAATCCCTAGCCCCATCCACCCTTGTAATGACTAAATTATAAAATGTAACACCCCTAGTCGAACCCCATATTGTAAATTCCATGTACATATGAAACTTATGTTGGTGAGACATAACATATTAATTAGGCTAGTGAGGTTAGACTTACTATTTGGGGCGGTGTGCCTGTGTGTATGTTTGTATATGCTTCAGGGCTAGTGTGCCCATGTGTATATTCTCTTATATGCTATGAGGCTAGAAAACATGTTGTTGTAAATGTTTTTAACTTGTGCATATTAATAAACACATAACGGTTGCAAACCGAATTTGACAAAAAGAGTATGGGGGGCCAAGACTCCATGGGAATATAAATGGGGCTGATATGATTCCATAGTCATTAAAAAGAGTAGATGAATATAACCAAAGTCAATATAGTGAATTTAGAGAGTGCCAAGTGACAGAAAAAGGTCATCCGCTTAAATGAAACTTGTGGGAACTATGATGGTTAGCCAGTTAGCCAACAGTCTTGGATACCAAAGATGGCAGTAGGAACTCTTGGAGCGCCAGTGCTAAGAATATCTTTGTCTGGCCGAGTTGGGAACCCTGGAAGTGGTGGCATAGCCCGAGAGACTGCGGGTGTGGAGAAGGGTGCACATTGCTTGGGTGTAGGCTGATGGGGGATGTGAAACTGGAGGTTTGAGGATTCTAGGTTTTCATATTAGGGCCTCAAGCATACCTGGAGAGCTCAAAAATTAGCTAGAAGTCCTAAAGTCAAAGGACTTTGAGAACGTCTTTGTGCGGCCTAGTAAGACGCCTTGGAAGTGGTGAAATAGCTTGAGTTTTTGCAAGTGTAGAGAAGGGTGTGCACTACTTGGGTGCAGTTGATGGTGAGCGTGGGCCTATAGGTTGGAGCCTACTAGGGTTTGGTACTTTGGTCGGTTGATGGTACCACATGTGTACCTGTATTTGGCCGAGCTTTTACCCGATGGAGTCGAAGCCCCAGAGCGGGGGTGACCCACTGTTGATAGGAAATAAACAGTGTGGTCTATGGTTGGGAGGAACATCGAAGGTCTACAGCCAATTGGAAGCTTAATAGAAAAGTTCTACTATATCTTAAAGAAGATTACATGCCATGCCATGCAAGGTGTTTAGGAGAAGTGAAGCAAGCAAGTTGTTGTCTAATGTGAGCTGAGAAAACATAATTAGTATAAGAAGTTAACTTTTAATGAAGTAGAGGTTCATTGGGGAGGTTCGTATAAATGAAGACAATTACAAAACGTAGTTACAGGTAGATTTGATTGGTGTAGGGGAGTAAATCAAAATGTTTGCCAATTTTTTCAAATATTCATTAATTTCTTGAGTCATCCACCTAATCTACAAGATAAGGTTTCCAATTTCGGCACTCACTTTCCAAGTTGTACACATGTCAAGAGATAAATTCTCTAGTGTTGCGCTCTACATTCATGGGCTTGAATTGTTAGACAACCCACATTGTGCAAGATGAAGTTACAGTGCACCAATGTCGTTACTCAACATATATTCTCCAATTAGATATAATACTCACCTGGTCAAATATCCTTTATGCCAAAATTCCTTATATCGTTTCCCAAGTTAATCTTCAAGGGGAATGTTGTTGATGTGTTGGCCAATTTTTATTTTTGTTCCCAAGGAAATCTTAAGGTGGATGTTGTTGAGTTTTTGGCTCTGCCTAACATATGATCATAATGGAGATAAGCTAATTGTTTCCACCTTACTACCCTTTGGAGAGGGGTTGTCTAAGCTTGACATAGGGCTTCTATGGCTCTGGGATGTCATTCATTAGACACCCTTAGTTTAAGGCTATAGAACACATTAGTATTAGTGGGCCCCCACTAACACTAATGTGGTCCATAGCCATAAAGTAAGGGTGTCTAATGAATGACATCCAAGAGCCATAACAACACTCGCCAACTAGCACTAGCCCCATCGACCCTTGCAACGACACTATTATTAATCTCACACCTTGAGTCGAACCCAGTATTGTAAATGCCATGTACATGCGAGACATATGTTGGTGACCCGGAACATATTAATTAGGCTGGTGACGAGACTTACTTTTTGGGGCAGTGTGCCTATGTGTATGTGTTTATATGCTTTGTGGCCAATGTGCCCAGGTATATATTTTATTATATGTTATGAGGCTGGAAAACATGATGCTGTAAATGTCTTTAATTATGGCCTATTAATAAACACAAAATAGTTGCAGAGCAAATTCGACCAAAAGAGTATGGAGGGCCAAGAATCCATGGGAATATAAATCGGATTGATATGATTCCATAGTTAATAAAAAGAGCAGATGAATATAACTATAGGTAACTAAGTGACTTTAGAGGGTCCCAAGTGTCAGAAAAAGGTCATGCACTTAAAAGAAGGTTGTGGGATTTATTAAGGGTTAGCCAGTTAGCCAATTGGGTTGGATACCCAGGATGGCAGTAGGAACGCTTGGAATGCCAGTGCTAAGAACATCTTTGTCTGGCCGATTTGGGCAACCTTGAAATGGTGGCATAGCACGAGGGACTACGGGTGTGGAGACGGGTGTGCACTGCTTAGGTATAAGCTAATGGGGGATGTGAAACTAGAAGTTGGAGGCTTCTATGGTTTTTATATTAGGCGTTGGAGGATACTTATAGATCTCGGAAATTAGCTATAAGTCCTGAATTCACAGGACTCTAAGGACATCTATGTTTGGCCGGGTAAGATGCCCTAGAGGTGGTGGCATAGCTTGAGGGTCTGCAAGTGTAGAGAAGGGCGTGCACTACTTGGGTGAAGTTTGATGGGGGCGTGAGCCTATAGGTTGGATCCTGCTAAGGTTTGGTACTTTGGTTGGTTTATGGTACCACATGTGTACCCTTATTTGGCTGAGCTGTTACCCGATGGAGTCAAAGCCCCAGCTCGAGGGTCACCCACTGTTGATAAGAAATGAACAATGTGGTCTATGGTTGGGAGGATCATCAAAGATCTGCAGCCAGTTGGAAGCTTAACATATAAGTTCTACTATATCTTAAAAAGGACTACATGCCATACCATGCAAGGATTTTAGGGAGCATATACACATGCGCAGCCCATGATGGAGGATGAGAAAGCACCCTTGGGGCCAGCCATTGGAGTGGAGTAGAAAGGTGTGCAAGCAATCTCCAGGGAGGTAGCATTTGCGGACACTCTTCCCCAAGACCCTCTGCGTTAGCCCTCTCAGGCACTGTGCAGCATCTGGGACCCTCTGCATCACTCTAGCAGCCTCTACGTGGATGATGCAGTCCCTCTGGCTTCTACGCCGACTCTATTAGGCTTTGTATAGCTTGGACTGGTTGTTGCTCTCACTCTCTATGCTTCTACGTTGGTCTTCCAGTATTGTCTCTGCCTCTCTGCCTCATACTCAATGCACCTCGTTGTTGATAACTGATTCAACTTTGCTTATCAACCCCGCTCTAGCAAAATGAATGATTGATCACTCTGGTGTTTTCTCCAACTAACCCTCAAGTCCCTTCTTATACTTTTCTTGTTGGTCCTTCAACGGCCGAGATTAAATCTCTAATCAACGGCTAAGATTATATTTGGCTTGATCCATGACTTTTGGAACCTTATAACCCAGTTTTATATTAATACCCATTAATATTTTATTTTCCCTAAGTCTAGACTAAGGAAATCCATTAAAAATATTAATTATTTTAATATCTCCCAAACCAGGTACAATCTATCCAAACCACTTCTGGGTCCTGGAGATTTCATGTGCTTTAGCCTCTCCACTAATTTTCATGGCTAGAGCACATCCGATGCTACCATAAATCAATAGTTGATCAGTCACTAGATAACGAAAGATGCTCCAAGCTTATCCTTTTCTCTTTGTCACTATGATAGGGACTGTGTCACCCTCTTAGCTCACCAGCACTCAGTCTGCCCCACAAAAATCTCCAACGTTACCTCTTGGCCCAACCTCAACTCTGCTATCCTCTGCACAGCTAATGAAGCCTTTGTGTATTCCCCTTGGCTCTCTGCATCAACCCTCTGGCCCTCTGCATCACCCATGCTGGCCTCTTCAGCCTCTGTGTAAGTCCCAACTACCTCTATTTTAGCCTCTCCAAGCTCTGTGTTGTCTCTCTGGCACTATCTCTGCCTCTCTGCTATGTATTCTCGGCCTCGTGCTGAATTTCCCCTCGCTGCAACAGATCACTAGCTTGACATGGATCAAGCCAAACCTAATCTTAGTTGTTTATTAGGGACTTAATCTTGGTCAGTGAAGACTCAATAAGAAAAGTATAAGAGGAGGCTTAAGGGTCAGTTGGAGATACACCAAATTTATCAATCAGTTCAATTTTTTGGACCAAGGTTTTGTTGAGAGAATCGAGCTAGTGATCTATTGTAGCGAGGTGCAGTTCGGTACGAGGTTGAGAATACATGACAAAGAGGCTGAGATAGTGCTAGAGAGACAGCACAGAGCTTGGGAAGGCCGACGCAAAGGCATCTGGGAGCTACGCAGAGGCTGAGGAGGCCAACGTGGGTGATGCAGAGGGCCACATGGCTAAGGCAAAGAGCCTAGAGGCTGAAGCAGAGGCATCAATAGCTGCACAGAGGATAACAGAGTTGACGCAGGGCCAAGAGGCAATGCTAGGTGATTTTCGTAGGGTAGACTAAGTGTTGGTAAGCTAGGAAGTGTGACATAGTTCCTGCAGAGTGATGCAGAGAAGTAGAGAATCTTGGAGAAGCTTTTGTTGTCAAACAAAGAGTTGTCGTAGTTGTTGTGGGATCATTCATCCGATGATTGATCAGCTAAATATCTATCTTCGAGGAGAGGTATTACTGCCGAGGAAATTCTCTGTTGGGTGAGCCATTTCTGGCACCCTAGTTGTATCCAGAAACTGCATAATAATAAAACCCTCATATTTGCTACACTGGTTTTCCCACATTGGGTTTTTTCGGGGACGATTTTCCACAAATAACGGTGTCCCTTGTGTGTTTGTCTCAGTTATTTCATTTGCTGATATGTATATGTGGTAAGGATGCATTTGAGTTTATTTTCGATATTTATATTTATAAATAACTTGTTAACAAGAAGAACAAGTAGGAAAAGATAAAACAGATAATGTAGTAGGGATTTCTGACGTGTCAGACTTAGAAATTTCAACATGGTATCAGAGCAGTGCAGATGACAGGAGGACTGAAGGCACCAGCAGTAATCTGAAGTATTTGTAGCAGTAACAGCGGTCCCAAGAGACAACGTTGTTCCAGAGCAGAAGCAGCAGAGAAGAAGTGACGCAGAGGGCCTGCGTCATCATTTCGAGCCAGGAGGAGGGTCAATGCAGAGGAAGAGAGGGGTAGATCAGACCTACGCAGTGCCCAATCATCTTTCTCAGCCATGAAGGATCGACGCTGTGGCCAGGAGGTGCAAATTATACCATTGTCGGGATTGCGCAGAGCGTGAAAGGCTCAGTTTCTTCAGTTGACGATGCTTGGGGAGCTGTGGGCAGATTGTGATTGAGAAGCTGCTGGGGTGTTGTTTCTGTCGATGTAGAACAGTACCTAAGGAGACAGAACCAAGGTAGAGGGAGTCACCACCTTAACAGATTTCTAGCCAAGAAATCCAGATCTGACTTGCAGTTGTAAGGAGGATTGGAGCGGAGTGGTTCGACACCTGGCCAAAGGATTTCCAGGAGGGAAATCAGGACTTAGAGGGAGATTTCTAGGAGGGAATTCAAATCTCAGAGGGAGTCCAGAAGAGGAGCTAAAATGGCAGTGAACGGACTGAGGAATCAGGACAGGTTGGACGAGGCTTCCAACTTTGTCATCTGGAAGTCCAGGATCTTGGCTATCCTAGATTAACATCGCATCAAGGACTTTTCCTTGAGAACCATGGCTATCCCGATTGACCCAGCTAAGAATGAGAAATATTAGGATGCAATGGTGAGGGTGAAGTGCATGATCCTAGACAGGGTCAAAGATCATGTCACACCACATATTGCTGAAAAGAACACAACAAAGGAGATGTGCGATACTTTGACAACCTTGTGTCAGGGCACTTTCGTGCAGTGGAAGATGCTATTGGAGAATTATTTACAGTCATATCAGATGCAGAAGGGAGACCAAATATATCCATTCCTTCTCAAGTTGCATGAAATCCACGACCAACTCACTTCCATAGGGTCTACACCAGATCCAGAATTTATGGCTAGGACTACCCAAAAAGTAGTTTCTGAGGAGTGGGAGACATTTGTCCAAAGTATTTTGGGTAGGGACACTCTTCCAGGATGGGAGGAGATGTGGCAGATGACCAAGGTGGGGAGTAGTGGCAAGGGAGGTCAAATCAAGAAAGAGGAGGAGGAGGATACGACTCTAGCATTTGCAGGGTAGCAGGGGAAGAGGAACAAGAAGGATATCTCCAAGGTGAAGTGCTTCCATTGTGGGGAGCTGGGACATTATGCATCACAGTGTCGTAGGAAGAAAAATAAGGGAGAGGCTTCTAACTCTAAGTTAATTCCAGCTAAGGTAGATAAAGAGGTCGAGACTGATGATGGCTATGCCATGAGTGCTCATGCACCTCTAGACAAGAGGTGGAAAGACATCGAGTTGTAGTCAGGAGGACTACATACTAGGGGTAGTGTAGTGTCCTATCTAGGGTGCTAGATTAGGCTATATTTATTATCGACCAGGATCAGTAAACTTCGAGGCATGCGTCTACAATCTATAGACATAAAGGATTCCTAACTAAGTGTTCATGATGGTAGGTTACAGAACTTCTTTACGGAAGGTTGAGGTATGCTCCCTATCACTTGGACACTCAGGTCACTCAATTCATCTACCTATTCTAAAAACACTGTGTATTACTTAAACCAAGATTTCAATCCCCTTACGAGGATGCTGTGCATAAAACCCTGTTCAGTGAACACTCAACATTCAATGTTTATCATTCATGAAAGATTGAAACATACTAAAATCATAAGCACACTTAAAATTCAAATATATGAGAAACAGGGTTCATGAAGATGCTCTTAAAAATAACGAAAGATCAGATCCCTTATAGGATACAATTCAACGATCTCAGGGATGAATCCTTCAAGCTACCATCATAAACATTACTCATATGAATTTCTAATTAAATCAACGAAAGCATAAACTGAACTCTAATCACTGTGCATACTATTGAATATTCAGAAGTTGCAAATGAAATGAAATGATAGTATACCCGTTCCACGCAGGGCCCATACGCGTTTCAAAGGTATACTGGACTGTGCTCAAGCAACTATCGAATCAACGCAACAATGAAATCGTGACTGCAACCGTGTTTTTGGTATTAAGTTCAAAAGCTCTATTTTCAAAATGATACAATGATAACAACCAACCAACAACACATAACTGCGTTTACATATGTTTTACAACGTTTACATTTCGGAATGAATGTACATTCGTGATGCGGCTGTTGCCGCTTTTGCTATGGCATAGTTTTTAAGTTGTTTCCATTATGAACCGATTCCAAAAAGGAACAAAACTAAATCGGTTTAGAACCCTATGCTGTTGCTACTTTTGTCGCCAACATGCTGTGCTTTGACCATCATTGACCGCGCATTCAGGAGTGTTGGTTCTGCTGGAGGACAGGTGTTCGTCCATGCTTGTACATTCTATTTTTCATCCCTACCCTTTGCTCTAGCTTAGCTGTCATGCCATATGTCAAACAATAAACCAATTACAAGATGTTGCAACTTCCTGTAGTCTTTTTATTAAAAATCCCTAATTTTTTAACATAAAACTCATAAATCAATTCTAATGCATTTAACAACTATAATACTGTTAACTAATCAATTTCAAGGGGTCTAAGAGATGTATGAAGGAAAAAGGTAGGCAAACGATGTGTTTCAAGAGGAAAAAGGAGGTCAAGGAATGGTACCAACATCTCTCCCTGACTTAATGAATTAGCATGACCTCATGCTAACCCCGATGTGCTTCCTCTGAACTCTGTCCCTGCCTGTACCTTTGCTGCCTTCAACAATGTATCCACATTCTTCTTCACCTGGGCATCTTTCTGACCATGGAGCTCATGCTTTAAACTCTTGTAATTTTCCTTGACGACCTTCTTTTGGTTATACCATTTAGTGGCCCACTTACAAATATCTGTTTGTTCAGCTTCAAGTTCCTTAATTTGTTCCCTTAACTTTTCATTTTTCTGTTGAGTCTCTTTACTCTGTGCTTTGAGCATTTCATTTTCTTTCTTGATAACTTTTTCCAGCATATTGGCCTCCATTAGTTCTTCCTTTAACTTCTCAATTTGCTTCTCCAGTTTCTTCTGTTTCTTTATGGCAGGTGGTGAATTTTTTTCTTGCCTGTTATTGCTTTCAACCTCCATCTCAGCTCCTGGTCCAGGTTGTGAGTGGGCACTACTTTCAATATCCATCGGCATAGGTGCATTTGGTTTAGGCTGGTCTTCTTGTAGCTGGGCCTTTGATGTTCTCCTGGTTCTTCTTGAATAGGTGGTAAAATTTTTATCTTGCTCTGCTTCCCGAGCATCCTCTTTTCTCATTTTCCTCGTCCTTATACTGCTAACAAGTGGAGGTACCTTGCTTGCTTTGTGTATAGGAATCTCTTCATCGATATCATTCATAAATCCTGAGTTTTCCTGTGGTTCTTCCTTGTCCTCTTCGTCTTTAATTTGGTTAGCAACCAAGAACTCCTTCCACGTTTTCCCTCTTCTCTGTAATTCATACTCAATAAGAATTCTAATTAGCCCAAAGTGATATAAGCTCTTGTCTTCATTACCTTTCTACTTTTGGATGGTCTTCGACATTTTGGTTAGGCTTTGCAAGAGGAAGTATGGCAGACTGATAACACACTGCCCTTTCAAATGTAACAGTAACTTGATATGGTACAAGTAAAAAATACTGTAGCAGCCTTCACAAGTTACAAACTTTTGGATTATATAGATCATCTCGTCCCAGGGATGCACCAGCCAACTCCTTGGGACGCCTTTCTTCCAATTAACGGATGAAACCCTGGATCTGGACATAAATTGAGTCCATGATTTCTCTTTAAATTGCTTTGTATTGAAGTACTTCTCCCCTTCTGGGCTGATCCCTAGGGCTTGAGCTATGGTGTCTTCCAAAACTCTGAATGAAAAATTACCTATAAGAGCTTTCTCTCCGTTGAATGTAAAAGCGAACTGTTTGGTGACCTCTTCATTACTTCCACGAAATTTCTCTAAAAAGGGCAGCCACTGTATTTCTTTAAGAATTGAAATACAATCTTCGTGATACTGGGAACTATCGAATATGCTTGGTTAGACCCTATTGGTCATTTTGGCCGAGAGTTGTGCTCTAAATCTTCTTTGTTTATGTCCTGCAAATTCAACAAAGAAGTTTTGATTTGTTACCTTTTGTCTTCCACCCCAATACTGCTGACCTGGTGGCGTCCTCGGCTCTTTAACACTAGCTCCTTTAGTAACTCAAGCGATGCTCGATTGGCTGTCTTGTAATGGAGGTCGAACCCAATTAACTACATTTTCCTTTCGTGGCGCTTGCTACTTTCAGTCTTTACTGTTGAAGTCACAGGAGTCGAATGCTAACATAGAACAACTGAAAATGATAATGAAATAACCGGCTTAACTCAATTCATAACATATTCATCTTTTGAAACAGAGGAATGGCTGTACTGGTCGTATGGATGCCATCATAGAAGCGCTAGAAGCATATATGAAGTACTGGGATATGATTTCAGGTAGTCGTTTGCATCATTTGGCTTCATCGGGTGGTTAAATCATAATTCGGCCGTTTCAAACATAATGAACAAGCCCGCATGACATTTGGTTTCCAAACAATTCACCACGTGTCCTGCTTCTGTTGGTACCTGGCCAAATAGAAATGTTGGGATGGCTGTAGGGTCTAATTGGTTGGTAACAGAGATTGAAAAGGTGATATGACAGGGGATTAACAAAATCATATAAGTATGAGATGGGTTGGAGTATTGGAAGATGATAGGGATTAACAATAGGATAAGGAGTGATAGGTATGGAGGTGTCTCTGAAATTGATCGCAGCAGTCACAGTTATTAAATTTAACATTAAAAATTAATCTAAGAATTTAAATGTTAAGAATAAGGAATACATTACACTTTTGTTGGTTGTTCAAGCGTTGCATTGGCATGCTAGGTAGGACTAGTCTCTTTTGACTATTCTTTGCTGTTCATAATATGTCCCCTGAGATAGATTCGAATGCAACAGGTCCCTCTGAGATCTTGAAAATGTTCATGTAGCTTCTTTGAAATCCGGAAAAAGAATTATATGTATACAGGTTCCTTGATCTTTGGTATTTGATGAAGTCTTGGTGCCCAGCAACCTGTGGATCCTTGTTGAAACTTGATGAAGCTTTGTTGAAGTAATCTTGAAGTAACAGTCTCTTAACAGGTCCCTTTTATGTGTCTTAAACAGGTCCCATTACTGCTGGTGTTGGTAACATGGTCTTCTGGACAGAACAGGTCCCCCTGCATAATGTTTTTAACCAGGTCCCTCTGAGATAAAACAATGACAAAACAACTTCTTTATTGAAATCTGGAGTGTTGAAACAAACTTCTTTGGAAATTTACAGTGAGGAGATGAGATAAGAAATCTTTAAGAATTTACAATGGAGAGATAAGAAAACAAAATGATGATGCTTCTCTCCCCCACTAAAGTTTTGACTTGTCCTCAAGTCATTATTCAGTTGATAAATCAAACAGGAAACAAAAGAAAAGGAATTCTTACCCGCCAACGAATTGGTTTTCAAGTAAGAATTCGGGGTTAGAGTGTGCCAGAGTCTGGTTTTCACATCTAACCCATTTTTATTATTTTTTTGTTGTGTTTGTTTTTTTCTTTTTTTTTAGATTTTGTTTTGTTTTTTTTTCTAAATTTCTTTTGAATTTATAAATTGAAATGAAATGAACTAAGGCAGAGATACTGCAGCTGAAGGCTGTAGTATCTCAACCTCTCTTTGTTGAGATACTGTTTGGAGAAAATTTTGCTTGCTGATGGGCTTAGTGTAAAGTTTCAGGCGATGACCGTTGACAGTAAAGGAATGACCTTCTCCATCAATAGTTTTGAGCTTGACTGAACCATTGTCGTAAGCCTGAATAATTTGGTATGGGCCCATCCAATGTGTGGTAAACTTGTCTTTATGATCTCTGAATTTAGAGTAAAAAAGTAAAGCCCAATCTCCTTCCTTGAACCGCTTCTTCTTGATATGTGCATCATGCCACTGCTTCCTTTGTTTTTGCATGAGGATTGTGGTTTCCTTTGCTTGCTGCCTCATTTCATCCAGTTAGTTCAACTGCTGAATTCTTTCTTGTTGTGCTTGGTCCAGGTCAATTTGCAAATCTGCAGCCAGTTTAAAAGTATGTATTTGAAACTCAATATGAAGCATTACCTCTTTGCCATACACCAACTGATATGGTGTAAATCCTGTAGTATTCTTCCACGTAATTCTGTAAGCCCAGAGTGCATCTTTGAGCTTCTCTTCCCAATTCTTTCTGTTCATTGCCACAGTTTTAGTGATGATCCCTTCCAAAGTTTTGTTTGTGGATTCCACTTGCCCATTGGCCTGTGGATGGTAAGGTGTACTTATTCTGTGCTTGATTTGGTATTTGTCTGTGATGTCATTCACTAACTTTGAAGTAAATTGAGTACCTTGATCAGTCACTATTTCCCTTGGTACTCCATACCTTACAAAAATCTCTTCAAAAAGGAAGTTTACCACTGTTTGTTCGGTGGCTCTAACTAGTGCTTTTGCTTCAGCCCACTTTGTTACGTAATCAGTACATACTAAGATGTACTTCTTACCATTGGAGGTTGGGTTAATGGGTCCTATAAAATCTAGAGCCCATTTTTCAAATGGCTCTAGGTGAACTTGGGGCTGAAGTGGCATCTCATCTGTAGCTGTTGGCCTGCCCATTCTTTGGCAGCTATCACAACTCTTCACATACTTCTTGGAATCCTTAAAAATGGATGGCCAGTAGTACCCGAGACTAAGAACTTTGAATTTTGTTTGCTTAGCTGCAAAATTCCCACCACACAGTTCATCATGGCAAGATTTTAAAATATCAATTATCTCATCATTTCTTACACATAATCTAATAATCATATCATAACCAGTGTAAAATAAATCGCCATTAATCCATGAGTATCGAGCACTTTGTTTGACTAGTCTCTTCTTTTCCTTTGGAGTAAAGTATGGAGGTGTCCTTCCTATAGACAAATAATTGGCCAAGTCAACATACCAAGAATTCACTATGGAAATTGCAAATAAATTTTCATTTGGGAAAGAATCTTCAACCGGAACAACCTCACCTGGATTTTGCAGTCTAGAAAGAAAATCTGCCACCTGATTCTCTTTACCTGGTCTATCTAACACAGTGATGTTAAATTCCTGTAACAACAATAACCATCTGGTAACTCTGCCACTAGTTATTGGTTTATTCATTAAATGTCTAATGGAAGAATGGTCAGTATGTACAAAGACTTCATAACCAGTTATATAATGTCAGAATTTATTCACAGCATATATGATGGCAAGTGTTTCCTTTTCTATGACTGTGTAGTTTAATTCTGCAGGTGTTAGATTTTTGCTAATGAAATAAATGGCATAATTACAAGATTCCTCTTTTTGGCCTAATGAGGCACCTACTGCAGTGTCAGATGCATCTGTAAAGATATGAAATGGTAGGCTCCAGTTAGGCCCTCTTAAGACTGGTGCGGTTGATAACTTCTTTTTGAGTGCTTCAAATGCTTGCTGGCAGTTCTCATTCCAGTTGAAAAGTACATCTTTTGTTAGAAGCTTAAACAAAGGTAAAGCTATTTTACTAAAATGTTCAATAAACCTTCTGTAATAGCTTGCATACCCAAGGAAACTTCTTACCTCTCTTTGATTCTTTGGAATTGGCAAATCAACAATGATCTGGATTTTCGCTGGGTCAACTTTGATGCCTTGAAAAGAAATATAGTGGCCTAATACTATCCCTTAGTTTAACATCATAAAGCACTTTTCATTGCTCAGGGACAGATTAGCTTCAATACATCTTTTCAAAACTCTTTCAAGGTTCTCTAATGCATGTTCAAATGAATTTTCGTACACTGAAAAATCATCCATGTAAACTTCAACACAATCATGAACTAAATCAACGAAAATAGCTAATACAGCTCTCTGAAATGTAGCTGGAGCATTGCAAAGTCCAAATGGAAAAAAATTATAAGCATAAGTGCCCCAAGGACAGGTGAATTTGGTTTTTTCCTGGTCTTCTGAGGCTATCCTGATCTGGTTGTAGCCACTGAAACCATCAAGAAAAGAGAATGATGATTTCCCAGCTAATGTGTCTAACACTTGGTCAATAAATGGTAGTGGGAAATAATCTTTCAGCGTTGCTTTGTTCAATTGTCTGTAATCAACACAAATGCGCCACTTACCATTTTTCTTGGGCACTATAACCAATGGGGATACCCACTGACTGTTAGAAATAGGATATATAAAATTAACTCTCAACAGTTTTTGCAATTCTTCTCTGACAATATCCTGGAGCATGGGGTTCATTCTTCTCTGCGGTTGCCTCACTGGTTTGATAGTACTAACTGTATAAATATGGTGAGTGCATGTATCGGGGTGAATCCCATGCATATCGGTGTAGTCCCAAGCAAATGCTTTCTGGTATTTTCTCAATAGTCGAATCAATTTCTCTTGCTGAGATGAGTCTAGGTGATTGCCTATGTTCAGAGTTTTCCCTGGACTAATCTCTATGATCTGACTCTGTGTGTTTGTGATGGATTGAACTGGAAAAATATCGTGAAATGTGGTTTGAAAAGATTGAATGGTGCATGTTTCTTGAAAATTTTGGGCTAAAAGTACATCTGCAGCATGATATTGGTCGTTTCTCAAATTTTCGGAAATATCAGGTTGAGAAAGGAACAATTCTACCAAATCATTATTATTTTGTTCTTGGAAATCATAGATTTGGTCGATGCTAAAAACAGATTGTACTTCTTCTTTATCATTGTATTTATCATCAAGCCATAAATTGTGTGTTACTGCTGGTGATTGTGCCGATGGATAAAGAGTGAGTTGTTTTCTTTCGGTCCCTCTTGAAATGATCATGTTGCCCGATCGACATCCTATGAATGCATCAGCAGTCGCTAACCATGGTCTACCAAGGATGATAGGGTGCCCTCCTAAATTGGATTTGGGTTGAAGAACTAAGAAGTCCACTGGATACTCCCAAGAGTCTAGTGAAACAATTATGTCCTCCAAAATCCCTTCAGGAATCACTTTAGACCTATCATCTAGTTCTAGAACAATCGTTGTGTGTTGCAAATTTATAAGCTCGAGTGTTCTCATGGTTTCAAGAGTCATGACATTTATTGCGGCCCCAAGATCTATTAAGGTGTTTGGAATCTGTATGTTGTTAATGATTGTAGTAACTCTGGGGATACCAGGATCAACCTACATTTCCATTGATATGGTATTTGTCATAAGGCCAGCTAAATGTCCTATAACATGAATGGTTTGTGGATCAATCCTTTTCCTAGTGGGCTTCTTAAGACACATTTCTTTGATTGCTTTAGTGTATATGGGAATGTCTTTTATGGCTTGCAGTAGCAGAATTTTTATATAGACATTCTTGAGCTCACCTAAAACATCAAACTGTGGTATAGACATTGGAAGTTTCATTTGGACCAATCGGTCTGGAAAAGGTGGATGCAATGGTTGCATTTGCTTATCTTTGGTATCATCGTTTGGTTTTCTTTGATTTGTCATTTCGTTTTCATTTTCTGTGTTTTCTTCTTGTTTATCAGTTGTTGGAGAATCTTTGTGGAGTACCTTACAAGACCTCAAGTTGATATTTTGCAAGGGTAGTGTGGGATATGAGGTTCCCTCTTCTACATTGTAGGCTGGCCTCTCTGCTCTGTTATTTGGATTTGGGACAGTTTGAGCAGGAATTTGAGTAGGTCTGGGAGGTTGTGAGTTAGATGGAAATTGCAGTTGTGGTGTGTTGGTTAGGTAAATCCCCTCTGCGGACAGAGGCGATCCCACTAGCTTAAAACAGAACTAGCCACAATCAATCCACGCTGCCACGCAAGTTCCTAGTTGTACATTAAAGGTGAATTAAGAAAACCAACCTGGAATCCAACGCTATAGTCGAAGTAGAGTTGGTGTTCCCGCTCCCTCGCTCCGGCAGGTCATAATCCTTGCGATCCTTGCAAACGGACACCTGCACATGCAAAGGAAGAAACAGATACAAGCATAAAATCCAGCAAGGCACAACTATATTTCAGTCAGAAAGGAAATAAATCAACATCACTATAATAGACAATGAGATTGGAACTATAATAACAGTCGCTCATTAATTAATAATAGACAGGAAAAGTTACAACCAAGGTTCTGACGTTGAACCTTTCCCCTGGCTGGGCGAGCAGCTATATGCCTTGCAGTAGACTTCCTCTCTCTCGGACTCCCGGCAACATAACCTCTCTAGCATTACTCCAACAACTCAAGAACTCAAAACTACAGCACTTCGGAACTCATAAACTTGGAACTCATAAACTTGGAACTAGCTTGTCTAATGCATGAGGACAGGCTTTTATAGATGAAGAAGGGAGAAAGATTCAATGCACCAGGACACCCATTATGGAATGGCAACATCCATGAAAAGCTACTGCGGATAGATATGATGACTCTCGAGCTTTATCAGATGGATTTTTCCCTCAAAGGACTTCATGATCTGGGAGGAAAAATCATACAGTCGTGCTTTTGGCAAAAAAAACATTACTAAACTCGACTGGCGCGGGCATTGTTCTAAGACAGAGCGCCAATGGGCACGCCCCTTTTTGAGGATCTGAGTTATTGGCGCGGGTCAGACATTGGGTACCTGCGCCAATGGGAAAAGGGCACTTTTCAGGGATAATTTGCAGAAGGTGTCTTGAGGGAACATGAAGTACATACTCAGGGGAACATAGTGCAAGTGTTTTTAGGCTATGTCACTGCTCACAGGTCCCGAAATGCATCCTCCAATGTACTGGAATCGGGGCGATAGGGACGGTGACCAACGATGACAAATTACTGTGTAACAGATGCCCCCCAAAGCATGAGGCCCGAGCGAGAGAGAGAGATGAAATGCTTTGCAAGAACACATATAGCTGATGCCGAGAACCTGCATTGAGAGATACTATTGATAGCTCAAATACATGATGTACGTGGTATGGTCGCAGCCATCCATAAGAGAGTACATGATAATTTAGATCCATAGTATGGACGCAGCCATCTGGGTAGGATCAATGAATTGACTCAGGTATGGTCGCAACCATCCAGTGGATGAGTCATGTATCAAGAATCACGCCTGGATTACAACAGACACAATCCAGGGTCTTGCACTCCATCTCGACCCGAACAGAAGTACAATTTCAAGCATGCAAATATGTGAGCTGAAGTCGAACATGCATGAACATCGTCTGATTACCAGTCAATATTTGGAACTGTTAACAGACGCGAGAGGTACCACCAATAATGACAATGGCCCTCAAGGTACTATCGGTACAATCTACGGCGTGCGAATTAGTGATCTGACGTTGAACACCCGTAGAATCATTCGATCGGAGGCCAATGACGAAAACCTCGCGTCGAACACGAAGAACCTGCCATTGAGGCATGCAGGCTCCAAGGCACCGGAAGGGAGTCTCTAGATCAGCTTCCTGGATAATGAGCTGAAGTCGACAGGAAGTGACCTTAATCGAAGGTGGGCCATAATGTTTCCCACATCATCGACACGAGACAGAGAGATGATATTGTGAATCAAAATTGTATGAGCTATCAGAGGGAGGTTGTTTCTTTGCAGAGGTCAACTTCTCTTGAACATACCGGCGACACTAGAGTGGAGTTGGCAGTATTTGACATTGACGGATCAAAGGTCATAGTGACGAGGCAATGAGCAGATGAGAGGTCAAATAGGATTACCCAATATCACGGAGGCAAGTGAAAAATAAGATGAGATGTCCCCACCCAGACACGAAAGCAGAGGAGTGCCATGTTCAAGAGCGACATACTGCCGACACAACAATAATTATGGTTCCAAAATTTTCTTTTCCCCCACCATTTCTGGCGAGTACCCCAATTATTTTTAACAAGTTTGATGGGGATAACATATGCTTGTGGTGCGTCATTTCGACAAAATCCGATGTCATTAGGTTTTAACGAGTCTGACAAAGGAATAACTCGGCGTCTTTTCATATTTAGAGAATTTGAAAAGACAGCGAAAAGGAAACTCCAGGGGTGTCCTTTTTCGTAAAGTTGTGTCTCTCGGGCCCGAAAAAGTATAAAATAATGCCTGAAAGAACCGCCCGATCGTTACGATCGAGGAGTACTTTTCATAAATAGTGATTTCGACCTGAAAAAGTAAAAAAGTGATCAAAACCACGTTGTTTCGTAACCATTAACGAGTTTGAAACGACAAAAACCCGGTAATCTTTTTAAGTTTTAACGGTCGACAAAAAGAACTTAAAACGACCGCCCCTTATTTACGTTTAACGAGTCAAGGGGAGTAACTCGGCAATCTTTTCCTCTTTAAATGGTCGGAAGAGAGCTGAAAGAAGACCTTCAATTTTATTCTCTTTAACGAGTCAAAAAGGGAAAAATACTCGGCAATCTTTTCATATTTTACGAGTCAGAAAAGAGCTTAAAGGCGACTCGTCCTAGAGGAACGAGTGGTATAAAGGGTAGCAACTGGTTCCAGTAGTGGTGGAACTGCTTAAAACATGTAATGGTAAAGAGGCTGGCTAATAAAACCACTCATCGCTGCGGTTCCTCAGGAAAGGAAAACAACCAAGTGAAAGCATATGATCAGCCAAAGAGATGGTGGCGATGGAATGAAACAACCAAGGCCCATCTAGCAGAATTTAGCAGATAAATGGCAATCACGGGATGTAAATCAGGTATGGGTTCATTTTTACACAAGCTTGAACCATGAAGAACTCTGCTTGGATTCGATTTCATGTTTACACAAGCTTGAAACGAAAAAACTATGCTTGTTATAAATTTGCATGCCCCCAGCATGATAATGCAAATCGAGGTACACTGGATGTTGAGGCGTTTCCTGTGGAAATAAGACCATTTAGGAATGGTAGATGACTATATGTAAAGTGTGAACCGGGGAACGAAAGTTGGTCTATGGTCTTGATTGTCCTTACTTCGTGCGGAAAACACATCACTCTGAAGAGTGAGGACACAATTGCACGTATGCGATAAATATAGTCTCGCCCAAGGAGTAAATTGTAATCTAACGGGCCTTGGACTACCATGACGCCCATTTGAACGGTCTTCCCTTCTAATGTGATAGGTACATGGGGAAGAATTCCTAAAGGTCGACTGGTTTCTCGATGGAAACCTGTAAGGTTTCTCATCTCAGGCAGAAGCAGTGGCGAACCAAGTGCTTCCCAAGCTGTGGAAGAAAGGATGCTCACAGGAGATCCCTCATCAATAATGGTACCGGCCATAACCATTCGGTAGACTTGGACTATAATTTGAAATGGTCTGGAAGCTGGTAACCGGGAATTGCCTAGTTGATCCCAATTGAAGGAAACAACTAGGTCGCTTGGAGGTGGGACCGGATAAACGGGCGGGTATGACTCTGATGGACTTCCTTCCTGCTGTGAAGGAATGAGGGGGTTACTCACTTGATCATTAGAGTCTATGTTTATGTATAGAATTTGGACGGTGTGATCTTCATCCTTTACAGTGATAATATCATCTAAGATTGGAACTTCTGAAGGCAAAACCGGGTCAACTGTTATCTGGACCTTTGGGAAGACCGGGTCACTTGTCATCTGGACCTTTGGACTTTCGTCTGGTTTGGATTCAGATTCTGAAGGCAAAACCGGGTCACTTGTCATCTGGACCTCTTGAAAGACCGGGTCACTTGTGATCTGGACCTTTGGACTTTCATCTGGTTTGGATTCAGGTGGTTCATCTCTGATGATAAACACTCCCGGAACAAAGTGGTGCGTAGACGACGAAGGTAAATCAACAGCGTTTCCGACCAGGGACTGGTCTGGAACAGGCTGAAAATCAACACTCTTTCCGACCAGGGATTGGTCTGGAATAGGCTGTAAAGCAACACTCTTTCCGACCAGGGACTGGTCTGGAACAGGCTGTAAAGCAACACTCTTTCCGACCAGGGACTGGTCTGGAACAGGCTGAGCACAGCCAGGTTCAGGAAGAGAAAGCTGGACCAAAGAGGAATCATGCTTGATTGCTTGGTCAGCAGGGGAACGTTCTGCAATTGCAGAGAGACGTTGATAACCAGCAGGAAGTTGAGTTGAGGGAGCTGTAAGACTTTCCAATACAATAGAGGCTCTATCCATGAATGGACAAAGGTGAAGGGGATGATTGCCTTCACAAAGTCTACAGGGGATTCGAATCTTCCCTTTTCCCTTAACATTTCCAGCTGATAGGGTAGCATCACCATGATCTCCAGAGGACGATGCAGGGCGGTCCCGATCGTGAGCCCATACTTCTAAGACCCTGGGGATGCCAGGAAAATCGCGAAGAAGATGGTCTTCCTTGCATAATCTACAAGGAAATTTAGCCTTCCGCTGCGGAGCAGGAGGAGACTTTACTTCAGGTATATTCGGGGTAGATGGGACCTTTCTTTTGGGAGACTTCTTCTTTTTGGTCTTCTTCTTCTTCTTCTTAGCCACCTGGTTACTTAAATCCAGAGTTTCACCAGGCGAAGTAGAAGATGAGGACACAGCAGTAGGCGAAGAAGGGCAGGGGTCCACCTTAGAATCAAAATGATGTTTCTCGGGTGGAGGAGGTGGTGGTGGAACAGGAGTTATCACACTCGAGACCACTGAGTTTGAGAACACCCATACGGGTAAATCGATGGTGAACCCAGGTAAAGACAAAGTTGCTATATACTGAACACCAACATTTCCGACAGAAGGAATCGGACCAGCCGGGGGACCACCTTGGCCAGTGGGCTCAGGGAAGGATGCCATTCGAGCGAGAAAAAACCCTACTCAAGCTAACGCAAGCAAAATTTAACTGGGTTATATGTGATCGTGGTCAAATAAATTTTAAGACACTGAACTTTGAACTTGACCTTTTCACTTTTTAAGAGTCGAGAAAAGGACGAAAAGATGACTCTAGTCTCCTTCGAATATTTAATGAGCACGAAGTGACAAGACGCTCACAGGCACCTTTTCGTTTAAGGAGTCCGAAAAGGATCAAAAGTGACTGCTCTGGAATTCTAGGTAGAGGGTGTGCCAAAC
Organism: Pinus tabuliformis; assembly: GCA_031772625.1. Taxonomy (NCBI): domain Eukaryota; kingdom Viridiplantae; phylum Streptophyta; class Pinopsida; order Pinales; family Pinaceae; genus Pinus; species Pinus tabuliformis. Next base: position 210,084,491 of record CM062811.1, read on the forward strand.
TTTTCGCAAAACCACATAATACTTTTTAGGGTACGGGTGGTCGATCTTCGTGAATGCTGTGTTCACTGCATTGCGAATCGTAGGGCGGCCGACATGGATTCCTATGGATAAAAGCTTTATTCCTATAGGGGTCTCCCAATGTATACGCGACGGTACGTGGGAGCACAGTCCGTATTGGCACCTATCGTTTCACCGTGGAGGAATCACCCAACCACTCGACGGTAAGCTACCAGGTTTAACGACGCTGGAACACGTCTCTAACCTAGACCTCTAGAATGTTTGCGTTATGTTCCAATGCGTTGTTAAGTTCATTGAGTTTATTTTATAGTTTATCTTCAATTATGTTTCAGTTTTTTTGTCCTACCATATGTGGTCTCTCCAAACTTCCTAAATGCAATCTATATGCCAAAATTATATCGTTTCATTCGATGAATTCTACCTACAGAAGAGTAGAGATTTTTTTTTTTACACAAACAAAATGATCATCAAGCAAGTAACAAAGATCCTAATGCAGCTAATAACAAGAAATAACAGTTTTTCCTTTTCTTTTTAAAAGCGACAAATAGCAATAAATGCTAACTAATATAATGCAAAAAGATCTTTTTTTTTTTGATTTTTTAAAATGGCATAATGCATGTAAACAAACCTCAAAAGGTATCCACGAGTACAAACACAATTCACTCAATGGACATAGAACCAATTTAGAAACATGAAGATGAACTGTCAAAGCAAAGGAAAACACGAAGACGTTCAATGAACCATGTGATCTAAGTTCAAATGAAGTCAAGCAAGATCCAAGCAAGCTAGAAGTGAATCACTCGAAGCATAGAATACCAACTTTTAACAACCACTAGATGAGTGCGGAAAACAACCAACAAGCTGACTGGATAATCAAACCACAAGGTCCCACAGAAGGCTCGACATGCAAAGCCACTAGGTACTCTAGGGATGGGATACAAAATCGATAGAAATAAGCAAACAACTGAAGGATGAAGGTAACAACCAGTCACACAGAGGTCCAACACACTCCCAGAAGCAGCAAAAGATATGGAAAAACAAAAAATCCGAGTTTAAGGAGCTTTCAAGTACCAAACTGGAAAAATTCACAGAGCTGGCGCGACTGTGAATCTGCAACTCGCGCTAACAGTCAATTGGCACAGGTCTTTATGGAGCAACATGCGCCAACTGGCGCGACTGTCAAAAGAAAAAACGTGCCAGCCGCGTTTACTGACCCAAAAAATAAATATAACAACCCAGGGTCTGATTGACAGTGCCCAGTAGATAGCAATTTCAAGACTGACCCAGAAAGTTCATTAACTCAGGCAAGCGAGAGAAAACTAATCATGCAAGACAAACTCCAAATAGCTTCTCCCCAGCGGAGTCGCCAAATTGTTGGTTAGGTAAATCCCCTCTGCGGACAGAGGCGATCCCACTAGCTTAAAACAGAACTAGCCACAATCAATCCACGCTGCCACGCAAGTTCCTAGTTGTACATTAAAGGTGAATTAAGAAAACCAACCTGGAATCCAACGCTATAGTCGAAGCAGAGTTGGTGTTCCCGCTCCCTCGCTCCGGCAGGTCACAATCCTTGCGATCCTTGCAAACGGACACCTGCACATGCAAAGGAAGAAACAGATACAAGCATAAAATCCACCAAGGCATAACTATATTTCAGTCAGAAAGGAAATAAATCAACATCACTATAATAGACAATGAGATTGGAACTATAATAACAGTCGCTCATTAATTAATAATAGACAGGAAAAGTTACAACCAAGGTTCTGACGTTGAACCTTTCCCCTGGCTGGGCGAGCAGCTATATGCCTTGCAGTAGACTTCCTCTCTCTCGGACTCCTGGCAGCATCACCTCTCTAGCATTACTCCAACAACTCAAGAACTCAAAACTATAGCACTTCGGAACTCATAAGCTTGGAACTCATAAACTCGGAACTAGCTTGTCTAATGCATGAGGACAGGCTTTTATAGATGAAGAAGGGAGAAAGATTCAATGCACCAGGACACCCATTATGGAATGGCAACATCCATGAAAAGCTACTGCGGATAGATATGATGACTCTTGAGCTTTATCAGATGGATTTTTCCCTCAAAGGACTTCTTGATCTGGGAGGAAAAATCATACAGTCGTGCTTTTGGCAAAAAAACATTACTAAACTCGACTGGCGCGGGCATTGTTCTAAGACAGAGCGCCAATGGGCGCGCCCCTTTTTGAGGATCTGAGTTATTGGCGCGGGTCAGACATTGGGTACCTGCGCCAATGGGAAAAGGGCACTTTTCAGGGATAATTTGCAGAAGGTGTCTTGAGGGAACATGAAGTACATACTCAGGGGAACATAGTGCAAGTGTTTTTAGGCTATGTCACTGCTCACAGGTCCCGAAATGCATCCTCCAATGTACTGGAATCAGGGCGATAGGGACGGTGACCAACGGTGACAAATTACTGTGTAACATGGTGGATTTATTGGTGGAGGAGCAGGCAGTGCTTGTTGAGTAGGTTGAGGTTGGTAAACAACTTGCTGCTGAGGATACTGCTGATATGGTTGAGGATGTGATGAGTATGGCTGATGATATTGTTGATATGGCTGTGAATATGGTTGGTATGATTGAGGATATGTATGATAGGATTGAGAGTATTGTTGAGATGGTCTTCATTGTTGTTGTGGGTGATTTTGGTGCTGCCATGGCATGGGTACATTCCATAAATTCTGAGCATACATTTGATCATTTACAGGAAATTGCAAATTTTGATTTGAAAACATACCTTGAGGTGCTAGTCTTGGCTGCCATGGTCTCTTTGTGCCCATGTAATACACATTTTCCATCTCTGCATTAGCTGCCATATTACAGTTCTACAAAACCTTAACTTTAAGACAATTAAATATATCATGATGTTCAGTACAGAAGGCACAAACTTGGATGTTTTCTAATGGGCAGTTTTTTAAGGCATGTTTCTTCCAGCATTTTGGGCAGAAGATAGCCATTATCTGATCTTCATCTTCTTGTTCTTCTTAGCTTTTAGAGTGTCAATTTGGTTCCATAAGGTGCTTAACAGATCTGTTTTAAATTCTTCTAACAGATTCCCTATTTCAGCCCTTGTTACACTTGCTGAAGCAGATTTTGTGACTTTGGATGACAGGGTTCTTTTTCCAATTTTAGCTTTGCTCCTTGAATACTTTTCGCATAATTCAGCGATTTCTTCAAAAGGTAACGTAGAAATGTCACCTTTGCCCATAAAATTAAGATCATCCATGTATTCCTCTCGGATGCCTTTCAAGAATATTGTGCGAATCAAATCAAGAGGCATAGTTCAGTGTTTGGATTTTTGTAAGTTGTAGACAAACCGTTCTAAGTATTCCTCTAAGGTTTCATCCTCTTGTTGGCTCATTCTAAAGATATCATCTTTGGAATCTTTGGATCTACAATAAGGTTGATATTTCCTTAGGAATATTCTTCTCATGCCATCCCAATCAATTATCGCATGCTCACCAAGCCTCATGAACCATCTTAAGGCTGATGCCTTTAATGTCGTTGGGAAGAGTCTAAGCCTATGGGAATCATCTGTGTAACCATATGTTCGACATACAATGTCAAACTCGAACAAGAATGAGTCTGGGTCTTCTGAAGCCATACCATAAAAGTTTGGTAGCACGGATGGAGGTATGTTTTTCATTTGATCTCATCATCTTCTTGTGGTTCATGTATAGAAAACTTAAAGGTTGACTCTTCTTCATCTCTTCGTCCTTGATTTGGTACTGATCCATCTCCTTCCTCAGACATTTTAATGGGTTCCTCTGTGTCAGTGTCACTTGTTTTAAAGAGAAGATTAAAGAAGGATTGTTCGGTCACTGTGCTACTTTCTCCTTGTATAGAGGATCTAGGAAAGTGTTTCTTCTGCGATTTATGTGCTAATAAAGTTTGCCTTTCGATGAGAGTAAGTCTTTGCCCTGACTTTGGTTTATCCTCTAATGCTTGTATGGTGACTTCCTCAGCTGGTGTTGTATTTCCTAAAGAGTCTACTCCTGATGATAGGTTAGTTTTTGGATGGGGGGTTTTTATGAATCTACCTTGATTATCTCTAAATCTAGGCATAAATGAACATGATTTCTAAATCTATGTTTTTGCTCGTTTTTGTTTATTGATTTTTTTTTTTCTTTTTTAAATCCTTTAACTACGCCTCCCCAGCAACGGTGCCAAAATGTAGTGTCCTATCTAGAGTGCTAGATTAGGCTATATTTATTATCGACCAGGATCAGTAAACTTCGAGGCATGCGTCTACAATCTATAGACATAAAGGATTCCTAACTAAGTGTTCATGATGGTATGTTACATAACTTCTTTACGGAAGGTTGAGGTATGATCCCTATCACCTGATCACTCAGGTCACTCAATTCATCTACCTATTCTAAAAACACTGTGTATTACTTAAACCAAGATTTCAATCCCCTTACGAGGATGCTGTGCATAAAACCCTGTTCAGTGAACACTCAGCATTCAATGTTTATCATTCATGAAAGATTGAAACATACTAAAATCATAAGCACACTTAAAATTCAAATATATGAGAAACAGGGTTCTTGAAGATGCTCTTAAAAATAACGAAAGATCAGATCCCTTATAGGATACAATTCAACGATCTCAGGGATGAATCCTTCAAGCTACCATCATAGACATTACTCATATGAATTTCTAATTAAATCAACGAAAGCATAAACTGAACTCTAATCACTGTGCATACTATTGAATATTCAGAAGTTGCAAATGAAATGAAATGACAGTATACCCGTTCCACGCAGGGCCCGTCCACGTTTCAAAGGTATACTGGACTGTGCTCTAGCAACTATCGAATCAACGCAACAATAAAATCGTGACTGCAACCGTGTTTTTGGTATTAAGTTCAAAAGCTCTGTTTTCAAAATGATACAATGATAACAACCAACCAACAACACATAACTGTGTTTACATATGTTTTAAAACGTTTACATTTCGGAATGAATGTACATTCGTGATGTGGCTGTTGCCGCTTTTTCTATGGCATAGTTTTTAAGTTGTTTCCATTCTGAACCGATTCCAAAAAGGAACAAAACTAAATCGGTTTAGAACCCTATGCTGTTGCTGCTTTTGTCGCCAACATGCTGTGCTTTGACCATCATTGACCGCGCATTCAGGAGTGTTGGTTCTGCTGGAGGATAGGTGTTCGTCCATGCTTGTACATTCTATTTTTCATCCCTACCCTTTTCTCTAGCTTAGCTGTCATGCCATATGTCAAACAATAAACCAATTACAGGATGTTGCAACTTCCTGTAGTCTTTTTATCAAACATCCCTAATTTTTTAACATAAAACTCATAAATCAATTCTAATGCATTTAACAACTATAATACTGTTAACTAATCAATTTCAAGGGGTCTAAGAGATGTATGAAGGAAAAAGGTAGGCAAACGATGTGTTTCAAGAGGAAAAAGGAGGTCAAGGAATGGTACCAACAGGTAGGATCCTTGAAGTGCCCAAACTCTTGGATCATATTCGACTACAGGAGCCCTTAACGACAATAGCAGGTTGTCAGGGGTCAGGTGTAGCAAAGTGTAGTGGAGCAACAAGGTTGTGCTTGGGTGCAGAAATTTGAGGTAGTACAGTGGAGGTTGCAACAGTGCGAGAGGCACAAAAGTGTATGTAGCGGTAGTAGAGAGAGCACATAATAGCAACAAAGGAAGCTTAAGTTTTAAGAGGCTTCCAAACTGACTCGGATGTTAGTATATGGGAGAAGTCAATTACTTACTTCTCGGTAACTAAGTAGCATTTCAGTAGTTAGTAGTGGCAGTGCTAGGGGTTGCATGGGCAGCGTATTGAGAGAGAGCTACAATACAGTTGTAGTAGTGGCAGTGGCAGTGGTAGTGTCATGGGACATAGTACAGGAAGCCATAGTGCAAATGATGTGAGGCAGCAGGCGAAGCATCAGTATAGGTAGCAGTGCAGAGGATTAGTTTAGTGTTTCCATGGTGAAACATTACTAGAGCACATTCCTCGCTAAGAGGGAGTGTTGATTTGTGGTAGCATCGGATGTGCTCTAGCCATGAAAGTTGCTAGAGAGGCTCAGGCACATAAGATCTCCAAGACCTAAAAATGGTTTGGGGAAATTCCACCAAGTTGGAGAGATATTAAAATAATTAATATTTTTAATGGGGTTCCTATGTCTAAAATTAAGAAAATTAAAATATTAATTGGTATTAATATAAAACTAGGTGCGAATGTTCTAAATGACATGGATCAAGCAAAACCTAATCTTAGCCGTTGATTAGGGACTTAATCTCGGTCGTTGAAGACTCAACAGGAAACGTATAAGAGGAGGCTTGAGGGTCAGTTGGAGATACACCAAATTGATCAGTTAATTTGATTTTTTGGAGCGAGGTTTTGCTGAGAGAATCGAGCTAATGATCTATTTCAGTGAGAGGTAGTTTGGCACACGGTCGAGAATACATAGTAGATAGATATTGCAAAGCCTTGGAAGGCTAACGAAGAGACATATGGGACCTACACAGAGGCTGAGGAGGCCAGCGTGGGTGACACAGAGGGTTAGAGGAATGACGCAGAGTGTCTAGGGGCTGATGTAGAGGCATCAGTAGCTAGGCAAACTAAGTGCTGGTGAGTTGGGAAGGGTGACCCAACCCCTATAGAGTGATGTAGAGTAGTAGAGAGGCTTGGAGCAACTTTTGTTGTCCAGCTAAGAGCTATCATAGTTATTGTGGGATCATTCATCTAGTAATTGAGTAGCCGAAATATCTATCTCTGAGGAGAGGTATTACTGCTGAGGACATCCTCTATTGGGTGAGCCATTTTTGGCACCCTAGTTGTATTTAGAATTTTCATAATAATAAAACCCTCATATTTGTTGCATCGTTTTTCCCGCATTTGGGTTTTTCGTGGATGATTGTCCAGAAATAAGTGTGTCCCTTGTGTTTTTGTCTCAATTATTTCAGTTTATGATCTATATATGTGTTAAGGCTGCATTTGTGTTTATTTTTGGTATTTATATTTATAAATAACTTGTTAATGAAAAGAACAAGTAGGAGAAAATAAACTAAATAATGCAGTAGGGATTTCTAACATGTCAGACTTAGAAATTTCAACACTCGGGCTATGCCACCACTTCTAGGGTTCCCAACTCATCCAGATAGAGATGTTCTTGGCTCTAGCACACTGAGAGTTCTAATTTCCATCCACTGTATCCAACATTGTTGGCTAACTGGCTAACTCTTCATAGTTCCCACAAGTTTCATTTAAGCGAATGACCTTTTTCTGACACTTGGCACTCTCTAAATTCACTATATTGACTTCGGTTATATTCATATGCTCTTTTTAATGACTATGGAATCACATAAGATCCATTTATATTCCCATGGAGTCTTGGCCCCCCATACACTTTTTTTCAAATTCGGTCTGCAACTGTTATGTGTTTATTAATACACACAAGTTAAACACATTTACAACATTAGGTTTTATAGACTCATAGTTAATAAATGAATATACACATGCGCACACTAGATGCGAAGCATAATACAAGCACACACATAGGAACACCACCCCAAAAAGTAAGTCTAACCTCACTAGCCTAATTAATATGTTCTGGCTCACCAACATAAGTTTCTTATGTACATGGAATTTATAATATGGTGTTCAACTAGTGGTGTTACATTTTATAATTTTTTCGTTACAAGGGTGGATGGGGCTAGTGATTTTTATAATAAAATCATAAAGAATACATGATTTTCTAGAGTTTGATGTCATAACCCCAGTAATTAATTTTTTTTCTAAGGCACATTTCTAAGATCCTTGCGATGATTAGTGCTTGACACTTGGAGAGTGAGTACTTGACTTTATCTTGTATGCCACAACAATATTTGGATTTCATTAGTTAGACACCCTTAGTTTAAGGCTATGGACAACATTAGTGTTAGTTGGTGACAGTTGTTATGGATCTTGGATGTCATTCATTTGACACCCTTAGTTTAAGGTTATGGACAACATTAGTGTTAGTGGGTGCCTACTAACACTAATGTGTTCCATAGCCTTAAACTAAGGGTGTCTAATTAATGACATCTAAGAGCCATAGAAGACCTATGTCAAGCTTAGCCAACCCTTCTCCAAAGAGTAGTAAGGTGGAAACAATTAGCATATCTCCATTATGATCATATGTTAGGCAAAGGCAACAACTCAATAACATCCACCTTAAGATTTCCCAGGCAACAAAAATAAAAATTAGCTAACACATTACCAACATTTTCCAATAAAATTAACTTGGGAAACCAAATAAAGAATTTTGGCATAAAGGATATATGACCAAGTGAGTATTATATCTGATTGGAGCATACATGTTGAGTAACAACCTTGGTGCACTATAAGTTCATCTTGGAAAATGTGGACTATATAACAATTCAAGCCCATGAATGTAGAATGCATCAATAGCGAATTTATCTCTTGACATGTGCACAACTTGGAAAGTGAGAACCTAACTTGGATTATTTTTCTTGTAGATTAGGAGGATGACTCAAGAAATTAACGAATATTCAAAAACATTGGCAAACATTTTGATTTACTCCCCGACACTAATCAAATCTACCTGTAACAACATTCTGTAGTTGTCTTAAGTCATACGGGCCTCCCTAATGCACCTCTACTTCATTAAAATTTAACTTCTTCTATTAATTATGTTTTCTTAACTCAAACTGGCCATGAACTGGTAGTCACGACTTCTGCTAAACACCTTGCATGGCATGGCATGTAGTCTTCTTTAAGATATAGTAGAAATTATCTGTTAAGCTTCCAACTGGGTGCAAACCTTCGATCTTCCTCCCAACCATAGACCATATTGTTCATTTCCTATCAACAATGGGTCACCCCCAAGCTAGGGCTTCAACTCCATCGAGTAACAACTCAGCAAAATACTAGTACACATATGCTCATTCCAGCCATCAAACTGCACCTAGGTAGTGCACTCCGTTCTCTACACTTACAGATCCTAAAGCTATCCCACCACCTCTAGGGCATATTACTCAGCTGAATAGAGACGTTCTTAGAGTCCTATGACTTTAGGAATCATAGCTAATTTCCAAGCTCTACCAGTAAGCAGTGCGCACCCTTCTCTGCACCCACAATCCCTTGAGCTATGCCATCACTTATAGGGTGCCCAACTTGGCCATACAAAGTTTTTATTAGCATTGGAGCTTCAAGAGTTCCTATTGCCATCATGTGTATCCAACCCTATTGGCTAACTGGCTAACCCTTCATAATTCCCACAACTTTCGTTTAAGCACATGACCTTTTTATGAGAATATACACATGTGCATACTGGCCCCAAAGAATATACACACATACACAGAGGCACACCACTCCAAAAAGTAAGTATGAACTCACCAGCCTAATTAATCTATTCTGGCTCACAAACCTAAGTTTCGCATGTACATGGCATTTATAAGATGGGGTTCAACTAGGGGTGTTACATTTTATAATTTTGTCATTGCAAGGGTGGATGGGGCTCGAGATTTTTACAATAAAACCTTAGAGAAGACATTATTTTCTAGGCATTGATGTTGTATCCCAAATAATTAAATTTTTGTCTAAGGCAGATTTCCAGGATCCTAGCGATGATTAGTGCTTGACACTTGGAACTGATGCTTGGAGAGTGAAAAACTTGTGGATCGATCTCTTGACATGTGTACACCTTGGAGAGTGAGCACTTGATTTTATCTTCTATGTCGCAATGACCCTGGGATTTAATTAATTAAGCACCCTTAGTTCAAGGCTATGGATGACATTAGTGTTAGTTAGCTAGGGTTATTATGGCTCTTGGATGCCATTCATTAGACTCCCTTAGTTTAATGCTATGGACCACATTAGTGTTAGTGGGTACCCACAAACACTAATGTGTTTCATATCCTTAGAATAAGGGTGTCTAAAGAATGACATCCAAGAGCCATAGAAGCCCTACATCAAGCCTAGCCAACCCTCTCCAAAAGGTAATAAAGTGGCAACAATTAGCATATCTCCATTATGATCATATGTTAGGCAGAGCCAACAAATCAACAACATCCACCTTAAGATTTCTTTGGCAACAAAATAAAAAATGGGCATACATCAACAACATTCCCCTTGAATATTTACTTGGGAAACCAAATAAGAAATTTCATGTCATATCCCCAATTTTATCCTTCTTCATAGTGCAGCCAGGGTGGATTTCCAGGGCAGAGGATGAATATAAATGGGGGCCCAAGATTCCATGGGAATATAAATGGGGTTGAAATGATTCCATAGCCCAAGGGACTATGGGTGTGGAGAAGGGTGCACTCTGCTTGGGTGTAGGTGGATTGGGGAAGTGAAACTGGAGGTTCGAGGCTTCTATGGTTTGGTGTTAGGACTTGGAGGATACTTGTAAGGCTTAGAAATTTGCTAGAAGTCTTGAAGTCACAGGAATATGAGAACATCAATGTTCGGAGGAGTAACATGCCATAGAGGTGTTGGCATAGCTCTAGGTTCTGCAAGCGTAGAGAAGGACGTGGACTGCTTGGGTGCATTTTGATGGGGGGCATGATCCTATGGAGTTGTTACCTGATGGAGTCGAAGCCGAATTGGAAGCTTAACAGATAAGTTCTACTATATCTTAAAGAAGACTACATGCCATGCCATGCAAGGTGTTTAGGGAAGTCATGCAAGCCAGTTAGTGTCCAATGTCAGCTAAGAAAACAAAATTAGTACAAGAAGTTAACTTTTAAATAGTGTAGGGGAGTAAATCGAAATGTTTGCCAAGTTTTTCGAATATTTTTAATTTCTTGAGTCATCCACCTAATCTAAAAGATAAGGTATCCAATTTAGGCACTCACTTTCCAAGTTGTACACATGTCAAGAGATAAATTCTCCAGTGATGCGCTCTACATTCATGGGCTTGAATTGTTAGATAGTCCACATTTTCCATGATGAACTTATAGTGCATGAATGTTGTTATTCAAAATATATGCTCCAATCACATATAATACTTGATCAAATATCATTTATGCCAAAATTACTTATTTGGTTTCCCAAGTTAATCTACAAGGGGAATGTTGTTGTTGTGTTGGCCATTTTTTGTTTTTGTTCCCAAGGAAATCTTAAGGTGGATGTTGTTAAGTTGTTGGCTTTGCCTAACATATGATCATAATGGAGATATGCTAATTGTTTCCACCTTACTACCCTTTGGAGAGGGGTCGTCTAAGCTTGACATATGGCTTCTATGGCTCTGGGATGTCATTGATTAGACACCCTTAGTCTAAGGCTATGGAACACATCAAAGCCTAGAACACGATATCTTCTCTAGTGTTTTATTGTAAAAATACATAGCCCCATCCACCCTTGAAATGACACAATTATAAATTGTAACACCCCTAGTTGAACCCCGTATTATAAATGACATGTACATGTGAAACCTAGGTTGGTGAGATGGAACATATTAATTAGGCTAGTGAGTTGACACTTACTTTTTGGGGCGGTGTGCCTATGTGTATGTGTGTATATGCTTTGGGGCAAATGTTCCCATGTATATAACCTCTTATATGCTATGAGGCTAGAGAACCTGATGTTTTAAATGTGTTTAACTTGTGTGTATTAATAAACACATAACGGTTGCAGACCAAATTCGACGAAAAGTTGTGGGAACTATGAAGGGTTACCCAGTTAGCCAACAGGGTTGGATACCCAGGATGGCAGTAGGAACTCTTGGAGCTCCAGTTCTAAGAACATCTATGTTTGGCCTAGTTGGGCACCCTGGAAGTGGTTGCATAGCCCAAGGGACTGCAGGTGCATAGAACAGTGTACACTGCTTGTGTGTAGGCTGACAAGGGATGTGAAACTGGAGTTTGGAGGCTGCTAGTGTTTGAGATTAGGGCCTGGAGCATACCTAGAAAGCTCAGAAATTAGCTAGAAGTCCTGAAGTCACAGGCATATGAGAATGTCTATGTCCAACCGAGTAAGACAACTTAGAGGTGGTGGTATAGATTGAGGGTTTGTAAGTGTAGAGAAGGGCGTGCACTACTCAGGTGCAGTTTGATTGGAGGCATGAGACTATGTTTTGGAGCTTTCTAGGGTTTTGTACTTTGGTTGTTTGATGGTACCACATGCATACCCATATTTGGTGGAGTTTTTACCTAGTGGAAGTGAAATTGCAGCTCGGGGGTGATCCACTATTGATAGGAAATGAACAATGTGGTCTATTGTTGGGAAGAACATCGAAGGTGTTTAGCCAGTTGGAAGCTTAATAGATAAGTTCTATTGTATCTTAAAGAAGACTACATGCCATGTCATGAAAAGTGTTTAGGGGAAGTAATGCACGACAATTCATGTCCAATGTGAGCTAAGAAAACAAAATTAGTACAAGAAGTTAACTTTTAATGAAGTAGAGGTGCATAGGGGAGGCCTGTATGACTGAAGACAGTTACAAAACATCCTTACAGGTGGATCTTTGTAATGTCCCTTCCTAATTGTTTTCCCAAGGTGAGAAGAAACCATTTTTGGCAATTTTGTTATTTTTGGCTTAATGCATTTTTTATGGAAGAAGTTAGGAGAAAGGGGGTCGATGTGCTTTTTAGTGGATTGTGGGGGCCATTCACCCACCCAAAATATGCACCCCTTGGAGGCAGCTAGATTTTCCTAACTTGGGGGTCGTAACATTTGATGGGACCCACGTTGGGCCCAAGGGAGCAAGAATAAATAGAAGGGAGTCTTCGGTGGACTTCGAGTGCCACCCTAGGAGAGCTTTGGTTTGGGGAAATTCCACCCGGTTAGGGAGATAGTAAAATAATTAATATTTTTAATGGGTTCCTAAGTATAAACTTAGGAAAATTAAAATATTAATGGGTATTAATATAACATTGGGTGAGAATGTTCTAAAAGACATGGATCAAGCCAAATGTAATCTGAGCCGTTGATTAGAGATTTAATCTCGGTCGTTTGGCCAGCAAGGACACTATTTGGGAGCAGCAGGGACGCAGTGGGAGAGGTTGCGTGTTGGGTGGAGCAGTAGAGCCAGGGAATTTAGATGTGAAGGTCATTGGAGGTATTCTCATCGAGCTTCCACTTCGAAAAGGAGAAATTACAGCAGGAAGGCAAGCCAGATACTCAGGTCGCGCTGCTAGTCGAAGGGACTACGTCATCCTCACCCAGTACTGCGTAGTCACTAGTAGGGGTCACTTAGAAAGAAGCTTAACCAGAGGATTGGGGAGTTGGGATGTGAAGAAATTGTTGGGAGGCCGATATGGGGAGGTTGAAATTGGCAAATAAAAACCAGGGAAAACCCTTTCTAGGTTTTTTTGGGTTTTTGGAAAGGAGTACATCCCAAAATTGCAAAAAATGATGGGTTGTTCTGAGGGTATACATGAGAACATGAAGTCAGCCAGAAGTGTAGATTTGAGGGGACAATGCAGTTCTCTCAGGAGCAGAAAATTCACAGTAGCTAGGTACTTTTGTATTGATCACCTGAGGTTGTAGTTTGCCTTGTGCAAGCCCAAGTGCACCTCATCCGACTTCTATTGTACTCCAAAGAAAAAATGAGCCAATTGGGTGTTTGATGAGAAATTTATGTTCCTGCGTTCAGTACTAAATAAAATTTTATTGTGAATTTTATTACTTGTCTTTGTTATCACTGCAAATCTTCCATTAAGAATATTACAATTTTATTGGTGTAGTGGAGTAAATCGAAATGTTTTCCATTTTTTTGAATATTCTTTAATTTCTTGAGTCATCCACTACAAGATAAGGTATCCAATTTAAGCGCTCACCTTCCAAGTTGCACACGTCAAGAGATAAGTTTTCTAGTGATGCACTCTACATTCATGGGCTTGAAATCTTAGACAACCCACATTGTCATGGATGAACTTATAGTGCACCAATGTTGTTACTCAACGTATATGGTCCAATAGGATATAGTACTCGGTGAAATATCCTTTATGCTAAAATTCCTTATTTGGTTTCCCAAGGGGAATGTTGTTGATGTATTTGCCATTTTTTATTTTTTTGCCAAAGAAATATTAAGGTGGATGTTGTTGAGTTGTTGGCTCTGCCTAACATATGATCATAATGAAGATATGCTAATTGTTACCACCTTATTACCTTTTGGAGAGGGGTTGCAAAGCTTGATGTAGGGCTTCTATGGATCTTGGATGTCATTCATTAGACACCCTTAGTTTAAGGCTATGGAACACATTAGTTTTAGTGGGCGCCCACTAACACTAATGTGGTCCATAGCCTTAAACTAAGGGAGTCTAATGAATGACATCCAAGAGCTGTAACAACCCTCGCTAACTAACACTAATTTCGTCCATAGCCTTAAACTAAGGGTGTTTAATTAATTAAATCCAAGGGTCATTGCGACATAGAAGATAAAAGCAAGTTCTCACTCTCCAAGGTGTACACATGTCAAGAGATCGATCCGCAAGTGTTGCACTCTCCAAGCATCGGTTCCAAGTGCCAAGCACTGATCATCGCTAGGATCCTCGAAATGTGCCTTAGACAAAAATTTAATTATTTGGGATACGACATCAAAGCCTAGAAAATCATATCTTCTCTATGGTTTTATTGTAAAAATCCCTAGCCCCATCCACCCTTGCAACGACACAATTATAAAATCTAACACCCCTAGTTGAACCCCGTATTGTAAATGCCATGTACATGCGAAACTTAGGTTTGTGAGCCAGAACATATTAATTAGGCTGGTGAGTTCAAACTTACTTTTTGGGGTGGTGTGCCTGTATCTATGGATATATATGCTTTGGGGCCAGTGTGCACATGTGTATATTCTCAAAAAAAGGTCATGCGCTTAAAAGAAAGTTGTGGGAACTGTGAAGGGTTAGCTAGTTAGCCAACAGGGTTGGATACTCAGGATGGTAGTAGGAACTCTTGGAGCTCCAGTGTTAATAACCCTGGAAGTGGTGGCATAGCTCGAGGGATTGTGGGTGCAGAGAACGGTGGGCATTGCTTGTGTGTAGGCTAATGGGGGATGTGAATCTGGAGGTTGGAGGCTTCCAGGTTTTGATATTGGGCCCTGGAGCATAACTGGAGAGCTCGAAAATTAGCTATAAGTCCCGAAATCACAAGACTTTGAAAATGTCTTTGTTCAGTGGAGTAATATGCCCTAGAGGTGGTGGCATAGCTTGAGGGTCTGTAAGCATAGAGAAGTGTGTGAACTTCCATGTGCAGTTTGATGGGGCACGTGAGCCTACTACATGCCATGCCATGCAAGGTGTTTAGGGGAAGTCATGACTGCCAGTTCGTGACCAATTTGAGTTAAGAAAATATAATTAGTAGAAGAAGTTAACTTTTAATGAAGTAGAGGTGCATTGCGGAGGCCCGTATGACTTAAGACAACTACAGAATGTTGTTACAGGTAGATTTGATTGGTGTCGGTGAGTAAATCAAAATGTTTGCCAATTTTTTCGAATATTCATTAATTTCTTGAGTCATCCTCCTAATCTCCACGAAAAAAATCAAAGTTAGGTGCTCACTTTTCAAGTTGTACACATGTCAAGAGATAAATTCGCTAGTGATGCACTCTACATTCATGGTCTTGAATTGTTAGATAGTCCACATTTTCCAAGATGAACTTATAGTGCACCAATGTTGTTACTCAACATATATGCTCCAATCGGATATAATACTCACTTGGTCAAATATCCTTTATGCCAAAATTCTTTATTTGGTTT
Source organism: Pinus tabuliformis (assembly GCA_031772625.1). Classification (NCBI taxonomy): domain Eukaryota; kingdom Viridiplantae; phylum Streptophyta; class Pinopsida; order Pinales; family Pinaceae; genus Pinus; species Pinus tabuliformis. The sequence continues at coordinate 210,100,224 of CM062811.1, forward strand.
CCCAAGTTAATTTTCATGGAGAATGTTATTAATGTGTTGGCCAATTTTTATTTTTGTTGCCAAGGAAATCTTAAGGTGGATGTTATTGAGTTGTTGGATTTGCCCAACATATGATCATAATGGAGATATGCTAATTGTTTCCACCTTACTACCCTTTGGATAGGGGTTGGCTAAGCTTGACATAGGGCTTCTATGGCTCTTGGATGTCATTCATTACACACCCTCATTTTAAGGCTATGGAACACATTAGTGTTAGTGGGTGCCCACTAACACTAATGTGGTCCATAGCCTTAAACAAAAGGTGTCAAATGAATGACATCCAAGTTCCATAACAACTGCCCTTTGGAGAGGGGTTGGTTAAGCTTGACATAGGGGTTCTATGGCTCTTGGATTTCATTCATTACACACCCTTATTTTAAGGTTATGGAACACATTAGTGTTAGTGGGCACGCACTAACACTAATGTGGTCCATAGCCTTAAACTAAGGGTGTTAAATGAATGACATCCAAGAGCCATAACAACCCTTTCCAACTAACACTAATGTTGTCCATAACCTTAAACTAAGGGTGTCTAATTAATGACATCCAAATGTCGTTGCGACATACAAGATAAAGTCAAGTGTTCACTCTCCAAGGTGTACACATGTCAAGAGATAAATCCTAAAGTGTTGCACTCTCCAAGCATCGGTTACGAGTGTCAAAAACTGATCATCGCAAGGATCCTGGAAATGTGCCACAGACAAAAAATTAATTACTGGGGATATGACATCAAAGCCTAGAACATCATGTCTTCTCTAGGATTTTATTGTAAAAATCCCTAGCCCCATCCACCCTTGTAACGACTAAATTATAAAATGTAACACCCCTAGTCGAACCCCATATTGTAAATTCCATGTACATACGAAACTTATGTTGGTGAGACTTAACATATTAATTAGGCTAGTGAGGTTAGACTTACTATTTGGGGTGGTGTGCCTTTGTGTATGTTTGTATATGCTTCAGGGCTAGTGTGCCCATGTGTATATTCTCTTATATGCTATGAGGCTAGAAAACGTGTTGTTGTAAAATATTTTAACTTGTGCGTATTCATAAACACATAACGGTTGCAAACCGAATTTGACAAAAAGAGTATGGGGCGCAAAGACTCCATGGGAATATAAATGGGTCTGATATGATTCCATAGTCATTAAAAAGAGCAAAGGAATATAACCAAAGTCAATATAATGAATTTAGAGAGTGACAAGTGACAGAAAAAGGTCATCCTTTTAAATGAAACTTGTGGGAACTATGATGGTTAGCCAGTTAGCCAACAGTCTTGGATACCAAAGATGGCAGTAGGAACTCTTGGAGCATGAGTGCTAAGAATATATTTGTCTGGTCAAGTTGGGAACCATGGAAGTGGTAGCAAAGCCTGAGAGACTGCGGGTGCAGAGAAGGGTGCACATTGCTTGGGTGTAGGCTGAAGGGGGATGTGAAACTGGAGGTTTGAGGATTCTAGGTTTTCATATTAGGGCCTCAAGCATACCTAGAGAGCTAAAACATTAGCTATAAATCTTGAAGTCAAAGGAATTTGAGAACATCTTTGTGTAGCCTAGTAAGATGCCTTGGAAGTGGTGAAATAGCTTGAGTTTTTGGAAGTGTAGAGAAGGGTGTGCACTACTTGGGTGCAATTGATGGTGAGCGTGGGCCTATAGGTTGGAGCCTATTAGGGTTTGGTACTTTGGTCGGTTGATGGTACCACATTTGTACCGATATTTTTCTGAGCTTTTACTCGATGGAGTCGAAGCCCCAGAGTGGGGGTGACCCACTATTGATAGGAAATAAACAGTGTGGTCTGTGATTGAAAGGAACATCGAAGGTCTACAACCAATTGGAAGCTTAATAGAAAAGTTCTACTATATCTTAAAGAAGATTACATGCAAAGTGTTTAGGAGAAGCGAAGAAAGCAATTTGTTGTCTAATGTGAGTTGAGAAAACATAATTAGTATAAGAATTTAAATTTTAATGAAGTAGAGGTTCATTGGGGAGGTTCGTATAAATGAAGACAATTACAAAAAATAGTTACAGGTAGATTTGATTGGTGTAGGGGAGTAAATCAAAATGTTTGCCAATTTTTTCAAATATTCATTAATTTCTTGAGTCATCCGCCTAATCTACAAGATAAGGTTTCCAATTTCGGCACTCACTTTCCAAGTTTTACACATGTCAAGAGATAAATTCTCTAGTGTTGTGCTTTACACATTCATGCGCTTGAATTGTTAGACAACCCACATTGTGCAAGATGAAGTTATAGTGCACCTATGTCATTACTCAACATATATTCTCCAATCAAATATAATACCCACCTGGTCAAATATCCTTTATGCCAAAATTCCTTATATCGTTTCCCAAGTTAATCTTCAAGGGCAATGTTGTTGTTGTGTTGGCCAAGTTTTATTTTTATTCCCAAGGAAATCTTAAGGTGGATGTTGTTGAGCTTTTGGATCTGCCTAACATCATAATGGAGATAAGCTAATTTTTTCGACCTTACTACCCTTTGAAGAGGGGTTGTCTAAGCTTGACATAGGGCTTTTGTGGCTCTGGGATGTCATTCATTAGACACCCTTAGTTAAGGCTATAGAACACATTAGTATTAGTGGCCCCCCACTAACACTAATGTGGTCCATAGCCATAAAGTAAGGGTGTCTAATGAATGACATCCAAGAGCCATAACAACGCTCGCCAACTAGCACTAGCCCCATCGACCCTTGCAACGACACTATTATTAATCTCACACCCCGAGTCGAACCCGATATTGTAAATGCCATGTACATGCGAGATGTATGTTGGTGACTCAAAACATATTAATTAGGCTGGTGACGAGACTTACTTTTTGGGGCAGTGTGCCTATGTGTATGTGTTTATATGCTTTGTGGCCAATGTGCCCAGGTATATATTTTATTATATGCTATGAGGCTAGAAAACTTGATGCTGTAAATGTCTTTAACTTGTGCCTATTAATAAACACAAAATAGTTGCAGAGCGAATTCGACGAAAAGAGTATGGGGGGCCAAGACTCCATGGGAATATAAATGGGGTTGATATGATTCCATAGTTAATAAAAAGAGCAGATGAATATAACTATAGGTAACTAAGTGACTTTAGAGGGTGCCAAGTGTCAGAAAAAGGTCATGCACTTAAAAGAAAGTTGTGGGATTTATTAAGGGTTATCCAGTTAGCCAATTGGGTTGGATACCTAGGATGGCAGTAGGAACGCTTGGAATTCTAGTGCTAAGGACATCTTTGTCTAGCCGATTTGGGCAACCTTGAAATGGTGGCATAGCACAAGGGACTAAGGGTGTGAAGATGGGTGTGCACTGCTTAGGTATAGGCTGATGGGGGATGTGAAACTAGAATTTGGAGGCTTCTATGGTTTTTATATTAGGCATTGGAGGATACTTGTAGAGCTCGGAAATTAGCTAGAAGTCCTAAATTCACAGGACTTTGAGGACATCTCTGTTTGGCCAGGTAATATGCCTTAGAGGTGGTGGCATAGCTTGAGGGTATGCAAGTGTAGAGAAGGGTGTGCACTGCTTGAGTGAAGTTTGATGGGGGGCGTGAGCTGATAGGTTGGATCCTACTAAGATTTGGTACTTTGGTCGGTTTATGGTACCACATGTGTACCCTTATTTGGCTGAGTTGTTACCAGATGGAGTTAAAGCCCCAGCTCAGGGGTCACCCCATCTTGATAAGAAATGAACAATGTGGTCTATGGTTGGGAGGATCATCAAAGATCTGCAGCCAGTTGGAAGCTTAACATATAAGTTCTACTATATCTTAAAAAGGACTACATGCCATGCCATGCAAGGATTTTAGGGGAAGTCATGCAAGCCATTTAGTGTCCAATATGAGTTAAGAAAACATAATTAATTACGAAAAGTCTTTCAGTAGAAATCACATAACATAATTTTTTTGTCGTAATTTCGGAATTCAGGCTTCTGTGATCCATAATGAATTACAAAAAGTCTTTCGATAGAAATCACATAACAAAATTTTTTGGCCGACGCGTTTCAAACCAGCCAATGTGTTTCATCATCAGGACCAGATGAAGAGGCAGACCATGGCAATGACTTAAATAAAGAGCAATGTAGAGACCAAAATTTCAAATAACAGCTATATTTGAAAAATAATATTTAATTAGTACAATAATTTACCTTTTAATGAAGTAGAGGTGCATAGGGGAGGTGCGTATGACTAAAGAAGATTACGAAACATCGTTACAAGTAGATTTTATTAGTGTAGGGGAGTAACTCGAAATGGTTGCCAATTTTTTCGAATATTCATTAATTTCTTAAGTCATCCACCTAATCTATAGGACAAGGTTTCCAATTTAGGTGCTCACTTTCCAAGTTGTACATATGTCAAGAGATAAATTCTCTAGTGATGCACTCTACATTCATGGGCTTGAATTGTTAGACAGTCTACATTGTCCAAGATGAACTTATAGTGCACCAATATTGTTACTCAACATATATGCTCCAATTGGATATAATACTTACTTGGTCAAATATCCTTTCCAGATTCTCAATATCTAATAACCTTCATTAGTAAATCTAAAGTATAACACCGTATGTACCCATAGTAAAGGTCAGTGTTGCTGTCAGAGAATGAGAGTGATTGTTGTTAGAGAATGAGTGAGCTTAATATGTTGCTGAGTAGTTGTATGGCTGAATGAGGATTTGATGTGTATGTCTTAATGCCATGTAAATTGATGCCAGAGCCATAACAGAGATCAAATTGATTGTATGTTGATGTCTTGCTGCTCTTGAATGATGGGGTACTTAAACTACCTCTTAAATCAACACATCAGTACATTGGTGGACTGCAATCTAGACCAAAAACCCACACAGAACAACAAACCATTCTCAAAAGAGATCCACACCCTTCTCCAGCAAGAACCGCCAAAATATTTACAGAAGCAGCAGGAAATAGGACACAAAATCTTCAAACTTGGATCAGATTTGAAGCACATGAGGGTCGCATGGAAGATTCTCTTCAAACTTGATGAACTAGATGCCCTCCTTTCCAAAGTGACCTAGTTAGAAGGGGAGAAATTAATTCGGGCTCTAAAACCAGCCATGTTTGCTCTCATACAACACAAGTTCTTGGAGGAACCTTGTGAAGAGGTTAGACTCCTAGTTGCATCTTGTCTCAGTAACATCATGAGACTAACCACCCCTATAGCTCCTTACAATGATGATGTTATGAGGAGAGTTTTCAGACTGATGATAGGAACTTTCCGAGACTTGGACAATAGTTCAGGCTCTACCTTTGGGAAGAAGCTTGATATCTTAGGAGGCATGGCCATGACTAGGACTTATGAAGTCATGTTTGATCTTGAGTGTGATGATCTTATCTTGTAGATGTTCCAATGCTTCTTTAGCATTAGGAAACATCATTCTGACATAGTCATAACACACATGCAGTCCATCTTGTCATCATGTATGAGAGGTCATCATCGCATTTGTTGGGGGTTGTAGTCTTGATTGTTGTTTGTTTGGAGGAGAGAGCAGTTGGTCTCACCTACCACTTATGAGCTAGATGAAAGGTTGGTTGAGCAGAACATTGGGCTACTCAGGAGACAATTGACCAGGGAGGTACTGCTCAGGTCTAGTGGATCATGCAGCAAGAATGAGATGAGGAGGAAGGGACATTGCTTCATCTGCAACGGACCTTGGGGACCTGACCACTCATGTTTGGGTGACACTGAGGAGGTAACAAAGGTAGAGTAGGAGGAGATTCCTTCTAACTTTCAGGGTGAGGACTCTTCTTTGGACGAGTCCATGGATTCACACGATGATACCTCTAAGGAGCGCGAGCAGTCATGTGGAGTTGATGTCAGTAGCCCAGATGTACATCCATGGGTGGTAGAGGAGTATGACGAGCAGCTGATTGTTCCCAGGAGGGAAGGAGACCCAGGAGCAGATGAGCGACTAGTGATTCAGCATAGTGAGCAGGAGACAGATGACACGCCTAGTGTGTGAGATGTGTCGCTTTTGAAGAGTCAGCTAGTGGCTCATGTTGAGCCCATGATGGAGGATGAGAAGACACCCTTGGGGCCAGCCATTGGAGTGGAGCAGACAGATGTGCAAGCAGTCTCCAGGGAGGCAACATTTGTGGACACTCTTCCCCAGGACCCTCTGCGTTAGCCCTCTTAGGCACTGTGCAACATCTAGTACCCTTTGCATCACTCCAATAGCCTCTGCGTGGATGACGTAGTCCCTCTGGCTTATGTGCTAATTTTGTTGGGCTTTCTGTAGCTTGGACTGGTTGTTGCTCTCGCTCTCTCAACTTCTACTTTGGTCTTCTAGTATTGTATTTTCCTCTCTGCCTCGTACTCACTGCCCCTCACTGCTGACCACTGATTAAACTTTGCTTAGCAACCCCGCTCTAGCAAAATGAATGATTGATCACTCTGGTGTTTTCTCCAACTAACCCTTAAGTCTCTTCTTATACTTTTCTCTTTGGTCCTTCAACGACCAAGATTAAATCTCTAATCAACGGCTAAGATTATATTTGGCTTGATCCATGATTTTTGGAACTTGATAACCTAGTTTTATATTAATACCCATTAATATTTTATTTTTCTTAAGTCTAGACTTAGGAAATCCATTAAAAACATTAATTATTTTAATATCTCCCAAACCAAGTACAATTTGTCCAAACCACTTCTGGGTCTTGGAGATTTCATGTGCTTTAGCCTCTCCACTAATTTTCATGGCTAGAGCACATCTGATGCTACCATAAATCAATAGTTGATCAGTCACCGGATAGTGAAAGATGCTCCAGGCTTAACCTTTGCTCTGTGTCACTATGATAGGGACTGCATCACCCTCTCAGCTCACCAACACTCAGTCTGCCCCACAAAAGAATTCCAACGCTACCTCTTGGCCCAGCCTCAGCTCTGCTACCCTTTTCACAGCTAATGAAGCCTCTGTGTCTTCCCCTTGGCTCTCTGCGTCAACCCTCTGGCCCTATGCGTCACCCATGCTAGCCTCTTCAGCCTCTGTGTAAGTCCCAACTACCTCTATGTCAGCCTCTCCAAGCTCTGTGTTGTCTCTCTGGAACTATCTCTGCCTCGTTGCTATGTATTCTTGGCCTCGTGCCGAATTTCCCCTCGCTGCAACAGATCAATAGCTTGACATGGATCAAGTCAAACCTAATCTTAGTTGTTGATTAGGGACTTGATCTTGGTCGTTGAAGACATGACAAGAAAATTATAAGAGGAGGCTTGAGGTTCAGTTGGAGATACACCAAATTGATCAATTAGTTCGATATTCTAGACTGAGGTTTTGTTGAGAGAATCGAGCTAGTGATTTGTTGTAGCGAGGGAGCTAGTGATCTGTTGTAGCGAGGGGCAGTTCAACATGAGGCTGAGAATACGTAGAAGAGAGGCAGAGATAGTGCTAGAGAGACAGCGCAGAGCCTGGGAAGGCTGATGCAAAGGCATCTGGGAGCTATGTAGAGGCTGAGGAGGCCAGCGTGGGTGATGCAGCAGGCCACATTCCTAATGAAAAGAGCCTAGAGGCTGAAGCAGAGGCATCAGTAGCTGCACAGAGGATAACAGAGCTGATTCAAGGCCAAGAGGCAATGCTAGGTGATTTTCGTAGGGCAGACTAAGTGTTGGTGAGCTAGGAAGGGTGACGTAGTTCCTGCAGAGTGATGCAGAGAAGTAGAGAATCTTGGAGCATCTTTTGTTGTCCAGCAAAGAGCTGCCGTAGTTGTTGTGGGATCGTTCATCCGGTGATTGATCAGCCGAATATCTATCTTCGAGGAGAGGTATTACTGCCGAGGACATTCTCTATTGGGTGAGCCATTTCTGGCACCCTAGTTGTATCCAGAAACTGCATAATAATAAAACCCTCATATCTACTACACTGGGTTTCCCACATTGGGTTTTTTTGGGGACGATTGTCCAAAAATAACAGTGTCCCTTGTGTGTTTTTCTCAGTTATTTCATTTGCTGATATGTATATGTGGTAAGGCTGCATTTGTGTTTATTTTTTATATTTATATTTATAAATAACTTGTTAACGAGAAGAACAAGTAGGAGAAAATAAACCAGATAATGCAGTAGGGATTTCTGATGTGCCAAACTTAGAAATTTCAACATAGTATTAGAGAAGTGAAGATTACGGGAGGACTAAAGGCACCAATAGTAATCTAAATTATTTGTAGTAGTAATAACTGTCCCAAGAGACAATGTTGTTCCAGAGCAGAAGCAGCAGAGAAGAAGTGACGCAGAGGACCTGCATAATCATTTCAAGCCAGGAGGAGGGTCAACAAAGAGGCAGAGAGGGGTAGATTAGACCTACATAGTGCCTAATCATCTTTCTCAGCCACGAAGGATCGACACTGTGGCCAAGAGGTGCAAATTATACCATTGTTGGGATTGCGCAGAGCGTGAAAGGCTCAATTTCTTTAGTTGACGATGCTTGGGGATCTGTGGGTAGATTGTGATTGAGACGTTTCTGGGGTGTTGATTCTGTCGACGTAGAATAGTACCTAAGGAGACAGAACCAAGGTAGAGGGAGTCGCCACCTTAACGGATTTCTAGCCAAGAAATCCAGATCTGACTTGCAGTTGCAAGGAGGATTGGAGTGGAGCGGTTCGACACCTAGCCAAAGGATTTCGAGGAGGGAAATCAGGACTTAGAGGGAGATTTATAGGAGGGAATTAAAATCTCAGAGGGAGTCCAAAAGAGGACCCAAAATGGCAATGAACAGGCTGAGGAATCAGGACAGGTTGGACGAGGCTTCCAACTTTGTCATCTGGAAGGCCAGGATCTTGGCTGTCCTGGATTGACATCACATCAAGGACTTTTCCTTGAGAACCATGGCTATCCCGATTGACCCAACTGAGAATGAGAAATATGAGGATGCAATGGTGAGGGCAAAGTGCATGATCCTAGATGGGGTCAAAGATCATGTCATACCACATATTGCTGAAAAGAACACAGCAAAGGAGATGTGGGATACTTTGACAACCTTGTATCAGGGCACTTCCGTGCAGTGGAAGATGCTATTGGAGAATTAGTTATAGTCATGTTAGACGTAGAAGGGAGAGAAAATAGATCCATTCCTTCTCAGGTTGCAAGAAATTCACGACCAACTCACTTCCATAGGGTCTACACCAGATCCAGAATTTATGGTTAGGACTACCCAGAATGCAGTCTCTAAGGAGTGGGAGACATTTGTCCAAAGTATTTTGGGTAGGGACACTCTTCCAAGATGGGAGGAGATGTGGCATATGACCAAGGTGCGAAGTAGTGGCAAGGGAGGTCAAATCAAGAAAGAGGAGGAGGAGGATACGACTCTAGCATTTGCGGGATAACAGGGGAAGAGGAAGAAGAAGGATATCTACAAGGTGAAGTTCTTCCATTATGGGGAGCTGGGACATTATGCATCCCTGTGTCCCAAGAAGAAAAACAAGGGAGAGGCTTTCGACTCTAAGGCAACTCCAGCTAAGGCAAAGAAAGAGGTCGAGACTGATGATAGCTGTGCCATGAGTGCTCATGCACCTCTAGAAAAGAGGTAGGAAGACATCGAGTTGTAGTCAGAAGGGCTACATACTAGGGGTAGTATCCTTGAGGTACCCAAACTCTTGGATCATATTTGGCTATGGGAGCACTTAACAATAATAGCAGGTTGTTAGGGGTCGGGTATAGCAAAGTGTAGTGGAGCAGCAAGGCAGTGCTTGGGTGCAGAAAAGTGGAGTGGAGGTTGCAGTAGTGCGAGAGGCACAGAAGTGTAAGTAGCAGCAGAAGAGAGAGCACATAATAGAAACAGAGGAAGCTTCAATTTTAAGAGGCTTCCAGACTAACTGGGATGTTAGTATATGGGAGAAGTCAGTTACCTACTTCTCGGTAACTGAGTAGCAGTTCAGTAGTTAGTAGTGGCAGTGCTAGGGGTAGCATGGGCAACATATTGAGAGGGAGCTACAGTACAGTTGTAGCAGTGGCAATGGTAGTGGCAGTGTCATGGGACACAGTACATAAATCCATAGTGCAAATGATGTGAGGTTGCAGGCGAAGCATGAGTACAGGTAGCAGTGTGTAGGATCAATTTGAGGTTTCCATGGTGAAACATTACTAGAGCACATTCCTCGCTAAGAGGGAGTGTTTATTTTTGGTAGCACCGAATGTGCTCTAGCCATGAAAATTGGTGGAGAGGCTAAGGCACATAAGATCTCCAAGACCCAGAAATGGTTTGGGGAAATTCCACCCAGTTGGAGAGATATTAAAATAATTAATATTTTTAATGGGGTTCCTAAGTCCAAACTTAGGAAAATTAAAATATTAATGGGTATTAATATAAAACTAGGTGTGAATTTTCTAAATGACATGGATCAAGAAAAATCTAATCTTAGCCATTGATTAGGGACTTAATCTCGGTCGTTGAAGACTCAAAAAGAAATGTATAAGAGGAGGCTTGAGGGTCAGTTGGAGATACACCAAATTGATCAGTTAGTTTGATTTTTTGGAGCAGGTTTTTGCTGAAAGAATCGATCTAGTGATCTGTTTCAGCGAGGGGTAGTTCGGCACGCGGTCAATAATACATAGCAGATAGATAGTGCAAAGCCTTGGAAGGCTGACGAAGAGACATCTGGGACCTATGCAGAGGCTGAGGAGGCCAGCGTGGGTGATGCAGAGAGTCAGAGGAATGACGCAGAGAGCCTAGAGGCTGATGCAGAGGCATTAGTAGCTGGGAAAACTGAGTGCTGGTGAGCTGGGAAGGGTGACCCAGTCCCTGCAGAGTGATGCAGAGTAGTAGAGAAGCTTGAAGCAGCTTTCGCTGTCGAGCTAAGAGTTGTCGTAGTTATTGTGGGATCGTTCATCTGGTGATTGAGTAGCTAGAATATCTGTCTCCGAGGAGAGGTATTACTGCCGAGGACATCCTCTATTGGGTGAGCCATTTTTGGCACCCTAGTTGTATTCAGAAACTGCATAATAATAAAACCCTCATATTTGTTGCACCGGTTTTCCTGCATTTGGGTTTTCCATGGACGATTGTCCAGAAATTAGTGTCTCCCTTGTGTGTTTGTCTTAGTTATTTCAGTTTCTGATCTATATATTTGTTAAGGCTGAATTTGTGTTTATTTTCAGTATTTATATTTATAAATAACTTGTTAATGAAAACAAAAAGTAGGAGAAAATAAACTAGATAATGCAGTAGGGATTTCTGACATGCCAGACTTAGAAATTTCAACACTTGGGCTATGCCACCAATTCTAGGGTTCCCAACTCATCCAGACAGAGATGTTCTTAGCACTAGCACTCCAAGAGTTCTAATTTCCATCCCCTGTATCCAACATTGTTGGCTAACTGGCTAACTCTAACTCTTCACAGTTCCCACAAGTTTCATTTAAGTGAATGACCTTTTTCTGACACTTGGCACTCTCTAAATTCACTATATTGACTTCAGTTATATCCATCTGCTCTTTTTAATGACTATGGAATCACATAAGATCCATTTATATTCCCATGGAGTCTTGGCCCCCCATACACTTTTTCTCAAATTCGATCTGCAACCGTTATGTTTTTATTAATACACACAAGTTAAACACATTTACAACATCAGGTTTTCTAGCCTCATAGCATATAAAAGAAAATACACACGAGCACACTAGACATGAGCCATAATACAAGCATACACACAGGCACATCACCCCAAAAAGTAATTCTAACCTCACTAGCCTAATTAATATGTTTTGGCTCACCAACATAAGTTTCTTATGTACATGGAATTTACATTATGGTGTTCGACTAGGGGTGTTACATTTTATAATTGTGTCATTACAAGGGTGGATGGGGCTAGTGATTTTTACAATAAAATCCTAGAGAATACATGATTTTCTAGGGTTTGATGTCATAACCCCAGTAATTAATTTTTTGTCTAAGGCACATTTCCAAGATCCTTGCGATGATCAGTGCTTGACACTTGGAGAGTGGGCACTTGACTTTATCTTGTATGCCGCAACAATATTTGGATGTCATTAATTAGACACCCTTAGTTTAAGGCTATGGACAACATTAGTGTTAGTTGTCGAGGGTTGTTATGGCTCTTGGATGTCATTCATTTGACACCCTTAGTTTGAGGTTATGGACAACATTAGTGTTAGTGGGAGCCCACTAACACTAATGTGTTCCATAGCCTTAAACTAAAGGTGTCTAGTGAATGACATCCAAGAGCCATAGAAGACCTATGTCAAGCTTAGCCAACCCTTCTCCAAAAGGTAGTAAGGTGGAAATAATTAGCATATCTCCATTATGATCATATGTTAGGCAAAGGCAACAACTCAATAACATCCACCTTAAGATTTCCTAGGCAACAAAAATAAATATTGGCTAACACATTACCAACATTTTCCAAGAAAATTAACTTGGGAAACCAAATAAAGAATTTTGGCATAAAGGATATATAACCAAGTGAGTATTATTTCCGATTGGAGCATACATGTTGAGTAACAACCTTGGTGCACTATAAGTTCATCTTGGAAAATGTGGACTATCTAACAATTCAAGCCCATGAATGTAGAGTGCATCACTAGTGAATTTATCTCTTGACATGTGTACAACTTGGAAAGTGAGAACCTAACTTGGATTCTTTTTCTTCTAGATTAGGAGGATGACTCAAGAAATTAACGAATATTCAAAAAAATTGGAAAACATTTTGATTTACTCCCCGACACTAATCAAATCTACCTATAACAACATTCTGTAGTTGTCTTAAGTCATACAGGCCTCCCCAATGCACCTCTACTTCATTAAATTTTAACTTCTTCAATTAATTATGTTTTCTTAACTCAAACTGGCCATGAACAGGTAGTCATGACTTCCGCTAAACACCTTGAATGGCATGGCATGTAGTCTTCTTTAAGACATAGTAGAAATTATCTATTAAGCTTCCACCTAGGTGCAAACCTTCGATCTTCCTCCCAATTATAGACCATATTGTTCATTTCCTATCAACAGTGGATCACCCCCGAGCTAGGGCTTCGACTCCATCTAGTAACAACTCGGCCAAATACCAGTACACATACGCTCATGCCACCCATCAAACTATACCTAGGTAGTGCACTCCCTTTTCTACAATTAGAGACCCTAAAGCTATCCCACCACCTCTAGGGTGTATTAATCAGCTGAATAGAGACGTTCTCAGAGTCCAGTGACTTTAGGACTCATAGCCAATTTTTGAGCTCTATCGGTAAGTAGTGCACACCCTTCTTTGCACCCAAAATTCCTCGAGCTATGCCACCACTTCCAGGGTGCCCAACTCGGCCATACAAATTTTTTATTAGCATTGGAGCTCCAAGAGTTCCTACTGCCATCATGTGTATCCAACCCTGTTCGCTAACTGGCTAACCCTTCACAATTCCCACAACTTTCTTTTAAGTGCATGACCTTTTTCTAAGAATATACACATGTGCATACTGGCCCCAAAGCATATACACTCATACACATAGGCACACCACTCCAAAAAGTAAGTCTAAGCTCACCAACCTAATTAATCTATTTTGTCTCACAAACCTAAGTTTCGCATGTACATGGCATTTAAAAGACGGGTTTCGACTAGGGGTGTTACATTTTATAATTTTGTCGTTTCAAGGGTGGATGGGGCTAGGGATATTTCAATAAAACCTTACAGAAGACATCATTTTCTAGGCATTGATGTTGTATCCCAAATAATTAAATTTTTGTCTAAGGTATATTTCTAGGATCCTAGCGATGATCAGTGCTTGACACTTGGAACTGATGCTTGAAGAGTGCAACACTTGTGGATTGATCTCTTGACATGTGTAGACCTTGGAGAGTGAGCACTTGCCTTTATCTTCTATGTTGCAATGACCCTTGGATTTAATTAATTAAACACCCTTAGTTTAAGGCTATGGATGACATTAGTGTTAGTTAGCTAGGGCTATTATGGCTCTTGGATGCCATTCATTAGACTCCCTTAGTTTAACACTATGGACCACATTAGTGTTAGTGGGTGCCCACAAACACTAATGTGTTTCATAGCCTTAGACTAAGGGTGTCTAAAGAATGACATTCAAGAGCCATAGAAGCCCTACGTCAAGCTTAGCCAACCCCTCTCCAAAAGGTAATAAAGTGGCAACAATTAGCATATCTCCATTATGATCATATGTTAGGCAAAGCCAACAAATCAACAACATCCACCTTAAGATTTATTTGGCAACAAAATAAAATATGGGTAATACATGAACAACATTCCCCTTGAATATTTACATGGGAAACCAAATGAGAAATTTCGGCATAAAGGATATTTCACCAAGTACTATATCTAATTGGAGCATATAAGTTGAGTAACAACATTGGTGCCTTCCTACTGTAATTTCTCCTTTCCGAAGTGGAAGCTCGATGAGAATACCTCCAGCAACCTTCACATCTGAATTCCCTGGCTCTACTACTCCCAAACTGCATCCTTGCTGGCCAAGGCAACATACTCCTCTGCTGGGTGATCTTCTCTCTATCTCCAATGGCAAAGAAAGCTCTCCTAGGGTGGCACTCGAAGTGCACCGAAGAGAGGGATGAGATTTACTCCTTGGGAAGCTCTTGTGCTGAACAATACTTGTAGCTTAGCTAAACAACCAAAGAAAAAATGAATTCTCAAATCATGAAAAGGCCCCAAACTCTGCTCACTTCCTTCTATTTATTCTTTCTCCTTTGGGCCCCATGCCAGTCCCATCAAATATTATGATTCCCCACTTACAAAAATTGAGCTGCCTCCAAGGTGTGAGTATTTTGGTTTGGTTTCTCCTCACCTTGGGAAAAAAATTAGGAAGGGACATTACAAAAATCCACCTGTAAGGATGTTTTGTAACTGTCTTCAGTCATACGAGCCTCCCCTATGTACCTCCACTTCATTAAAAGTTAACTTCTTGTACTACTTTTGTTTTCTTAGCTCACATTTGACATGAACTGGCATGCATTACTGCCCCTAAACACTTTGTATGACATGGCATGTAGTCTTCTTTAAGATACAATAGAACTTACCTATTAAGCTTCCAACTCGCTATAGACCTTCGATGTTCCTCCCAACAATAAACCACATTGTTTATTTCCTATCAACAGTGGATCAACCCCGAGATGCAATTTTGCCTCCATCAAGTAGCAGCTCCACCAAATACGAGTACGCATGTGGTACCATCAACTGACCAAAGAACTAAACCCTAGAAAGCTCCAACCTATAGTCTCATGCCCCCAATCAAACTACACCCAGGTAGTGCAAGCCCTTCTCTAGAATTGCAGACCCTCAAGCTATGCCACCACCTCTAGGGCGTCTTACTCAGCCGGACATAGACTTTCTTAGAGCCCTGTGACTTCAGGACTTCTAGCTAATTTCCGAGATCTCCAGGTATGATCCAGGCCCTAATATCAAACCCTAGAAGCCTCCAACCTCTAGTTTCACATCCCCCATCAGCCTACACCCAAGCAGTGCACACCGTTCTCTGCACCCGTACTCTGTCGGGCTATGCAACCACTTCCATGGTGCCCAACTAGGCCAGACAGAGATGTTCTTAGCACTGGAGATCCAAGAGTTCCTACTTCCATCCTGGGTATCCAACCCTATTGGTTAACTGGCTAACCCTTCACAGTTCCCACAACTTTTCGTTGAATTTGGTCTGCAACCGTTATGTGTTTATTAATATGCACAAGTTAAACACATTTAAAACATTAGGTTTTCTAGCCTCATAGCATATAAGAGAATATATACATGGGAACATTGGCCCCAAATCATATACAGACATACAAATAGGCACACCGCCCCAAAAAGAAAGTGTCAACTCACAACCTAATTAATATGTTCCAGCTCACCAACCTAGGTTTCGCATGTACATGTCATTTATAATACGTGGTTCGACTAGGGGTGTTACAATTTATAATTGTGTCGTTGCAAGGGTAGATGGGGCTACAGATTTTTACAATAAAACACTTGAGAAGACATGATGTTCTAGGCTTTGATGTCATATCCCCAATAATTAAATTATTGTCTAAGGCACATTTCCAGGATCCTTGTGATGACTAGTGCGTGCCACTTGGAACCGAGGTTTGGGGATTGCAACACTTGAGGATTGATCTCTTGACATGCATACACCTTGGAGAGTGAGCACTTGACTTTTTCTTTGATGTCGCAATGACTCTTGGATGTCATTAATTAGACACCCTTAGTTTAAGGCTATGGATGACATTATAGTTAGTTGGTGAGGGCTATTATGGCTCTTGGATGTCATTCATTAGATGCCCTTAGTTTAAGGCTATGGTCAACATTAGTATTAGTGGGCGCCCACTAACACTAATATCTTCCATAGCCTTAAACTAAGGGTGTCTAATGAATGACATCCAATATCCATAGAAGTCCTACGTCAAGATTAGCCAACACCTCTCCAAAAGGTAATAAGGTCGCATCAGTTAGCATATCTCCATTATGATCATATGTTAGGCAGAGCCAACAACTCAACAACATCTACCTTAAGATTTCGTTGGCAAAAAAAACAAAAAATGGCCAACACATCAACAACATTCCCCTTGTAGATTAACTTGGGAAACCAAATAAATAATTTTGGCATAAAGGATATTTGACCAAGTATTATATGCGACTGGAGCATATATGTTGAGTAACAACATTGGTGCACTATAAGTTCATCACGAAAAATGTGGAATATCTAACAATTCAAGCCCATGAATGTAGAGCGCATCACTGGAGAATTTATCTCTTGACATGTGTACAACTTGGAAAGTGAGCGCCTAAATTAGATACCTTATCTTTTAGATTAGGTGGATGACTCAAGAAATTAAAGAATATTCAAAAAAATTGGCAAACATTTCGATTTACTCCCCTACACTAATTAAAAGTTAACTTCTTGTACTAATTTTGTTTTCTTAGCTGACATTGGACACTAACTGGCTTGCATGACTTCCCTAAACACCTTGCATGGCATGGCATGTAGTCTTCTTTAAGATATAGTAGATCTTATCTGTTAAGCTTCCAATTCACCGCATACCTTTGATGCTCCTCCAAAACATAGAGCACATTATTCATTTCCTATCAACAGTGGCTTTGACTCCATCAGGTAACAACTTCACCAAATATAGGTAAACATGTGGTATCATCCACTAACCAAAGTACCAAACCCTAGCAGGCTCCAACCTATAGGGTGATGCCCCCCATCAAACTGCACCCAGGCAGGCCACGTCCTTCTCTACACTTCCAGACCCTACAGCTATGCCACAACCTCTAGTGCGTGTTACTCCACCGAACATTGATGTTCTTAGATTCCTGTGACTTTAGGATTTATAGCTAATTTGTGAGCCTTACAGGTATCCTCCAGGGCCTAATACCAAATTATAGAAGCCTCAAACCTCCAGTTTCACATCCCCCATCGGCCTACACCCAAGCAGTGTGCAACCTTCTCCACACTCGTAGTCCCATGGGCTATGCCACCACTTCCAGGGTTCCCAACTCGGCCAGACAGAGATGTTCTTAGCACTGGTGCTCTAAGAGTTCCAACTGAAATCCTGGGTATCCAACCCTATTGGCTAACTGGCTAAACCTTCACAGTTCCCACAACTTTCTTTTAAGTGCATGACCTTTTTCTAACACATAGCACCGTCTAAAGTCGCTTAATTAACTTTGGTTATATTCATCTTCTCTTTTTAATGACTATGGAATCATATCAACCCCATTTATATTCCCATGGAGTCTTGGCCCCCCATACTCTTTTGTCAAATTCGGTCTGCAATGTTACATGTTTATTAATACGCACAAGTTAAAGACATTTATAGCATCAGGTTTTCTAGCCTAATAGCATATAAGATAATATACACGTGGGCACACTAGCCCCAAAGCATATACACACATAACCACATGCACATTGCCCCAAAAAGTAATTATGAACTCACCAACCTAAGTTTATCAAGTACATGGAATTTACAATACGGGGTTCGACTAGTGGTGTTACATTTTATAATTGTGTCCTTGCAAGGGTGGATGGGGCCAGGGATTTTAAAATAAAACCCTTGAAAAAAAATGATGTTCTAGGCTTTGATGTCATATCCCCAATAATTAATTTTTTGTCTAAGGCACATTTCCAGGATGCTTGCGATAATCAATGCTAGACACTTGGAACCGATAACTGGAGAGTGCAATACTTGAGGATTGATCTCTTGACATGCTTACACCTTGGGGAGTGAGCACTTGACTTTATCTTTCATATCGCAATGACCCTTGGATGTCATTAATTAGACACCCTCAATTTAAGGTTGTGGACAACATTAGTGTTAGTTGGCGAGGGTTGATATGGATCTTGGATGTCGTTCATTAGACACGCTTAGTTTAAGGCTATGGCCCACATTAGTGTTAGTTACTCCCCTACACTAATAAAATCTACCTGTAACGATGTTTTGTAATCGTCTTCAGTCATACGGGCCTCCCCTATGCACCTCTACTTAATTACAAGGTAAATTCTTGTACTAATTAAATATTATTGCTCAAAAATAGCCATTATTTGAAATTTTGGTCTTTACAATGCTCTCTATTTAAGTCATTGCCATGGTCTGCCTCTTCATCTGATCCCGATGATTAACCACACTGGTTGGTTCGAAACGCGTTGGCCAAAACATTCTGTTATGTGATTTCTACCGAAAGGCTTTTCGAAATTTACTATGGATCACAGAAGCCTGAATTCAAAAATTATGGCCAAAAAATTATGTTATGTGATTTCTGCCGAAAGACTTTTCTAGTTTCACGTCCCCCATTAGCCTATACCTAAGCAGTGCACACCCTTCTCCGCACCCATAGTCCTTCGGGCTATGCCACCACTTCAAGGTTACCCAAATCAGCTAGACAAAGATGTTCTTAGCACTGGAGTTCCAAGCGTTCCTACTGCCATCCTGGGTATCCAACCCTATTGGCTAACTGGCTAACCCTTCACAAATCCCACAACTTTCTTTTAAGTGCATGACCTTTTACTGACCATTGGCACACTCTAAAGTCACTTAATTACCTTTAGTTATATTCATTTGCTCTTTTTGTTGACTATGGAATCATATCAACCCCATTTATATTCCCATGGAGTCTTTGCCCCCATACTCTTTTCGTCGAATTTGGTCTGCTATTATGTGTTTATTAATAGGCACAAATTAAAGACATTTACAGCATCAGGTTTTCTAGCCTCATAGCATATAAGAAAATATATACCTGGGCACACTAGCCACAAAGCATATACACACATACACATAGGTAAACTGCCCCAAAAAGTAAGTATCGTCACCAGCCTAATTAATATGTTCCGGCTCACCAACATAAGTCTCGCATGTACATGGCACTTACAATACCGGGTTCGACTAGGGGTGTTACATTTTATAATTGTGTCATTGCAAGGGTGGATGAGGCTATGTATTTCTATAATAAAACCCTAGAGAAGACATGATGTTCTAGGCTTTGATGTTATATCCCCAATAATTAGATTTTTGTCTAAGGCACATTTCCAAGACCCTTATGATGATCAATACTAGACACTTGGAATCGATGCTTGGAGAGTGCAACACTTGAGGACTAATCTCTTGACATCTTTACACCTTGGAGAGTGAGCACTTAACTTTATCTTGTGTATCGCAATGACCCTTGGATATTGTTAATTAGATGCCCTTAGGTTAAGTCTAAAGGCGACATTAGTGCTAGTTGGCGAGGGTTGTTATGGTTCTTGGATGTCATTCATTAGCAACCCTTATTTTAAGACTATGGACCACATTAGTGTTAGTGGGCGTCCACTAACACTAATGTCTTCCATAGCCTTAAACTAAGTGTTTCTAATGAATAACATCCAAGAGCCATAGAAGCCCTATGTCAAGCTTAGATGACCCCTCTCCAAAGTTTAGTAAGGCGGAAACAATTAGCATATCTCTATTATGATCATATGTTAGGAAGAGCCAAAAACTCAACAACATCCACCTTAATATTTCCTTGGCAAAAAAAATAAAAATTTGCCAACACATCAACAACATTCCCCTTGAAGATTAACTTGGGAAATAAAATAAGGAACTTTAGCATAAAAGATATTTGACCAAGTGAGTATTATATCTGATTGGAAAATATATTATAAGCAATAAGATTAGTGCACTGTGTTGACCACTAGAGTGGCACCTGCTGATTATATGAAAACTCCATGCCCAAGGATGATCCAAAGGACATTTTTACCATCAAATATCGTCAGTCAACAGAGTTTTTTAACTCTACTTCTATCTTCTCATCATCTTTCTTGTACCTAGATTCCACACCTTACGGGGAATTGTAATAAGTGATACTAGTAATGATGAGTTTTAAGTCTGTAACAAGCCTAGGATGTTGGGACTCGATCAACAAACCAGTACACCTTGGAGTATTTTTTTTATCTGGTTAATTATTCCTTCTTTTTCAAAGGCATATAATTTTCTAGGTTTTCTCATTCACGTTTTACCCCAAAGTCGGGGTGACGATTTGAAGGTTGAACCCCTGACACATCTTAGTGTCTAGAATCAATGTATATTACCATATTAGATCACACAAAAAATTGTGTGGAATTTAGTTAGGTCTAGGTAGTCAGTTTTTAATTTTTTAGATGTCCTGCAAGTCAAAAATTGCAAATAAAATTGTATTTAAAGTATAAGAAGTGTACTATAGAGAAGTTGTATGCGATATGAGTAATCAAAATTACACCTCTTACCCTCAAATTTCTACTAAAAAACGCTTTGAGAGGTTAATAATGTGTTTTGGACCCTCAAAACCCACTTTTCCTACGTTTAGTGGGAAATCTGGCAATTAATTAAGCTAGAAATTAAATAAATGGAGAAAAATAAATATCCACACATGCTAAATGTTGTGGAAATGAGGTGGAAAATTATGGGGGAGTTAAAGTGAAGTCCCAAGGTGATGTGGACTCCTAAAATCAAGGAAAGGACATGTTCTCAAATAAAATTGAATTTCTGGCATTAAATGAAAAAGTTGTTTGGAAGTTCGAATTTGTGAAGTTAATGCACATTTGGGAGGATTTAGGAGAATATTTGGTGGATATTTTTGAGAGAAATTGTCCCCACATGGTTACCACCCACCATAAAATTCAAATTTGGCACATAAGGGAAGAAGAAAATGATGTCCACTTGCCAGAATTCGATTTTTACACTTGGCATTGGAGCTCCATTCAACAAATTTGAATTTCTCTTCAGGATTGTAACCCAATGCCATTTGTCATTGTCATTATTCATTGGGTTTTTTCCCAACTCTCTATATAATAGAGTCATGGGCTCTCACATATATAATATTGTTACTAGTTATTGTGCTTGCAGAAGCGCTGTTGCCTTGTACACTTTCAGAGATATCAATAAAAAATTTTGGGTTTTATTCATGAGGTGTTCCTCCTTTTTGAGTGTGATGAATTTATTGAGCATTGGTATAATTCCTTTTACTATTGCTTTGATCCAATTTTTTTCCATATGATCTTGTTGATTTGTTAATGTAGAGCTATCTTGCATTGACATTTGATTTAGAAGTATGTTCTAGGTATAGAATGCTCTAGTTGATTTTAAATAAATCTCTAGAGTTTCTTATCATTGTTTATTGCTAAATATATATGGAACTAATTCTTGATTGAAGTTTTGTAGAGGGAACATCTTGTTGGGATTACAGAATCGAGCGTGAGGGGAAGTATTTGGAGAGACCAACCCACTCTTGATACATTCTTAAAGGAGCTCTCATTTGTTCTTTGAACCTTCATAGTCTTATCTTACAAAGTGGTTTTTCAAAGATTTCGGCACATAGCTTGTACACAAGCCAAGAACTTCTAAATTTAGATCTCTTTTAAAAAACATTGTACTTCATTTCTTTCATTTGCTATCTAAGAGCTTGAAGATGGCTAAGCAAAGATGAGAGTTTATTCTCACTCTTTAGCTTAGCCTTTTGTAAATTATAATTGTACATATACATTTTATCTTGCTGATTTTTCCATTAATACTTAACTTATTTTGCAGTCATTGTTTGGATTGTTTTGCTAACTCTTTTGTGACAAGTTTTGAAGAGCAACTTCTCGCAACATCTAACAAGTGTTTTCAGGACCTTTGGCAAGTGTTGGGGGTTCGATTTCCAAGGATGTCGTGAGCTCTTTTGAGACTTATTTTGGCCAAGTCAAGTTTACTAGAGGGCTGCCCATTTTCCTCTCTAAGTCGTGGGCATTTGGAGGAAACTCATACCTTGTTTCCCTTGCATACGTTTTCTGAGATCTTGTCACTGCTTTCTCAAGAAAGGAGGTCTAGTGTCCAAGTTTCAAGCAATTATTGTGAGGACTCTCCTTGAAGTATAGTTGAGAACTTTGAAGGGCCCGCTTCTCATTGTAATATTAATAAAAGATCTAACTTGCTTGTGGGAGCTTGGGATTTTTCCCATGGTATCCTATCTCCCCATTTAGAGGGAGGCTTCTCTTGGGTGGATTGACATTTGCATGGCTTAATATTTCATACTTAATTCACTTACATGCATGCTTTAATTGGAAATTAACACAACCTCACTATCACACTTCATTAAGTTAAAGTTTGTTACAATTTCATTTGAGCTTTACATTTTCTTTCTCATTGTTGCTTGGAGCTACAAGCTTACACTTTACTTTGGGCAATCCATCCTTTACATGCAAGCATTTTATATTCGTAACTAACTTTGATTCGTTTCCATTTACCTTGGTAAATTGTTTCTTGAGCACTTGAATATATGCTTCAATTTTATGCTACATTATTATCTTGAATATTGGAGTAATTTATTGTCATTGTCTATTTGAAACAAATTTTACTTTCAAGAAAATTACTTGTATCATTTTAATTCATTGATGAAACACATGGAACACTTGTAAGCTAATTTTATTCCTCCATTTGAAGTTATAATTGCAACTTATGTTGAACACTATTTCATTCTCAAGAATTTCAAATCAATCTCTTTGAAGCATTTACATGTATCATTATTTTAATTTGGGGAATTAACACAATTTGCATTTCATCTAGGAATTTTAGTATATAAAGGCCCCAAGCCTCATTAAAATTTTACCTCCAACATAATTTGGTTGAATTAGACATCTTAGGGATCCTCCACTCCTCTATTGACTCCTCACTGTGAGATCCATATCATTGGGCGAGGGTGAGGTCTGAGGATTGAAGAATTAAATTGTAATCTTGTTGTAGAGCTAATTAATAAAATTAACCAAGAGCACTTTCAATTACATTTAATTTACTTGTCTCTCGATGGTTTGAGTTTTCATTTGCAAAGCCTATTCCAAAAGTAAGTATTGTAATCATTTCAAACAAGTGTTTTCTTTTCATGTTTCAAGTCTAATTGCATATTGATGTCTTGGTTTAGCACTTCCTTTCTTTTACATTTCCAAGTTAATTACTAATTTTTGGGTTTTGGCAAAGATATGTTTCACATGTTTTGATTTATAAAGTTGATTATATCAAAAGCATTTTGTATCTTACATATATTGTGCTAATAATTCTTATTTACATTTCAGGGTTACTTTGTTTTCTCTTTTGAGAGCATTGCATTTTACTTTGAGAAAATATGTATTTAAATTGTTGAACAAATTACTTATAAGGCACTGGTTGTATGGTTTTTAATCATATTAATTATTGGCATTGTTATTTCAAGTTGTTCACTTCATATTTTCTCATAAATCCTTAAAAGTAATCCATTTTCACTATAACAATCTCCTAGAAACTCACATCTTTTAACTTAACTTTTCATTAGGGACCACCCCCTTAGCTAACCTAGGAGATAGCTCAAACGGAGAGAGACAGGATTAGTGTGACAGCCCCTTCTCTAAGTTCCCTGCCATCACCCACACCTTGTGGGGTTGAAGGCTTTTCTCACTGACTTGTAGGTAGGTGTAGGCGGCAGGGTCAACACACTGTAAGTTCATCTTGGACAATGTGGGATATCTAACAATTGAAATGTAGAGCACATCACTAGAGAATTTATCTCTTGACATGTGTAAAACTTGGAAAGTGAGAACCTAAATTGGATACCTTATCTTGTAGATTAGGCGAATGACTCAAGAAATTAACGAATATTTGAAAAAAGTGGCAAACATTTCGATTTACTCCCCGACACCAATCAAATCTACTTGTAACTACGTTTTGTAATTGTCTTCATTCATACGAGCCTCCCCAATGCACCTCTACTTCATTAAAAGTTAACTTCCTGTACTAATTATGTTTTCTTAGCTCACATCAGACACCAACTTGCTTGCTTGACTTTTCCTAAACACCTTGCATGGCATGGCATGTAATCTTCTTTAAGATATAGTAGAACTTATTTGTTAAGCTTCCAACTAGCTATAGACCTTCGATGTTCCTCCCAACCATAGACCACATTGTTCATTTGCTATCAACAATGGGTCACCCCCGAGTAGCGGTTCAACTCCATCATGTAAAAGCTCGGCCAAATAAGGGTACACATGTAGTACCATCAACCAACCAAAGAACCAAACCCTAGTAGGCTCCAACCTCTAGGCCCACGCACCCCATCAAACTTCACCCAAGCAGTGCACGCCCTTCTCTACACTTGCAGACCCTCAAGCTATGCCACCACTTCCAGAGCGTCTTACTAGGCCGCACAAAGATGTTCTCAGAGTCCTGTTACTTTAGGACTTCTAGGTAATTTTTGAGCTCTCCGGGTATGTTCCAAGCCCTAATAACAAAACCTGGAATCCTCAATCCTCCAGTTTCACATCCCCCATCAGCCTATAGCCAAGCAGTGTGCACCCTTCTCTGCACCCGCAGTCCCTCAGGCTATGCCACCACTTCCAGGGTTCCGAACTCGGCCAGACAGAGATGTTCTTAGCACTGGCGCTCCAAGAGTTCCTACTTCCATCCTTGGTATCCAACAGTGTTGGGAAACTGGCTAACTGTTCACAGTTCCCACAAGTTTCATTTAAGTGGATGAGCTTTTTTTGTCACTTGGCACTCTCTAAATTCACTATATTGACTTTGGTTACATTCATCTGCTTTTTTTAATGACTATGGAATCATATCAGCCCCATTTATATTCCCATGGAGTCTTGGCCCCCCATACTCTTTTTGTCAAATTCAGTCTGCAACCAATATGTGTTTATTAATACGCACAAATTAAACACATTTACAACATCAGGTTTTCTAGCCTCATAGCATATAAGATAATATACACATGGGCATATTGGCCCCGAAGCATATACAAACATACACACAGGCACACCGCCCCAAAAAGTAAGTCTAACCTCACCGGCCTAATTGATATGTTCTGGCTCACCAAGATAAGTTTCGTATGTACATGGAATTTACAATATGGCGTTCGACTTTATCTTGTATGTCGCAAAAACATTTGGATTTCATTAATTAGACACCCTTAGTTAAAGGCTATGGACAAGATTAGTGTTAGTTGGCAAGGGTTGTTATGGCTCTTGGATGTCATTAATTTGAAACCCTTAGTTTAAGGCTGTGGACCACATTAGTGTTAGTGGGCGCCCACTAACACTAATGTGTTCCATAGCCTTAAACTAAGGGTGTCTAATGAATGACATCCAAGAGCCATAGAAGCCCTATGTCAAGCTTAGCCAACCCCTCTACAAAGGGTAGTAAGGTGGAAACAATTAGCATATCTCCATTATGATCATATGTTAGGCAAAGCCAACAACTCAATAACATCCACCTTAGGATTTCCTTGGCAACAAAAACAAAAATTTCCCAACACATTAACAACATTCTCCATGAAAATTAACCTGGGAAACCTAATAAATAATTTTGGAATAAAGGATATTTGACCAAGTGAGTATTATATTAGATTGGAGCATATATGTTGAGTAACAACATTGGTGCACTATAAGTTCATCTTGGAAAATGTGGACTATTTAACAATTCAAGCCCATGAATGTCGAGCGCATCACCAGCGAATTTATCACTTGACATGTGTACAACTTGGAAAGTGAGCACATAACTTGGATTCTTTTTCTTGTAGATTAAGAGAATGACTCGAGATATTAACGAATATTCGAAAAAATTGGCAAACATTTTGATTTACTCCCGGACACCAATCAAATCTACCTGTAACAACATTTTGTAGTTGTCTTAATTCATACGGGCCTCCCCAATGCATCTCTACTTCATTAAAAGTTAACTTATTCTACTAATTATGTTTTCTTAACTCAAATTGGCCACGAACTGGCAATCATGACTTCCCCTAAACACCTTGCATGGCATGGCATGTAGTATTCTTTAAGATATAGTAGAACTTATCTGTTAAGCTTCCAACTGGGTGCAGACTTTTGATCTTCCTCCCAACCATAGACCATATTGTTCATTTCCTATCAACAGTGGGTCACCCCCGAGCTGGGGCTTCGACTCGATCGGGTAACAACTCGGCCAAATATGGGTACACATGTAGTACCATCAACTGACCAAAGTACCAAACCCTATTAGGCTCCAACCTATAGGCTCACGCCCCCCATAAAATTACACCTAGGCAGTGCACGCCCTTCTCTACACTTACAGACCCTCAAACTATGCCACCACCTCTAGGGCATATTACTCGGCTGAACAGAGACGTTCTCACAATCCTGTGACTTCAGGACTTATAGCTAATATCCGAGCTCTCCAGGTATGCCCCAGACCTTTATATCAAAACCTAGAAGCCTCCAACCTCCAGTTTCACATCCCCCATCAGCCTACACACAAGCAATGCGCACCCTTCTCTGTTCCCGTAGTCCCTCGAGCTAAGACACCACTTCCAGGCTGCCCAACTTGGCCATACAAAGTTGTTATTAGCACTGGAGCTCCAAGAGTTCCTACTGCCATCCTGGGTATCCAACCCTGATGGCTAAGTGGCTAACCCTTCAAAGTTCCCACAACTTTCTTTTAAGCGCATAAGCTTTTTCTGAGAATATAGATATGTGCATACTGGCCCCAAAGCATATACACTCATACACACACGAACAACGCCCCAAAAAGTAATTCTGCACTCACCAGCCTAATTAATATGTTCTGGCTCACAAACCTAAGTTTCGCATTTACATGGCATTTACAATACGAGGTTCGACTAGGGGTGTTACATTTTATAATTGTGTCATTGCAAGGGTGGATGGGGCTAGGGATTTTGACAAAAAAACCCTAGAGAAGACATGATTTTCTAGGCATTGATGTCATATCCCAAATAATTAAGTTTTTGTCTAAGGAACATTTCCAGGATCCTAGCGATGATCAGTGCTTGACACTTGGAACCTATGCTTGGAGAGTGCAACACTTGTGGATCGATCTCTTGAAATGTGTACACCTTGGAGAGTGAGCACTTGCCTTTATCTTCTATGTCGCAAAGACCCTTGGATTTAATTAATTAAACACCCTTAGTTTAAGGCTATGGACGACATTAGTGTTAGTTAGCGAGGGTTGTTATGGCTCTTAGATGTCATTCATTAGACTCCCTTAGTTTAAGGCTATGGACCACATTAGTGTTAGTGGGCACCCACTAACACTAATGTGTTCCATAGCCTTAAACTAAGGGTGTCTAATGAATGACATCCAAGAGCCATAGAAGCCCTACGTCAAGCTTAGCCAACCCCTCTCCAAAAGGTAATAAGGTGGCAACAATTAGCATATCTCCATTATGACCATATGTTAGGCAGAGCCAACAACTAAACATCCACCTTAAGATTTCTTTGGCAAAAAAATAAAAAATGGCCAATACATCAACAACATTCCCCTTGAATATTTAGTTGGGAAACCAAATAAGGAACTTTGGCATAAAGGATATTTCACCAAGTACTATATCGATTGGAGCATGTACGTTGAGTAACAACAATGATGCACTATAAGTTCATCCCTGACAATGTGGACTATCTAATATTTCAAGCCCATGAATGTAGAGCGCATCACTAGAGAATTTGTCTCTTGACATGTGTACAACTTGGAAAGTGAGCGCTTAAATTGGATACCTTATCTTGTAGACTAGGTGGATGACTCAAGAAATTAAAGAATATTCGAAAAAATTATCAAACATTTTGATTTACTCCCCTCCACCAGTAAAATTGTAATATTCCTAATGGAAGATTTGCAGTGATAACAAAGACAAGTAACAAAATTCACAATAAAATTTTATTCAGTAATGAACACAGGAACAAAAATTTCTCATCAAACACCCAACTGGCTCATTTTTTCATTAAACAAATATGTTGGAGTACAATAGAAGTCGGATGAGGTGCAGCTGGGCTTGCACAAGGCAGGCTACAAACCTCAGGTGATCAATACAAAAGTACCCAGCTGTTGTGAATTTGCTGCTCCCCAGAGAACTCTGTTGTCTCCTCAAATCTGCACTGCTGGCTGAATTCAAGCTCTGATTTACCCCCTCAAAACAACCCAGAAATTTTTGCAGTTTTCGGGATGTGCTCCTCTCCAAAAACCCAGAAAGGGTTTTCCCTGGTTTTGACCTGCCAATTTCAACCCCTTGTGGATTGACCCTCCTCCAATACTAGAAATCAATGCCTGTAGCTAGAACTATTGTAACTTTCTACCACAATGTCAGAAAACCTCCCCAAATCGGTAACAATATTGGTGCACTATAAGTTCATATTGGACAATGTGGACTATCTAACAATTCAAGCCCATGAATGTAGAGCGCATCACTAGAGAATTTATCTCTTGACATGTGTACAACTTGGAAAGTGAGCCCCTAAATTGGAATACTTCTCTTGTAGATTAGGTGGATGAATGAAGAAATTAATGTATATTTGAAAAAATTGGTAAATTATTTCGATTTATTCCCCTAAACTAATTAAATCTACCTGTAACGACGTTTTGTAACTGCCTTCAGTCATACGGGCCAACCCTATGCACCTCTACTACATTAATATGTAGCTTCTTGTACTAATTATGTTTTCTTAGTTGACATTGGACACCAACTGGCTTGCATGACTTCCCCTAAACACCTTGCATGGCATCGCATGTAGTCTTTTTTAAGATACAATAGAACTTATATGTTAAGCTTCCAACTCGCTGCAAACCTTTGATGTTCCTCCCAACCATAGACTACATTGTTCATTTCCCAAAGAAGATACACACATACACACAGGCATACCACCCGAAAAAGTAAGTTGCAACTCACCAGCCTAATTCATATGTTCTGGGTCACCAACCTAAGTTTCGCATGTACATGGCATTTACAAGACGGGGTTTGACTATGGGTGTTACATTTTTTAATTGTCTCGTTGCAAGGGTGGATTTGGCTAGGGATTTTTACAATAAAACCCTAGATAAGACATTATGTTCTAGGCTTTCATGTCATATCCCCAATAATTAAATTTTTGTCTAAGGCACATTTCCACGATCCTTGCGATGATCAATGCTAGACACTTGGAACCGATTCTTGGAGAGAGCAACACTTGAGTATTGATATCTTGACATGTGTACACATTGGAGAGTGAGCACTTGACTTTATCTTGCATGTCGCAATGACCCTTGGATGTCTAAGGGTGTCTAATATTAAGGTGGATGTTGTTGATTTGCTGGCTCTGCCTAACATATGATCATAATGGAGATATGCTAATTTTTTCCACCTTACTACCCTTTGGAGAGGGGTTGGCTAACTTGACTTAAGGCTTCTATGGCTCTTGGATGTCATCCATTAGAAACCCTTAGTTTAAGGCTATCGACCAGATTAGTATTAGTGGGTGCCCACTAACACTAATTTGTTCCATAGCCTTAAACTAAGGGTGTCTAATCAATGACATTCAAGAGCCATAGAAGCCCTACGTCAAGCTTAGCCAACCACTCTCCAAAATGTAATAAGGAGGAAACAATTAGCATATCTCCATTCTGGTCATATGTTAGACAGAACCAACAACTCAACAATATCCACCTAAAGATTTCCTTGGCAAGAAAAATAAAAAATGTCCAACACATCAAGAACATTCCCCTTGAAGATTAACTTGGAAACCAAATATGGAGGTTTAGCATAAACGATATTTGACCAGTAAGTACTATATCTGATTGGAGCATATATCTTGAGTAACAACATTGGTGCACTATAATTTTATCTTGGACAATGTGGATTGTCTAAGAATTAAAGCCCATGAATGTAGAGCGCATCATTGGAGAAGTTATCTCTTGACATGTGTACAACTTGGACAGTGAGCGCCTAAATTGGATACCTTATCTTGTAGATTAGGTGGATGACTTAAGAAATTAACGAATATTCAAAAAAATTGGCAAACATTTCGATTTACTCCCCTACACCAATCAAATCTACCTGTAATGATGTTTTGTAACTGTCTTTAGTCATAAGGGCCTCCCCTATGCGCCTCTCCTTCATTAAAAGTTAACTTCTTGTACTAATTTTATTTTCTTAGTTGACATTGGACACGAACTGGCTTGCATCACTTCCCCTAAACACCTTGCATGTCATGGCATGTAGCCCTATTTAAGATACAATAGAACTTATATGTTAAGCTTTTGACTGGCTGCAGACCTTTGATGTTCCTCCCAACCATAGACCAAATTGTTCATTTCCTATCAACAGTCAGTCACCCCCAAGCTGCGACTTAAACTCCATTAGGTAACAACATCGCAAAATACGAGTACACATGTGGTACAATCAACCGACCAAAGTACCAAACCCTAGCAGGCTCCAACCTATAGGCTCACACCCCCCATCAAACTACACCCAGGCAGTTCACACCCTTCTCTACACTTGCAGACCCTCAAGCTATGCCACCATCTCTAGGGCGTCTTACTCGTCCGAACATAGACATTCTCAGAGTCCTATGACTTCAAGACTTCTAGCAATGCACACCCTTCTCCGCACCCGCAGTCCCTCAAGCTATGCCACCACTTCTAGGGTGCCCAAATAGACTAGACAGATATGTTCTTAGCACTAGCGCTCCAAGAGTTCCTACTGCCATCCTGGGTATCCAACCCTATTGGCTAACTGGCTAACCCTTCACAATTCCGACAACTTCCTTTTAAATGCATGACTTTTTTTGACACTTGGCACCCTCTAAAGTCACTTAATTGACTTTGGTTATATTCATATGCTCTTTTTAATGACTATGGAATCATATTAGCCCCATTTACATTCCCATGGCTTCTTTGCCCCGCATACTCTTTTCATCGAATTCGGTCTGCAACCATTATGTGTTTATTAATATGCACAATTTAAAGACATTTACAGCATCAGGTTTTCTAGCCTCATAACATATAAGAGAATATACACCTGGGCACACTAGCCCCAAAGCATATACACACATGCCCACCACCCTAAAAAGTAAATCTCAACTCACTTGCCTAATTAATATGTTCTGTCTCTCCAACCTATGTTTCGCATGTACATGGCATTTACAATACGGGGTTCAACGAGGGATGTTACATTTTATAATTGTGTCATTGCAAAGGTGGATGGGGCTACGAATTTTTACAATAAAACCCTAGAGAAGACATGATGTTCTAGGCTTTGATGTCCTTGGGTGCGACAGATGTGCAGCATGTGCTGCTTTTGGAGAGTCAGCTAGTGGCTCATGTTGAGCCCATGATAGAGGATGAGCAGACACCCTTGGGGCCAGCCATTGGAGTGGAGCAGACAGATGTGCAGGCAGTCTCCAGGGAGGTAGCATTTGCGAACACTCATCCTCAGGAGACATTGGAGATTGACCGGATAGTTTGGCAGGAGGATAGTAGACGGCAGGAGTTGTTGGAGATGGTGGTGCATCCATCTTTAGGCCGAACCATTGATGCAGTGCGGGCAGATGCACAGGCAGTTGGTAGAGCCGCAGGACATTCAGGGAGCAACCCCTATCAGGAGTACATAGATAGGGCTTGCAGCACAGTTTGGCCACTTGTACCCATTTTAGGGAGAGAGGCAGGACTTTCTTGATGGATATTGTTGACCAACCAGATAGGGCAGCATGAGTTGAGCATGGACCAGCATCAACATAGTAGACTTGTTCCTTACACAGGAGTCCATGACATAGATTGGCGAGAGATCATGAGCTGGTATCCTTTTGATGGAGTGTCATTTTTAGTCAGGAGCATTGTATTGCATGAGCCATCCAAGGTGAGGGATATCAAATGCTTTAGTTGGCAGTAGGATATAGGCTGGCCACTCATCAGTATTTCAGCATGGCTTCAACATGATGAGATTGACCTTGGTCTATGCCAAGGGTTGGATTGGAGAGAGGTGGTGAGTTGGTATGTGACAAGTGGAGAAACATTCACAGCTGGAGCTATAGCACAACAGTAATCATGGAGGCTTGATGCTCCTTCTTGTGGCATTGGGATCCAGGAGGATTTGCTGATGACAGGTTCCATCAGAGATTGATCCAGGATCCAGGCATTGAGGAGTCCGTTCATGGTGGGTTGACACAGGAGCAGAGCGTCACTCAACGGTTCGTATGGGATCCTGGTATTGGGTTGCAGTTGCGTCGGAGTACCAAATTGGTCCACATATTTGGATTGCTTGAGGGCAAGCAATCTTGGGGTGGGAGGACTATCATGTCCCCATTTTTATCCTTCTTCATAGTGCAGCCAGGGTGGATTTCCAAGGCAGGAGATGACCAGGTCAGTGGAGCAGGTTTAAGTCATCAGGGGTTCTGATGGTGTTTTGAGGAGTTTTTATGGGATTTGATGGCATTCGCTTGGAATATTCCACCATCCGCACAGTTTGCCTTTCGTTCTGTCGCATTTCGACAACTTTCATAAATCAACATTATTATTGGGCATAACTTAATTAATTATGCTCGAGGTGGAATTTTGAGGAGATTAATTGGTGGAACACCTCAGTGTAATAGCTCGTTGGAACCGGAACAAGAAGATCTATAGGATGGGATGGTTAGATATGAGTTTCAGTGGCCTGAGGAGACATGGTGGCCAATTTACCCTTTTCCTGTATTAAAAGAATATTTTAATTGAAATAAAAGAAGGAAAAGTGCTCCATGATTAAAATAATAATAAAATAGAAGGTGCTAGAGGAGTCCATCAAATCTATAAAAGAGGAGGAGGAGACCATTGGAGCACATCTTGGTTTTAATATTGTTTCTTGTATATGAGGTTGAGAACATGGTTCTCTACTCCATTGGTAGCCTCAGGATGAAAAATCTCGGGTGATATAGAGAGATTGGACGAGCACCCATCTCCCCTTGGTGGATTCATTCAGAATCCACAGGTGTAGAGATAGTTTTTCTATTTCAGTTTGGAGACCGTAGGGTCATTCCCGACTATTGTATTGGCATCTATCTATATATAATAAAGCTGGATTTTGGTTGCTTCATTTCTCATTGTTTCTCATGTTGTGATTTCTAATGAGATTTTATGCAATTTGTGAGTTTATGGTTTCAATCAAATTTCTGGTGTTTGGGTTTCCATCGAAATTTCATGTTAAGTGCTAGATAATTTGATTTGAAGGGTTTGTTCCAAATTTCATTGGTTTGGGACATTACAGTGGTATCAGAGCCTTGGTCTTGGCTCAATCTGAAGCCAAAACCCTATCTAGGGCCAAAATATCGTTGTTGATTTCTTGATGCAGGTTGAAATTGTAGAAGGCTAAGATTATATTTCCTTATACCAAAAGCAAATGTGCTTGTTGGAGTTGTACGTATCTGGTGTGATGATAATTTGAAAGAGAAGACGCTGAGCCATGTGCACTTGTAAGACAAATGTTTGCACTCCTGTAGATACCAGTGTGCTAAATTGGAAAGTGAATAGCAGAGATGATTGTGCGCACACAAGGAATATTGAAGTAATCAGTTGGTACGAAAATATCTAGTCATACGAACCAACAGATGTGCGTGATAGATTGATAGATTTCAGCCTGCTGGTTACAGTCAATATTGGCATATTGGATGTGTCAAATTCGGTGCGAGTTCAGATCGGTGCAAATTTAATCAGCAACCCGAATTCAAATGCAATTCGATGAAGACAGGATGTTGAAAAACATCATTGGGTATGCTACACTGACTGATCTCGGTGACGGCAGAGGAGAATCATGGCATGTGAATAAATTGCAGAGTGTAAAGAGGCTGAGTCACCTATTCTAAACTACTGCCAGGCATAATTTGTTGAAATTTCTAAGTCTAACCCGTTAGAAATTTTTCGTTAAGCCTAGAAGATAATGTCTTCTCTAGGGTTTTATTGTAAAAATCCCTAGCCCCATCTACCCTTGCAATGACACAATTATAAAATGTAACACCCCTAGTCCAACCCTATATTGTAAATGCCATGTACATGTGAAACTTAGGTTCGTGAGCCATAAGATATTAATTAGGCTGGTGAGTTGAGAATTACTTTTTGGAGTCGTGTACCTATGTGTATGTTTGTATCTGCTTAGGGGCCAGTGTGCCCATGTGTATAATCTCTTATAGGCTAGAAAAATTGATGTTTTAAATGTGTTTAACTTGTGCATATTAATAAACACATAACATTTGCAGACCAAATTTGACGAAAAGAGTATAGGGGACCAAGACTCCACGGGAATATAAATGCGGTTGGTATGATTCAATAATCATTAAAAGGAGTAGATGAATATAAACAAAGTCAATATAGTGAATTTAGAGAGTGCCAAGTGTTAGAAAAAGGCCATTCTCTTAAATTAAAGTTGTGGGAACTGTGAAGGGTTAGCCAGTTAGCCAACAGTTGTCACCTTCTGAAAAGAGAGTTCTAGTTGTACAAAGAGGGAAAAGAACAAAGATGTTTGGAGCTATCCTCCAAGCCATATACGCACTCAAAGCTAAATCAGACACCATCCAATGGATAGTGCTCGAAATTAGCTTTCCAATGGTATATGGAACTCCCCAAATGGACTCCAGAATCAAAAGTTAGAGCAAGTTGAAAGTTACCCTTGAAAACATGAAAGCGAACGAAATGTTTAAGTTTAATCCCGGATCCTGCAAATCAGAGTTTTCTAAAGCTAAAACAGGGAAGGTCGGAGCAAACTTGCGATCAACAATCGTTGATATCAGCAATCGGCGATCGGAGGTCCACGACACATAGTTTATTGGCGATCAGAGGTCTGGGGCGCATCGGCAATCAGAAATCGACGATCCCACATATCGGCGGGCCCACAAATCGGCGATCACACCTTATAGCCATGTGACATATTAGCGATAACAACCACCCAAACAGATTGCAAATCGGCAATTGGCGATTTCAACTGGTCACTCTTAAGAAATCGTGGGAGGAATATGTCGATAAGTGTAAATCACCGGAAAGGGCCGAAAATGATATTAGGGCCTGGAGCATACCTGGAGAGCTCGAAAATTAGCTAAAATTCCTGAAGTCACAGGACTATGAGAATGTCTCTGTTCGGCCGAGTAAGATGCCCTAAAGGTGGTGGTAGCTTGAGGGTCTGCAAGTGTAGAGAAGGGCGCGCACTGCCTAGGTGCAGTTTGATGGGGAGCATGAGCCTATAGGTTTGAGCCTGCTAGCGTTTGGTTCTTTGGTCAGTTGATGGTACCACATGTGTACCCGTATTTGCCTGAGTTGTTGCCTGATGGAATCAAAGTTCCAGCTCGGGGGTGACCCACTGTTGATAAGAAATGAGAAATGTGGTCTATGGTTGAGATGAACATCAAAAGTTTGCAGCCAGTTGGAAACTTAACAGATAAGTTCTACTGTATCTTAAATAAGACTACATGTCATGCCATGTCATGCAAGTTGTTTAGGGGAAGTCATGCAAGCCAGTTCGTGTCCAATGTGAGCTAAGAAAACAAAATAAGTACAAGAAGTTAACTTTTAATGAAGTAGAGGTTCTTTGGGGAGGTTTGTATGACTGAAGACAATTACAAAACATCTTTACAGGTAGTTCCGATTTGTGTAGGGGAGTAAATCGAAATGTTTGCCAATTTTTTCGAATATTCGTTAATTTCTTGATTCATCCTCCTAATCTACAATATAAGGTATCCAATTTAGGCACTCACTTTCCAAGTTGTACACATGTCAAGAAATAAATTCTCTAATGATGTGCTCTACAATCATGGGCTTGAATTGTTATATAGTCCGCATTTTCCAAGATGAA
The DNA here is from genome assembly GCA_031772625.1 of Pinus tabuliformis. NCBI lineage: Eukaryota > Viridiplantae > Streptophyta > Pinopsida > Pinales > Pinaceae > Pinus > Pinus tabuliformis. Next base: position 210,136,316 of record CM062811.1, read on the forward strand.
CTTACAGTGCACCAATGTTGTTACTTGGCATTTAATCTCCAATCGGATATAATACTCACTTGTTCAAATATCCTTTATGCCAAAATTCCTTATTTGGTTTCCCAACTTAACCCTCGCCAACTAGCACAAATGTCGTCCATAGCCTTAAGCTAAGGTTGACTAATTAATGACATCCAAGGGTCATTGCGATATGCAAGATAAAGTCAAGTGCTCAATCTCCAAGATGTACACATGTCAAGAGATCAGTCCTCTAGTGTTGCACTTTCCAAGCATCCGTTCCAAGTGTCTTGAATTGATCATTGGAAGGATCCTGGAAATGTGCCTTAGACAAAAATTTAATTATTGGGGATATGACATCAAAGCCTAGAACATCATATCTTCTCTATGGTTTATTGTAAAAATCCATAGCCCCATCCACCCTTGCAACGAGACAATTATAAAATGTAATTTTTCTGCAATATCTGGTTTATTTCTAAGTCTAACCCTAGAGAAGACATGATGTTCTTGTAGATTAGGAGAATGACTCAAGATATTAACGAATATTCGAAAAAATTGGCTAACATTTTGATTTACTCCCCGACACCAACCAAACCTACCTGTAACAACGTTCTGTAGTTGTCTTAATTCATATGGCCCTCCCCAATGCAACTCTACTTCATTAAAAGTTAACTTCTTCTACTAATTATGTTTTCTTAACTCAAATTGGCCACGAATTGGTAGTCATGACTTCTCCTAAACACCTTGCATGGCATGGCATGTAGTCTTCTTTAAGATATAGTAGAACTTATCTGTTAAGCATCCAACTGGGTGCAAACCTTCGATCTTCCTCCCAACCATAGACCATATTTTTCATTTCCTATCAACAGTGGGTCACCCCCGAGCTAGGGCTTCGACTCCATTGGGTAACAACTCGGCCAAATATGGGTACACATGTGGTACCATCAAACGACCAAAGAACGAAACCCTATCAAGCTCCAACCTATAGGCTCACGCCCCCCATCAAACTGCACCTAGGCAGTGCACGCCCTTCTCTACACTTACAGACCCTCAAGCTATGCCACCACCTCTAGGGCGTATTACTCGGCTGAACAAAGATGTTCTCACAGCCTTGTGACTTCAAGACTTATAGCTAATATCTGAGCTCCCAGGTATGCTCCAGGCCCTAATATCAAAACCTGGAAGCCTCCAACCTCCAGTTTCATATCCCCCATTAGCCTACACACAAGCAGTGTGCACCCTTCTCTGCACCTGTAGTCCCTCAAGCTATGCCACCATTTACAGGGTTCCCAACTCGGCCATACAAAGTTGTTATTAGCATTGGAGCTACAAGAGTTCCTACTGCCATCCTGGGTATCCAACCCTGATGGCTAAGTGGCTAACCCTTCACAATTCCCACAACTTTTTTTTAAAGGCATAAGCTTTTTCTGAGAATATACACATGCAAACTAGCCCTAAAGCATATACACATACACATAGGAACATCGCCCCAAAGGTAGAGCGCATCATTAGAGAATTTGTCTCTTGACATGTGTACAACTTGGCATGTGAGCACTTAAATTGGATACCTTATCTTGTAGACTAGGTGGATGACTCAAGAAATTTAAGAAGATTTGAGAAAATTGGCAAACATTTCAATTTATTCCATACACCAATAAAATTGTAATATTCCTAATGGAAAATTTGCAGTGATAACAAAGACAGGTAATAAAATTCACAATAAAATTTTATTCAGCAATGAACACAGTAACAAAATTTTTCTCATCAAACACCCATTGGATCATTTTTTCATTAAACAAATATGTTGGAGTATAATAGAAGTCATATGAGGTGCACCTCAGCTTGCACAAGGAAAGCTTCAATCCTCAGGTGATCAATACAAAAGTACTCAGCTGTTGTGAATTCGCTGCTCCCCATAAAACTGTGTTGTCCGCTCAAATTTGCACTGCTGGTTGAATTCAAGGTCTGATTTACCCCCTCAAAACAACCGAAAAATTTCTGCAGTTTTGGGGATGTACTCCTCTCCAAAAAGGGTTTTCCATGGTTTTGACCTGCCAATTTTGACCCCTTGGGGATTGACCCTCCTCCAATACTTGAAATTAATGTCCATAACTCAAATTGCTGTAACTTTTTGCCACAATCTCAGAAAACCTCCCTAAATCGGCCTCCCAATAATTTCCCTACAACCGAGCTCCCCAATCCTCCGATTAAGCTTCGTTCCAAGTTACCTCCACTAGTGACTGCGCAGTCCTGGGTGAGGATGACATAGTCCCTTCGACCAGCAGCTCGACCTGAGTATCTGGCTTGCCTTCCTGATGTAATTTATCCTTTTCAAAGTGGAAGCTCAATGAGAATACCTCCAGTGACATTCACATATGAATTCCCTGGCTCTACTACTCCACCAAACACATAGTCTCTCCCATTGGGTCCCTACTGCTCCCAAACTACGTCCTTGCTAGCTAAGGCAGCATACTCCTATGTTGGGTGATCTTATCTCTATCTCCAATGGCAAAGAAAGCTCTCCTATGGTGGCACTCGATGTCCACTGAAGAGAGGGATGAGCCTCACTCCTTGGGAAGCCCTTGTGTTGAACAACACTTGTAGCTTAGCTAAACAGCCAAAGCAACAATGAATTCTCAATCATGAAAAGGCCCCAAATGCTGCTCACTTCCTTCTATTTATGCTTACTCCCTTGGGCCCCACGTGGGTCCCATCAAATATTACAATCCCCAACTTAGGAAAATAAAGCTGCCTCCAAGGGGTGTGTATTTTGGGTGTGTGAGTGGCCCCCACAATCCACTAAAAAGCACATCAACCCCCTTTCTCCTAAGTTCTTCCGTAAAAAATGAATTAATCCAAAAATAACAAAATTGCAAAAAATGGTTTCTGCTCACCTTGGGAAAACAATTAGGAAGGGATATTACAAAAATCCACCTGTAAGGATGTATGTAATTGTCTTTAGTCATATAGGCCTCCCCCATGCACCTCTACTTAATTAAAAGTTAACTTTTTTTTACTAATTTTGTTTTCTTAGCTCACATTGGACATGAACTAGCATGCATTACTTCCCCTAAACACTTTGCATGACATGGTATGTAGTCTTCTTTAAGATACAATAGACCTTATCTATTAAGCTTCCAACTGGCTACAAACCTTCGATAATCCTCCCAACCATAAACCAAATTATTCATTTTCTATCAATAGTGGATCAACCCCGAGCTACAATTTCACCTCCATTGGGTAACAACTCCACCAAATATGGGTACGCATGTGGTACCATCAACCGACCAAACTACCGAACCCTAGAAATCTCCAACATATAATCTCACGCCCCCAATCAAATTGCACCCAGGTAGTGCACGCCCTTCTCTACGCTTGCAAACCCTCAAGCTATGCCACCACATCTAGGGCATCTTACTTGACCAGACATGGACTTTCTCAGAGTCTTGTGCCTTTAGGACTTCTAATTAATTTTTGAGTCATATCCCCAATAATTAAATTATTGTTGAATTGATGCTTCTGTGATCCATATCCAATTTACGATAGATTTTTCAGCGTAAATCACATGGTATTTCATTTGTCAACACGTTTCGAACCAACTAGTGTGGTTCATCATTAGGACAAGTTTCATTTATCCTGATGATGAACCACATTGGTTGGTTCGAAACGCAACGACAAATGAAATACCATGTGATTTACGCCGAAAAATCTATCGTAAATAAATTATTGTCAAAGGCACTTTTCCAAGATGCTTGCGATGACTAGTGCATGACACTTGGAACCGAGGCTTGGGGAGTGCAACACTTGAGGATTAATCTCTTGACATGCGTACACCTTGGAGAGTGAGCACTTGAATTTTTATTTGATGTTGCAACAACCCTTGGATGTCATTAATTAGACACCCTTAGTCACCTCAATTAGCATATCTCCATTATGATCATATGTTAGGTAGAGCCAACAACTCAACAACATCCACCTAAATATTTTCTTGGCAAAAAAAACAAAAACTGGCCAACACATCAACAAAATTCCCTTTGTAAATTAACTTGGGAAACCAAATAAGTAATTTTGGCATAAAGGATATTTGACCAAGTATTATATGTGATTGGAGGATATATGTTGAGTAACAACATTGGTGCATTATAAGTTCATCATGGAAAATGTGGACTATCTAACAATTCAAGCCCATGAATGTATAGCGCATCACTGGAGAATTTATCTCCTTACATGTGTACAACTTGGAAAGTGGGCCTCTAAATTGGATACCTTATCTTTTAGATTAGGTGGATGACTCAAGAAATAAAGAATATTTGAAAAATAGGCAAACATTTCGATTTACTCCCGGACACTAATTAAAAGTTAACTTCTTGTACTAATTTTGTTTTCTTAGCTGACATTGGACACCAACTCGCTTGCATGACTTCCCTACACACCTTGCATGGCATGGCATGTAGTCTCCTTTAAGATATAGTAGAACTTATCTGTTAAGATTCCAATCTGCTGCATACCTTTGATGTTCCTCCCAAACATAGAGCACATTGTTCATTTCCTACCAATAGTGGGCCAGCCTCGAGCTTGGGCTTCGGCTCCATCGAGTAACAACTCGGCCAAATATGGGTACACATGTTATATCATCAACTGACCAAAGTAACAAACCCTAGCAGGCTCCAACCTATAGGCTGATGCCCCCCATCAAACTACACTCACGCAGACCACGTCCTTCTCTCACTTGCAGACCCTAAAGCTCTGCCACAACCTCTAGTGCATGTTACCCCTTCCAACATTGATGTTCTCAGATTCCTATGACTTTAGGATTTTTAGCTAATTTATGAGCCTTACAGGTATCCCTTAGGGCCTAATACCAAACCATAGAAGGCTCGAACCTCCAGATTCATATCCCCCATCAGCCTACACCCAAGCAGTGTGCACCCTAGATTGCACCTGCAGTTCCTCGCGCTATGCCACCACTTTTAGAGTGACCAACTTGGCCAGACAAAGAATTTTTTAGCACTGGCACTCCAAGAGTTCCTAATGAAATCCTAGGTATCCATCGTTATTGGCTAACTAGCTAAACCTACACAGTTCCCACAACTTTCTTTTAAGTGCATGACCTTTTTATAACACATAGCACTAGCTAAAGTCAGTTAATTGACTTTGGTTATATTCATCTTCTCTTTTTAATGACTATATAATCTTATCAACCCCATTTGTATTCCCATGGAGTCTTGGCCCCCCATACTCTTTTTGTCGAATTCGGTCTGCAACTGTTACGTGTTTATTAATACGCACAAGTTAAAGACATTTATAGCATCAGGTTTTTAGCCTCATAGCATATAAGAGAATATACAGTTGGGAACACTGGCCCCAAAGAATATACACACATACACAAAAGCACACTGCCACAAAAATTAAGTCTGAACTCACCAGCGTAATTAATATTTTCCAGCTCACCAACCTAAGTTTAGCAAGTACATGGAATTTACAATACGGGGTTCAACTAGGGGTGTTAAATTTTATAATTGTGTCTGTTGTGGAGGTAAATCCTCTCTGCAGACAGAGACGATCCCTACTAGCCCAGACCGGGTCTAGCAACAATCACACAATGCTATCACGCAAGTTCCTAATTGCAAATAAGAAATGGATGGTGAGAACCTACTTGGATTCCAACGCTAGTGTTCGTAGAAGAGATATTGCCCTTGTTCCTTTGCCTCGGCCGGTCATGATCCCCACGATCTCCGTGATTGGACACCTGCACATGCAAAGAACAACACGAAAACAAGCATAAAATCTAGTAGATGCAATTATATATCAATCAGAAAAGATATAACTCAAAATCAAACACAAGACAATGAGAGTGGAACCATAATGATAGTCATCTATTATTAATAAATAACAAAGGAGAATACAACCATTGTTCTGACGTCAAATCCTCCTTTGGCTGGGTAGTCAGCTACACAAGTCTTGCAAAGCTTGTTGGGATGAGGAACAAGCCTCTCTCTCTTTGGGTGACAAGAATCTCCTTACTTAGATTTGGCCTTATGGGTGCAAAGAAGGCTCTTGCAGCTTCAAACTCTCTATCACTATGCTAGAACTGGAACTATTGTAACTATGAATAGCTTGCTCAAGGCATAGAGGCAAGCTTTTATAGATAGAGAAGAAAGAGATAGGATCAACCACATTATTCATGGGATTGGCTTTATCACTTGGAAACTTCCATGAAAGGTGGCAAACCACTTTCCCTTCTATGGAGATTCGAAGCCAAACCATCCTAGCTCAACATAGATTCAGTTGGTGAATGGGTTGAAGAGAACCTTCAGGAGCTTGTTGGTTAAAAACTTTACTCAATTTGGTTGGCGCAAGTGCGACTCTGAGACAGAGCGCCAATGGTGTGCCCTTTTTAGAGGATTTCCCTCATTGGCGCGGGTAGTGAACTGTGGACCCGCGCTAATGAAAAAAGAGCTGTTTTCATGGGTATTTTGCAGGAGATGTCTTCAGGGCATATGAAGCTCATACTTAGAGGAATATGATGCAAGTGGTTTCAGGTCATGTCACTTCTCACAGGTCCCGGAATGACTCCTCCAGTGTGCGGGTGAGGGGTAACAGGGACGGTGACAAACAGTGACAAATTGCTGTGTAACAGATGCCCCCTAAAGCATGAGGCCCGAGAGAGAGAGGGGTGAAATGCTTTACAAGAACATGCGTGACTGAAAACACGGCCACTGGAGAACCTGCGTAAAGAAGTACAATGGATATCTCAAATACATGATGTATGTGGTATGGGCGCAGCTATCCATAATAGAGTACATAATAATCTAGATCCAAGGCATGGACGCAGCCATCCAAAGAGGATCGATAAATAGACTCAGGCATGGTCGCAGCCATCCAGTGAATGAGTCATGTAATGATCATAACAAGCCACAAATCGCAGCCTGGATTCCAATAAACAAAATCCAGGGTCTTGTGCTCCATCTCGACCCGAACAGAGTACAAGTTCAGGCATGCGAATACATGAGTTGAAGTCGAACATGCAATAACATCGTCTGATTACCAGTCAATGATGAAAAATGTCATTAAGTTTTAACGAGCCTGACAAGGGAAGAACTCGGCGTCTTTTCCTGTTTAGAGAGTCTGAAAAGACAGCAGAAAAGAAAACTCCAGGGGGTCCTTTTCTGTAAAGTTGTGTCTCCCGAGCCTGAAAAAGTATAAAACAATGCTCGAAAGAACTGCCCGACCATTACGATCGAGGAGTACTTTTCGTGAGTAGTGATATCGATCTGAAAAAGTAAAAAGCGATCAACATCACGTCGTTTCGTAACCATTAACGAACCTGAAACGACAAGGGTCCGACAATCTTTTCGTTTTTACACGGTCGGAAAAGGGTTTAAAGACAACCGCCTCTTATTTACGTTTAACGAGTCAAGAGGAATAACTCAGCAATCTTTTCATATTTAGACGCTCAGAAAAGAGCTAAAAGTAGACCTCCATTTTTATTCTCTTTAACGAGTCAAAAAGGGAAAATACTCGGCAACCTTTTCATCTTTTACGAGTCAGAAAAGAGCTTAATGGAGACTCGTCCTAGAGGAACGAGTGGTATAAAGGGTAGCAACTGGTTCTGGTAATGGTGGAACTGCTCAAAACATGTAATGGTCAAGAGGCTAGCTAATAAAACCACTCATCGCTGTGGCTCCTCAGGAAAGGAAAAACCACCAAGTGAGAGCATATGATCGGCGAAAGAGATGGTGGTGATGGAATGAAAACAACCAAGGCTCATCTAGCAGAATTTAGCAGATAAACGGCAATCACAAGATGTGAATTAGGTATGTGTTCATTTTTACATAAGCTTGAACCACGGAGAAATTTGCTTGGATTCGGTTTCATGTTTACACAAGCTTGAAACAAAAAACTATGCTTGTTATGAGTTCGCATGCCCCCAGGTATAATGACGCAAAACGAGGTACATGCCCCCCAAGCTTCATTGCATTCAACAAAGTGGATGGAATGAAGGTTCACACTCGAGATCGATGAAAGACTCGACTTGTATTTTATGACATCTTAATCAAAAGACTCGATTTGGAAAGGGAGTTGTTTCATTTTTTAATGAGGTTGACACAGTAAAAGAACTATCCTCATAACCCTTGTTTCATTTTTTAACGAGCTTGACACAAGATCAGTAACTATGCTCGACCAAGCCTAGTTTCATTTTTTAAGGAGCTTGACATAGGAAAGGAACTATGCTCTGCCTGAACTTCATCATAATGAATAGAAAGTCCGGGCTTCCAAGGTTTCCACTCCCGGTGGAAGAGAAACACCTTGGAAGTCAGGGCCCAATGCCCCCAGGACACTATGCACGATGGCGGCATCACTGGATCCAGGCATGGGATAGGTGGCCACGTAGTTGATCTGTGGTGGGTAGATGCAACTGGTGGATGAAAACTAGGAGGGGATGACAATGGCGCAGGAGGCATCGGGGGACTAATGAATGAAACTTGATCGATAGTCACAATTCTTCCATCGTGCGGAAAGCAAACCACACGGAAAAACGAAGAAACGAGGGCCCCCATGGCGTAAACATAGTCACGACCAAGGAGAAGACTAAAGTCTAAAACACCTTGGGTAACCAAGACGTCTATATAGACGGTTTTTCCTCCCAAAGTAATAGGGAACTTCGGGAGAACTCCTAGAGATGGACAGGCTCCTCCGTCGAAGGCCAACAGATTCTGAGTGACTGGCCCAAGCTGCGGGGAACCTAAAGCTTGCCAAGTAGTGTACGGCATAAGACTGACAGATGCCCCTTCATCCAAAACAGTGCCAGGTATTGCCTTAGCACAGGAATGTACGGTGATCTGGAAAGGCATATGGGATGGAAGGCGACCGACGATCAGGCGATTCCAATCAAAGGAAGTGACCAGACTACTTGGTGGGGGAATCGCATGATTTCCCCCATGTGCTAAAGGAACCGAAGGAGAACCTTTGGGAGCAGCTGGGTTAGGAGGGTCGTTTCGGGACTCAGGAGAATGTAAAGAGACGAGAAGAACATGGGCATGATTTTCTTCTGAAACAGAGTGAGCGAGTGGCGGACTCGAGTCGAAACTCGTTCCGACCAATGGTTGGTCTGGAACAGGCTGGGGACAGCCGGGTTCGGGAAGAGGGGCCTAGACAAGAGAAGAATTTGAAGCAATCTCTTTGTTAGCAGGGGGACGATTTGCAGCTGCAGAGAGACGTTGATAACCAGCAGGAAGTTGGGGTGAAGGAGCTGTAAGACTTTCCAAGACAACGGAGGCTTTATCCATGAGTGGACAAAGGTGAAGGGGATGATTGCCTTCACAAAGTCTACAGGGGATTCGAATCTTCCCTTTTCCCTTACCATTCCCGACTGATAAGGTAGCATCACCGTGAGCTTCATAGGACGATGAGGGGCGGGCCGGATCGCGAGACCATACTTCTAGTACCCTGGGAATGCCAGGACAATCGAGAAGAAGATGGTCCTCCTTGCATAATCGACAAGGAAACTTGACCTTCCGCGGAGGAGCGGAAGGGCGTCCGACTTCAGGTGTACTTGAGGGGGTAGCTGCACTTGTAACCTCTCCCTTAGGAGCCTTCTTCTTCTTTGTCTTCTTCTTCTTCTTCTTAGCCACCTGGTTACTCGAATCGAGACTTTCACCAGGTGAAGTAGAAGATGAGGACGTAGAAGTGGGCGTAGAAGGGGAGAGATCCACCTTAGAATCAACATGATGTTGTTCAGGTGGAGGGACGGATTGACTAGATGATGAGACGGCAGGGACCAAAGAGGTTGAGAACAACCAAACCGGCAACCCAACAGTTAACCCTGGGAGGGACAACGTTGCCATATAAGGAGCACCAACATTTCCAAAAGGAGCGAAATGACCAGGGTTCCCGTTAGAGGGGATCCCTGGGTTGGTGAACCCTGGAAAAGTTGCCATCGAGAATGAAAAGAATCCTACTCAAGCTAACGCAAACAAGATCTAACTGGGTAAATGTGAACGCGGTCGAATAAATTTTAAGACAAAGGAACTAAACTTGACCTTTTCATGTTTTAAGAGTCGAGAAAAGGACAAAATGGTGACTCTAGTCGCCTTCGAATGTTTTGTGAGCCCGAAGTGACAAGTGCTCAAGTGAGCCTTTTCTTTTAAGGAGTTCGAAAAGGATCAAAAGTGACTACTCTGGAGAGCTAGGCAAAAAGTTTTACCAAACAAATCCGTAAAACTGCATATACACCTTGGCAGTCATATGAAAACCAAGGACTTCCCGTACGGCAGTCAATCTCCCTGAATGCTGTGTTCGGTGCGTTACGGCTTGTAAGGCGGCAGACACGGCTTCCTGTGGATAAAGCATGATAACCTAGTGCGGTCTCCCCTATATACTCGACGGTACGTGGGAGCTCAAGTCCGTGCTAGACCACTATCGAGTCATAAAAGGAGGAATCACCCAACCATAATGCGAAACAACAGTGACTAGGTTTAACGACGCTGGAGCACGTCTCTAGCCTAGACCTCTAAACTGTGAGCGATATGTTCCAATGCATTTTTAAGTTCATTCAGTTCATTTTACGGTTGATCTTTGATTAGGTTTCGATTTCCAGGTCCTACCATATGTAATCTCTCACAATTCCCTAAATGCAAGCTATATTCCAAAGAATATCATTTCGTTCGATGAATACTAACTACGAGAGAGTTAAGAATTTTTCAAACAAACAAAATGACCACAAACAATCAAGAACCACTCTAATGCAGCTAATGGCAATAAATGAAACTTTTTTTGTTTTAAATCACTAATCAATGAAAAGCTTCTAATTCCAATTAACTAATTCAACGCAAAAGAGATTGTTCGTTTTCTTTTCAATGGAAAAGTGCACTAAACAAATTTTGAGAGATAATAACACCGAGCAAAAGAGACAAATTTCTCTCAATGAGAACTCAATCAAATCCCCAAAACACCAAGACAGTCCTTCAAAACCATGAGAAGATCTCAAAGACCTCAATGGGCCATGTAATCTAAGCCCAAAACAAATCCAAGCGAAATCCAAGCGAAAAGAAGAGAATCACTCGAATAACGCAATAAAAAGTTTAACAATAACTGAACAAGTGCAAGAGAGTAACCAAAAAGTTGATTGGACCAACAGAAGACCAAAAATCCTAAGGAAGGCTCGATGCACAAAGCCACTAGATGCCCTAGGGCTAAAAAGTGAAATCGATAGAAAGAGGAAAACACCCGAAGGATGAAGGTCTAAAACCAGTCAAACAAGGATCAAACACACTCCAGTAATTGAAAAATACGCGGCAAAATACAAATCCAAGCTCAGAGGGCTTGAAGACAAGCGAACTGGAAAAGTTGACAGGCCTGGCGCGACTGTCAGGCTGCAACTCGCGCTTTTATGGGATTGGCGCGGGTTGTTTTTGAGCAACTTGCGCCAATTGGCGCGACTGTAAGGCTAAAAAGCACGCTAATCAAGTTTGCTAAGTCAAAAACAAAAGCAAGCAACTCAGGGCTTGAAGACAGTATCTAGGCAAACCAGGAAGCAAGAAACAGCAAGAAATCCAACCCAGAAAGCTATCTAAGCAACCAAACGAGAAACCAAAGAGACAAGACTTCCCCAGCGGAGTCGCCAAATTGTTGTGGAGGTAAATCCTCTCTGCGGACAGAGACGATCCCTACTAGCCCAGACCAGGTCTAGCAACAATCACACAATGCTATCACGCAAGTTCCTAATTGCAAATAAGAAATGGATGGTGAGAACGTACTTGGATTCCAACGCTAGTGTTCGTAGAAGAGATATCGCCCTCATTCCTTTGCCTCGACCGGTCACGATCCCCACGATCTTCGTGATTAGACACCTGCACATGCAAAGAACAACACGAAAACAAGCATAAAATCTAGTAGATGCAATTATATATCAGTCAGAAAAGATATAACTCAACATCAAACATAAGACAATGAGAGTGGAACCATAATGATAGTCATCTATTATTAATAAATAACAAAGGAGAATACAACCATTGTTCTGACGTCAAATCCTCCTTTGGCTGGGTAGTCAGCTACACAAGTCTTGCAAAGCTTGTTGGGATGAGGAACAAGCCTCTCTCTCTTTGGGTGACAAGAATCTCCTTACTTAGATTTGGCCTTATGGGTGCAAAGAAGGCTCTTGCAGCTTCAAACTCTCTATCACTATGCTAGAACTTGAACTATTGTAACTATGACTAGCTTGCTCAAGGCATAGAGGCAAGCTTTTATAGATAGAGAAGAAAGAGATAGGATCAACCACATTATTCATGGGATTGGCTTTATCACTTGGAAACTTCCATGAAAGGTGGCAAACCACTTTCCCTTCTATGGAGATTCGAAGCCAAACCATCCTAGCTCAACATAGATTTAGTTGGTGAATGGGTTAAAGAGAACCTTTGGGAGCTTGCTGGTTAAAAACTTTACTCAATTCGGTTGGCGCGAGTGCGACTCTGAGACAGAGCGCCAATGGTGCGCCCTTTTTAGAGGATTTCCCTCATTGGCGCGGGAAGTGAACTGTGGACCCGCGCTAATGCAAAAAGAGCTGTTTTCATGGGTATTTTGCAGGAGATGTCTTCAGGGCATATGAAGCTCATACTTAGAGGAATATGATGCAAGTGGTTTCAGGTCATGTCACTTCTCACAGGTCCCGGAATGAGTCCTCCAGTGTGCGGGTGAGGGGTAATAGGGACGGTGACAAACGGTGACAAATTGTAGTGTAACAGTGTCGTTGCAAGGGTGGATGGGACTAGGGATTTTACAATAAAACCCTAGAAAATGCATGATTTTCTAGGCTTTGATGTCATATCCCCAATAATTAATTTTTTGTCTAAGGCACATTTGCAAGATTCTTGTGATGATCAATGCTAGACACTTGGAACAGATGCTTGGAGAGTGCAACACTTAAGGATTGATCTCTTGACATGTGTACACCTTAGGGAGTGAGAATTTGACTTTATCTTGCATATCACAATTACCCTTGGATGTCATTAAATAGACACCCTTAGTTTAAGGTTGTTGATGACATTAGTGTTAGTTGGCAAGGGTTGTCATGGATCTTGGATGTCATTCATTAGACACCCTTAGTTTAAGGCTATGGACCACATTAGTGTTAGTGGGTGGCCATATACACCCTTAAACTAAGGGTGTCTAATGAATGACATCCAAGAGCCATAGAAGCCCTACATCAAGCTTAGCCAACACCTCTCCAAAAGGCAAAAAGGTGGCAACAATTAGCATATCTCCATTATGATCATAAGTTAGGCAGAGCCAACAATGTTGATTTGGGGTAGCATCGAATGTGCTCTAGCCACAAAAATTGGTGGAGAGGCTAAAGAACATGATATCTCCAAGACCCAAAAATGGTTTGTGAAGATTCTAACTGGTTTGGGAGATATTAAAATAATAAATATTTATAATGGAGTTCCTTAGTCGAAACTCAGGAAAAATGAAATATTAATGGCTATTAATATAAAACTAGGTTAGAAGGGTCCAAAAGTCATGGATCAAGCCAAATCTAATCTACGTCATTGATTAGAGATTTAATCTCGTTCGTTGATGAACCAACGAGAAAAGTATAAGAGGAGGCTTGAGGGTCAGTTGGAGAACACACTGAGAGAGATCAAGAACTCGATATTCTGGGGCAGGGTTTGCTGAGGAAATTAAGTGAGTGATCAGAGTTGCAGTTGAGGGGTAGTGAATACATAGCAAAGAGATAGATTTAGTACTAGGAGGATCAGCACAAAGCTGAGAGAGGGACGTAGAGCCATCTAGAGGCCACACAGAGGCATCTAGGAGTTGCGCAGCACCAAAGAGGGCCAACGTGTGAGACGCAGAGGGTCTAGGGGCTAACGTAGAGGCTCCAGAAGCTAACGCAAAGTCCAGAGAGGCTGACACAATACCTAGAGGTAGCGTTGGTTTTATTTCGTGGGACAGACTGACAGCTGGAGAGCTGGATAGGGTGATGTAGTCCCTATTAGAGCGACGCAAAGCAACAGAAGTTGCAATGTCGCTGTGGGATCATTCATCAGGTGTTTTAGCCGGAATATCCATCACCACATTGGTGTCTGGCACATCAACTACAAATAAGTGACCTATCATTGAATAGTTCCCCATGGTCACGATCAAGTTGGGGGCATATCTCGTGCACTACATAGTACAGTCTCTAGGCACCAATACTAAAAACCCCTCAAAAGTCTCCATGTCTATGCCTCTTTGCTCCACCATTTGAGCATTAATGAAATCGTAGTCCACCAAAATTTACACATGTTTCCCCTATACCTTGCCTCTAATCCTTAATGTCAAGTACTTCAAAAATCCCTGAAGTGATGCAATGAATCCTCTAGTAGGAAAAGGTGGTCCTCCTCCCTGAGGTGGTGGTCGTGGTGGTCCAGCTCCCATGGTCTAGTGTCCTCCATATCCTGTGCCAATCTCCTACTCCATCTCATCATCAAGTTCAATATTTGAATACACCTCAATGTATTGGGCCTTGCCCTCGGTGAATTTGCGTCCCAATGCCCATGGCTCCTGACATGTGAAGCACAACTTCCTCCTCCGGAGGTCCCTCATAGTCTCATCATTGAGCTGCCCATGCCCAACATCTGTATATACTTGTCTGTTGTCCCATCTCCCATGGGGTGTGTCATGCGGAAAGAGTCAATTTTGCGGACAAAACCGACCTCCCTAGAAACTAAGGATTTTCTAGTGACAAACAAAACAATCAAGCACTATCTTTCCATAAATATGCATTTAAAATAAAAGCAACCAGGTGTTTAAGGTTTACCTTTAGTCCAACGCTGTTTGTAGCAGCCAAGCCTCTTCGATCCAGATGAGCTCCTCTCCTTGAAGCCTGCATACACAAACAAGCAAACGATTACATAGCACCTGAATAACTCATATAATAAAACATATTCATCATAAAGACAAAGGAGTTTATGAAACAAATTATATATAACAACTTGTTGAGAAAAATGAACTTAATTGTATTAATTGGAAACAAAAGAAACCTTACAACCAACGCCTTGGTGTTGTGCAGGTCCCTCCCAGGGTCCAGCAAGAGTTCTCCTCTACTTTGATTAGCTCACCCACTTCCAAATGAAGCTAAGAAAGGAATGTGATCTCTCCTCTCAAGCTCTATAAGGGAGTCCTAATTTCAGTAGCATCTACCCTTAGGAATGTTCAGCTTTCAACCTCCCTTGCCTCTGGCCCAATGCCTGTATTTATAATGCTTTGGAGGAAGTTAAATAGGTCCACCATTAATGGGATAAGCCCCTCTTTCAAAGGGATAGCTACCCTCTTCATGGGATAAGTTCCTCTTTCATTGGGATGCATGAACCATCTGGAGGTGCTCAATCCACATCAAACCATCTTCTAGAATGCTCTAGAATCGACCGCAAGTAAGTTTTTTGAAGTAAAACTTGCGCCTTTTGACTTTTACAGGGGTACACACCCACCCCTTTACAGACAAAGTGTACAAGTACGCATGTATTATGTACTTGAGGTGCGAGCCCGCAGGTAAGAGCAAGAGAAAGTGCGAAACCAGAGCTATATTGATTTTTTAAAGGCTTTCTCTCTTTTTTGGAGTTTGACATGAGGAGCAGAGGTATAAGACTTGCCAAAGAAGACAGTATGGTTATTGATGGAGCCATACTGACTACAAATAGTCATGGTGACAAATTTTAGTGTAACAGATTGCCCCCTAAAGTGCGAGGTATGTAGTAGATTAGGGTTTTATATCATCTAGGAAGGGTGAAGCACTTTATCATTTCGAGAATTATCTTGTGGAGAGCCTAGTCGGAACCTGCAAATATTCAACACAAAATACATATATGAGATCATATCGTCGTTGAGGTAGGCATTCCCATAAAAGCTTAACTAACAAACTAACTACTACTCTGATATAGGAATGATTTCACAATACATCATAATCATAGACACATGTAGACACAGTATGGACGCAGCCATCTATTTATAATTAGTCTACTGTATAATGAATACAAAACTCCTCGCAGCCTGGATGGCGGAAACTAGATCCAGGGTCTTCATTTCTGCTTCCCGAAATAGTACGATTCTATCCATGCGAATAAATGAGTTGATGTTGAACATGGTAGAAACCACTTGATTACCAGTCAATGATGTAAACTGTTAACAAGTGTGAGAGAGACCACCAGTGATGTCAATGGCTCTCAAAGTACCCAGTACAATCCATGAGATGTGAATGAATGTATTGATGTCAAACATGTCACAGAATCCCTTGATCGAAGGTCATTGATGTAACCTGTCGTTAAAGGCGAGAAACCTGCCATTGAGGCATGCAGATCCCAAGGTACTGATGATTTCTAGATCATCTTTCTAGATAATGAACTGAAGTCGATAGAAACCGATTCGTTGCAGGCAAGCCCACAACACGAAATCATAGATCAAGTTGAAGAAATGTAGCTGTAAGGACTGACTCAGGGATGGTCAAGATGGATGACAAATATTTTGCAGATGAATGGTTTATTTGCAAGATTCCTCTTGAACACATAACGACACTACAGATGGTTTGGTGACAATTTTCCCAAAGTTAATACCTGGAAACCGGCTGAAGACTTTCAATGTGGTTTGATCAACTATTAGGCAAAGGATTTCCCAACCCAGGTGAATGAAAAGTGTCGTGTTCAAGAGTGGTGATAAGGTTTTTCCGAGACAAAGTATAACAAATAGGCTCATTTCCCTCTCTTTTCCCCCACCATTTCTGGCAAGTACCTCTTTATTTTTTACAAGCTTGAGGAGGATAACATTTGCTTGATTATAAGCTCATCCTTCGGATGAGTCCAACTTAGTTTAGATTCGAACCCTAAGAAGGAGTGGTCCGTTCCTGTTTGTAATCGAACAGGCCCTTTAGTGTGAAATTTTAACGAGTCCTATAGGAGAAACTTGGGGTTTTTCAATTTTAGAGAGTCTGAAAAACTTAAGAAGACTCCAGGGTTGACCTTTTTCATAAATTTGTGTCTCCCAAGCCCGAAAAAGTATAAAATAATACTTGAGAGAACCGCTTGATCTTTACGACCAAGGAGTACTTTCATGATTAGTGTCTCTTATTTGAAAAGTAGAAAGCGATCAAGGACACGTCGTTTTATTTCCAATATCGAATTTGAAACGACAAAAATCCGACAATCTTTTCATATTTTGAGACTCTGAAAAGGGCTTAAAAGAGAACTCCAAGGTTTCACTTTTTCGTAAGTTTTAACGAGTTCGAAAAACTAATAAAAATGTACTCATGGTTTTCATTTTTTCGTAAGTTTTAATGAGTTCGAAAAAATGATAAAAATGTACTCATATGGCCGACTTTCAGTTTAATTTACGAGCAGGAAAAGATGGAAAGAACTCGACATTTTCATTTGTTTTACGAGAATGAAAGATAGCAAAATAATCTCGGGATTTTCATGAGTTTAACAAGTCTTGAAAATAACTGAAATTGACTTGAGATAGGTTTCATTTTTACAAAAGCTTGAAACAGAGAAAACTATGCTTCAAAGTAGTTTCATTTTTACACAAGCTTGAAACAGAGAGAAAACTGTGCTTGATGCCCCCTAAGCGTAACTGCTAGAGCGCATGCCCTCCAGCTTCATTTCATTCAACTAAGTACAAGCTGGATGGAATGAAGGTTCATGTACGAGATCATTTGAAAGACTCGACCTAAAACTGTAAGAAAATTATGCAAAACATTGAAATAACTAACCTAAATATACAACTTAACATTTATGAGATCTAGTCAAACTCTCGACTCAAGTAGAGGAGGATTTGTTTCATTTTTTAACGAGCTTGACACAGGAAAAGAACTATGCTCGGATTCAGTTTCATGTTTATGCAAGCTTGAAACGAAAAACTATGATTGTTATAAGTTCGCATGCCCCCAACATAATGATGCAAATCAAGGTACATGCCCCCCAAGCTTCATTGCATTCAACCAGGTGGATGAAATGAAGGTTTACTTTCGAAATCTTGGAAAGACTCGTGGGAGTTGTTTCATTTTTTAGTGAGTTTGACACAGGAAAAGAACTATCCTCAAAACCCTTGTTTCATTTTTTAAACGAGCTTGACACAAGATAAGGAACTATGCTCATAAATACTCTCTACAATATACCTAACAAAAAACTTTACTCTAAAAACCTTGATTTATTTTTTAACGAGCTTGACACAAGACAAGGAACTATGCTCATGACTCCTTGTTTCTTTTTTTAACGAGCTTGACACAAGACAAGGAACTATGCTCTAAAATCCTTGTTTCATTTTTTAATTAGCTTGACACAAGACAAGGAACTATGCTCATGACTCCTTGTTTCTTTTTTTAACGAGCTTGACACAAGACAAGGAACTATGCTCTAAAATCCTTGTTTCATTTTTTAATGAGCTTGACACAAGACAAGGAACTATGCTCATCACTACTCTCTACAATCTACCTATATAACCTATCCTGGTTTCATTTTTTAACGAGGTTGACACAAGACAAGGAGCTATCCTCGAACCTGATTCATTTTTTAACGAGGTTGACTCAGTAACAGGAACTATCCTCTAACCTGATTCATTTTTTAACGAGGTTGACTCAGTAACAGGAACTATCCTCTAACTTGATTCATTTTTTAACGAGGTTGACTCAGTAACAAGAATTGTCCTCGCTACATCCAGTTTCATTTTTTAATGAGGTTGAGATGGGAACAAACTATCCTCGCACACACTGATTCATTTTTCAACGAGGTTGACACAATAAAAGGAAATTTCCTCAGTACATCCAGTTTCATTTTTTAATGAGGTTGAGACGGGAACAAACTATCCTCACACACACTGATTCATTTTTTAACGAGGTTGACACAGTAAAAGGAACTTTCCTCATACTAGCCTGTTTCATTTTTTAACGAGGTTGATACAGGAAAAAACTATCCTTGCACTCACTGATCATGGCTTCCAACTGGAAGAAAGACATGTCAATGGACACACCTTGATCATGGCTTCCAAGAGGTCTTCATCAGAAGGAAGAATAGTTCTCTGGAAGGAACACATGCCAAGGGATTCCAAAGGGATAAGAACATCGCGTTCAAATAATCCCATAGAGTTTTCCATGTCAATTACCAGATCTAAATCAAAGGATGATGAGCAAACAGTAAGAGGCTCACGTACATCGGTAACTGAAAACATGGGACCAGTTGCCACATAATTAACTCGTGGCAGGGTAGATACCACTTGAGAATCAGGAACATTTAGGGCTGTCATATTATTGGTAGTTGAAACAAGACTAGGGAATGAAAGCTGGTCTACAATCACAATACTGCCATTGTGAGGGAAAGACATCACGTGAAAGAGTGTCGATACGATAGCTTTCATTGCATAGACATAGTCTCGCCCAAGGAGTAAATTGAAATCCAAGGGACCTCGAACTACTATAAGATCAATACAGACAGTTTTACCTTCCAAGGTAATGGAAAAATTAGGAAGGATCCCTAAAGGTTCACTAATGGTTATGTTAATCAGATTCTGCGTAATAGGCGCAAGCTGAGGGGAACCCAAAGCTTTCCAAGCAGTTGAGGATAAAATACTAACAGAAGCACCTTCATCTACCTGTGTGCGATGCATGTCCCTACCACCAACCTTGACAATGATTTGGAAAGGGATGGAGGAAGGAAGACGAGGTTCTGTCAATCTATTCCAATCAAAGGAAAAGACTTCAGTACTTGGAGGGGGTTATGTAGAAACAGGTGAAATGCCCCTCGGCATAGAAGAATCTGATGTAACAAGAAGAACCTGAGCGGTATGAAGTTCACTCTCTAAAGGGAAAGTGGGATCGACCGAATGTGAAATTGAATCGACCACTTGATCAACTAATGGATCATCAACCTGAGTGACATGAGTTTCACTCTCCAATGGAAGAGTGTGATCGACTGTACTTGAAATTAGATCAATCACTCCGTCAGTGGATGGTAGGTTGGGAGAAATTTTACGGTAACCAGTTGGAAATTATTGCTGTGGAACAGTAAGGTTTTCCAACAATGTTGAGGCTTCATCCATGTGAGGGCAAATGTGAGTTTGATGACTCCCTTTGCATAACTTACAAGGAAACCTAACTTTACCCTTTTTCCCAGGAACTTGACTATCACTGGTTGGTGGATCAATGGAAAGTTGATGAGATTTTTCTGACCATACTTCCAAGACCTTTGGAATACCAGGACAATTTATAAGGAAGTGGTCACCCTTACAAAGCCTGCAAGGGTATTTGGGTTTACGATGCATGTCGGCGTTTTCCTCAACACAACTAACACTTACAGTCGTGGTTGGTTGGTTGACTTCTTTCTTATCTTGCTTCTTCTTCTTCTTCTTCTTCTTCCCTTTCTTCTTCTTCTTAGCCACTTGGTTACTAGCATCAAGGCTTTTACCAAGCGAAGAGGAAGAAATGGAGGAAGAAAAATTAGGTGAAGAAGGTAAAGGGTCAACAGAAGGTTGGTGATGTTGAGATGGTGAACTCTGTTGAGGTGAAGCATTCGGTTGAGGTGGAACAGTTGGAGTATTTGGGGCCAACGAAGTTGAAAATAACCATATCGGTAAACCTATTGTAAATCCAGGTAATGACAAAGTAGCCATGTAAGGAGGACCAACATTTCCAAAGTAAGGAAAAGTACTAGGATTCTCGTTAAGAGGGGTTCCTTGGTTGGTAAATTCCGGAACAGTTGCCATTATATTCAACTTCAGTGAATTTTATTAACAATTTTAAAACTAAAATTAACAATTCACAATTCACACTTAACAATTAAAATTCACAATTCACACCTATGGTCTCTAAAAGTAAAAACAAACAAATTAACACGCGCTATCAAATCTAGGAGTCAAACCACACACAAACAGTAACTTTCCGTACCAAAAACACTAGTTGGTGATGAAATCCAACGTCGCAGAATTCAATACAGAAATGGCGGTTGGAACAGTTACCCCAGCAACCTGCTTAATGAATAGACTAGCACAAGTTCCTCCACTAAACCGTCTCGGGTGAAGAGAACCCCCAAGAAAATCCAAGTGAGTCTAGCCGACGTCTGCTCTAGGTACAGTGGGATCTTCCCACCACTGTCACCTTAGGAAGAATCCTAAAGAATATGGTCACTAAGGCTACCAACTGAAACAAATACACCTGGGGGAACAGTCTACGATCCGATACGCACGCAAGGGCAGAGTAGCAAGCTCAATCCCCTTGAAGGCTCCTTGACATAATCCATGGTTTACCAACAAGTGACCCCAGGCTCCTCGACAGTGGTTAATCTGAGGTTTACCATTTTTAATACGTGAATATCTGGCGTCGTTCCCAATAAGGAAGGATTGATTCCCACACTGGTTCAGACACGATCTCGTGCTTCTCCTTTAAGAGGAGCTTTCCTAGAGCATAAATGTAACAATTGGATTTCTTCCTACCACAAGATACAGCTACTTGTTTGTTTTTACTGTCTTGGAGAGTTAATTACTCTCCTACTCCAAGACACTAGCCTAAGCTAAGATTGGTGGAAAGAGCCCTAAAAATGTAAAAATTACTAGATGAATTTTAATTAAGCGCTGTGTTATTTAGGCTGTTATTACTCAAAGGGGTAAATGGATACGAAACCAATGGTGTTATGACCTCACTCAAAACTGAATGCAATCGAATATGATAATGTAATCCTTTCAATTCGATGAATCCTAACTAAAGTAAGGAGAGAGTTTCCATTCACTTCCAACAATGCAAAAAATTGATCACTAAGAGAAAATATAACAAATTCTCTAATGCACTAATTTCATCAAGAAAAACTAATGCAAATCAATTCCAAAATAGTTTTTTTTTTTTTTAATTTTTGTGTAAATTCAAATCAAAGAAAACTGATCTAAATCTACGATTGATTTTTCAGAATGTAAACTATGCAATTGTAATCTATGCACAATTCATTTGAAAAGCATGCAAATGTAATCTATGCACATTTTTCATTAATATTCTGAAAATGAGAATTCTAATTATGCAAATGTGATATATGCAAGAGAATTCTCAAACACAAGATGATTCTAATGTAATCTAAGAACCAATCAAGTGCAAGTCGAGAAAATTGGGTGAGAGTTCCAAAGATCAAAAAATAAAAACACTCAAAGGCGATTAACACTCATACACAATTTAACCCCCCCCGGCGAATGAGGGGGAATTTTTTTTTGCAAAAACAAAAGCAAAAAGATGCAAAATTGTGAAAGGACTGAGAGAAACCTCCAAGTAATGACCAAAGGAAAACAAATCAAGAATTTCTCAAAAAGAGACTCAAAACACCCAATTGATAAAAGCTTAGAGTAGGAATGCAAATGAAATTAACCAAGGAAAGTTTTTGACAGGGAACAAGCAGGTCTGGGCAATAGCTAAAACCTATAAACAAATTCTAAACTAATAAAAAAGAGAAAAATTTAAAATTTTTCAAATTTTTGATAGGGTACACAGGCAACCTGTTTACACAGGTGCGTCTACGCTCTGTGCACAAAGCAAAAGTGCGTACTAGTACGCACTGTGCTTAACTCAGAGGGTGCGTACCTCTCCCAAAATTATGAAAAATGAAAACTAACTCAAAACTAATTAAATTCACCCAATCCCACAATCATCAAGTCAAAAACAGAAACAGAAAAATCTAGTTTCTCAGGTCAAAGTATAGCAAAGAAAACAATCAAGCTCCCCAGCGGAGTCGCCATTTTGTCATGCGGAAAGAGTCAATTTTGCGGACAAAACCGACCTCCCTAGAAACTAAGGCTTTTCTAGTGACAAACAAAACAATAAAGCACTATCTTTCCCTAAATATGCATTTAAAATAAAAGCAACCAGGTGTTTAAGGCTTACCTTTAGTCCAACGCTGTTTGTAGCAGCCAAGCCTCTTCGATCTAGATGAGCTCCTCTCCTTGAAGCCTGCATACACAAACAAGCAAACGATTACATAGCACCTGAATAACTCATATAATAAAACATATTCATCATAAAGACAAAGGAGTTTATGAAACAAATTATATATAACAACTTGTTGAGAAAAATGAACTTAATTGTATTAATTGGAAACAAAAGAAACCTTACAACCAACGCCTTGGTGTTGTGCAGGTCCCTCCCAGGGTCCAGCAAGAGTTCTCCTCTACTTTGATCAGATCACCCACTTCCAAATGAAGCTAAGAAAGGAATGTGATCTCTCCTCTCAAGCTCTATAAGGGAGTCCTAATTTCAGCAGCATTTACCCTTAAGAATGTTCAGCTTTCAACCTCCCTTGCCTTTGGCCCAATGCCTGTATTTATAATGCTTTGGAGGAAGTTAAACAGGTCCACCATTAATGGGATAAGCCCCTCTTTCAAAGGTATAGCTCCCCTCTTCATGGGATAAGTTCCTCTTTCATTGGGATGCATGAACCATCTGGAGGTGCTCAATCCACGTCAAACCATCTTCTAGAATGCTCTAGAATCGACCGCAAGTAAGTTTTTTGAAGTAAAACTTGTGCCTTTTGACTTTTACAGGGGTACGCACCCACCCCTTTACAGACAGAGCGTACAAGTACGCACGTATTATGTACTTGAGGTGCGGGCCTGCAGATAAGAGCAAGAGAAAGTGCGGAACTAGAGTTATATTGATTTTTTAAAGGATTTCTCTCTTTTTTGGAGTTTGACATGAGGAGCAGAGGTATAAGACTTGCCAAGGAGGATAGTATGGTTATTGATGGAGCCATACTGACTGCAAATAGTCATGGTGACAAATTTTAGTGTAACAGGGTGTAATGTATTTGGTAGGTATAGGGGCCTTGGTCTTAGGCAAGGCATCAATCATGTCCTTGGCTCTAGAGATGGCGTCTTATAATGTCGTAGGCCTTAAGCCCTCACCCAACCAAGTAGGGGTTTAGCTAGCCCCTCAATGAACAACATGTTGATTTGGGGTAGCATCAGATGTACGCTAGCCATGAAAATTGGTTAAGAGGCTAAATCACATGAGATCTCCAAGACCCAGAAATGGTTTGGACAGATTGTACCCAATTTGGGAGATATTAAGATAAATAATATTTTTAATGGAGTTCCTAAGTTTAAACTTAGCAAAAATAAAATATTAATGGGTATTAATATAAAACTGAGTTAGAAGGTTCCAAAAGTCATAGATCAAGCCAAACCTAATCTTAGCCGTTGATTAGAGATTTACTCTCGGCCGTTGATGGACCAATGAGAAAAGTATAAGAAGAGGCTTGAGGGTCAGTTGGAGAACACACCAAAGTGATCAATCATTCATTTTGCTAGAGTGGGGTGGCTAAGTGTTACACAGTAATTTGTCACTATCCTCATCTAAATCCCTCTGCTATGTCATGTATCAAATAAAAATGTCCATATGTTTCCATTTGTGCAAAAAGATTAAACAGTTCTCTCTGATGTTGACTGACCCTTTTTCCCTAAGTCTCTGCATAGTCGCTAGTAAGCCATTAAAAGTGTGCAACTATCCCTTGTCATGAATAGTCTCGTCGTGACACCGTCGCAGGTGTACACATGTTTCTCGTGACGATTGGATTTTAGGGCTCGGCACGAGGCTCCCAGCTATTTATTGCGACGATTGGTCTAAATGCATTGCCTCCTTGCGATGTCATCGCTGAGCCTTAGTTCATGACCTGTGACGATCCAAATTTGGTGAATTTGTTCAAACAATCGGCCTTCTGGGTGTTTCTAGAGCTAGTTGTTGGGTCAGTTTGGGTTGTCTTTCCTCCTTTAGGATGGTGGTTCTGCCTCTTGTGCAACCTCCCTTAAGGATAAGCCCCCTCTTCCTCATTTCATGGAGACTCCTTCTCCTATAAAATCACTCACCATTGCCATGATCTACTAGTTCTTTAGTTTTGGAATTAGTGTGTTGCTGGTTCTTTTGAGTCTGGTTTGAAGCTAGGTAGACAGCTTTGGTGTGAGTGCGACAAGTGTGGGATTGCTTATAGTTTGATAAGAGGTTGTGGAGTAGCTTAGCTTTGCATGAGGGCTTTATAGAGAGAGAGAGCTATTGTCCTATTGCGAGACCCATTCTTAAGAGTGAATGCTTGAAAGAACATACTGACTAGACCCTCCAAGAAGACTTGCGATGTCAAGTCATGGTTATAAATTTACTCTTGTTTCATTTTTAATACAAACAATGATGATTTCCTATATCTTGTGTATAATCTACTTGATAGCTTGTGACTCCTTGACTTTACAAGTAAATAGATAATTATTGTTCTCGATTATGTGCTTTGTTGTTCTCTTGTGGTGTTTCAGGTTGATTGCTCATTAAGGAGAAAGAAATAGAAGTTGGAGCAACACAACAGAGACTTCATCAACCACCGGTTTGAAGTAGGCCTCCAATGATGACTATTTAACGGAATTGATTGTTGTTTTGTCCTTACTGTGACTAGACCCACTCTAAGGCTAAATGGGTTGCCTCTATTTGCAGAGGGAACACTTTCCTACTTCACAAGTTGGCGATTCCATTGGGGAGTCCTTTGTATGTTTTCTTCTTGTTTGTTTTTTATTTGTCTTTTTTTTTATTGTCTCTTGGATCTTGGGGGTTTTCACCTTCATTTTTTTGATTGCCTGGGTTTATTTGGGAATTCCCCTTACTGTATGGAAGAATATCCTGGTGTTTGTTTGGGAGTTTTCATTTACTTTTCCCTACTTTTAAACTTGTCGCTGGAAAAAGCTTGACAGCTACGATGACGTCACCCTGTCCTCGTTCTATAAACCTATGCTTATCTAATCCCCAGTCATATAGTCGTGACTGTTGCTGAAATCGTCCCGTCGCGGATGATACATGTACTCCTGCGATGACGTCACTCTGTTGCTACCTGTGACCTTGCGACAATTGGCTTATCATCAGAATTTGTTGTTTATAGACCCATGACGATTCCTGTGCAAGTTGTTTTTACAACTTTGCCTCCTAAAACCATCAGTCTTGCTTATCCCCTGCTATTTTCTCTCTCCCATCAGCTTGTCTTAGTTGCTTTGGCTAAGGCTTATTGCTTGTTGGCTTCATTTGAGTGAATCTTGTCTCTTTAGCCCTGTGACCTAGCTCTTTCAAGTTTTTTGATCCATTTGTCTAGGATTTCTTTTCTATTCAAGGTTAATCCACAACCATCATATTGATTTGCTAGAAGCTTTTTGCTATTTTTTTTGTGGTCGTTTTTTAGTGTCGATTCTTGAAATGGTTTCTTATGATTGATTCTTTTTCTTCACTACCAAGCATAGATTACAATTGTTTAGATTGATCAATTTACACTCGCATGTTTGTCATTTTAAATTCAAACACACACAAAAATCAAAATCAAAAGATTGCATTCCTTTAGTATATGAAAGTGAAAGTACATTTGCATTTCAAATTTTCATGTTGAAATGGAAAGTGAACTTTAAATCTATCATTAGTAGTATCGATGCACTATAGGATTGGTGTGTAAATGCATTGTGTTTCTTAGCACTTGCATTTGCTTATCTTGGTTTTGTCTTGGTTTGGGAATAAACTTTCTACCTTTCTTTAAGCAGGTGTTCATCGAAAGAAATGATGCCTTACTCATTCTAGTTGCATCCTAATATTTTTTATATACATATGGTAGGGCCTGAAAACTGAAACCTAATTCAAAGATCAACTCTAAAATTAATTGATGCATTGGAAATTAAAGCACATTATTTAGAGTTGTAGGCTAGAGACGTGCTCCAGCGTTGTTAAACCTAGTCACTATTGCTTTCACTTAAGGTTGGGTGATTCCTCCTTCTGTGACTCAATAGCTTCCGAGTATAGACTTGTGCTCCCCGTACCATCGAGTATATATCAGGAGACCCCACTAGGTTATCATCCTACATCCATAGGAAGCTGTGTCTACTGCGTTACAAACCGTAACACACTAAACACAGCATTCGGGAAGATTGACTGCTGTACAAAAAGTCCTTGGTCATTTTTTCTTTCATTTGATCACCAAGGTGTATATGCAATTTTACGGGTTGTTTGGTAAACCTTTTTCCTAGCTCTCCAAAGTAGTCACTTTTGTTCCTTTTCGACTCCTTAAAAGAAAAGGTCCATCTGAGCACTTGTCCTTTCAGGCTCATTAAATATTCGAAGGCGGATAGAGTCATATTTTGTCCTTTTCTCGACTCTTTAAAAATGAAAAGGTCAAGTTTTGTTCCCATGTCATAAAATCTATTCAACCACGTTCACATTCTCCTTGTTAGATTTTGACTACATTTCAGTTTGCGTAGGATTGTTTTCCCTACTTATCTGTCTCTCCCTAGGACTTTTTGTGTTAGATCATCTTGGTGGAATCACCGATCTCGTCTCCCGTACCAAGTGACCAAGGCTCTTCACCTTCTGTCGCTTCTGAGGTACCGGCGATTAGTGATAACCTTCCTATTATTCTGAGTGTTCAACTGTTTAAATTGCATGCCCCAGAAGAGGAGGTATACGATATCAATTGGAACCCTATTTGGGAGCCTAAAGAAGGATACTTATCCATTACTCCTCCTAGTGTTTCAATCCCAATGTCTTTTTCTGACATGGGTGAGACGACCCCCATCTCTGGTGAAGAAACCCTTATGGTAAGTGGAGAAATCCATATAACTACAGAGACTTCGCCTTTCTATGTTACCCCTCTTGGTATCACGTTGCCATTACACTACAATAATTTGGCTGATATCATGAGTTCCAGGTCTCCCCTTATGAGTTCCATGTGGTCTCGTACTATCACTCCAACCTCAAAGCCTTTTATACCCCAGATTCACAATACGCCTGTCACATCTGTCTCGACCATACCTACTATTTGTGTGGCTTCTTTAGATCCCGCTGTTAGTGTTGTCACTGTATCCTCAGTAGCAACCACTATTACTAGACCTTCCATTGGTCCTACTAGTGGTGGTCCTTCAGCGTCGGCATCTAGAGTTGTTAACCCCACCAATTGTGTTCCACCTTCTTCTAGTTCCATTCCAGTAAGGTGGACGCATGACCAGTACATGCATGCTTTTCAGAACCCGACTCTGTAGAATCCATTTCATTATTATGATTCTCGAGGAGCCCATATTTATCACCCTAGATACATCCCGTCTCAACCTGTGGTTGAGGTTTTTGTTCCGTTATCTATTGCTTGGGGCCCAACGATTATCATGGTGGCCAAGCATATCCTTCAACTTTTCAAGGTCCACCCTCTCAAGGTCAACTGTCTTATGGGTAGTTGTACCTAGGGAAAATCTTATCCAGGGTAACTTGTTGGCCCACAAGGACAACCCTTACAAGGACAACCTTCAGCCTTCATCGGTTCCTCCTTTACTTACTTTAGGTAGCCTTCTGGTTAACCAGGTTAGCCTTACATCGAACAACGTCAACCTGGCCCGCAACAAGATCACCCCTCTAGACAAGTAGGTCAACCCCAAATCCAGCAAGGCTAACCTACTGTCCAGCCTGGTCAACCCTCTGGATAGGTTGGCCAACCTCAAATTCAACAAGGCCAACTTATGGTTCAGTCCGCTCAACCCTCCGGTCAGGAAGGCTAGCCTTCGGTTCCACAAGGACAACCCATTACCCAGCAAGCCCATCCTTTTGGACAAATGGGCCAACCTCAGTCTCAACTAGGCCAACCTCTTGGCTAGATGGGTCAACCTCAGATTTCTCAAGGACATCTGTCTGGTCACGTTCAACGAGGCGCTAAAACACTTACTATTTCTCAAGCTCCACCCAATTTCCAAACCCAACCTAGTCTCCAAACTCAAGATGGTTTCCAAACCCAACCTTTTTATCAAATGTAGCCTGAACCCTAGGCCCAGTTTGGAGCACAACCGCCATATGGTTTTCAGAATTTTCAGCAACCCCAAGGGTAGCCCCAAACTGCCCCATATTAAAATTATCAACAACCACAGGTTAATCCCTGCAAGAATTTTCAGTAGCCGTATGTTGATCCTGCTGGTCAAGTTGGTAATAAATGGGCTACTGGTGGTCAAAACCCGGGTCAACCATCTGGTTATACTTATAATCCCCATGGAAAAAACATCTAGGGATGAAATCTGTCTGGGAAAAATCAATGGGGGCAACAAGGAGCTGGATGGAACCCTAATGTCATTTCTTATCCGCGGCATCAGATTTCCTTCAATCCTCAATTGCCTCTCTTGGCGACTTTGGAACTACCTAATGTGTCCAAGCTAACAAACGATCCTATTCTTCATAACCCATATTGGCCACTGGTTCCAACGAAGATTCCCGGTGATTGTCCCAAATTTGACGGCAAGTTTGGAGAAGATCCTCAAGCTCATGTCATGACCGATCACCTGTGGTGTTCATCTAATTCATGGCTTGATGATTCCATCTGGCTCCGTTTGTTCCAACGGATTCTCACTGTCTCAATCGCCAAATGGTATATTGAGTTAGCTCGTGGAACTTTTCAGGACTTTAAATCACTTGCCATGGCATTTTTAACTCATTTTTAGTTGTCGATTCAATATGAAACAGGCACACACCTCCTAACATCTTTGAAATAGGACATGGCAATGCATATCTCCAATCATATTCATGACTGGAGGAGGTGTCGTTGTCTGATTAAGTTTTGGATCTCTGACCAGCTTTTGACTGACTAGTTCATGACCTCTTTCGTTGGTCAGATAGCCTAGGATATTGCAATGGGGGCATGTGTTACTGAAGAGCAAGCTATTGCACGTGCTTAGTATCTTGACTTGGTTTATTCCCAGTCTGGTACTCTATATGACTATTTTTCTGATGCTCCGCGACCCGAAACTTCCAAAGCCCCATCAACACCATCTATTGACGATGTCATTGGTTTCGTCAGTTCGTCCTCTAGAAAATTTTCCGCGAACCCTGCGAAGCAAAAGTCTACTGCTCCAATTGAAAATGATTCATAGGCCCCATCCAATCCTGGTAAAACTTCCAAAGTTAATTCCATCTAGTCCACCAATGCAGACAAAGCTTTGAAAGGTAAAAAGAAGGGTAAAGGGAAGAATAAAACCGATCAATTGAAGCAGGATCCTCAAGCCTCTAGCCCCAAATGCAAAACTAAGTACCCTTGTCTCATCTGCAATAAGGATCACTATACTAAAGATTATCCTAAATGGTTTGAAGTTAGTCATTTTCTTAAAGGAACCCCTGGGACTTTTGTTGTGCTCAAAGAAACTTTTCCCTCACAACAGACTCAAATGGTGGCTAATCAACCTCAAAATTCTTCCACCTTCGGCTCTCAAGTCTTCATGGCTAGGACGATTCCCATCCATATTAGTACTCAGTCAAAAGAATATCCTCGACCCATCAAGAAGGAAATTAAAGTCCCCTCCAGTGTTCCTCCATCCAATACCAGTCCTCTCCATATTGAGTAGCCTAGTACCGAGGTGGTCATTTGACCTCCTCCTAAAGGAGTGCTCTAAAAGTCTTCTTACAACCCTAGTGATCATGTTGCGCAACACTATAGAATTATTAAGGACTTAGCCCAAGCTCCTTCAACTATGTCTACATTGGAAGTCCTCTAGAGCTGTCCCTCCCAAAGAAAGTCTCTGTTATCAGCCATTGGTGGCATTAACCCAGCTAACTCGGATTTGATCACTTTTGATCTGGATAATCATGTACCATGACTACCTCATCAGATCGCCTTCCTCATTTAGGTCATCATTAAATCTAAGAATATTCATCATACCGTTATCAATGAGGGCGCCTCCACTTGCATCATGTCTGTTGCTTGTTAGAAGGCTATTGGTTCCCTGACTTTGAGTCAGTCCCCCAATACCTTGGAAGCCTTTGATGGAAGAGATTCTCGTCCTTTTGGTATCCTCCCCGGCTTGCTTATTGCCCTGGAAGGGAAGACCATTGAATTTGAGGTCGAAGTTGTCTATGCTAATTTAACTTACAACCTCCTCTTAGGTCGAAGCTGGACATATGCTATGCGAGCTATGGCTTCATCTTTATTTCGTTTCCTTCGATTTCCCCATCAAGGGAAGATTTTCACGGTTTACCAATTGTCTTTTTTCACCTCTTCCTCTTCCGATGGCAATGTGCCTTTCATGGAGCATACCTCTATTCCATATGAGAGTGTGGGAGTAGGAAATTTTAAAGATCCAACCCTTATGGGTGTTTTTTGCTCCCACCTCCCAACATTGCTCCCATCAATATGATTTCTGTCTATTTTGATCCTTGGGTCCTTCCTCCCATCGATCAGGTTGAATCTTGGGGCGATGTCATGCCATTGAGTCCTGCCGAGCTCAACTATGTAGAAATTGTTTCTGCTTCGGCTTCGTCTTCCGAACCCGCTCCTCCGAGTAGGGCTCTCGATGCATATGTACAATCCCCTTGGCTCAGAGACACCGCTTCTTTAGATCCGTTACAGGAAATCGTTCCTTCTGATGAAGCGATTATCGAGACTATGTCTTTTGGGGAACCTCCTTGGTTTGATCATCACCATTGCTCCTCGTTTCTCCCTAGCCACGGGGCTATGACTACTTGTCTTGAGCAGTTTGCTTCTTGTTTTCCCTTCCAACCCCTTCAGATGCCTATTCAAATCCATGAATTTTTCTCTGAAGGCAATATGGGGAACATTACGTAAACCATGCCTATTGACATCTCTGTCAAACCAGGGATTGTCAGGCATATTCACATTGGGGCAACCTGTACTCCAGAGGAGATTCAACTTTATACTGATCTTTTTAGAGAATTTCATGACATTTTTCTTGGTCGTATGAAGAGATGCTCAAAATTGATCCTAGTATCGTGGTGCATGAAATACCTATGTATCCGGGTGCCAAACCTATTCGATAGCGTTTACACCCTATGCAGCTTCGAAAGGCTATAGCTATTAAAGGAGAAGTTGAAAAACTTCTTAAAGCTGGGTTTATTTACCCTATCCCACTCACTGATTGGGTCTCTAATATTGTCCTTGTCACTAAAACGTAGGGCACTATTATGGTTTGTGATGATTACCGTGACGTTAATCATGCTTGTCCCAAAGATAATTATCCTACGTCTTTCATTGACCAGCTCATTGAAGATTGTGTTGGAAGTGAGATTTATTCATTTATGGACAGCTTTTCTGGTTACAACCAGATCAATATCTCACTAGCAGATCAACACAAAACCGCCTTTATCTGTTCGTGGGGTACCTTTGCCTATAAGAAGCTCCCCTTTGGTCTTAAAAATGACAGTGCTACCTTCCAACATGCAATGTCTTATTCGTTTCATGATATTCATAACATTGTCTAGCCTTACCTGGATGACCTCCCAACTCATTCAGCAAAGCACCAGGACCATCCGAAACATCTTCACGAAATCTTTATTTGTTGTCGACACTATCGTATGCATCTTAATCCGCATAAATGTGTCTTCTGTGTTGAATCTGGCAGACTTCTTGGGTTTGTTGTCTCTAAGGATGGCATCCGTTTGGATCCCCTCAAAGTTGAAGCCATTTGGAATCTTCCTCCCCATACTTCTTTGTAGCAGTTGCAGAGTTTACAAGGAAAATCTAATTTCTTACGTCGTTTTATTCCAAACTATGCTGAAATTGCTAAGGCTATATGTGGTTGTTGAAGCAGGACACCTCCTTTGTTTGGGATACCGCTGCACAAGAGTCATTCGAGCAACTCAAGGCACTCCTTGTTTTTGCTCCTTTGTTACGTCTGCCTGATTATCACTGTGACTATACACTTTATCTGGCCGCTGCCAATAGCACCATTGGCATGGTTTTGGTTCAAGACGATGATGTTGGTGGCGAGCATGTTGTCTATAATCTCAGTCACAATTTACTTGACACAAGAAATCGATATGCTTATGTCTAGAAGCTCGCATTGGCTACCGTTCATGCCATCCAACATTTCCATCATTATATCCTATTGCGTACAACAACAGTGATTTCTGACTGCAACTCGATGGCGTACTTCTTGTCACATCAGTTGCTGGGGGGCCAATACTCAAGATGGATTGTCATCCTCCAAGAGTTTGATTTGGAGTTTACTACAGTCAAGTCTAAGAAATTCCTCATTTTCGCTGAATTGCTCTGCTCGCTACCATCTGCTACTGCACCCTCTTGGTTAGAGGACCATATTCTAGATGAGTCTTTGTTCTTGATTAGCACACTCAACCCCTAGTACGGGGATATTATTGTCTACCTTCAGATGTCCTCCTTTCATCCTAATTTGTCCAAGGATGCTCAGTGATGTGTTCACCATCATTCTCAGCCTTATCGAATTATCGAGGACACCCTACATCGTCTCATTAACTCTGTTCTCCGCCGTTGTTTGACGTTCAAGGAAGCCGAACGAGTTTCTGCCACTCTAGCGCCTGTGGTGGTCATATGTCCGGTTATGCTACTGCCCAAAAGATCCTTCACGCTGGTTATTTTTGGCCATCTATTTTTAATTATTTCATTCTTGTCTTCTGTTCTTATCTTGCGTGCCAAATATACCAATGGAAGATGTGTGCACCTCCCTCTCCTCTACACCCTGTATTTATCATTGGCCATTTTTCCAAATGGGGCATTGATTATATGACCTGTAACCTTCGCTCAACCAGGGGGCATGGGTATATGATCGTTTCTATCGATTATTTTATGAAATGGGTCGAGGCGATGCCTACATTATCTAATGACGATAAGACAACGACTAAGTTTTTATTCAATCATGTAATTTCTTGATTTGGAGTCCCTCAGGATATTGTCACTGATCATGGTTCTTATTTCCGTGGTCATATGATGACTGAGTTAACAACCCAGCTAGGCTTGCATCATGATAGTTCGACGTCGTATTATCCTCAGGCCAATGGCCAAGTAGAAGCCATCAACAAGGTGTTGGTCATGATGCTTCAGCATACCATTGGTATGCACAAGTCTAACTGGCATTTGATGTTTTTTTCTGCCTTATGGGCCTACTGTACTTCAGTGAAGGATGCCATCGGATTCACCCCGTTTCAACTTGTTTACGGTTTGGAGGCTACCCTTCTGATTGAATGCGAGATCCCTTCTCTTAAACTAGCTATCGAATTGCTCCCAAACACTACTCCAGTAGAAGAATTCCTTCTTTACCTAGAGCGGTTAGACGAGACCCATCAACTAGCCTCTTTAGTCATTGAAGCATAAAAGAAGAGAGTGAAAACTCACTTTGACCAAACTGTTACCCCCCGTTATTTCGTTGAAGGAGACCTAGTCCTACTCTACGATCAAGCAAATGATAAGCTTGGGGCAGGAAAATTCAAGCCTATGTGGAATGGGCCTTACATTGTGAAATGCATTTTGAAAAAAGGAGCCTCTGAGCTGATCGATTACGAAGGGAATCCTCTAGATAAGCCCCAGAATGGGCTTTATCTTAAGAAATATTATGCATGAACTTCATGTATCCGCTGTGTACATACATGTGTTTTCAGTGTGTGTGTGTGCACGTGTGGCTTGGTGTGTAGGTGTTATCATCGTTTATTGTGTCTTTTGACTTCATGTGCAGATGTCTAGTGCACCTTACATTGGTTTTGTTGATGGTGCATGTTGTAGTACTCAGAATCTTTCCTCCGTAGCATGGGTGATCTTCGATCCTCACAGTGAGTTAGTAGACCTTCAAGCTATCTATATAGGTTGTACCACAAACAATGTCACTGAATATAGCGTTGTCATTGAACTATTGACCAAGGCTGTTAACCTCGATATTCGTGCATTGGTTGTAAACCTAGATTCTCAAATTGTCATTCTCCAGCTTAACATGTGTTATTCCGTCAGAAGCCCTCAAATTTTATGGTCGTATTTTCCTGTTAGATTATTGGAAAGAAATTTTGATTTTATCACATATCAATGTATTCCAAGAAGATTAAACACATTAACTGATGCATTGGCCAATCATGTATTAGACAAAAATTTACGCAATATATAATCAAACATTATATGAAAGCATTCTGACACCAAAACGGACACTATGCCACTAATTGTCCGCAGAAGAAGAAGAACAAGCAGGCTGCTGGATCGGTAGCAAGAGAAGCTCTAGCCTCGCAGTTTGAGCTTGATTTTTCATTGATCGCATGCTTGGTTTCAAGTGTGATGGGATCGGTGTGGTTCTTGGACAATGGTGCATCTTTTCACATGACGGGAGTACAAAGATCTTAGAGTGCACATCGAGATGGGCGATGATGGTAGATATAGTGCGACCGGTATTGGTACCATTTCCTTTGAGAGGGAGTCTGGTAAACCCTTCATATTGAAGGAAGTCATGCATGTTCTAGGATTGAATAAGAATCTTATCTCAGTGGCGATGTTAGAAGACAAGCGGTATGATGTTGTTTTCAGCGAGGGAAAGGCTTTCCTGCGTAGCATGACAACTGGTGAGACCCGGAAGATAGGGGTTCGAGTGAGGAACCTTTATCAATTGCATGTAGATGGATGCGCATCAATGGCAGGCAAGGCAGAAGGATTGGTGAGCTAGGATGATGGCGAGTTGTGGCATAGGAGATTGGGTCACCTTCACCATGGAGCCTTGAAGATACTGCAGCAGATCACTACAGGCTTCCTAAAGGCACAGTTGCGCAGTCATATCAGTGCAACGGGTGTACTTTGGGGAAGTTTGTGAAATCCGCCTTTCACGAGAAGGATAGTCGCGCCACGACGATCCTTGAGAGAATTCACACAGACATGTGTGGACCTTTCTCAGTTGCTTCGACAACAAAACATAGGTATTATGTGATTTTTGTTGATGATTTCTCTCGTAAGTGCTGGATCTTCTTCATGAAGAAGAAGAGTGAGAGACATTCAAAGTTCTGTGAATTCAAAGCACTGGTCGAGAAGGAGTCAGGGAAGAAGGTGAAGGCTCTTAGGAGCGATAATGGTGGTGAATACATCTCGGACGATTTCAAGGATTTCTGCAAGGCATAAGGGATTTCAAGAGAGCTCATAGCTCCCCATAACCCACAGCAGAACGGGGTAGTTGAGCGGAAGAACAGAACGATTGTGGGTGCTGCACGGGCAATGTTGCATGATCAGGGCCTACCCCTTCACTTGTGGGCAGAAGCATGCAATACAAAAATTTATGTGCAGAACCGTTGTCCTCATAGGATACTTGGCATGAGTACACCCGAGGAGGCTTATTCTGGTAAGAAGCCTGATCTTTCTCATTTGAGGATTTTTGGTGCTAACATTTACATGCATGTGACGAAGGATGCTAGGAAGAAGTTGGAGTCGACCGTAGAGGTTGGGATATTTGTGGGGTACACTGATACGCCTCACAACTATCGTGTGTATTTGCCAGACAGTGGTAAAACTGTTGTGCGACGAGATATAAAATTTCAAGAGGAGAAAGCCATGAAGTGTTCGCTTGAGAGGGAGCTACACTTACATGTAGATGAGGAGCTATTAGTTCCTAAGGATGAGCTTCAGGACGTGGAACACCCACAGGACGAGGTCCATGGAGTGGAAGAGACCACTCATGCAGCACCAACCATCAGAGGGCGAAAGCGCTTGACAGAAGCTGAGCGACTAGCTCAAGATGGAGAGAAAGTTGTAGGACCACCTACAGCCCAACACATGCAGAGATAGTCACCTAATCGGTACACTGGATACATGGCTCTTATGAGCAAGTGTGTTGTGACTGAGCCATCCTCTTTCGAGGAAGTTGTGGAGGATCCCGCATGGGTAGATGCCATGGTGGAAGAGTATCATTCTATTGTCAGAAACAGTGCATGGTAGATTGTTCCTAGACTGAAAGGGAATTCAGTGGTGGGTTCGAGATGGATCTACAAAGTTAAGCAGGAAACTGACGGGAGTGAGGAGAAGTACAAGGCAAGATTTGTTGCCCAAGGCATTTCACAGATAGAGGGGATCGATTATGAGGAGACCTTTGCACCTGTCGCAAGGTATTCTTCCATACGGGTGATTCTTGCTCTCTCAGCGTAGATGTGATGGCACATTCATCAGATCGATGTGAAGACTGTGTTCCTCAACAGAGTCATTGAGGAGGAGGTGTGCATTGAGCAACCCGAAGGCTTTGAGGTCTTCAACAGCGAGTCACATGTGTGCAGGCTCAAGAGAGCACTGTATCGGTTGAAGCAAGCACCACGTGCTTGGTACACACAGATAGACAGCTATTTCACAAGACTTGGATTCTCCAAGAGCGAGGCGGATCCTAATCTATACCAGATTGTGGTGGAGGGTAAGTTGCTTATCATTGTACTGTATGTTGATGATTTGATTCTAATGGGTGATGAGATGTTGATACTATCATGCAAGAAGGATCTTGCTACAGAGTTTGAGATGAAGGACTTGGGCCTCCTTCACTATTTCCTAGGATTGGAAATATGGCAGCGCAGTGGTGCACTGTTTGTTTCTCAGGGCAAGTATGGTCGGGAGATACTGGAGAAGTTCAACATGCATGGCTACAAGCCTGTTGATACTCCTCTTCCTGGAGGTTGGAGGAAGGAGGATGCCACGTCGGGAGAAGAAGTGGATGCCACTGTTTATTGATAGTTGGTGGGGTCGCTGATGTATTTGGTCAATACACGACCCGATATATGCTATGCAGTTAACCATCTTTCACAAGCTATGGTTAAGCTTACCAAGCTCTTCTGGAAGGCGGGCAAGCATGTATTGTGTTATTTGAGAGGCACATTGGGATATGGTTTGTGGTACAGGTAGGAGGATGCAGATTTGGCAGGGAGCTCAAGAGGCCGAGTATATGGTGGCAAGGACATCAGGTACCATCATATCAGAGATTGTGTGCAGCGGAGGATCATGTTACTTTCATACATTCCAACGGAGGATTAGGATACTGATATTTTGATGAAGGATATCACCAGGAGAAAATTCGAATACCACCGAGGCAAGATAGGGGTTGCTGATAATCCATATCTTGTCGAGAGGGAGTGTTGAGATTGCAACAAGATGATGGAGCTTAGTGAAAAGAGTCACCTTCACTAAGTGGGCTCGCAGGTAAATTATGGCGCAAGTTCTATTTTTGGATCCCAGCAAGGATGATCACAGTAGGAGTGATCACAGTAGGAGTGACCACAACAGGAGTGATCATAGCAGGAGTGATCAAAGTCTATTTTTAGACTGGCTGTCCAAAATAGAAAAGTCAAATATTATTGTCTCATAATAATATTTGGACTATAAACTTGATCTTATTCTCTTGGAGCACTTCAGTTTGAGCTACAGATGTGGCCCATGCAGCTGTAAGAAGGAAGTACGCTTTTATTATGAGTCAGTTGAGTTGTTCCATGCATGACTTCAGTTAGAACTCAATCAGTTAAGTTTGGTGGAGTTGATTGCGGAGTTGATGGAGTTGTGTTCAGTTTGACTTGGTTAAACTAGTTGTAATTACTCTAACTGCAAATAGACTAATGATGAGTTGTTAAACTAATTATTAACTCATAATACAACTATAGAATACATCAGTTAACTCAGTTTCATGTCAGTGCATGTTCAGTTCAACAGGGACAGGTGTTAGAGGATCAGATTGTTATCAGTTGTGACTATAGTTGTGCATGAGGATTTGCAAAATCAAGGGATTGAGTATGCCAATGAGTTTGCTCATGTATTTGCCCAGTATTATAGCCTCTGCTAATGTCTTA
Source organism: Pinus tabuliformis (assembly GCA_031772625.1). Taxonomy (NCBI): domain Eukaryota; kingdom Viridiplantae; phylum Streptophyta; class Pinopsida; order Pinales; family Pinaceae; genus Pinus; species Pinus tabuliformis. Next base: position 210,174,873 of record CM062811.1, read on the forward strand.
CACAGTGTGAGTGATTCTTTGGAGGTGAAATACGAGTTTGGTAAACCATTCTCATCCATACTTGAGCAGGTATTGAGCAGTGGAGGCAGGCAAGCAATGGAATAGATTTGGAGATCAGATCTTAGCTGTATTGTGTGTAATAGGTGGAGCTGGTACTGGATTGCTTGTGATAAGCATTGTACTTTGTAATGTTACATGTTCTCAATCATTAATATACAGATAGTGTGGGATTTTTAGCGAGATGCTTTCCCCGGGTTACATACTATGTTAATGTGTGAATGCTCTTGATGTTTTATTGTTATTGATGCTGCTAAATTGTTGATCAACGTAGAGGAGCTTTTGTATTCTGCAATAGTACATGATCAGGATAATCTCTGTTGAATATGTGTTAAATTATTCAAAATTTCTACAGTAAGCGAGAGTCCCACAGGTCTCTCAGTTCCCACATCTACAAATAACATAGACATAACGATTAATATATATGCATGTGAGAATTCAAAAAACATTAAAAAAAAAAACACATAAATAGTGTGTTGTTGTGTAAATCTTTTTCGATCAGCGCAGACCCGATAAGGAAATATGCGCTGACCGAGAGCAGATTGAGTTTTAAAAAATCCCCCCAAACCATCACTTCCCACCGTTAAAATGCAGCTAAAATATTTCAAAATGGAGCGTAGAGGAGGGTGAACCTACCTGGAACAGACTCCAAGATGGTTGATGCGCGTACGGAGTGGAATTCGGCTCATCAACCTCACAGCTCCAAGACGTCCTCCAAAGCTCCAAATGGTAACAATGGTAAAAAACTTTGTTTACCCCCTATTTATGGTAAAATTTCATAATTAAATATTATTTTTCATAGATGTGGGATTTTTTGATGATTTTTACCATGTGCTTGGTGCCAATATAGTTTTACTATGTTTTTATGCATGTGGTCCATATTATTTTGAGCAGGTTTATGCGTGCGGTGTTTCTTGTGCAGATTTTCATGCCGGTGGAATTACGACGGTTCTTCATGCACTTGGTCCCAAAACGTCGTCTTTAAGCTCTTTTCCGACGTGAAATAAGAAAATATAGCCGAGTCCCCCTCTCGACTCGTTAAAAAAAGTGAGAGGCGGTCGCCTTTAAAGCTCTTTTTTCGACCGTTTAAACTCAAAAAGATTGCTGGGTTTTTTGTCGTTTCGAACTCGTTATTGGCTCCAAAATGACGTGCTTCTGACCGCTTTTCTAATTTTTTGGGTCGAAGTCGCTACTTACGAAAAGTACTCCTCGATCATACTGGTCGGGCGGTTCTTTCGGGCATTGTTTTATACTTTTTCGGGCCCGAGAGACACAACTTTACGAAAAAGGACCCCTCCTGGAGTTTACTTTTCTGCTGTCTTTTCAGACTCTCTAAATAGGAAAGGATGTCGAGTTCTTCCTTTGTCAGACTCGTTAAAACTTAATGACATCGGATTCTGTCAAAATGACGCCTTCCAAGCATATGATATCCCCGTCAAGCTTGTCATCAAAAAATAATCGGGGTACTCGCCAGAAATGGTGGGGAAAATGGAATCATAATCATTGTCGTGTCAGCAGTATGTCGCTCTTGAACATGGCACTTGTCTGGGTGGGAACCTCTCATCTTGTTTTACACTGGCCTCCGTGGGTTTAGGTTATCCTGTTTGACTTTTCATCTGCTCATTGCCTTGTCACCATGACCCTTGATCATTTGAATATCAATACTGCCAAGTCCACTGTCGTGCCGCCGATATGTTCAAGAGAAGTTGACCTCTACAAGAATACTCAACCTCCCTCTGATACCTCACACAAAATATCTTATCCTTCTTTGTCTCATGTCGATGATGTGGGAAACATTATGGCCCACCTTCGATCAAGGTCCCTTCCTGTCGACTTCAGCTCATCATCCAGGAAGTTGACCTAGGGACTCCTTCAGGTGCCTTAGAGCCTGCATGCCTCAATGGCAGGTTCTTTGTGTTCGACGTGAGGTTTTCATCATTGGCCTCCGATCGAATGATTCTGTGGGTGTTCGACGCCAGCTCATTGTTTCACATGCCGTAGATTGTACCTATAGTACCTTGAGGACCATTGTCATTATTGGTGGTACCTCTCGCGTCTGTTAACGGTTTTCAACATTGATTGGTAATCAAACGATGTCCTTGCATGTTCAACTTCAACTCCTATATTCACATGCTTGGACTTGTACTTTGTTCGGGTCGAGATGGAGCGCAAGACCCTGGGTTTTGTCTATTGAAATCCAGGCTGCGATTTTGTGGATTATTATGATCATTACATGACTCATTGATGGATGGCTGCGCCCATACCTGAGTCTTCATGGATGGCTACGACCATACCTTTACTATCATCACGGTCTCATTAGCTGGGTGGCTACGTCCATACCACAGACCTCTTTCATATGTCTTTTGGATCGCTGCGCCCATGCCCAGACTACATGTAATTGATTATCAGAGATATCAATTGTACATACGTGCAGGTTCTTCCTGGTGGTGTTCCAGTTCAGTTGGTTTCATAAAGCATTTCACCCCTCCCACTCTCTCGGGCTTCATGCTTTAGGGGGCATCTGTTACACAGTAATTTGTCACTGTCTCCCTGTCAGTCTTCCTACTGTGTCATGAGTCCAATTCATCCATGCTCATGCTCTCTAATGTTGCCAAATGACCCAATTTGCCAAAGTTTTCGCTATCATCGCGACTGTTGTCAAAATAAATGCACTGATGGGCACTCCATAACAGACGGAATGCATTGCCAGCGCGGAAGTACACGTGATTCCCGCGCTGGTCGAATTTCATGAGACAGCACGTCTATTATTCATATCTGACCGCGCTGATATGATTTTCTTTGTTATTCAGCAGCGATGTCAGCGCTCAAGTGCAGTTATGAACCCGCACTGATCCAGTTTGGGCGCGTTTGTTCTAACAGCCGGCCTTCCAGATGACTCCAGACCTGGTTGTTGGCCTTGTAAATGTCGCCCTCCCTTCTCTGGCATGTCTGTTTCGTCATTTGGGCCACCTTTCTTGGAGATAAGCTCATCCTCCCACCATTCATGGAGACTCCTTCTCCTATTTAAGCCTCTACCATTGCCATGAACAGCTAGTTTGGAATTCATAGTGCTTGGAGTGTTTCTGCTAGTGTGTGAGTTTGATAGGTAGCTGGTGTGACAAGTGTGGGATTGCTAGGGAGCTTAAGGAAGGTTGTGAAGTGTTTCTTTCTTGTGTAAACTTGTGTGAGAGAGAGTTTTTGTCTTGGGAGATCTACCTCCAAGGGTGAATGCTTAAGAGACTTGCTGGCTGGACCCTCTTGAGAAGGATTTGACGTCAGAACTATGGTTGTATTCTTCTTTGTTTATTAATAATAGACGAATATCATTATGGTTCCATTCTTAATGTCCTTATGATGATATTTGAGTTATATCCTTTCTGACTGATATATAGTTACATCTACTGGATTTTATGCTTGTGTTTGTATCGTTCTTTGTATGTGCAGGTGTCCATACACAAGGATCGTGAGGATCATGACCAGCCGAGGCAAAGGGACGGGAGCATCAACTCTTCTACAAGTACTAGCGTTGGAATCCAGGTAGGCCTTCATCATTTGTCTTTTATGTGTAATTAGGAACCTGCGTGTTAGCGTTGTTTGATTGTTGCTAGACCTTGTTTGGACTAGTAGGGATCGCCTCTGTCCGCAGAGGGGATTTACCTCCACAACAATTTGGTGACTCCGCTGGGGACTTTTTTACCTTGTTGTTTGATTTGTAAACTTTAGACGGAGCCTGAAGCACGGCTAGATAGCCTTCGAAACGCTATTGCTCTGCATTAGCGAAGTAGATCAAAGCCACTTCAGTCCATCTCCAGTTTGGTTTACGAACTGAATAGCTTGGAGCTGGCTTCTGTCTTTTTGTGTTCATTTTTTCCTTGAGTTTGATTTTTTCTCTCTTTTCAAAGTTTGGGGATTAGTTCTCTATTTTTGGGTTTCCTGGTTCGGTCTGGGAAATGCCTTGATTGTTTAAAGACTGATTGCCATGGTTTGGGAGTTTTTGGCTTGATTGTGCCTGTTTTTTAGCTTCAGCACGGTTTATAATAAAATAGTCGCGCTGCCATCTCATAGCCCTTTTTGTTACCTCTTGATCATTGCGTTAATACACCAAACCGTCGCAACGGTTCTGAAAATCAGACCATCACGGTTAAGTCGTGTACTTCCGCGCTGACAGCGCTTTGTTGCTACGCGTGGTTTCTGATCAGCGCTTTGTTGCTGTGTATCACCCGCGCTGATACCTGTAGAATTGAATTTCTTCAATTCCGCCTCCTGAGCCTGTTGGTTTTGCTATCCCCTGCTGTTTTCACTTGGTTTATGACTTGATTTTCATTGTCTGAAGATTGAAGCACTTTCTTATGAAGGCTTGTTGAGCGAATCTTGCTTTTTGTGTCTTGTGAACTAGTTTTGTCATTCCAATTTCTTTGGATCAGCTTTGCTTGGTTACTCACTTACAAAGGTTCGTTTACTGCTTGCTTTTGGTTTTGTGAAACCTTCCTCTTTGCTTGCTTTTGCTTGGTCATTTCGGTGATTGTTATTAAACCAGTCTTCACATTGTTTCGATTACTTCTCACTACCCGGACACGGATCACAGTTGCTTGGGGTCAACCGGTTATTTTCACATTCGTTTGTTATTATTTCTCAAAAGTTTGTTTAATGCACTTTGCCATCAACAAAAAAAAAATCTCTTTTGCTTTGTATTAGTTAATGAGAACTAGAAGCTTTTCGTTTTGATTAATGATTAGTGATCTTAAAGAAAAGATTGTGAATTTCCGTTAGCTGCATTAGAGAATCTATTTGTTGTTTTGTGATCATTTCTTTTGTATGAAAGCCTTCTAACTCTCTCGTAATTAGCATTCATCAAATGGAATGACATATTTTGGCATATAGTTTTCATTTAGGCAATTTTGAGAGATTTCATACGATAGGGCCTGAAAACCGAAACTTAATTCAAGATCAACCATAAAATGAACTGAATGAACTTAAAAACGCATTGGAACATAACACTCACTGTTTAGAGGTCTAGGCTAGAGACGTGCTCCGGCGTCGTTAAACCTAGTCACTGTTGTTTCACATTACGATTGGGTGATTCCTCCTTTTGTGACTCGATAGTGGTCTAGCACGGACTTGAGCTCCCATGTACTGTCGCGTATATAGGGGAGACCCCACTAGGTTATCATCCTTTATCCACAGGAAGCCGTGTTTGCCACCTTACAAGCCGTAATGCACCGAACACAGCATTCGGGAAGATTGACTGCCATACAGGAAGTCCTTGGCTTTCATATGACTGCCAAGGTGTATATGCAGTTTTACGGATTTGTTTGGTAAACCCTTTTGCCTAGTTCTCCAGAGTAGTCACTTTTGATCCTTTTCAGACTCCTTAAAAGAAAAGGCTCACTTGAGCAGTTTGTCACTTCGGGCTCACAAAACATTTGAAGGCAACTAGAGTCACCTTTTTGTCCTTTTCTTGACTCTTAAAACATGAAAAGGTCAAGTTATGTCCTTGCGTCTTAAAATTTATTTGGCCACGATTAACATTACCTGGTTAGATCTTGTGTGCGTTAGTTTGAGTAGGGTCCTTTATCGTTAGATTCCTTTAGGTCTTGTTTGAAGTTTGTCATCCTGGCTGAACCGTCGACTCCCGTTCCAAGTGATCAAGGGTCTTCGTCTTCCGTTGCTCCTGAGGTACCGGTTGTGAGTGATACTCTTCCTATTATCCCGAGTATCCAACCGATCAAGTCTCGTGCCCCGGACGACGAGGATTATGAAATTCATTGGAACGCCATTTGGGAGCCTGAAGAGGACGATATTCCTTTTACCCCCCCTGGTTTTTCGTCTCCAATGTCTACCTCTCACATGGATGAGACATCTCCTAGAGTGAGTGAGACACCCGTTTTGTCGAATATCGACACTCCTATCCCGGCTACTTCTCCGGTACCCTCGCGCTATAAGTCGTTGAGGGATAATATAAGTGCCAGGATCCCTGCTTCGAGTATGTGGGACCCCCATATCACTCCCACTACGGGATCTTTTGTTTCACAAGTTCACAATACACCTATCACTTCAGTTCCAACGAATCCAACTGTTTGTGTAGCACATTCAACTCCGGTTGTTAGTGCCATTACAGCGTCTTCAGCTCTGACTACTAGTGCTGGTTGCCCTCACGGCCAAGTGAGTAGCGGCCAGGTTGTCCATCCTGCACAAAGTGCACCACCCTCTTCTTGTCCCATCCCAGGAGGGGGGCCGTATGATCAATATGGGCAAGTTGTTCAGGATCCGAATGCGCAAGGTCCATTCTATTATTACGATTCTACTGGTCAATACCTTTATCCTTCTAGACCCTTGCCTACTCAACCTATTGTTGAGGTCTCGGTACCATTATCCATTGCTTGGAACGCCACCACTTTCCATGGGGGCCAAGCAAGGCCTGCACAGCTTCAGGGACCGCCTAACCAAGGCCAGCTGTCTTATATGCAAACCCCCCAAGGGCAGCAATATTACGGCCAGTATTACCTAGGACAACCTGGGGGCCCACAAGGACAACCCTATCAGGGACAACCTTCGGCCGCTAGTGGTCCATCTTTTACTTATCTGAATCAACCTTATGGTTATCCAGGGCAACCTGGTACCCAGCAAGGTTACCCGTCTGGACAACCAGGACAACCTTACATCCAACAAGGTCAACCTGGTGTCCAGCAAGGTTATCCCTCTGGACAAGCAGGACAAACTTATATTCAACAAGGTCAACCGACAGTCCAACAGGGGTACCCTTCTGGGCAAGGGGGGCAGCCTTACGTACAGTAGGGCCAACCCACTGCCCAACCTAGTCATCCTTCTGGGCAAGGGGGTCAGCCTTCCGTACAGCAGGGCCAACCCACTGCCCAGCCTAGTCATCCTTCTGGACAGGCTGGCCAACCTCAAGGTCAACCGGCCGTCCAGCCCGCTCAACCATCTGTTCCGCAAGGACAACCCTCGGTTGCTCAAGGACAACCTGGTACCCAGCAAGCTCATCCTTCTGGGCAAACGGGTCCGTCCCAAACCCAACCAGGACAACCTTCCAGCCAGATGGTCCAAGCTCAACCTGTTCAAGGACATCCTTCTGGGCCCCAGACTCAAATTGGTTATCAGATGCAAGGTGGGTCACAATCCCAACCTTCTTATCAAGCGCAGCCTTCTTACCAGGCTCAGTATGGAGCTCAGCAACCGTATGGTTACCAGCAACCCCAGGGGCAAACTCAGTTCACCCCTTATCAAAATTATCAACAAATGCAGGTCACTCCTTACTAGAATTATCAGCAACAGTATGTTGCACCTGCAAGTCAAGTTGCTAATCCATGGGGTGTTGGGGGGCAGACCCAGGGTCAGCTGTCTGCTTATGGACAGAATCCTTATGGACAAAATCCTTATGGACAGAATCCGTATGGACAGAATCCTTATGGACAGAACCCCTATGGGAAAAATCCCTATGGGCAGAACCCTTATGGGCCAGACCCGTCCGGACAAAGTCCATGGGGGCAACCACCACCTGGTTGGAACCCTGGTACTACCTCTCTTCCACGGCCACAAATGTCCTTCAATCCTCAGTTACCTTTCTTAGCAACATTGGAACTACCAGATGTGTCCAAATTGACAAATGATCCCATTCTTCATAATCCATATTGGCCACCAGTTCCAACTAAGATACCCTGTGATTGCCCGAAATTCGATGGCAAAGCTAGTGAGGACCCTCAAGCCCATGTCATGACCTATCACCTTTGGTGCTCATCCAACTCGTGGCTTGATGATTCCATCCGGCTCCGCCTCTTCCAAAGGACTCTCATCGACTCGGCCGCTAAGTGGTATATTGAATTGAATCGCGGAACATTTCAAGATTTCAACTCGCTGGCTATGGCATTCCTAACTCATTTTCAGTTACACATTCGCTATGAGACAGGGACACATCTCCTTATGTCTCTCAAACAGGACACGGCCACGCATATATTTGATCATATACATGAATGGAGATGGCTTCGTCACTTGATCAAGTTCTGGATTCCTGATCATCTCCTAACCGATTGGTTCACAACCTCCTTTGTCCCTGCGATCGCGCGAGACATTTCCATGGGAGCTTGTGTGACTGAAGAGCAAGCTATCGCGCGTGCTCAGTACCTCAACTTAGTTTATTCTCAGTCAGGTACTTTATATGATTATTTTCCAGACGCCCCGAGACCCGGAACATCCAAAGCTCCGCCAAAACCATTTGTTGACGGTGTTATTGGCTCTGTAAACGCATCTTCAAAGAAATCATCCGCGAACCCTGGGAAGCAAAAACAGAATGCTTCTAGTGAAAACACTTCTCAGGGCCAATCTAATTCTGGAAACACTTCCGAGGTTAACGTCGTCTAGTCCACCACGGCGGATAAATCCTCGAAAGGGAAAAAGAAAGGGAAAGCCAAGAATAAATCCGAACAGCCCAAACAGGACTCCCCTAAACCTCCACCCGAGGAAGGATCCAAACGTAAACCTAAGCATCCTTGTCTTATCTGCGACGAGGATTACTATACTAAAGACTGCCCCAGGTGGTCCGAAGTTAGTCGATTGTTGAAAGGTGCTCTTGGGACTTCTGCTGTGCTTAAAGAACCTTTCCCTTCACAGCAAACTCAAATGGTGGCAGATCCATCGCAACCCTCTTCTTCATTCGGATCTCAAGTATTTATGGCTGGGACGATTCCCGTCCATGTCACTACTCGAGCAAAAGAATATCCATCTCATGCCAGGAAAGAGCCTGAGGTCTCCTCCAGCGCTCCTCCGTCCAGTTCTGGTCCACTCCACATCAAAATACCTAGCACTGAGACGACTATCCGACCCCCTCCAAAAGGTGTACTCCAGAAGTCTTCTTACAACCCTAATGCTCGTGCTTCCTAGCACTACAGCATCATTGAGGACTTAGCTCAGGCCCCGTCTGCTATGTCCACTCTAGAAGTGCTCCAGAGTTGCCCCTCCCAGAGGAAGTCCTTGCTATCGGCCATCGGTGGCATAGACCCGGCTGACTCGGATATGATTTCTTTTGATCTCGAGGGCCATACGCCAAGATTGCCTCACCAAATCGATTTCCTCATACAGGTCATTATCAATACTAAAATGATTCATCGTACAGTCATTGATGAAGGTGCCTCAACTTGCATCATGTCTGTCGCCTGTTGGAAAGCTATTGGTTCTCCAACGCTGAGCCAGTCTCCTACAACATTGGAAGCCTTTGATGGAAGAGAGTCCCGTCCTTATGGTATCCTCCAACGGTTGCCCATCTCTTTGGAAGGGAAGACGGTAGAAGTAGAGGTCGAAGTTGTCGATGCTAATCTTACCTACAACCTCCTCCTCGGATGTAGCTGGACATATGCCATGCAAGCCGTGGCCTCCTCTCTTTTCCATGTCATTCGTTTCCCTCATCAGGGGAAGATTGTCACGGTGGACCAACTCTCCTTCTTCGCCTCCTCTTCCGAAGGCAACGTGCCTTTCGTGGAGCATACCTCCAAATCGTGTGAGAGTGTGGGAGCCGGACTCTTTAAAGATCCTGCCTTGATGGGTGTCTTTCCCCTCCCACCTCCTAATCTCACTCCTATTAATATGATTTCCGTATGCTCTGATCCGTGGGTCCTTCCTCCCGCTCATCAGATAGAATCTTGGGGCGATATGATGTCGTTGAGTCCCGCCGAGCTCAACTACGTCGAAATTGTTGCTGCATCGGCTCCCCCTCCCGAACCTGCTCCTTCGAGCGGGGTTCCCGACTCGTATGTTCATTCCCCTTGGCTTGGAGATGATGCTACTTCGGATCCATTAAAGGAAATATTTCCTTCCGATGAAGCCATTATAGAGACCATGTCTCTTGAGGAACCCCCTTGGTCTAATCATCACCACCGTTCCTCGTTCCTCCCTGCCCATCAGGAAATGATCGCCTGTCTCGAACGGTTTGCTTCTTGTATCCCATTTCAGCCCCTTCAAACACCTATTCAAATTTATCAAGTGGCTTCTGAAGGCAATATGGGAAACATTACGTAGACCCAACCTATCGACATCTCTGTGAAACCAGGGATTGTCGAGCACATTCACATTGGAGTCACTTGCACTCCAGAGGAAGTTCAACTCTACACAAATCTTTTTCGCAAATTTTGTGATGTCTTCGCTTGGTCCTACGAAGAGATGCCCGGCATTGACCCTAGCATAGTGGTGCATGAGATACCTACGTATCCGGGTGCTAAGCCCGTTCGTCAATGCCTACGCCCCGTGCACCCCCGAAAGGCTGCAGCCATTAAAGCAGAAGTTGAAAAGCTTCCCCCATTCCACTTACAGATTGGGTTTCTAATATAGTCCCTGTAAACAAAAAGCAGGGTACTATTCGAGTCTATGTTGATTATCGTGACATCAACCGCGCCTGTCCTAAGGATAACTTCCCCACACCCTTCATCGATCAGCTCATTGATGAGTGTGCAGGAAGCAAAATCTATTCGTTTATGGAATGTTTTTCTCGGTATAACCAAATCAATATCGCGCCCGCTGATCAGCATAAGACGACCTTTATCTGTCCTTGGGGCACTTTTGCTTATAAGAAGCTCCCTTTCGGTTTAAAGAATACCGGTGCTACCTTCCAACGTGTAATGTCCTATGCTTTTCATGACATCCGTCACATTGTACAGCCGTATCTGGATGATCTTCTAGCTCATTCACTCAAACGTTAGGACCATCCTTCCCATCTTCGTGAAATCTTTCTCCATTGTCGACACTACCGTATCAGGCTTAATCCTCATAAATGTGTCTTCTGCGTTGAATCAGGCCGTCTACTCGGGTTTATCGTCTCCCGAGAGGGCATCCATCTGGATCCCCTCAAAGTCGAGGCTATTCTAAATTTTCTTCCCCCTGCTTCTTTGCAGCAGTTGCAGAGCTTGCAGGGCAAGGCAAATTTCTTAAGACAATTCGTTCCGAACTATGCCGAGGTGGCTAAAGGTTTTACACGGTTATTGAAGCGAGATACACCCTTTCATTGGGATGCTATCGCTCAGGAGTCTTTCGAGCGTCTCAAGGGTCTCCTTATCTCTGCTCCATTATTGCGACCTTCGAATTACCACTGTGATTATACTCTGTATCTGGCCGCCGCCGATACCACTATCGGCATGGTTCTCATGCAAGACGATGATGATGGCACTGAGCATGTCATATATTACCTCAGCCGCAACCTCTTGGATACGGAAACTCGATACGCTTACGTCGAGAAGTTGGCATTGGCCGCTGTTTGTGCCGTTCAACGCTTCTGGCATTATATCTTGTTGCGCACCACGACCGTGATTTCTGACTGCAACCCGATGACGTACATTTTTTCACGTCAGTTGCTGGGGGCCAAATACTCAAAGTGGATTGTCATCCTCCAAGAGTTTGACTTGGAATTTACTGCTGCCAGGTCTAAGAAGTCACTGGTCTTTGCTGAGTTACTTTGTTCTTTGCCATCTCCTTCTGCACCCCCTCTTTCAGAGGGTCATATCCCGGACGAAACTCTTTTTTTGATCAGCACCCTTGATCCCTAGTACCGGGATATTATTGTTTATTTACAGACATCCTCTTTCCGCCCTGCTGTATCCAAAGATGCTCGGCGGTGGATCCGTCATCAGTCTCAACCCTATCGTATCATTGGGGACACCCTGTACCATCTCGGCGTTGACTCCGTCCTCCGCCACTGTTTAACCCTCAAGGAAGCTGAGAGAGTCCTGAATGACTGCCACTCTAGCGCTTGTGGTTGTCACATGTTCGAATATGCCACAGCTCAGAAAATCCTTCGCGCCGGTTATTTCTGGCCCTCCATTTTTAAGGATTGCATTCTTGCCGTCCGTTCATGTCATGCATGCCAGATATACCAGCGAAAGATGCGTGCGCCACCAGCTCCGCTTCACCCTGTTGTCACCGTGGGCCCTTTTGCAAAATGGGGCATTGATTATACGACCTATAAGCCTCGCTCGGCCGGGGGGCATGGGTTTATTATCGTTGTCGTCAATTACTTTACAAAATGGGCCGAGGCGATGCCCACATTAACTGAAGACGGTCACACACCGGCATAGTTTTTGTTCAACCATGTTATTACCCAGTTCGGAGTTCCACAGGCCATCGTCACGGACTACGGAAAGCATTTCCGTAATCACATGATGACCGAACTGACAACCCAACTAGGCTTACGACATGATAGTTCGACCCCGTACTATCCTCAGTCCAACGGACAAGTTGAAGCCGTTAACAAGATTTTGGTTACGATGCTTCAACGTATTGTTGACATGCATAAGTCTAATTGGCATCTGATGTTGTTTCCGGCCTTGTGGGCCTACCAAACCTCTGTGAAGGATGCCACCGGTTTCACTCCTTTTCAACTAGTTTACGGACTGGAGGCTACCCTTCCTATAGAATGTAAAATTCCTTCGTAAAAAATAGCCGTAGAGTTGCTTCCCAACACTACTCCGGTAGAGGAACGACTTCTTTACCTAGAATGGTTGGACGAGACCCGTCGTCTAGCCTCTCTAGCTATCGAAGCTCAAAAGAAGAGAGTTAAAACTCACTTCGACCACACCATCCATCCTCGTTCCTTTGTTGAGGGAGATCTAGTCCTGCTATATGACCAAGCAAATGACAAGCTGGGGGCAGACAAACTCGAGCCCATGTGTCTAGGCCCTTATATTGTAAAGAAAGTGTTGCAGAAAGGGGCATATGAGCTAGTTGACTACGAAGGTAATCCTCTTGATAAACCCCGCAATGGGTTGTACTTGAAAAAGTACTATGCATGATTCATGCACTTCGATTTATACATGCGTGTGTGTTAGCAAGTGTCTGTGTGTGTCTATTTTCATGTTTTTGGCTTGGTGTGAAAGCATGATTGCTCCTTATTGCGTTTTTTTATTCTTGTGCAGATGTCGGGTGCACCTTATATTGGTTTCGCTGATGGTGCCTGCCGCAGCACTCGCAGTTTGTCCTCTACGGCGTGGGTGATCTATGATCCTCACTGTGAATTGATAGATCTTCAGGGTGTGTGTTTAGGTTGTACTACAAACAATGTCACTGCATATAGTGTTGTTATTGAATTATTAGCCGAGGTAATTAATCTCAATATTCGTACATTGGTTGTTAACCTAGACTCTCAACTTGTCGTCCATCAGCTCAATGGGTGATATTCCGTCAGAGACTGTCGCATTTTAAGGTTGTACTTACGTGTTAAATTGTTAGAAAGGAATTTTGACTTTATCACATATCATCATATTCCACGATGATTAAACACATTATCTGATGCATTGGCTAATCATGTATTAGATAGACATTTGCATAATTTATAATCAAAACATCATACAAGCAAGCACATAAAAGCACAATAATAAACCATAGGATATATATATATATATATATATATATATATATATATATATATATATATATATATATATATATATATATATATATCGTGTGGCGCACCAAGGCGCTCAAAAATAAGTGTGCATGTCTAGATAAGGCCTGTGTTCTCCGTACATCTGAGACACATGTCTCTCAAAAAGAAAAACCATCAGTAGGAAATAAAGACCTAAATATCTACTGTGGTGGGTTATGCTCTCTATAATCTGCAGCCGCTCGTGCCACCTGCCTCAAAAGGTGGTGCATCCTAGGTTCTACCCCCACTGTATGGATCTGAGATGCTATGGGGACCTCCTCTATCCCCTGGTAATCTGGAATCCCTGACAATAAGCCCTCGAGGTTCCGTATCACGGTCTCCATCGTATCGACTCCCGGAGGAGCTAGGGCCAGAGCTCCAATGCCCTGTGCATCCCTCCGTACCTCTGGGGCCAAGCCAAGGGGTCTCGTCGGTCCTATATCTGCATACCATAGCATTCATCGTTAAGACATGTACATAAAAAATCAAAAACATTACAAAAAATAAAAAATCAAAAGAGATGAAGTGGCTTACCACCATCGTCCCACTGCTCTCCAGCAGGCAGCGGCATGTCTAGGTCTCCACGGAAGTCTATGCCAGCATATGGCCAGTCCTCCACAAAAATAGTCTGCCTATCCAGCCACTCTTGGAAGTACACTTCCCATGCCACTGGTCGACCGCCACCTCCTCGTGGCATGACATGGCCCCATCGTGTGGCCCTCGTCTCTCGAGGGCCTCTAGGTGGATCCACAACCATGTCTTGCAGCTGTAATGCCAGTACCCGGTCCAGCATGAGCGGGACTAAAATCGACCCATAGCCAAACTGCTTTGACTCACCACGTCGGCAGTTGCTCAACTGTCTCTTCATACTGGTTGTTACTGCTGCTGCCCAGTTGAATATGGTAGGACTTAAACATTCAAGAGCCAATCGAAGATGGGCCTTTGAAGCCTCGTGATTGGCCAGGGAGCCCGCTGCCCGAGTCACCATGAAGAGTATAGTTAAAAGGACGATGTCCTCCACCATAGGAATAGCTACTTTCCCACTCCGCCACTTGCGTGCCTGTGGGCACACTTGGGCCATCAACATGTCCAGAGTATCACCGCTGGGTCGCTGCCCCTCTAGAATGGGCATCTCACCTCGACATGATAACCCGGTCAAAAAATAGATATCTGTATAGTTAAACTCAATGTCTCGACCTCGGATCACAAACTTCCCATCAGTGGGATTCCAGGCTCTGATCAAGAATTCAAGAAGGTCATTTGTGCTCGTAGGCACGGAGTTAGGAAGAATTTGAGCAACCCGCACGCCCGCATTGCATTTCGGCACCCAGCATTGGCAAATGCCGTTATGTCCTCGTTATCATGAGCTCGCTCCTGCCAAACGAATGCCATTTTACCCTGCATGATCAAAAAAATTCATTAGGGCCCTGTCCATAAAGTTTCATACGTTCAATTTGTTAAAAAACTTGTTGCGCGGCGTCAGCGCGACTGTTTTCAAAACAGTCGCGCTGATCATGGCGCCCTTTGATATTTTTTTTGGGTCAGCGCGGAAGTACATCACTCTTCCGCGCTGATCCGGGGGTGGTCGGTGTAAATCTTTTTCGATCAGCGCGGACCCGATAAGGAAATCCGCGCTGACCGAGAGCGGATTGAGTTTCAAAAAATCCGCCCAAACCATCACTTCCCACCGTTAAAATGCAGCTAAAATACTTCAAAATGGAGCGTAGAGGAGGGTGAACCTACCTAGAACAGACTGCAGGATGGTTGATGCGCGTACGGAGTGGAATTCAGCTCATCAACCTCACAGCTCCAAGACGTCCTCCAAAGCTCCAAATGGTAACAATGGTAAAAAACTTTGTTTACCCCCTATTTATGGTAAAATTTCATAATTAAATATTATTTTTCATAAATGTGGGATTTTTTGATGATTTTTACCATGTGCTTGGTGCCAATATAGTTTTACTATGTTTTTATGCATGTGGTCCATATTATTTCGAGCAGGTTTACGCGTGCGGTGTTTCTTGTGCAGATTTTCATGCCGGTGGAATTACGACGGTTCTTCACGCACTTGGTCCCGAAACGTCGTCTTTAAGCTCTTTTCCGACATGAAATAAGAAAAGATAGCTGAGTCCCCCTCTCGACTCGTTAAAAAAAAGTGAGAGGTGGTCGCCTTTAAAGCTCTTTTTTCGACCGTTTAAACTCAAAAAGATTGCCGGGTTTTTTGTCGTTTCGAACTCGTTATTGGCTCCAAAACGACGTGCTTCTGACCCCTTTTCTACTTTTTCAGGTCGAAGTCACTACTTACGAAAAGTAATCCTCGATCATACTGGTCGGGCGGTTATTTCGGGCATTGTTTTATACTTTTTTGGGCCCGAGAGACACAACTTTACGAAAAAGGACCCCACCTGGAGTTCACTTTTCTGCTGTCTTTTCAGACTCTCTAAACAGGAAAAGACGTCGAGTTCTTCATTTGTCAGACTCGTTAAAACTTAATGACATCAGATTCTGTCAAAATGACGCCTTCCAAGCATATGCTATCCTCGTCAAGCTTGTCATCAAAAAATAATCGGGGTACTCACCAGAAATGGTGGGGAAAATGGAATCATAATCATTGTCGTGTCGGCAGTATGTCGCTCTTGAACATGGCACTTGTCTGCGTTCGTGTCTGGGTGGGAACCTCTCATCTTGTTTTACACTGGCCTCTGTGGGTTTGGGTTATCATGTTTGACTTTTAATCTGCTCATTGCCTTGTCACCATGACCCTTGATCATTTGAATATCAATACTGCCAAGTCCACTGTCGTGCCGCTGATATGTTCAAGAGAAGTTGACCTCTGCAAGAATACTCAACCTCCCTTTGATACCTCACACAAAATATCTTATCCTTCTCTCTCTCGTGTCGATGATGTGGGAAACATTATGGCCCACCTTCGATCAAGGTCACTTCCTGTCGACTTCAGCTCATCATCTAGGAAGTTGACCTAGGAACTCCCTTCAGGTGCCTTAGAGCCTGCATGCCTCAATGGCAGGTTCTTCGTGTTCGACGCGAGGTTTTCATCATTGGCCTCCAATCGAATGATTCTGCGGGTGTTCGACGCCAGCTCATTGTTTCACATGCCGTAGATTGTACCTATAGTACCTTGAGGACCATTGTCATTATTGGTGGTACCTCTCACGTCTGTTAACGGTTTTCAGCATTGACTGGTAATCAGACAATGTCCTTGCATGTTCGACTTCAACTCCTATATTTACATGCTTGGACTTGTACTTTGTTCGGGTCGAGATGGAGCGCAAGACCCTCGGTTTTGTCTATTGAAATCCAGGCTGCGATTTTGTGGATTATTATGATCATTACATGACCCATTGATGGATGGCTGCGCCCATACCTGAGCCTTCATGGATGGCTGCGACCATACCTTTACTATCATCACAGTCTCATTAGCTGGGTGGCTGCGTCCATACCACAGACCTCTTTCATATGTCTTTTGGATCGCTGCGCCCATGCCCAGACTACATGTAATTGATTATCAGAGATATCAGTTGTACATACGTGCAGGTTCTTCCTGGTGGTGTTCCAGTTCAGTCAGTTTCATAAAGCATTTCACCCCTCCCACTCTCTCGGGCTTCATGCTTTAGGGGGCATCTGTTATACAGTAATTTGTCACTGTCTCCCTGTCAGTCTTCCTACTGTGTCATGAGTCCAATTCATCCATGCTCATGCTCTCTAATGTTGCCAAATGACCCACTTTTCCAAAGTTTTCGCTATCATCGTGACTGTTGTCAAAATAAACGCGCTGATGGGCGCTCCATAACAGACGGAATGCGCTGCCAGCGTGGAAGTACACGTGATTCCCACGCTAGTCGAATTTCATGAGACAACGCGTCTGTTATTCATATCTAACCACACTGATATGATTTTCTTTGTTATTCAGCAGCGATGTCAGCGCTCATGTGCAGTTATGAACCCGCGCTGATCCAGTTTGGGCGAGTTTGTTCTAACAGCCGGCCTTCCAGATGACTCCAGACCTAGTTGTTGGCCTTGTAAATGTCGCCCTCCCTTCTCTGGCATGTCTGTTTCGTCATTTGGGCCACCTTCCTTGGAGATAAGCTCATCCTCCCACCATTCATGGAGACTCCTTCTCCTATTTAAGCCTCTACCATTGCCATGAACAGCTAGTTTGGAATTCATAGTGCTTGGAGTGTTGCTGCTAGTGTGTGAGTTTGATAAGTAGCTGTGTGACAAGTGTGGGATTGTTAGGGAGCTTAAGGAAGGTTGTGAAGTGTTTCTTTCTTGTGTAAACTTGTGTGAGAGAGAGTTTTTGTCTTGGGAGATCTACCTCCAAGGGTGAATGCTTAAGAGAATTGCTAGATGGACCCTCTTGAGAAGGATTTGACGTCAGAACTATGGTTGTATTCTTCTTTGTTTATTAATAATAGACGACTATCATTATGGTTCCACTCTTAATGTCTTTATGATGATATTTGAGTTATATCCTTTCTGACTGATATATAGTTACATCTACTGGATTTTATGCTTGTGTTTCTATCATTCTTTGCATGTGCAGCCGTACACAAGGATCGTGAGGATCGTGACCAGCCGAGGCAAAGGGACGGGAGCATCAACTCTTCTACAAGTACTAGCGTTGCAATCCAGGTAGGCCTTCATCATTGGTTTTTTATGTGTAATTAGGAACCTGCGTGTTAGCATTGTTTGATTGTTGCTAGACCTTGTTTGGACTAGTAGGGATCGCCTCTGTCCACAGAGGGGATTTACCTCCACAGCAGAAGGCTTGAGGGTTAGTTGGAGACACACTAAAGGAGACCAGTTAGTTTGATTTCTAGAGCAGGAATTGCTGAGAAATTCGAACTAGAAGACTGGATTGCAACAAGAGGTAGCGGGTACATAACAGAGAGGCAGGGACAGTGCCGGAGCACCAGCGCAGAGTTCAAGAAGGCAGACACAGAGCTAGAGGGAGTTGTGTAGAGGCAACTGGACTACGCAGTCACTGGAGGGCCTGCGTGGTTGATGCAGAGAGGCAGAGGCTGACACAAAGGGTCTAGGAGCTGCGTAGAGGATAGTTGGAAAAACTCTGAGCCTAGGAGAGGTGCTAGAGGATTTATCTCTATTGGGTGAGCTAGTTTGGCACCCTAGTTGTACTCGACAAAATTTGATTAATAAAAATCCTCCTCTGTTGCACTGGTTTTCCTACATTGGGTTTTTTCTAGGGACAATTGTCTAAAAATATCTATGTTAATGTGTTTGATACTTGTGCATCTATTTGTTTTTGTATTTTTGTGTGATATCTGCAGTAAAATTTATTTTAATGTTTAGTGAAGCGATTTCGTAAATAGCTTATTGGAAAATAAGTAGGTAAAATAAATCAGTTGTTGTAGTAATAAAATTTTCACATTCACGGTGAAGTGTGATGCATCAGGGGTAGGAGTTGGAGCCTTATTGTCATAGGAGGGGCACCCCATAACTTTCGAGAGTTGGAAGCTCATACCGCATAAGCTATCATATTCCATATATGACAAGGAGATGCACACCATTATGCATGCATTAGCCAAGTTCCACCAATACTTGGTTGGCAACCAGTTACGAGTGAAGACTCATCACAATAGTCTTCGACATTTCATCAGGTAGTGGGGCCTCAATGATAGGAAACAAATATGGGTCAACAAGGTGCAAGCATACGACTTTGATATTAAGTATGTGCAGGGCAAGCACAATGTGTTATTCGATGTAATATCTAGGAGACCGGCTGGTTATCTCTTCTGAGCATCTGCCAGGATTGGAAGGCTTGGCTGTTGGTAGAGTACTCCAGTGTCAGGAAGGCCTGCAAGGTGCTGGAGGGGACATATGTTGATGAGCATTAACGTGTGATGGATGAGGTCATCTATTACAAGGGGCAAATTTACTTGGTTCTTAACTTGCAGTTGAGGGAGAGGGAACTTCAGGCATCTCAAGATTCACCATTGTCCAGAAACCAAGGGTTCCAAAAGACATACATGGTTGTTCGGGAGAGTTTCATGTGGAAAGGCTTCAAGGAGGACGTGCTACAACACGTAAGGGAGTGTGAGGCCTGCCACTAAAATAAGGGGGAGCTAACTCACCCTACAGGGCTATTACACCCACTTCCCATTCCAGAGGGGAAATGGGAAATTATCTCGATGGATTTCATCGCTGGGCTCCTCATGGTGTAGGGGAAGGCTTGCATATATGTGGTGGTTGACAGGTTGATCAAATTTTCCCACTTCTTTGCCATCCCCATCAATCAATATCCCACCCTCTCACACCCTAGTTGATAAAATCTCGACAGTTAATAAATCCATACATGAAACAACATTGTGGAAGTCCTAACAAAATATTGTCTTGTTATTGACCAATCTATACCCATCCTTAATAGTCTAATATAGTGTTAAACTCTCATACAAATTTTGAGCTCTATAAAAAGCACTTAAGGAAAGCTACCCTTGACATTGAATCCTTCATATTGGACTAGTTGATAAACTCTCAACCATTAGCAAATCCATACATGAAACGACATTGTGAAAGTCCTAACAAAATATTGTCTTGTTATTGACCAATGTACACCCATCCTTAATAGTCTGAGATAGTGTCAACCTTTCATACAAATTTTGAGCCCTCTAAAAAGCACAAGAGGAAAGCTACCCTCAGAATTGAACATTTCATCTTGGAATGTGAGAGGAATATCTGGGCATAGAATACAAATAATTGTTAGGGTAGTCATCTCACATCTACACCTTTAGTCATCTATTGTTGACCACACTAGTGTTAGTGGGCTCTCTAAGAGGAGAAAGTTTAGTACATTGTTAGAGCAATAAAGAAAATCAATCAATATTCCACTCTCTCACACTCTAGTTGATAAACTCTAGACAATTAGAAAATCCATACATGAAACAACATTGTGAAAGTCCTACCAAAATATTGTCTTGTTATTGACCGATCTAAACCCATCCTTAATAGTCTAAGATGGTGTCAAACTTTCATACAAATTTTGAGCCCTATAAAAGGAACTTAAGGAAAGTTACCCTGATAATTGAATCATTCATATGGGACTAATTGATAAACTCTCGACTATTAGCAAATCTGTATACGAAACAAAATTGTGAAAGTCCTAAAAAAATATTGTCTTATTATTGACCAATCTACACCCATCCTTAATAGTCTGAGATGGTGTCAACCTTTCATACAAATTTTGAGCCCTATAAAAAACACTTGAGGAAAGCTACCCTCGAAATTGAACCTTTCATCTTGGAATGTGAGGGGAGTATCTGGGCATAGAATACAAATAATTGTTAGGGTAGTCATCCCACATCTACACCTTGATTTGGTTCTCTTGCAAAAAATCAGAATAACTAACTTTTATTTTTGAACTTGACAAACATTTGTTGCAATGTAGAATACACACCCACAAGCCATGATGAACGTAGAGACAATGTAGTGTGGCACCTCAGTTATCTCTTAATGTTAATAAAATATATGTAATGTTCCCAAGTAGGGATTTAAGTGATATTCTAAACAATTAAACAGTGCAGCAGCATAAAATTAAAAACATGCATCAAACGACCATAAAAACACTGTAAATCTGGAACTGCTGAGCCATATATTATAAAATATGAGAGCATAGGTACAATATAAATGAATTGGTGCACCTGGGCTTGTCTCAAGGACAAGCTGGGCCAAACCCAGGTGATGTAATGGCTGAGATGATGGTTGTTCAGTTGCTGCACCACTCTGCATTGCGTTGTCCTAGTGAAACTATTGATCCTCTGACTTCGACCTGCTGGAAGGTGCCCAAAAACCACCCAGAAAATTATGTCCTTTTAGCCTTAGACTCCTTGGATGAAACCCAGAAAAACCCAGAAGGGAATTTCATTGATTTTTACTTTGGATTTTCAGCCTCCTTGGATCCCCTCTCTGACCACTATTGCCAAATTCAATTTCTAGGAAAGAGCCTGTAAATCCACCTAAAAACTCCCCTCAAATGTTGGTTTCTCCTGTGATAAATTATTCCTTTCTCCCAGATGATCCCTTTGCTCGAATGGCTATTCTCCTAAGCCCCACGAATTTGCTGCTAGAGGCCACTACGCAGCCCCTCTGCCCAAAAATGCGTGTTGTTGTAATCACTGACTGGTTGGCTGAAAAAATCAGAGAAAATGTCCTCAGCCCACTACCTTTCCTGCTCCTATAACTCCCAACAAGCTAGAGACCTCCTGGTTGGCTCACTCCTCTCTGCGTGTTTCTAGCTGCCCAGAAAGTACGCAGTCTCCTGCTCTGCGTGGTTGGATGGGCTGTTTTTCCATGCTGGAACTCCTGCAATCTCTATGGAACAGCCTCCCTAGGGTGGGCACGGATAGTCCCCCAATGTAGAGGTTGAATCTTCCCTGTGGAAGACTCGTGGCTAAACAACTGGTAGACTCGCTAAGCAACAGAGCGTGCAAAGGTAAGTTTGTTTGTCAAATGATCAGAATGCTACAAAATGAGAGCTCCTTCCTCTTTTATCACTTTGGGCCTCCTCAGGCTCTTGTGGGACCCTCCTTCCACTAGTTTAATTTCCCTCCAACATATCCCTTGGAAAATTCAAATTATTCATGTGGGTGGCCCTCACATTCCACTAGCTACCAGAAATAAAGTTGAATTGCCTATAGTTCCTAAGTTCTGCGTGTGGGATCCTCCTCCTAAGACAAAAATGATGCCAAAATTATTTAGCTATACCTCGTGACTAATACATTTGAGAAGGGACATGACAGTCCTCCCCTCCCAAATGTTGCTTTCCTCAAGCAACCTCAAAGTCGGGTGCTCTAGTATGTGCTCACCTTCCCAGGTGGCATCCTCATCGAAAGATTCTTCCATCGTACAAAGAACTCTCTGATGGTTCTGTTTGTCAGTCTCCTCTCCCTGCTCTCCAAAATGGCCTCTGGTTCCAACACCAAGTGGCCCTCATCATCTAATGGGAGTAGATCAACCATTATTTCCACCTGTTGTCCCAGCACCTTCAAGCATGAGACATGAAATACGTTATGGATTCTACTCCTCAGAGGCATATCTAGCTCATAAGCCACCTCTCCAACCCACCTAGTCACTTGGTAGGGCCCATAGAAACGTGGTTGTATCTTCTTGGCCCCCTTCTATTTTAAAGTAGATTGTTTGTAAGGCTACAATTAGAGGTACACTAGGTCCTCCTCGTCAAAGTGCCTCTCTATCTTGTGCCAATCTGCGTACATTTTTTGCTAATTCTGGGTTGTCGCTAAATTATCCTTGAGAGCTTTGAGGATATCTTGGCTCCCTTGGACCCAGTCTTTAGCCTTTGGGGCCTGGTTGTCTCCGAAAATAACATCAACAAAAGTCAAAGCGTCACAACCATAGAGGGCATAGAAAGGAGTCATACACATGTGGTGTGTAGTGTTGTAGCAGAACTCATCCAAGTGCAACCACCGAATTCACATCCTCTACTGACCTATCACCTTATTTATCAGGTAACCTTCCAACCACTAGTTTATGCTCTCCATCTGGTCGTCTGGCCATCCATCTTAGCGTGATAACTAGTGCTAAGAGTGAGCTCTTTCCCAACCAACTTGATGAGCTCCTACCAAAGGCCACCCATAAATCTATTTCTTCTGTCACTCACAATGTTCTTGGAAAGTCCATGTAGTTTGAAAGCCTCTCGCAAGAACAAATAGGTAACTTGGGCAACCGTGTATCTAGTGGGGATGGCAAAGAAGTGGGCAAATTTGATCAGCCTTTCGACCACCACATATATGCAAGCCTTCCCCTATACTGTGGGGAGCCCAGTGGTGAAATCCATCGAGATACTTTCCCATTTCCCCTCTTGAATGGAAAGTGGCTATAATAGCCCTGTAGGTTGAGTCAGCTCCCCTTTATTTTACTGGCAAGCATCACAATCTCTTACGTGCTGTAGCACATCCTCCTTGAGGCCTTTCCACATGAAACTCTCCTGAACAACCATGTAAGTCTTCTAGAACCCTTGGTTTCTAGACAGTGGTGAATTGTGAGATGCCTGAAGTACCCTCTCCCTCAACTGTGAGTTAAGCACCAAGTAAATTTTCCCCTTGTAATAGATGACCTCATTCATCACTTGGTAACACTCATATGCATGTGTGCCCTCCAGCACCTCTCAAGTCTTCTTGACCTTGGAGTACTCGACCAATAGTTGAGCCTTCCAATCCTGGCAGATTCTAAGAAGAGATAACCCAATCGGTCTCATGGATAGGTCATCGACCAACACATTGTGCTTGCCCCGTACATACTCAATATGAAAGTCATAGGCATGTACCTTGCTGACCCATATTTTTTGACTGTCATTGAAGCCCTGTTGCCCCATGAAATGTCGAAGACTGTTGTGATGAGTCTTCACTCGTAATTGGTTGCCCACCAAGTACTAGTGGAACTTGGCCAATGCATGCATAATGGCCAGCATCTCCTTGTCATATATGGAATATGACAGCTCATGCGGTAGGAGCTTCCGACTCTCGAAAGTTATGGGGTGCCCCTCCTGTGACAATACGGCTCCAACTCCTACCCCTGATGCATCACACTTCACCGTGAATGTGAAAATTTTATTACTGCAGCAACTGATTTATTTTACCTACTTATTTTCCAATAAGCTATTTACGAAATCTCTTCAGTAAACATTAAAATAAATTCTACTACAGATATCACACCAAAATACAGAAACAAATACATGCACAAGTATCAAACACATTAACACAGATATTTTTAGACAATTGTCCCCGGAAAAAACCCAATGCGGGAAAACCAGTGCAGCAGAGGAGGATTTTTATTAATCAGATTTTGTCGAGTACAACTAGGGTGCCAAACTAGCTCACCCAACAGAGATAAATCCTCTGGCACCTCTCCTAGGCTCAGAGTTTGTCCAACTATCCTCTGCGCAGCTCCTAGACCCTTTGTGTCAGCCTCTGCCTCTCTGCATCAACCACGCAGGCCCTCCAGTGACTGCGCAGTCTAGCTGCCTCTGCGCAAATCCCTCTGGCTCTATGTCTTCCTTCTTGAACTCTCTGTTGGTGCTCTGGCACTATCCTTGCCTCTCTATTATGTACCCACTACCTCTTGCTACAATCCAGTCTTCTAATTCAAATTTCTCAGCAAGCCCTGCTCTAGAAATCAAACTTATTAGTCCACCTCAATGTGTCTCCAACTAACCCTCAAGCCTTCTCTTATACTTTTCCTGTTGATGAATTAATGACCGAGATTAAGTCCCTAATCAACATCTAAGATTAAAATAGACTTTATATTCATTTCTTAGAAGCTTCTCATATTTATCTTTGTTAATACCCATTAATATTTTTATTTTCGTAAGTTTAGACTTAGGAACTCATTAAAAATATTAATTATTCTAACAACTCTTCATCTAAATGGAATTTTCCAAAACAATTTCTGGGTCTTGGAGATCTCATGTGCTTTAGTCTCTCCACCAATGTTTATGACTAGAGCACATCCAATACCCCAAATCAACAGTGAATGGTTGAGAAAAATTCAAGAGTGTCAAAATAAGGCAACTTCTCATCACCTCCATGAGGCGATCAAAGGTGGCCTATGCTCCCTCAGTCCATGCAAAGGCCCCTTTCTTGGTCAATTCGATCAAGGGTGTTGTAAGCTCTGAAAACCCCTTGACAAACTTCTTGTAGTAAGTGTTACACAGTAATTTGTCACCGTCCCTGTTACCCCTTCTCCCGCACATTGGAGGACTTATTCCGGGACCTGTGAGAAGTGACATAACCTGAAAACACTTGCATTGTATCCCCTTGAGTATGTACTTCATTTGCCCTGAAGACACCTTCTGCAAAATACCCATAAAAATATCCATTTTTCCATTGGTGCGGTTCCACTGTGTATCACTCGCGCCAATGGGGGAAATCATCCAAAGAGGGCGTGCCAGCTGGCGCTCTGTCTCAGAGTCGCACTCGCGCCAACCCAGTTGGGTAAAATTTTTAACAAACAAACTTACGAAGGTTCTTCCTAACCCACTCATGAACAGAATCTATATTGAGTTGGGTCAGTTTGGCTTCAAATCTCCATAGAAGGGAAGTAGTTCTCCACCTCTCATGGAAGCTTCTTAGTGATAAAGCCAATCCCATGAATCTTGTGGATGACCCTAACTCCTTCTCCTCTATCTATAAAATCTTGTCCTTTTTCCTTTAACAAGTTAGTCTCCAAGTTCCAAATTTTAAGTCTCAAAGTCTGAGAATTGCCAAGTTCATGCCACAAGGAGCCTTATTCATTCCCATGAGGCTAAATCTTAAGTGAGGAGATTATTATCCAAGTGACCAAGGAGAGAGAGGCTTGTTCCCCATTCCCAACAAGCTTTGCAAGGCATGTGTTGCTGATCACCCAGCCAAAGGGGGATTTGACTTCAGAACTATGGTTGTATTCTTCTTTGTTTATCAATAATAGACGACTATCATTATGGTTCCACTCTTATTGTCTTTGTAATGATGATTGAGTTATATCCTTTCTGACTGATATATGGTTGCATCTATTGGATTTTATGCTTGTGTTTGTGTCGTTCTTTGCTTGTGCAGGTGTCCGTTCACGAGGATCGTGGGAATTGTGACCAGCCGGAGCAAAGGAACGGGAGCGACGACTCTTCTACAAGTACTAGCGTTGGAATCCAGGTAGACCCTCATCATCGGTCTTTGATTTGCAATTAGGAACCTGCGTGTTAGCGTTGTTGGATTGTTGCTAAACCCCATTTGGGCTAGTAGGGATCGCCTCTGTCCGAAGAATGGATTTACCTTCACAACAATTTGGCGACTCCACTAGGGAGTTGGCTTTTTGCCTTGTTGTTTGTTTTGTCTTGTTGTTTGATTTGTAAACTTTGGACGGAGTCTAAAGTACGGCTAGATAGCCTTAGAAACGCTATTGCTCCACATTAGCAAAGTAGATCAACGCCACTTCATTCCATCTCCGGTTTGGTTTACAAGTTGAACGGATTGGAACTTGCCTTGTTTCTTGGTTGTTTCTTGGGTTCTCCTACTTGATTAGCTTTCTGGGTTGAATCCCTGTATTGCTTCTTGCCCCTTGGTGTACCTGGGTACTGTT
Source organism: Pinus tabuliformis (assembly GCA_031772625.1). Taxonomy (NCBI): domain Eukaryota; kingdom Viridiplantae; phylum Streptophyta; class Pinopsida; order Pinales; family Pinaceae; genus Pinus; species Pinus tabuliformis. The sequence goes on from CM062811.1 coordinate 210,201,451, forward strand.
GACTTAGCTTTGGCTCATTTGTTTTTATTTTTCCATAGCAAACTTGGCTGGCACTGTTTTATAGCGTTACAGTCGTGCCAGTTGGCGCATGTTTCACATTGACAACTTGCGCCAATAACAGAAAGGCGTTTTTTTCGGCCTGACAGTTGCGCCAAGCCTGGGAACTTTTGAAGTTTGCCTGGCGGAGAGCCCTCTGAGCTTGGTTTTTGTTCTAGGTACCTTTTTTAAACTACTTGAGTGTGTTGGAGTGGGATTTGACTCGCTTTGATCGTTACCCTTTGGGTGTTTGCTTTTTTCCATTGATTTCACATTTCTAGCCCTAGGGCATCTAGTGGCTTTGTGTGTCGAGCCTTCCTCAGGTGTTTTGATCTTCTAGTGGTCCAGTTGATTCTTTGATTACTCCTTTGCACTTGTTTGGTGGTTGTAAGTCGTTTTGTTGCGTTATTTGGGTGACTTGCTTTGTCTTCACTTGAATTCCACTCCGTCTCACTTTGAGCCTGGATTACATGGCTCATTGGTGTCTTTGGGATCCTTCTAGTTCTTTGGAGTTTTGATTTGTGATTTAGGGAACTGAATGTGTTTACATTGAGTGGAATTTGTTTGTTGTCATTTCTCAAAGTTGTTTAGTGCATTTTGCCATCATCAAAAAGGAAAAAATCTCTTTTGCTTTGTATTAGTTAATGAGAATTAGAACTTTTCATTTTGGTTAGTGATTAGTGATCTTAAAGAAAAGTTTTTTAATTTCCATTAGCTACATTAGGGAAGTTCTTTGTTGTTTTGTGATCATTTTGTTTGCGTGAAAGCCCTCAAACCCTCTCATAACTAGCATTCATCGAATGAAATGACATATTTTGGCATATAGTTTGCATTTAGGGAATTTTGAGAGATTACACATGGTAAGGCCTGAAAACTGAAACCTAATACAAGGTCAACCTTAAAATGAACTGAATAAATCTAGCAACGCATTGGAACATAACGCACACTTTTAGAGGTCTAGGCTAGAGACGTGCTCTGGCATCATTAAACCTAGTCACTTTTGTTTCCACTCAAGGTTGGGTGATTCCTCCTTTTGTGACTCAATTGTGGTCTAGTACGGATTTGAGCTCCCACGTACCATCAAGTATATGGGGAGACCCCACTAGGTTATCATCCTTTATCCATAGGAAGCTGTGTCTGCTGCCTTACAAGTCGTAACGCACCGAACACAGCATTCGGGAAGATTGACTGCCGTACGGAAAGTCCTTAGTTTTCATATGATTGCTAAGGTGTATATGCAGTTTTACGGATTTGATTGGCAAACCCTTTTGCCTAGCTCTCCAGAGTAGTCACTTTTGATCCTTTTCAGACTCCCTAAAAGAAAAGGCTCATCTGAGCACTTGTCACTTCAGGCTCACTAAACATTCGAAGGCGACTAGAGTCATCTTTTTGTCCTTTTCTCGACTCTTTAAAGATGAAAAGGTCAAGTTATGTCCTTGCGTCTTAAAATTTATTCAGCCACGATTCACATCTACCGTGTTAGATATTGTTTGCATTAGTTTGAGTAGGGTTCTTTCTCGTTTGTGATGGAAACTATTCCAGAGTTTACCAACCCAGGCATCCCCTCTGAGGGGAATCCTGGTCATTTCCCTCCTTTTGGAAATGTTGGTGCTCCTTACATGGCAACATTGTCCCTTCCTGGGTTAACTGTTGGGTTGTCTGTTTAGTTGTTCTCAACCTCTCTGGTCCCTACCATCTCAACTGCTGGTCAATCAGTTCCTCCACCCGAAACACATCATGTTGATTCTAAGGTGGACCTCTCCCCTTCTTCGCCTGTTTCTGCGTCCTCATCTTCTACTTCGCCTGGTGAAAGTCTGGATTCAAGTAACCAAGTGGATAAGAAGAAGAAGAAGAAGACGAAGAAGAATAAGTCTCCTAAGCGAGAGGTTAAAAGTACAACTCAAATCGAGCCACCTTCTGCTCCTCCGCGGAAGGTAAAATTTCCTTGTAGATTGTGCAAGGATGACCACCTTCTTCGTGATTGTCCTGGCATTCCCAGGATCTTAGAAGTATGGCATCACGATCCGGCCTGCCCCTCATCATCCTCTAAAGCTCAAGGTGATGCTATTATATCAACTCACAACAATAAGAAGATAGGGAAGATTTGATTCCCCTGTAGACTATGTGAAGGCAAACGTCCCCTTCACCTTTTTCCGCTCATGGATCAAGCTTCTGCCGTCTTGGAAAGTCTTACAGCTTCTTCACCCCAACTTCCTGTTGGTTATCAGAGGCTCTCTTCTGACCCTCTCCCCGGCGACAAAGATATTGACTTAGATTCTTCTCTTATCTGCTCTCCTCCTTCCGAGCCTGGCTGTGCCAAGCCTGTTCCAGACCAACCATTGGTCAGAAAGAGTATCGACTTGGGTTCACAACCTGTTGATTACTCTATTCCGGAGGAGCATCATGATTCTACTGCTCATGTTCTTCTTGTCTCGTCAGATTCTCCTGAGTCTCAGAACGACCCTCCTATCCTCGCTGATCAAGAGGGTCTTCTTCATCTCCTGTAGCACAGGGGGGCAATCATACGATTCCCCCACCAAGTAGTTTGGTCGTTTCCTTCGACTGGAGTCATTTGACTACATTCCGCCTTCCATCCCATGTGCCTTTCCAGATTACAGTACATGCCTATGATAAGGCAATACCTAGCACTGTCTTGGATGAGGGTGCATCTGTCAGTCTCATGCCTTTCACTACTTGGAAAGCTTTGAGCTCCCCACATCTTGTGCCAGTCGCACAGAATCTGTTGGTGTTTGACGGAGGAACCAGTCAACTGTTAGGGATCCTCCTGAAGTTTCCTGTTACTTTGGGAGGCAAAACCATCTATATAGATGTACTGGTTACCCAAGGTGCTCCAGATTTCAGTCTTCTCCTTGGCCGTGACTATGTTTATGCCATGGGGGCCCTTGTCTCTTCACTTTTCCGTGTGGTTTGTTTTCCACACGATGGAATAATTGTCACTATAGATCAATTATCATTCTTTAGTCCCCCGGTGCCTCCTCCGCAGCTGCCATCCCCTCATGGTTTTTATCCACCAGTTGTATCTGCCCCACCACAGATCAACTACGTGGCCACTTATCCCGTGCTTGTATCCAGTGATGCCGCCGTCATCTGTAGTGTCCTGGGGGCATTGGGCTCTGACTTCCGAGATGTTGTCCTTCCACCAAGAGTGACACCCTTGGAAGCAACGACTTCCTATTCATTATGATGAAGTTCGTTCGGAGCATAGTTCCTTTCATGTGTCAAGCTCCTTAAAAAATGAAACTAGGTCTGGTCGGAGCATAGTTCGCTTTCCTATGTCAAGCTCCTTAAAAAATGAAACTAGGTTTGGTCGGAGCATAGTTCGCTTTCCTATGTCAAGATCCTTAAAAAATGAAACTAGGTTTGGTCGGAGCATAGTTCACATTCCTATGTCAAGCTCCTTAAAACATGAAACATGGGTTATGAGGATAGTTCTTTTACTGTATCAACCTCATTAAAAAATGAAACAACTCCCTTTCCTAATCGAGTCCTTTGATTAAGATCTCGTAAAATACCAGTCGAGTCTTTCATAGATCTCGAGAGTGAATCTTCATTCCATCCACTTTGTTGGATGCAATGAAGCTTGGGGGGCATGTACCTCGATTTGCGTCATTATGCTAGGGGCATGCGAACTCATTACAAGCATATTTTTTCATTTCAAGCTTGTGTAAACATGAAATCGAATCCAAGTAGAGTTCTCCATGGTTCAAGCTTGTGTAAAAATGAACCCATACCTGATTTGCATCTCGTGATTGCCGTTTATCTGCTAATTTCTTCTAGATGAGCCTTGGTTGTTTCATTCCATCGCCACCATCTCTTTGGCTGATCATGTGCTTTCACTTGGTTGCTTTCCCTTTCCTAAGGAATAGCAACGATGAGTGGTTTTATTAGCCAGCCTCTTAACCATTACATGTTTTGAGCAGTTCCACCATTGTCGGGACCAGTTGCTACCCTTTATACCACTCATTCCTCTAGGATGAGTCACCTTTAAGCTCTTTTCTGACTCGTAAAATATGAAAAGATTGCCAAGTATTTTCCCTTTTTGACTCGTTAAAGAGAATAAAAATGGAGGTCTGCTTTTAACTCTTTTCCGACCATTTAAAGACGAAAAGATTGCCGAGTTTTTCCTCTTGACTCATTAAACGTAAATAAGAGGCGGTCGTCTTTAAACCCTTTTCCGATTGTGTAAAGACGAAAAGATCGTCGGACCCTTATCATTTCAGGTTTGTTAACGGTTATGAAGCGATATGGTTTCGATCACTTTTTTACTTTTTCAGATCGAAATCACTACTCATGAAAAGTACTCCTCGATCGCAATGATCGGGCGGTTCTTTCGAGCATTGTTTTATACTTTTTCGGACTCGAGAGACACAACTTTATGAAAAAGGACCCCCTTGGAGTTTACTTTTCTGCTGTCTTTTCAAACTCTCTAAACATGAAAAGATGTTGAGTTTTCCTTTGTCAGACTCGTTAAAACTTAATGACATCGGATTCCATCGAAATGACGCCTTTCAAGCATATGCTATCCCCGTGAAGCTTGTCATCAAAAAATAACCGGGGTACTCGCCAACAATAGTGGGGAAAATGGGACCACAATTATTGTCGTGTCGGCAGTTGTAGGGCTGTAACAAGGGTCTCTTTCACCTCTAGTTATGCTACATTAATAAGTCAATCCGGGAACGCTTTGTTATTGCAAAGAGTAGCTCAATCCGAGGCTATTCGTCAGAGTAATGCTTCGTAGTACAGTGTCTAGCAAATACAAGAGTGAATGGATGCTAAGCTATAACTAATTTGCTTTTAAAAGAAAGGAATCACACCAGGCAATTTATCAGTCAAGGGTGCGGAAGCAATAACCCATCCCTCTAGAAACTGATGGAAGGAAAAATAGAGTATGGACCAAAGATCTGGGAGCTAAGCAGCGACTTGCTGACTCACTACAGATTTCGACCTCCTCTCACGCCAAAACAGTAAATGCAGGAAAATGGAACAGCAGAAAGTGAAATGGAACAGCAGTAAATGGAACGGCAATAAATGGAACAGCAACTCAGTAAACTAGATCTCGCGAGTTAGAACCGAACTCTCATTCCGCAATCAAACAACAATCGTCAAAAGCAATTCCAATGAACCTTACTTTGTGAGGAGATATTCACAAATGAATTATGGAACAGCATTTATCATATATACACAACACACTTATTATAGCAATCTGATGTTCCCAAAGAACATGACTTCTGTTTCCAAATGGAATAATATTACTTTCGGGTTCCCACGAATAAGAGTTCAAATGAATCCAATAGCAATATTTAATATGAAAGCTCTGTAACAGAAACAATTGGCTTAAATAGTGAACATGCAATCAACTCTGAAGAGATTCATTTACACGATACAGAGTTACTTACATAAATCTCCTGAATGAAACCATTAATGAAGTAGTCATAACAGAGCATGGAACAGCGTATGACAAACACGTCAGATTACCAAATTATACAGACAATCCACACAGAAACCAAATTATAATGATACAAAAGCAAGTGTCCTTCGGAGCCGGGCCCTTAGCTTCCAAGGATACACTGCCTTAGATTACTCCAGTCGCAGAGATGAAATAAAGCACCAAGTCTTTCGTATTAATGCATCAACAAAAGTACAGCAAAACAAGTCTTAACGAGACTCGATGATCAAAGTTCAAACTGAGACTTAAATTTACATATATGAAAAAGGTCCCCGAGCTTAACACTGCTCCCCCTTTTTATAAGAGAATTGGCGGAGGTATCTAGATAGCAAAAATAAGCAAGACAGCGATCCCTCAGGATCAAAGATCCTGAGGGATTCGCCAAGCCGTTACTCCTTGATTTTCCTTTCCCTGCTTCGTCGACTCGATAATTCTTCTTTCTTTCCCGGGTCATTCTGCTTCGATCCGCTTGATCTTGTTCGCATCCGGTTTCCTTCCAAAGGGACTGTGGTTACTCTTCCTTTGTCTTTTCCTCTTAAACAGTAATCCTTCGTTTCCACCCTTTCCTGCATAGAAAAATAGCAATTATCAGTGATTAAGCTTTTCATACTAATTCTCACATATTCTACTAAAAATGCTTTATCTCTTTAAATTCACTATGCCGAAAGGGTTACAATTGCTACCGAAAAGTCACTAAATTGTTGGTCAAAAACATACCTTTCCAGAGCTCCACACACCCCCCTGCTTACCCCGTTTCATGCCCTCATGAAAACATTATAGTTGATATGCAGAGCAGTAAGAGAGTAGGCCGGAGAGGGAATCTCGTGTGGAGACCTACAACCGTGATGAGCAACCAAATCATCAAAAAACTGATTTGTTTGACCTTCAGGCATTTCATACAAGGCCTGGTATCCGGGTGCAGGGTGCCAAATGATTGGACTACGAAATCGATACCCTAACCAGGATGGCCCTACTTGCAAAATTCGCTCGCCATAAAGGTTCAAACGGCTGGCTTCCAGCTCAAAATTTTCATATCTGAATGGTTCCCTGAGCTGGATGTTTGGGTTCGAAATCTGATATCGGAATTTTGCAGCATCGGTAGCAAGGTCTTTAATAGTGAGAAAATATTCCAAATTTTGTCTGATTAAATCCTCATGCATGGGTCCTAATGTCTCCATAACACCCGGGGTTCTCATAAGGTTCCTATGTGCTCTCCATAACCATACTGGGTCTCTAGGCTCGGCTCTCACCCACAAGTCTAGGCTATTTTCTTGTCTCTGGAAAGTGGTATAAGCCCTGAGCCATTTTAGCTGATTAACCCCGAAGGAAACAAAGGCTTGCAATTGTATGTCCCCAACGAAAGGGCCAGGATTTAAATCGGTTTCCTGGTCTAGCACGAGATTATGCAAGTAAAATTCACATAATAATCTTTGGACCTTACTTCCATAATGCTTGCAACAATCTATGAAATCATTAAGGGTATTGATTTGTATAGGGGCACCTACCCTGACAGCTTTTATCTTTAATCGTAAATATCGTTCAAGCAAAAATAAAGCATAGTTTTTAGCAGGGGCCCTACAGGCTAGAACGTCATTATACAAGGAACACACAGTGTCCATCTGTCTAACAACAATATCTAATTGACGAGTTACCTTTGCAACCTTTTCCTGCTCTTTTTTCCAGCCTTCGAAGGCTTGGCTCTCGGACTGACTAATATTCCGAAGTTGCTGCTGCAACTCTTCATATCTCTCCCGGGGGACTGTTTGTTCCTTCAATCTTTCAGTTTCCTGTTGAGCTTCCTTCATCATTTTATGCAAGGTCCTTGTTTTTGGATCCTTTTTCCATAAGGCCGTAGAGGCCGGGAGTTTTACCTGAACCTTTTTGTTATGCTGCTTAGAGTTCCGAACCCGGATCACCCCTGAGGGCGGTGCCTCGGTTTGGATTTCCTTATTCTCCTTTTCTTTCTTGACATGAACAAAAGGTTGTTGTGGTTCCTCTGCTAATGGAACGACAGTCTGTTCTTCAGTAGCAATTGGAACAGCAGTTTGTTCCTCATTATCAATTGGAACAACAGTCTGTCCCTCAGTGGCCATTGGAACAGCAGTTTGTTCCTCAGCGTCATTTGGAACAGCTGCAGGTCTTCTAATCGGGTTTCGACCAACAGTGCGAGTGTAAGTCCCTCGGCTTCTTGTTCGACGGGATTCTGCTGTAGCGGTCCTCTTCCTCTTCTGTGTGGTCCTTTGTATCCTCAGACTCGCTTTCAGAATGCGAATTTTCTGTCGGAGTCGGGCTATAGTGCTCAGTAGCCTCTGCTGTTTAGTCTTCAATTTCCTGATTTCCCTTGTCTCGGCAGAGGGTTTGGGCCTGGCCCTTAAATCTGCCCCTATGTCCAGCATTTCTTCTGGTGCTTCGGGAACAGATTGTTCCCGGCTGGTATCCCTTATTTCTTCCTCATGAACGGGTGGATTTTCTTCTCCTTGGTTCTCTGCATGTGAATTCTCGGGTATCTCTTCCTCTGGCGGTCCATCGGGAGGACCTGCTGGGCTGGAGGGTTGACCATATTCCCCCAAGCTGGCCAGGATTGCGGCCAATTCTTCTTCGCCCACAGGGTCTCGCAGCGGACTGCTTTCTGGCTGTCTTACTTCCTCCTCCCGATTGTCTTGCTCAGTGACTGCCTTGGGGTGTTCAGCTTCAGAGTGCATTTCTCCTTCCTTTCCTCCTTCTCCGGCTTGTTCAGCCTCGTCCTCAGATTGTCCAGCATTTTCATCAGAAGGTATTTCTTCTGGTTCTGGAGGTTCGTCTGTAATCTCAATTGGTTGGCTGGTGTTCCGAATCTTTTCCAGCCTCCCTCGTATTCGAGCTAGGCGAACTGATTTCCTTGGTTTTTCTGGCTGTTCAGGTGTACAGGCAACAAGTTTTTCTGTTATCACTTCTCTGAGTTTTTCTGGTCGCTCTGGTGTATCTGAAGAATGCTTTCATTTCGAAGCGACACGTTTTCCAGCTGCCACTTCTCTACATTTCTCTGATTGTTCTGGCGTGCTGGAGGAGGTTTCAGGTTTTGGAGGTGGTGCAACCAACCCCCCCTTAATCACTGCAATGAGCTCCTCCCAGCTGCTCTGCTGTTGAGTGAGACTATGGCTCACTATCAATCGAATCAATCCATGGTGGCTAACAACTGTGTCTTCGTGCTGGGCCATTTTCAGGCTTCGGGCCGCATCATGCAATAGAGAATTTAAAAGTGCAGGCATATTTACAAAACATTTTTCTTTTAAAACAGCTAACAGTTTAAGATGGCGAGGTCTTACCACGTCCTTCCTTCCTTCGCAAGTAATGTAGCTCTGTACTATCTTTGCTAGTTCGGTCCAGGGTTCTCCTAACGTAGCTGGCATAACTCCTTTCCCTTTCACTGTCAAGCTTTGGCCTTCATCCTGAAAAATCTCTATAATCTTCTGCAGTCTTTCTTTCTTCAGCGTCCATACAGGTCCGGTGGCTGGTAGGCCTGAAACTTCTGCAATTACATTGTCAGTGACCAGTATCCATCTTTCTCTTACTGTGGAGTAGTCTTCCAGCAAGTTTTGCAGAAATTCCAACGCCACTGTCTCGTTTGGTTCTTGTAAGCGATTGAAATAATTCAGCCATCCAGCCTTTTCCAGGATCTCCCGAGCAGCAGCAGAGGCTGTCAATTCCTGGGGCTCGCTTCGGACTGCCTTACCTCCCATGGTTCTACTAAATTTTTTTTAATGGAACAGCAACTGTCTGAGCTGTTTTGGGATGCAGAGAAGATGATCGTCGCGAAAAAACAGAGCATGCAGCAAAAATGGATTGCGGATGGCAACTTTGCGTAAAATAGAACTATCATACCGTTAAACCATGCCATTCCTTCGTACACTATCTACCCCGAATGGTGTGGTGACACGTACCCCGTGGAGTAATGAGATTACCTTCCCCCCCCATGATGTGATAGGCTGCCCCAGCCGTCAAATAGAGTAGCAACAACCATCGTGTTACCAGTCATTAAGAACAGCATATAAAATTACGCCATGTTTTGGATAGACAACTAAATACCGAAATCGAGGCAAAAAGGTGGATCGCGTTTTACATAAGAGCTTTCATAATATGATGCGAGGCCGGGGGATGGGACGTCTGTCACTCGTACGAAGTCTCGAGGGGTCATTGTCAGTTCCTTTGCCATGATTGGTAGTAATGAGTATTCATGCGATATGTTAATCAGGGAATAAAATATGAATTATTCATAAGATAGAAGAAATAAAGAGGTATTAATATTATCCCTGTTGGTGTAACCATTTATGACTTCGATACCATTAACAGAGCTCTGCTGCCAACAGGTGTCCATAACCTTGGCAGAGTTGTTTATTTTTCCCCCGGAACCATGATCCTGTATGTGTATAAAAATATTTTGTCAAAATACAGGCCATTATGCTGGCTTGGTAACTAGGTAACCATAATGCCATTCACCAGGAAGGCGCGAAACGTGGGCAGGCCGGCTCATGATGAGACCCCCTGTTCCAAGGTCTGCTTAGTTAATATACCTTTGGACCATATCCCTGGTATGGTGGCCATGCTGGGAATGCCACTTCGCTTCCAACCTGATGATCATGGTAGGCTGGCTCTTGCTGAGACCCCCTATCCTGCATTTGACAATAAATCACATTCATCCTCATTTTTGCCTTTTTTCTTTTGTTTTTCCAGTACTTTTTCTTATATATTTACACATAAGGGTGGTTCAACACTCCTTAAGAGTGGGAATGGTGGAAGAAGTCTTATCATCCCAACAGGAAAATATAAATCCTCTGTTCTTATTCTTATGTAATAATCAGAAAAAATTTCTTTAAAGGAAATCGCCATGATAAAGATAACCAACCAGGGCAATGGGAATAGGTCAATGACAACGGGGATGAGAAGTAAATATGTCCCCCCTCTTGTCCTCTTATCAATACTAGGCTCTATAAAGATAGCGATTTTATGATATCCTGACTTCGGTGTGTTGTAATTGATGTTCATTGCATAAGTGTATAGCTGAATCTTAGAGACTGGAAAGATGATGGGTGAGAAAGCATCCTCAGTATGAATCATGACTGAGACGAAGATATGACTATGGTGTTCTTTTTGAAAGAGAAGGATCCATGCAAGCAAATAGTTGGGATGCCGTTCTCCTAAGATCATGAGTGCTTGTCTAAAAAAATTGTCAACTGCTGTTCCTTTTGGAAAGGAACAACAAAAACTCGCAAATGTTGTCCCTTTTTGAAAAGGAACGGCAAAAACCACACTGCTGTTCCTTTGAAAAGGAACAGCAAAACTCAAAACGCTGTTCCTTTAAAAAGGAACAGCAAAAACTCACAACAGCAAACCCAAAATGTTGTTCCTTTTGAAAAAGGAACAGCAAAAACACGAAGTGTTGTTCCTTTTGAAAAAGGAACAGCAAAAACACGAAGTGCTGTTCCTTTTGAAAAAGGAACAGCAAAAACACGAAGTGTTGTTCCTTTTGAAAAAGGAACAGCAAAAACACGAAGTGTTGTTCCTTTTGAAAAAGGAACAACAAAAACACGAAGTGCTGTTCCTTTTGAAAAAGGAACAGCAAAAACACAACAATGCTAAAGACACGAAAACAAGCAACTGCTGTTCCTTTTAAAAAGGAACAGCAAAAATCCAAAAATGCTATTCCTTTTGAAAAGGAACAGCAAAAATTCACACCTGCTACTCTTTTTGGAAAAAAGGAACAGCAAAGACACAAAAACAAACCACTGCTGTTCCTTCCGGAAAAGGAACAGCAAAAACACACTAACTGTAAAAAGCAATCTTAAGAAAGAGAGATCAAAAAAATATTAAAAAACGTATATACAAGAACTTATGTACAAGTCAAAAGAATGAGTTCCTCACTGAATTGTAGGTGAGGAAGATTTTACTTCCTCTCCTAAAATTTTCATGTCAGTATCTTGACGTAGCTGATCACAGAAGGACTCCCGAGTGAGTGGCCTGCGATAGAGACGAACTCGATGGCCATTTACCTTGAATGCATATCCAGAACCATCGATTGTGATGAGAGTAAGGGTCCCATTATCATGTACTTTCTGAATTTCATATGGCCCCAGCCATCGAGTCTGCAGTTTCCCTGGGAAATCCTGAAACCAGAGTCATATAACAGAGCCCAGTCCCCTTCGTGAAAGACTTTGTTCTTGATAAGTGCATCATGCCATTTAGCTCGCTGCTGTTGAATAAGTGTTGTATTCTGTAATGCGGAGAGCCTTATTTCGTCCAATTCATTAATCTGCTGTAGTCGATTGATTTGTGCCTCACTTAAATCTAGGCCAACTTCCTGTGCAGTTCGTAGGGTTTGGATTTCGAATTCTATGGGGAAAATAGGTTGTTTCCCAAACACTAATTGATAGGGCGAATAACCAGTGGTACTTCTCCAGGTGGTTCTATAGGCCCAGAGTGCTTCAGGTAGTCGGGCGGCCCAATCACGCCTATGTGAAGCAATGGTTTTTGTTAAAATTGATTCTATTACCTTATTGCTGCTCTCTACTTGCCCATTCGCCTGCGGGTGATATGGGGTAGTAATTTTGTGCTGGACGTGATAGTTGTTAAGTGTTGCAGCTAATTTGTTTCCGGCAAATTGAGGTCCTCCATCTGTAATTATTTGTCTCAGAAGGCCATATCGTACAAACAAATGGAATAGGAACTGAACTACCGAATCTTCTGTAGCTCTAGGTAACGCTTCCGCTTCAACCCATTTAGTAACATATTCTGTGGCTACCAAGATATATGTTCTCTGATTTGATGATGGGTTGATGGGTCCAACGAAGTCAAGAGCCCAGCGTTCAAATGGTTCAATAACCAATTGTGGCCTCAGAGGCATCTCGTCGGCTTGACCAGGTCGACCTGCTCGCTGGCAACTATCACAGGCTTGAACGAATTTCTTCGCATCCTTAAAAATTGTAGGCCAGTAGTATCCTGTCTGCAGTACTTTATGTGCTGTTCTTTTTTCTGCAAAGTGTCCTCCGCAAGGTCCGTCATGACAGGCTTTTAAGATGTCAAAAATTTCATCTTCTCGAATACATCTCCTGATTTGCATGTCTGCCACTGTGTGGAACAAATAGCCCCCAATCCATGAAAATCAAGTGCTCTTCTGGACAATCTGCTTACGTTCATTAGGGGTTAAGTGCTTTGGTAGTTTACCTGCTGCAAGGTAATTGGCAACATCAGCATACCAGGGTGTTTGGGCAGCAACAACAAACAGGTGTTCGTCCGGAAATTGGTCTTCTATTGCTGCTGCTTCAATTGGTTTTGGTATCCGTGAGAGAAAATCAGCTACAGGGTTCTCCTTGCCGGGTCTATCTTTGATTGTGATATCAAATTCCTGCAATAAGATCAACCATCTTGTTACTTTGGCATTTGTAACAGGCTTATTTGCTAAATATTTAATAGCAGAATGATCTGTATATAAAACAACGGGATAGCCTGTGATATAATGTCTAAATTTATTGACAGCATGTATTACAGCAAGGAATTCTTTTTCGGTGACAGTGTAATTTAATTCAGCAGGGGTTAAATTTTTGCTGATGTAATAAATAGCATAAGGTTTTTTATCCTCCTCCTGTCCAAGGACTGCACCGATTGCTGTGTCTGAGGCATCAGATGAAATTTGGAATGGTAAATTCCAGTTTGGTCCTCGAAGGACTGGAGCTGTTGATACGAGTTTCTTTAAATCCTGGAAAGCGCGGTCACATTTTTCTGTCCACATGAAATCAACATTACCTGTTAGTGCATATAAAGGTGCAGCAATGTGGGAATAATGTTCTATAAATCGTCTGTAATACCCAGAAAATCCAAGAAAGTTGCGTACCTCCATCTGAGTAGTGGGGGTGGGAATAAGCAAAAGAATCTGAATTTTAGTCGGATCTACCTGAATGCCGGCTGCTGAGACATAGTGCCCTAGAATAAGCCCTTCTGTCATCATCATATAACACTTTTCGTGGCTTAAGCAAAGCCTGGTAGCAATGCAGCGCTGTAGGACTTTTTCTAGAGTGTCTAGAGCTGGATCAAAATCATCTCCATATGGTGTAAAGTCATCCATATAGACTTCAAGCCCATCATTTATTAAGTCTGCAAAGATGCTAAGAATGGCCCTTTGGAATGTGGCAGGGGCATTACATAGGCCAAAGGGTAGAACTCTATAAGCATACGTTCCCCAAGGACAAGTAAAGGTAGTTTTATCCTGGTCTTCAGGGGCAATCTGAATCTGATTGTATCCCCTGAAGCCATCTAGGAAAGAAAAGAATTTCTTTCCTGCTAACGTGTCCAGTACTTGGTCTATGAATGGGAGGGGAAAATGGTCTTTTTGTGTGGCTTTGTTTAGCTCCCTATAATCCACACAAATCCTCCATTTCCCATTCTTCTTGGGCACAACCACAAGTGGAGAGACCCACTTACTATCAGAAATAGGATAAATAAAATTAACATCTAAAAGCTTCTAAAGTTCTGCTTTCACAACATCTTTTAGATGGGGGTTGAGTCTTCTTTGCGGTTGACGGACAGGTCTTGCATCTTTTTCTATGTAAATATGGTGGGTGCACAATTGGGGATCAATCCCTTTCATATCAGGATAGTCCCATGCAAATGCTTCTTGATATTTTCGTAACAAATGGATGAGTTTGATTTCTTGTTCTGGTGTAAGGTTGGCATTAATGTTTAGTGTTTTTCCCAGTTCAATTTCCACTACTTTACTATTAGCAACAGAAGTCACAGGTATCGTTTGGTCATGTGTATCTTTTAAGGGGTCTTCTTCTAGTTCATTCTCGAATGCAGCTTCTATCATAAAACACTGTGCATGAGGTCTAGATTCTGTTTGACTAACGAAGTTATTGATGGCATCATCTTCTTTTATATCTTTAAAGTCTAGAGCCTTCTGTATAGTCAATGGTGATCTGATATTGTCAGTAAGGTATGATACCGGGTGCTGGTTGGTTTTTATTGTTGTAAGACTTGGCTGTGCTGGAGGATATAGGACTAGATTTTTGATATTTGGTCCTCTGGTTATTGTCATATTCCCCTGCCGACAACCAATGTATGCATCGACAGTGGCCAGCCAGGGTCTACCTAAAATTAGAGGGTGTCCATCCAGTCGGGTTTTTGGATTAATTACCAGGAAGTCAGTCGGGTATTCCCAAGAATCTACAGAGACCATGACATCGTATAGAGTTCCTTCTGGTCGTACTACAGATCGGTCAGCCAATTCTAACAAAGTAGAAGTGGCTTCTACCAATGTAATCCCAAGCTTTTGGCACGTAGAAGTCGTCAAAATATTAATTGCAGCTCCTAAATCAACTAAAGCATTAGTCAGAGTCTGTCCATAGATTTGAACAGTTACTATTGGGTTTCCCGGGTCTTCATATTTAATGGGTATTCCTGATAACAAGTCAGATAAAGTACCGACTACTTGGACTCTTGGGTTAGTGGTTGGATTCCTCCTTGATTTCTTTATGCACAATTCTTTTATAGTTTTTGCATATATAGGGATGTCTTGAATGGCTTGGAGGAATGGAATTCTTATGTACAGATTTTGTAACTCCCCCAGAATGTCGAAGTCTGGTTGCTGTACAGGTCGTGGTAAGACTAATCGTTCTGGGAAGGGAGGAGCAGGTTCATTTATTTGATGAGGAGTCTGCTCCTTATTTACGCTCTCTTGTTGTAACGGTTGTTCTATTGGTAACTGATCTTCAATGGGCATTGTTTTATCTCCCTCTGTTTCTATTATTCGTCCAGATCTTAACTGAAGATCATTGCACTCCCTCAGTTCAGGTTCGATTTCTATTGATTCTATGATTTGGAGAGACTGGACCAGCCTATTATTGGGATTAGGATTAGGTTGGGCTGGGAGTTGCGGTCTCAGATTAGACTGGGGATTTTGTTGCAAAGTTGGCAGAGTCGGTTGAGGGAGTGGAATAGTTCCTGTTGGCTGATATGTCTATCTTGGCCAATTTGTCTGCCAGGGTGAACTTTGTGAAGTAGGGGGGGTCCATTGCAGAGGGTATGAGTTATTTTGCCAATATGGTGGAGTGTAAGGAAAATTTGGCCAACCAAATTGGCTTAGCTGATTCATCCATGGATTTGGGGAAGGAAATGGTTGTGATGACCAGTTCGGAAATGGGGGTTGAGATTGATTTTGCCACATACTATATTGTGGAGGCTGAAAAGAAGAAGTCGGGTCTGAAAACATACCTGATTGTCTTGGTTGCCATTGGCGACGCTGGTTAACGAAGTATGCTGGTTCTGGTTCTTCTTCTGCTTCCTTATATACTGCTTTCAACCCAGGAAGTGAGGGGCAACTTTCAGTAAGGTGATCCTTTGCACAGATGGCACATGTTTGAACTGTATCCAGCGGACATTCCTTGTGGCTATGCTTCTTTCTACATCGGGGGCAGAAGATCGCCAAATTCTGTTCTGCCTCAATCTACTTCTGTTTAGCCTGCACAATATCAAGTTGTGTAGTTAATGTCCCCAGAATATCAGTTTTAAAGTTTTCTAATAAATTGCCAAGTTCTACACGTGTTACTCCTTCTGTTGGTGCTTTGTTGACAAACCGATCATATTCTGCTGGTTTTATCCCTGTGCTACCTCTCGAACTTCTGATCCATAGATCAATGATGTCAGCAAATTTTTCTTGATAAATATCCCCTTTTCCCATGATATTTAATGTTTCGATCCACTGCTCTTTCATACCTCTAATTAATGCAGTTTTTAACACATTATCAGGCAGTGGTAATGATGCATAAGGCGACCTTTGTAAATTATACTGAAAACGTTCTACATATTCTTCTAATGTTTCGTTCGGTCTAGCTATCATTTGGAATATTTCGTCTTTCAATTCTCTAGACCTACAATAGTCTTGATATTTCTTTAGAAAAGATTCCTTCATCTGCTCCCAGTTATTTATAACCCCACCACCTAAACCCATAAACCATCTTAAGGCTGCTCCTTTCAAAGTAGCGGGGAACAACTTTAATTTCTGGGGGTCAGTGGTGTAATCATATCCCCTGCATAAGACATCAAATTCGAATAAGAATGCGTCCGGGTCTTCTGATGTCAGTCCATGAAATGTAGGAATGTGTTGAAGGGGAATTGCTTTCATAGGAGCATTTGTTGCGGAATCCACTATAGGATATTGTAATGTAGAAGTTTGAGTATTGGGTTGATTCTGCGCCATCGGATCGAATATGTGCCAATAACCTTCAGGGATTTCTAAAAGGGTATTCTTAGGCTGAGAAGGTACGGTTTTGGTTGTCTTAATAGCACTTCCTTTGTCCGGAATAATGGAAGCTCCTGCTACTTGAGGAGATTGAATCCCTTCAATGATTTTTACAGCGCTCCCTTTATCTGGGCTTTCTAATGGATGGATTATCCTAGGAGATCTTGGTTCTTCAACTTCTCCTGTTTCCCCTTCTCCTTCACAAAGATTGCTTAGATTCCCTTCCTACAGTCGTTCTGGAATAGAATTTCAATTTCTTGAAAGTCCTGTTCATCAGTCTGACTATGCACCTCAGCGAAGGCTACAGATGGTGACCCTGTGGCCTGAAGGGAACCAGTAGGCTGCTTGGAGTTGGTTTTTCTGAAACCTACTGATGGCTGAGATTCAGTTTTCTTATAGATTTCGTCTATGAAGGTCGTTCGGCCAAGGGTTACCGGCCCTTTGGCTTTTTCGGGTTTGAATGGAGGTTTGATAATTTTTTCTGGCTTTTTCTGCTTAGTCATTCATTCTATAAACTACCAAATTCTATTCAATCCACAATTCTGCCAGGAAAGCGGACGGTGGAGCAGGGCTTTTACATGCTCTGTACGCAGGTTCTTACCTTCCGTTTTTAAAATCCAACTCTCCCCTAGCAGATTCGTACACTACTCTGTAAAAGACAAATGGCTGTACTCTTTCCCCGACAACGACGCCAAAATGTAGGGCTGTAACAAGGGTCTCTTTCACCTCTAGTTATGCTACATTAATAAGTCAATCCGAGAACGCTTTGTTATTGCAAAGAGTAGCTCAATCCGAGGCTATTCGTCAGAGTAATGCTTCGTAGTACAGTGTCTAGCAAATACAAGAGTGAATGGATGCTAAGCTATAACTAATTTGCTTTTAAAAGAAAGGAATCACACCAGGCAATTTATCAGTCAAGGGTGCGAAAGCAATAACCCATCCCTCTAGAAACTGATGGAAGGAAAAATAGAGTATGGACCAAAGATCTGGGAGCTAAGCAGCGACTTGCTGACTCACTACAGCTTTCGACCTCCTCTCACGCCAAAACAGTAAATGCAGGAAAATGGAACAGCAGTAAATGGAACGGCAATAAATGGAACAGCAACTCAGTAAACTAGATCTCGCGAGTTAGAACCGAACTCTCATTCCGCAATCAAACAACAATCGTCAAAAGAAATTCCAATGAACCTTACTTTATGAGGAGATATTCACAAATGAATTATGGAACAACATTTATCATATATACACAACACACTTATTATAGCAATCTGATGTTCCCAAAGAACATGACTTCTGTTTCCAAATGGAATAATATTACTTTCGGGTTCCCACGAATAAGAGTTCAAATGAATCCAATAGCAATATTTAATATGAAAGCTCTGTAACAGAAACAATTGGCTTAAATAGTGAACATGCAATCAACTCTGAAGAGATTCATTTACACGATACAGAGTTACTTACATAAATCTCCTGAATGAAACCATTAATGAAGTAGTCATAACAGAGCATGGAACAACATATGACAAACACGTCAGATTACCAAATTATACAAACAATCCACACAGAAACCAAATTATAATGATACAAAAGCAAGTGTCCTTCGGAGCCGGGCCCTTAGCTTCCAAGGATACACTGCCTTAGATTACTCCAGTCGCAGAGATGAAATAAAGCACCAAGTCTTTCGTATTAATGCATCAACAAAAGTACAACAAAACAAGTCTTAACGAGACTCGATGATCAAAGTTCAAACTGAGACTTAAATTTACATATATGAAAAAGGTCCTCGAGCTTAACACTGCTGCCCCTTTTTATAAGAGAATTGGCGGAGGTATCTAGATAGCAAAAATAAGCAAGATAGCGATCCCTCAGGATCAAAGATCCTGAGGGATTCGCCAAGCCGTTACTCCTTGATTTTCCTTTCCCTACTTCGTCGACTCGATAATTCTTCTTTCTTTCCCGGGTCATTCTGCTTCGATCCGCTTGATCTTGTTCGCATCCGGTTTCCTTCCAAAGGGACAGCGGTTACTCTTCCTTTGTCTTTTCCTCTTAAACAGTAATCCTTCATTTCCACCCTTTCCTGCATAGAAAAATAGCAATTATCAGTGATTAAGCGTTTCATACTAATTCTCACATATTCTACTAAAAATGCTTTATCTCTTTAAATTCATTATGCCGAAAGGGTTACAATTGCTACTGAAAAGTCACTAAATTGTTGGTCAAAAACATACCTTTCCAGAGCTCCACAGCAGTATGTCGCTCTTGAACATGGCACTTGTCTGCATTCGTGTCTGGGTGGGGACATCTCATCTTGTTTTTACACTTGCCTCCATGGGTTTGGGTTATCCTGTTTGACCTCTCATCTGCTCATTACCTCGTCACCATGACCCTTGATAATTTGATGTCAAATACTGCCAAGTCCACTGTCGTGCCGCCAATATGTTCAAGAGAAGTTAACCTCTGCAGAATACTCAACCTCCCTCTGATACCTCACACAAAACATCTTATCCTTCTTTGTCTCATGTCGATGATGTGGGAAACATTATGGCCCACCTTCGATCAAGGTCACTTCCTATCGACTTCAGCTCATTATCCAGGAAGTTTACCTAGAGACTCCCTTCAGGTGCCTTGGAGCCTGCATGCCTCAATGGTAGGTTCTTCGCATTCGACGTGAGGTTTTCATCATTGGCCTCCGATCGAATGATTCTACGGGTGTTCGGCGCCGGCTCACTGATTCGCACACCGTAGATTGTACCTATAGTACCTTGAGGACCATTGTCATTATTGGTGGTACCTCTCGCGTTTGTTAACAGTTTTCATTATTGACTGGTAATCAGACGATGTTCTTGCATGTTCAACTTCGACTCCCATATTCGCATGCTTGAACTTGTACTTTGTTCGGGTCGAGATGGAGCGCAAGACCCTAGATTTTGTCTGTTGGGATCCAGGTTGCGATTTTGTGGATTATTATGATCATTACATGACTCATTCACTGGATGGTTGCGACCATGCCTGAGTCTATTTATCAATCCTCACTGGATGGCTGCGTCCATACCTTGGATCTAAATTTCTATGTACTCTGCTATGGATGGCTGCACCCATACCACATATATCATGTACTTGAGATATCAGTTGTACTTCTTCATGCAGGTTCTCCAGCGGCAGTGTTTTCAGTTGGCCATGTTCTTGTAAAGCATTTCACCCCTCTCTCTCTCTCGGGCTTCATGCTTTAGGGGGCATCTGTTACACAGTAATTTGTCACCGTCCCTGTTACCCCTTCTCCCACACATTGGAGGACTTATTCCGGGACCTGTGAGAAGTGACATAACCTGAAAACACTTGCATTGTATCCCCTTGAGTATGTACTTCATATGCCCTGAAGACACCTTCTGCAAAATACCCATAAAAATAGCCCTTTTTCCATTGGCGCGGTTCCACTGTGTATCACTTGTGCCAATGGGGGAAATCATTCAAAGAGGGCGCGCAAGCTGGCACTCTGTCTTAGAGTCGCACTCGCGCCAACCCAGTTGGGTAAATTTTTTAACAAACAAACTTACGAAGGTTCTTCCTAACCCACTCATGAACTCAATCTATATTGAGTTGGGTCAATTTGGCTTCGAATCTCCATAGAAGGGAAGTAATTCTCCACCTCTCATGGAAGCTTCTTAGTGATAAATCCAATCCCATGAATCTTGTGGATGACCCTAACTCCTTCTCCTCTATCTATAAAAGCTTGTCCTTTTGCCTTTAACAAGTTAGTCTCCAAGTTCCAAATTCTAAGTCTCAAAGTCTGAGAATTGCCAAGTTCATGCTACAAGGAGCCTTATTCATTCCCATGAGGCTAAATCTTAAGTGAGGAGATTCTTATCCAAGTGACCAAGGAGAGAGAGGCTTGTTCCCCATTCCCAACAAGCTTTGCAAGGCATGTGCTGCTGATCACCCAGCCAAAGGGGGATTTCATGTCAGAACTATGGTTGTATTCTTCTTTGTTTGTCAATAATAGACGACTATCGTTATGGTTCCACTCTTATTGTCTTTGTAATGATGATTGAGTTATATCCTTTCTGATTGATATATGGTTGCATCTATTGGATTTTATGCTTGTGTTCGTGTCATTCTTTGCGTGTGCAAGTGTTCGTTCACGAGGATCGTGGGGATTGTGACCAGCCGGAGCAAAGGAACGGGAGCGAAAACTCTTCTACAAGTACTAGCGTTGGAATCCAGGTAGGCCCTCATCATCGGTATTTGATTTTCAATTAGGAACCTGCGTGTTAGCGTTGTTTGATTGTTGCTAGACCCCATTTGGGCTAGTAGGGATCACCTCTGTCCGCAGAGGGGATTTACCTTCACAATAGTAAGTATAAATGCCTAAGAAACCTCTCAGTGTAGTCACGTCTTAGGGTACTAGCCAATCTGAGATGGCCCGATCTTCTCCTCATGAACCTTCAACCCATCTGCTCCAATGATATGCGCGAGATAAAGCATCTTTGTCAATCCAAACATGCACTTAAAGAGCTTGGCATAAAACTGTTGCTCCTCCAGAATGCGCAGTACCTCCTCCATGTGTTAGAGGTGCTCCTCCCATGTTCGGCTATAGATCAAGATGTCATCAAAAAATACTAGAACGAACCTCCTATGCTGTCGCCGAAATATATGGTTCATGCAAGACTTAAATGTCATAGGAGCATTGGTATGCCCAAATGGCATGACTAGAAACCCAAAGTGCCCATAGTGACACCAAAATGTTGTCTTTGGGATGTCTTGATCCCAAACTCTGATTTGGTGGTACCACGAACACAGAACAATCTTAGAAAAGTACTTGGCTCCTCTAAGCTCACCGATCAGCTCAACAATGCAAGGAATGGGGTACCGGTTCTTCAGGGTCTTCTTGTTAAGGGTTTTCTAGTTGATACACATCCTAAGGGTCCCATCCTTCTTCTTCACCAACACTATGACAAAAGCGAAAGGACTAGGACTAGGCTTGATGTGACCCAAAGCAAGAAGCTTCTTAATAGCTTTCTTTATCTCGTCTTTATAGTCTTTGGGGTGCCTGTAAGGAGTAGTGATGACTGCCTGTATACCCAGCTCCAACTCAATGGTGTGCTCAAACCCTCTATCTGGTGGCTGCCCTGGTGGAATGTCCCCGAACATTACTGCGTACCTATCCAGTAGAGCCTGTATGTCTATTGGTGGTGACTGTGCCTGTCCCCCAACCTCTGAGATCCTCAACTCGATTGCCCATGCAATGTCCCCATGTCGAAGATCCACCTCCATCCTGTGGGCCGAAACTGTCTGAGGCGGATAAGATTGCATGCCTCTCAAGACCACCAGTTTTCCATCTAGCCCCATGAACTCCATCTCAGGTTTCCTCCAATCTGTCGTGACTCGCCCAAAGGAATACAACAACTGGACACCCATCACCACGTTGGTGTTTAGCACATCGACCAGAAAGAAGTGGCTTGTCATCGAGTAGTTTCCCATAACTACTGTCAAGGAGGGCATGTATCTGGTGCACTGGATGGTATGGTCACCGGATGGAGAACCCCTAAGACTCTATTGTATTGAGTCCCCTGGAGGTGGTGGTGGTGGTGGCCCTCTATCCTCCGAACTCTCTCCATCTGTCCCACCACAATCCTGCTCCACCTCATCCTCTTGGTCACTGTCAGAAAAGACCTCAATGTAATGTGCTCTACCAATTGTGCACATATGGCCTAGTGCCCATGGCTCTCTACATGTGAAGCATAGCTTCCTCCTCTATAGGTCCTTCCATGTCTCCTCATCTAGTTTCCCCCTCCCCTGTGTGGTCCTCGGTGGTGGGGGTCTAGTCTCATGTCGTTGATGGACCAATGAGAAAAGTATAAGAAGAGGCTTGAGGGTCAGTTATAGAACACACCAGAGTGATCAGTCATTATTTTCCTAGAGTGGGGTTGCTAAGCAAAGTTGAATTAGTGATCAGCAGTGAGGGGCAGTGAGTACAAGGCACAGAGGCAGGGACAATACTTTGAGACCAGCACAGAAGCAGAGAGAGTGAGAGCATCATTCAGTCTATGCTACCCAGAGCTTAGCAGAGGCAACGTAGAGCCCAGAGAGACTGCATCATCCATAAAGAGGGCAAAGGGAGTGACATAGAGGCTCCTATAGGCTGAGTAGTGCCTCAGAGGGCTAACGCAGAGGGTCCTGGGACTGACGCGGAGGCTAGAAGGGGCCAGGGCTGAGCTTCAGTTATGCTAGAGAGGGTTTCATGGGATGGGTTTCCTGACTACCTGTTTCCAGATATAAAAGTATTGCTTCTGTGTATTTTTCTTTGTCAGATGAGTTGGTTAGGCACCCAGTTGTGCTCAAATAGACTACATAATAATATAATGCTCAAAATAGCTGCACCAGTTTTCCCGCATTGGGTTTTTCTGAGGACATTGGTCCAAAATAATGGTATTACTTGTGTGCTTCTTTTCTTTTAGTTGATGATCTATAGATGTTGTGACTGTATTGTGTTTATTTTAGTATTTAATGTATTAAATAACTTGTTCGATTTTTAAACAAGTTGAAGAAATAAGCCAGCAAAATACAGATTAATTTTCTAACGGATAGACTTAGAAAATTCAACAGAACATGATCAAATGAGTCTTTGAAATGTATGTAACCACCACTCCTAATCGTTGGAACTCTAATATATAGGCCTCAAGACTACCAGTATGTCTCAGATGTGCCAATTTCCTAAAGTGAAACTCTGGATCCTTCCTATCAAACCACTCAACCAACCTCTTAGTGAACTCAGTATAGGAAGTAATGTGTATGTGTCCAAGAGTGATCAAGCCATGGTACCACCACTCCTACACATCTTCCTCCAAATGTGGGGTGGTAGATCAGATAGCATCAGTCTCTCACATGGGTTTCAAATGGAGATAAGTGTCCAAATTTTGGACCCACACTCTAGCTAAGCTCTTGGTTGACCCATCAAAGTATGGAAGTGTGCCCTTCCCTTCTACCTTCTGTGCCTCCTGGTTCGACTGTACTCCTCTATGAGATGTTCCAGCTCCAGTCTTGCGTCTCACCTTGAGTTGTATAAACTCCCCAAAAGACATAACACGCTAAATCGCGGGGTCTAACCCATCATAGAGATGTTCCAACTCCGGTCTTGCATCTCACCTTGAGTTGTATAAACTCCACAAAAGACATAACACGCTAAATCGTGGGGTCTAATCCATCATACTCCTTGACCCTCATCTCCACAGAGTGCACAAAAACTGCAACAGGATCTGGTTCCCTCTCTCTTTGGCTCATCCATGAATTTTAGCATAGTGGGATGGCTAACATGGTCGTGCGTACGAGTATGAAGTTGCTAGAATATATGCTCATAGGTGTGATAGCTCCCACCTCCTATTCTGGAACCTCCATCACCGTTGTTCTCATGCTTAAGATGGTTCTACACTTGTAGGCCCATCATTTATTGCTTCTTATCCATCATTAACTGACCTTGCCTCAACATTTGTTGATTCACCCTCAACAACTCCATAACCTTGTTTTGTCCTCCTTGGCTTGGTTGTTTGTTTCCTCTATTTCCATCTCGACCCTCCATATGTTCTTAGGCATTGTCAAGCTCTATATTAGAGAAATGGTCAGGTTCTTCTCCTCTTCCGTGTTTTCTTCCTCTGCCTCTGCCTCTGGTATAATAGACCATTCCACCAAAAGTTCTAGACATCAACTGCTTTTGTACCCACAAATGGCCAAGAATGTGCTCTAATACCACTGTAATTTCCCAAACTAGGAAATAAAATTAATATCAAATACATTTGCTATGCTACAACAAGGAAATCTGAACATGTAAGCACAAATTTACACGAGAAAATATAAATTAGTGAGCCATGAAATAACAACCATAAGTTTGAGCCATTTTATTGATTTTTCAAGCTGCAAAATGAGTACAATGGAGTGAAATGATAGAACCTGGGCTTGCTAATGCAATCATGCAACACCCAGGTGAAGATCTACGCAAAAATCCAACTGAAATGGATCAATTTGTCCAAACTCGCTGCCCAGAGAATTTCTACTGCTGCTGGAGGCAAACTGTATAATGACTCCTCAAAACCGCTCCAAAATTTCTGAAAGAAGTAGGAGAAGGCTCCTCACACCCAATCCAAAAAAATTGAGAAATCATTTGGGCTAATTCTAGCAGACCAAGAACACCCAAATTTGGACGAAATTCCCAGTAAATGGGTTTTGCATCCCACCAAGAGTATTTGCTACAAATTAGCTCTAATTTCCTCCCTCAGTTTTTGGAATTTCCTCTGCAAAATTCCTCCTGGAATGAACTTTTAGCTTAACTATTGCACAAAATATCAAATTCAATCTCTACATTGTATATGGCCTAGAAAAATCCTTGTGCATGGCCTAGTGATAGAAATTTGTCCATCTTGATAGCAGTGTTCTCAGCCTCTTAAAATTGGAAATTCATCCTCCACAATAGAAATTTCTTGCAAATTCTCAACCCTGGAATCCACCTAATACCTACTCTCCAAAATACCACAAATTCCACCACTGCGTCCTCTTAGAACTCTCGAAAGTTAAAATATCTCTACAAATTGGCCATCCAAATACCAAACTCCACCCACAAATTCCCTTCTAGAGTGACAATCAAAGTTCACTGAAGAAGAGCTGGAATTCCTGCTTGGAAATTCCTTGTGCTAAACAACACTGGTTGACTTGGCTAAGTAGCTCAAGTAAACTCACAAGTTCTGAAAATTAAATGTCATGAGATGCCAAAATGAGGCTCTTCCCTTCCTTTTATAATTGTTTCTCACCTTTACCTTGTGGGATCCACCAATTCGACCCCCTTTCTCACACCCTCTCCCTTGTGGTTCAAATTTCCTAGGGAGTTCGATTTCCCTTTCCTCGATTGACCCTCACAACTTAATTCCACTTTAAATTTTCCTTTTTTTCCTATGTTGAGCCTTCCTTTTTCCTCAAAAAATAAATTAAGCCTCCACAACCCACTTTTCCTAAGTTTTTATGCCAAAATTATTTATTAATCGCTAAAATTGCAAAATTGAGTTTTTCATTTGCATAATTTTAATTGGGGACATGACATGATAAAATCTCGACAGTTAACAAATCCATACTTGAAACAATTTCGTGAAAGTTCTGAAAGAAGGTTGTGAAAGTCCTAACAAAATATTGTCTTGTTATTGACTGATCTACAACCATCCTTAATAGTTTGAGATGGTGTCAAGATTTCAAACAAATTTTGAGTCCGTTAACAAGGAGTATCTGGGAATAGAATACAAATAATGGTTAGGGTAGTCATCCCACATCTACACCCTGATTTGTTTCTTTTGCAAGAAATCTGAATAACTAACTTTTATTTTTGAACTCGACAAACATTTGTTGAAATGTAAAATACACCCACAAGCCACGATGAAGATGAAGATAGTGTGGTGTGACACTTAATTTATCCCTTTGTATTAATAGAAGATATGATACAATGGCAAGATATTGTTATTAATAATGTTGATAGGTCGAGTTTGAGGATTTTGTTTGATAATGCTTATTTTCATTTTCCAGAAAGAGATTTAGGATGTAAAAATCTAGATTGTTTTGTGTCTTCAATGGCCCTGTTGGATCACAAAATTAACATCTTTTAGATTGTCAGTTTGTCTTCTTTCATCTTGTTGCCAACAAAATCTAGTAGGCCTTGGAGAGGGGTACCCTCCAAGGATAAAACTAGGCCAAGTGACAACAATGGGGTGATGGCCCACTGTCACCATTAAGGATTTTGTTTGGTAATGCTTATTTTCATATGCTAGAGAGAGATTTAGGTTGTTTTGTCTCTTCAATGGCCTTGTTGGATCACAAAATTAACATCTTTTAGATTCTTAGTTTGTCTTCTTTCATCTTGTTGCCATAAAATCTAGGAGGCCATGGAGAGAGGTACCCTACAAGGATAAAAATAGGCCAAGTGACAACAATGGGGTGATGGCCCACTATCACCATTGAGGATTTTGTTTGATAATGCTTATTTTCATATGCGAGAGAGAGATTTAGGATGTAAAATCGAGATTGTTTCGTCTCTTCAATGGCCCTTTTGGATCACAAAATTAACATCTTTTAGATTGTCAGTTTGTCTTCTTTCATCTTGTTGCCACAAAATCTAGTAGGCCTTGGAGAGAGGTACCCTACAAGGATAAACTAGGCCAAGTGACAACAAGGGGGTGATGGCCCACTGTCACCATAACCAAAACCCCCTGCTCTTTACAAATTTTCACCAATGCGAGGAGTTTCGGTTGAGTGTTGGAAAAAACCGGGGCCAAGATGGAAGGAAGGGGTTTCCAATAGTGATTTTAAATGAAACAAAGGTGCATGAAACTCTTAAACAAGCCAAGTGTCTAAGTTGAAGCAACACAAACTAGGGTTTTACCTTAGGGCTCGTTATCGCCCTAAGAAACTCTCCTAGGTTGTATATCAGAGATGCTCGGGAACATTACAAACTCAACAAAAAGTTGGATAAATGGTGGATGAATGAAACAAATGCTGCATATTCAAGCCAGATAACCACTCCTACTATGCTTAACCCCAGACATGGGTGAACACCCCCAGACTACAAGGCTTTAGACCACCAATTACTCACAGTTTTAAAGATAATGTGATGATGAAGAATACTAATCACACCAGCAGATACACAGGACCCTGTGATGGCCAGCTACAACCAGTTAAAAGGTCTGTAAATCTGTTTTCTAATACACAGACAGGATGAAAACTCTCTGGCATTAAAATAATAGAAACCTGCAAACAAATTCAATGCTACATGCTTAATCCTAACACAGAGGTGGGATGACAGGCCCTCTAATGCTAAACATTAACAACACATGAATAAATGCAAATAGGCACAGGCCGGAACAAGAAGAAGAAGTGGAAAGTGAGAAATCAACAACAAAAGAAGCTTGTATTAGCTGGAAATGAAGACCAGAAGCTGCAGGTCTCATAGTATTTACAGTCTCCAGAAGTTGAAGCTTACAACAGAATAACACTCATCAACCCTCATGATTTGTCTTTTGGATATATATATAGAGTCTATTTACAAAATAGCTCTGCTAGGCTATGCGTGGAGGTGTCTTAATGGACCACCAACTGCATTTACAGTCTAATACGGGTCTCTGATACAAATCTGGCTGCTTTAATGGATGACTTGGACATTCTCAGGCATTTTGTGGTCCTTCTCGGGCAAATGCAGTAACATATGAATGAAACCCATAACCTTTGACTGCTTTTAACTACTCAAGGTAGTCCTATTTGTCTTTAGCCATTCTGTTGATTAATTGCAGTTGCTGAAGCTTTAATTGTGCAGGTACATGGTAGCTGGTTGCCTTCATTCTCCCTCGGGCAATAGAGAACAAGTTAAAGGTATGAACATAATGGAGGAATCGGGCATGGGAGGAGAACAAACATTAGCTGTTAGATCCACAAATCAACAGTAGGGATGGATTATGAAGGCTATCGGGTGAAATCACAGGCGGGCGCAGCAATTAATAACCGTCAGATCACATAAATGGACAGCCTAGATTAACTTATGGAGTCCAACGGGAGACGAAAGATCGGGGTTAATAAGGGCCATTGGATCACCATCAGACAGATCCAACGATGATCACACGCGGAAGAAGCATGGTCGTTAACGGGCGGGAGGACGGTTTTGGGAGGCGGGCGGTATTCCCCGCACTACCTTTCGAGGCTTGGGAGTTTCCATATAAACTACCGTGATCCAACAATAAAACGTCGCTTGGCAACCCGAAACTGCCACCCCCGTGGGTTAACGGGCGGGCCGGTCACGCGAAGAGGGAAAGCGACTGCCGTCGATCTGGTGATTAATAGTCAGATGTAAGGGAAGATGCATGATAATTAATGTGTGGGCGGAGAACATAGAGACCGTTAGATCGGATGCAATCTACGACGGAGATTTAAAACATGACAGAGGGTTATCTTGGCATGAGTTTATGTGTTAAGCACCTGGGAGTTAAATCAAACGGGTTAAGTAGAGTTTAAACAGGGTTTTACAGGCAGAAAGGAGGTGAAACAGATTGTTTAAATCGAGAACCAAAAGGCTTCGGGAAACAATAAAAATGGCATGGTTGGGAGAATATGGATGTCAATGAAGGAGGAGAAGGCAGAAAATCCTACTGCAAGCTTTCATTTTGGCCAAAAACCCACCATTAGACCCAAATTGACCTTTAAACGCTGAAAATTGATAGCAGAGCTAACATTGGCTCCTTCTGGGGATGAGATCCTCCCTGTGAGGTCTCAAGAACCTGCAGACCACTGCCTTCATACAAAATCAACTTAAAAAGTATGCCTAGTATCCATTGGGCATGGAGTCAACTAAGCCTACACTAGAAACATGTAAAATAACATGATTACAAAAACTAAGGCTTGAGAGCCTTAAATAGCATAAATATTCAAAAACTTGCCAACTGATGGGCCATCAAAATTGTTTCTCCGTCTCTCGGCCCCTTCATCATAGAGCTGCAAAAAAAGATTGATTTGATCATCTACCTCAAAAAATTTAGGACATTTGAGCTTAAGAGGTAGATATTGATCAAATTTCATTTCCCCTCTGTGTATTCTCCTCCTTGGATGCTTTTCATAGGAGCCTTTGTACACCTGCTAAATAGTCATGGTTTCTTTGTACTTGTTTGTGTTATCTGTCATCTGCACAACCAATATGAATAATGTAGCATTGTATTCTTGTGCAGGGGACACAACAACATTGTCTTCTCCTGAATTTTTCTTTGAACAATCCTCATCCAAGGAGGAGTCCCAAAACTGCACATCTTCTTCCTCTGTCATCTGATAAGCTGCCCCTTCATTCTCTGTGGAGGCCATCTGGGTAGATTTCAGAAAATCAAGAATGAGATGATCATCTTCAGCCTTGAGCATTGAATTTTGTTCTGCCTCAGTGTTTAAGTGGCAAATTTGAGGGATTTTTACTTGAGTAGGCAGAGGGGCAAAAGATGATAGAGATCTTTCCTCTCCATTTTTAATCATTGGACTGGGGACAAAAGCAGGCTGGAAAATTTGTAGATATGCATAGCCATTAGAAGATGTGTTGGCCTTAAGCTCAAATTCTTGGAGGAAGGGATCTGCTGTTGGCTGCCACTGCTGGGCAACTTGTTGTTCTGCAGCTACAACAAATTGCTGAGCAGTGCCTTTGGATATTGCTTTCTCATACGCAACCCTTGTTAGGAAAGGAGCACCTTCCAAAACATGGACCTCATCCTCATGCTGCACTTATTCCATGACTATATTCTATAAAAGGGGCCTCACCCCTTTATCTTCATTTGTATCTCTGTTTCTCTTCAAAATCTGCACATGCTCATTTTTTTCTCTACATGGATATGGAGTTGGAAAAGAAAAGGAACAATGAGCTCCTACTTCTTGAAAATGCTGCTCAGCCTTTAGCTTGGAAACTTCAGAGGCCAAAAACTCAATCATCCTAGCTAATTCATTTATTTCATGCTCTGAGGATGATGAGGATTCACCTCCCTGTCTTCTGTTTACAGCATCACCTTCGATTCTGTCTATAGCAATGATATTTGCTTCTACTTTAAAGGCTGCAGCTTGCATATCAGCCAAAGAAGAAGACTTTCTTTCTCTTAACAGCAGGCAAAACTGAGAATCAAAGGCATTAGAATAAGTGATCATAGCAGAAGTAGGGGTAGGTCTAACTTCAGCTGGCATTTTGTTGTACATATGATTAAATCTGATATTAAATTCAGACAGCAGGTCATCGTCCTCTCTCTGCAAGTTCCCAAATTCATTATGATAAAAGATAAGATCCTTATTATTCCCCCAGTTCTTTAAAAATACATCATCTAGGGCCTCAATGTCTGCAATGGACCTAGGGGGTACTTTTCTGAACCATTTTCTAGCTTCCCCATCTAGGATTTGAACAAAATCCCTCATCTAGACATCCTCTTCATTGATATCCAAGTTATCAGCATAACTATAAAAGGCCATTAAATTCCCTTCAGTTGTTACTCTTTCTGCACTAGTAAAATTTGGCATGAATTCTTGATAATCTCCTGCAGGCATGGCATTTAAAGGGACAGGCAAGACCAGAGGTCCATACCTAGCTGCAATTATTCTTTCTATCTTTGTGAGGGCTTGCTGACCTGCCATGGCTAGGGTATACGAAAGGATACTGGTGGACTGAGCGGAATGAATCAATGAAAAGAGTGACAGAAACAGAGGAATACGATGGACATCATGGTGCTTCTTTCTACTGGGGTTCGAAAGGGAAATGAATAACTAAGGAGCTGTATGAATCTCTGAAGGTATTTCTACACTGGCAGAGATACATAAAAATTCTTTAAGGCTTACCTGACCCTGCTGCTCATTTCTGCAAAGTCTTTCTTCTGTTTAACGGTCTTCTCAGGATCAGACACTGGTTCAGCTAATGATTTCTATATTCTGCGAGCATGCCTCACCAACTGCACCAGAACTACAATGTGGAGTCGCCAAATGTTGGTCTTCCTCCAATGGAGTCGCCAGATAGATGATTACAACCAAAAACTGTGTTCAAACCTTGTCTCTCATCAAAATTTGAAACTATGTCGTTCTCCCAGGGAAGCTGAGCTTCAATTCTCCTCTCCCCGGCAACGACGCCAATTAATGTTATCATCCCAAGAAACTCTCCTAGGTTGTATATCAAAGATGCTCAGGAACATTAAAAACTCAACAAAATGTTGGATAAATGGTGGATGAATGAAACAAATGCTGCTTATTCAAGCCAGATAACCACTCCTACTATTCTTAACCCCAGACATGGGTGAACACCCCCAACCAATTACTCACAGTTTTAAAGAAAATGTGATGATGGAGAATACTAATCACACCTGCAGATACACAGGACCCTGTGATGGCCAACTACAACCAATTAAAAGGTCTGTAAGTCTATTTTATAATACATGGATAGGATGATAGCTCTCTAGCATTAAAATAACAGAAACATGCAAACAAATTCAATGATGCATGCTTAATCCTAACACAGAGGTGGGATGACAGCCCCTCTAATGCTAAACATTAATATCACATGAATAAATGCAAATAGGCACAGCCTGGAACAAGAAGAAGAAGTGGAAAGTGATAAATAAACAACAAAAGAAGCTTGTATTAGTTGGAAATGAAGACCAGAAGATGCAGGTCTCATAGTAGTTACAGTCTCCAGAAGTTGAAGCTT
Organism: Pinus tabuliformis; assembly: GCA_031772625.1. Lineage (NCBI taxonomy): Eukaryota > Viridiplantae > Streptophyta > Pinopsida > Pinales > Pinaceae > Pinus > Pinus tabuliformis. The sequence goes on from CM062811.1 coordinate 210,233,440, forward strand.
ACAACAGAATAACACTCATCAACCCTCATCATTTGTCTTTTGGATATATATATATATATATAGTATGTTTACAAAATATCTCTGCTAGGCTATGCATGGAGGTGTCTTAATGGACCACCAACTGCATTTACAGTCTAATATGGGCCTATGATACAAATCTGGATGCTTTAATGGATGACTTGGACATTCTCAGCCATTCCGTGGTCCTTCTCGGGAAGATGCAGTAACATATGAATGAAACCCATAACCTTTGACTGCTTTTAACTTCTAGAGGAAGTCCTATTTGTCTTCTTCCATTCTGTTGATTAATTGTAGTTGCTGAAGCTTTAATTGTGTAGGTACATGGTAGTTGGTTGCCTTCATTCTTCCTTGGGCAGCAGAGAACATGTTAAAGGTATGAACAAAATGGATGAATCGGGCACGGGAGAAGAACAAACATTAGCCGTTAGATCCAAAAATCAATGACGGGGATGGATTATGAAGGCTATCGGGTGAAATCACGGGTGGACGGAGCAATTAATAACCGTCAGATCACATAAACGGACGACCTGGATTAACTTACGGAGTCCAATGGGAGACGAATGATCGGGGTTAATAAGGGCTATTGGATCACTGTCGGGCAGATCCAATGGTGATCACACGTGGAAGAAGCATGGTCGTTAACAGGCGGGAGGACGGTTTTGGGAGGCGAGCGGAATTCCCCGCACCGCCTTCTAGTGCACGGCAGTTTCCGTATAAACTATCGCGATCCAACAATAAAATGCCACATGGCAGCCCAAAACCGCCGCCCTCGTTGGTTAACAGGCGAGCAAGTCACGCAAAGAGGGAAAGCGACTGTCGTCGATATGGCAATCGACAGTCGGATGCGATCAATGGCGGAGATTTAAGACATGACAGAGGGCTATCTTGGCACGAGTTTATGTGTTAAGCACTAGGGAGTTAAATCAAATGGGTTAAGTAGAGTTTAAACAGGGTTTTATAGGCAGAAAGGAGGTGAAGCAGTGTGTTTAAACCGAGAACCGAAAGGCTTCAAGAAACAATAAAAATGGCAGGGTTGGGAGAATATGGATGTCAATGAAGGAGGAGAAGGCAGAAAAGCCTACTACAAGCTTTCATTTCGGCCAAAAACCCACCATTAGACCCGAATTGACCTTTAAACGCTGAAAATTGATAGGAGAGCTAACAGGGCTGTGCAAATAAGTTTATGGATAAGTTCGAAGTAGATGCCCACCAAAAGGAACAGAACCATTAGGAAGTTCTTGGTACGATGGGAGAACCTTTCAATGAGGATGCCACCTAAAAGGGTGAGAACATACTGGAGCACCCGAATTTGAGGTTGCTTGAGGGTAAGCAACATTTGGGAGGGGAGGACTGTCATGTCCCTTCTCAAATGTATTAGTCATGGGGTGCAGCTACATAATTTTGGCATCATTTTTGGCTTAGGAGGAGGATCCCGCACATATAACTTAAGAACTATAGACAATTCGACTTTATTTCTGGTAACTAGTGGAATGTGGGGGCCACCCATATGAAGAATTCGAATTTTCCAAGGTATATGTTCGAGGGAAATCGAACTAGTGGAAGGAGGGGCCCACAAGAGGCTGAAGAGGCCCAAAGTGATAAAGGATGAAGGAGCTCTCATTTTGTAGCATTATGATCATTTGACAAACAAACCTACCTTTGCACGCTCTGTTGCTTAGTGATTCTACCAGCTGTTTAGTGACAAACCTTCCACATGGAAGATTCAACCTCTACTTTGGGGGACTATCTGTGCCCACCCTAGGGAGGCTTTTCCACAGAGATTGTAGGAGTTCCAGCATCGACAAACAACACATCCAACCACGTAATACAGGAGACTATGTACTTTTCGGGCAGCCAGAAACATGTAGAAGAGTAGTGAGCCAACCAAGAGGTCCCTAGCGTGTTGGAAGTTACAGGAGAAGAAAAGCTAGTGGGTTGAGGACATTTTCTTTGATATTTGTAGCCAACTAGTCAGTGATTACAAAAACATGCATTTCTGGGCAGAGGGGTTGTGCAGTGGCCTCTAGCAACAAATTCTACGGGCTTAGGAGAACAACCATCTAATCAAAGGAATCATATGGGGAGAAAGGAATCATTTATCACAGGATAAACCAACGTTTGAAGGGAGTTTTCAGGTGGACTTGCATGCTCTTTCCTGCAAATCAAATTTGGAAATAGTGGTCGAAGAGGAGCTCCAAGGAGGCTGAAAATCCAAAGTCAAAATCAATGAAATTCCCTTCTAAGCTTTTTTGTGTTTCATCTAAGGAGTCTAAGGCTGAAAGGCCATAATTTTCTGGGCGGTTTTTGGGCACCTTCCAGCAGGTCGAAGTCAGCGGATCAACAGTTTCATAGGGACAACACAATGCAGAGTGGTGCAACAACTGAACAACCATCATCTCATCCATTCCATCGCCTGGGTTTGGCCCAGCTTGTCCTTGAGACAAGCCTAGGTGCACCAATTCATTTATATTGTACCTATGCTCTCAAATTTTATAATATATGGCTCAGCAGTTCCAGATTTACAGTGTTTTTATGGGTGTTTGATGCATGTTTTTAATTTTATGTTGTTGCATTGTTTAATTGTTTAGAATATCACTTAAATCCCTATTTGGGAACATTACATATATTTTATTAACATTAAGAGATAACTAAGTTGACACACTACATTGCCTCTACCTTCATCATGGTTTGTGGGTGTGTATTATACATTGTAACAAATGTTTATCAAGTTCAAAAATAAAAGTTAGTTATTATGAATTTTTGAAAGAGAACCAAATCATGTGTAGATGTGGGATGACTACCCTAACAATTATTTGTATTCTCTTCCCAGATACTCCCCTCATATTTCAAGATGAAAGGTTCAATTTAAAGGGTAGCTTTCCTCAAGTGCTTTTTATAGGGCTCAAAATTTGTATGAAAGGTTGACACCATCTCAGACTATTAAGGATGGGTGTAGATCAGTCAATAACAAGACAATATTTTGTTAAGACTTTCACAATGTTGTTTCGTGTATGGATTTGCTAATAGTCGAGAGTTTATCAACTAGTCCAATATGAAAGATTCAATTTCGATGGTAGCTTTCCTTAAGTGCTTTTTATAGAGCTCAAAATTTGTATGAAAGGTTGACACCATCTTAGACTATTAAGGATGGGTTTAGATCGGTCAATAACAAGACAATATTTTGTTAGAAATTTCACAATGTTGTTTCATGTATGGATTTGTTAATTGTCAAGAGTTTATCAACTAGGGTGTGAGAGGGTGGGATATTGATTGATTCTCTTTATTGCTCTAACAATGTACTAAACTTTCTCCTCTTAAAGAGCCTATGTTTTTTATTCTCCATCTCTGATCTTGTAGTTTCTTATTTTTATTTTTATTATACTTCACTTTCCACTCCTATCAATTCCCTATAGTGGTTTGGTTAACTCTCATCACCTTTTTACATGTTGGAGATACACTAACTAAGCCTAATTTGTAGCTGCAGTGGGCTTTAAATGGAATTTATTATACACCCTTAGGGGTTGGTAGTGGGTCACACTACTGCTAGTGTGGTCTACTACCAACCACTAAGGGTGCATAATAAATGGAATTTAAAGCCCACTACAGCGACAAGTTAGGCTTAGTCAGCATATCTCCAACAGGTAACAAGGCAATGAGATATAATAGAGTCATTACATCCCTATGAATCCCCTCCGGTGCTTTTTCTAACCCTCATTACCATATTACATGTTGGTGATATGTTGAATAAGCCTAACTTGTAGCCCCAAAGAAATTTAAATTCCATTCATTATACACCTTTAGTGGTCTATTGTTGACCACACTAGTGTTAGTGGGCGCCCACTAACACTAGTGTGGTCAACAATAGACCACTAAAGGTGTATAATGAATGGCATTTAAAGTTCTTTGGGGCTACAAGTTAGGCTTAGTCAACATATCACCGACATGTAATAAGGTGATGAGGGTTAGAAAAAGCACCGGAGGGGATTCATAGGGATGTAGTACTTCTATTAAATCTCATCACCTTGTTACATGTTGGAGATATCCCGACTAAGCCTAACTTGTAGCTGCAGTGGGCTTTAAATGTCATTTATTATACACCCTTAGGGGTTGGTAGTGGGCCACACTACTGCTAGTGGGTGCCCGCTAGCAGTAGTGTGGTCCACTACCAACCACTAAGGGTGTATAATAAATGGCATTTAAAGCCCACTGCAGTGACAAGTTAGGCTTAGTCAGCATATCTCCAACATATAACAAGGCGATGAGATTTAATAGAAGCACTACATCCCTATGAATCCCCTCCGGTGCTTTTGCTAACCCTCATCACCATATTACATGTCGGTGATATGTTGACTAAGCCTAACTTGTAGCCCCAAAGAACTTTAAATGCCATTCATTATACACCTTTAGTGGTCTATTGTTGACCACACTAGTGTTAGTGGGCGCCCACTAACACTAGTGTGGTCAACAATAGGCCACTAAAGGTGTATAATGAATGGCATCTAAAGTTCTTTGGGGCTACAAGTTAGGCTTAGGCAACATATCACTGACATGTAATATGGTGATGAGGTTTAGCAAAATCACCGGAGGAGATTCATAAGGATGTAGTGCTTCTATTAAATCTCATCGCCTTGTTATATGTTGGAGATATGCTGACTAAGCCTAACTTGTCACTACAGTGGGCTTTAAATGCCATTTATTATACACCCTTAGTGGTTGGTAGTGGACCACACTACTGCTAGCGGGCACCCACTAGCAGTAGTGTGGCCCACTACCAACCCCTAAGGGTGTATAATAAATGACATTTAAAGCCCACTGCAGCTACAAGTTAGGCTTAGTTGGCATATCTCCAACATGTAAAAAGGTGATGAGAGTTAACCAAACCACTATAGGGAATTGATAGGAGTGGAAAGTGAAGTATAATAAAAATAAAAATAAGAAACTACAAGATCAGAGATGGAGAATCAAAAACATAGGCTCTCTAAGAGGAGAAAGTTTAGTACATTGTTAGAGCAATAAAGAGAATCAATCAATATCCCACCCTCTCACACCCTAGTTGATAAACTCTCGACAATTAGAAAATCCATACATGAAACAACATTGTGAAAGTCCTACCAAAATATTGTCTTGTTATTGACCGATCTAAACCCATCCTTAATAGTCTAAGATGGTGTCAACCTTTCATACAAATTTTGAGCCCTATAAAAAGCACTTAAGGAAAGTTACCCTCGAAATTGAATCTTTCATATTGGATTAGTTGATAAACTCTCGACTATTAGCAAATCTGTACATGAAACAACATTGTGAAAGTTCTAACAAAATATTGTCTTGTTATTGACCAATCTACACCCATCCTTAATAGTCTGAGATGGTGTCAAAATTTCATACAAATTATGAGCCCTATAAAAAACACTTGAGGAAAGCTACCCTCTGAATTGAACCTGTCATATTGGAATGTGAGGGGAGTATCTAGGCATAGAATAAAAATAATTGTTAGGGTAGTCATCCCAAATCTACACCTTGATTTGGTTCTCTTGCAAAAATCAGAATAACTAACCTTTATTTCTGAACTTGACAAACATTTGTTGCAATGTAGAATACACACCCACAAGCCATGATGAACATAGAGAAAATGTAGTGTGGCACCTTAGTGCAACAGCATAAAATTAAAAACATGCATCAAACGGCCATAAAAACACTGTAAATCTTGAATTGTTGAGCCATATATGATAAAATCTAAGAGCATAGGTACATTATAAATGAATTGGTGCGCCTGGGCTTGTCTCAAGGAAAAGTTGGGCCAAACGCAGGCGATATAATCACTGAGATGATGGTCGTTCAGTTGCTGCACCACTCTGCATTGCGTTGTCCTAGTGAAACAACTGATCCTATGACTTCGACCTGCTAGAAGGTGCCCAAAAACCACGCAGAAAATTATGTCCTTTCAGCCTTAGACTCCTTGGACAAAACCCAAAAAAACCCAGAAGGGAATTTCGTTGATTTTGATTTTGGATTTTCAGCCTCCTTGGAGCCCCTCTCCGGCCACTGTTGCCAAATTCGATTTGCAGGAAAGAGCCTGCAAATCCACCTAAAAACTCCCCTCAAATGCTAGTTTCTCCTATGATAAATGATTCCTTTCTCCCCGTATGATCCCTTTGCTCGGATGGCTATTCTCCTAAGCCCCACGAATTTGCTGCTAGAGGCCACTGCACAACCCCTCTGCCCAGAAATGCGTGTTGTTGTAATCACTGACTGGCTGGCTGAAAAAATCAGAGAAAATGTCCTTAGCCCACTACCTTTCCTGCTCTTGTAACTCCCAACAAGCTAGAGACCTCCAAATTGGCTCACTCCTCTCTGCGTGTTTCTGGCTGCCAAGAGAGTACGTAGTGTCCTTCTCTATGTGGTTGGATGGGCTCTTTTTCCATGATGGAAATCCTGCAATATTTGTGGAACAACCTCCCTAGCGTGGGCACAGATAGTTCCCCAATGTAAAGGTTGAATCTTCCTTGTGGAAGAATCGTGGCTAAACAACCGGTAGACTCGCTAAGCAACAGAGCGTGCAAAGGTAAGTTTGTTTGTCAAATGATCAGAATGTTGCAAAATGAGAGCTCCTTCCTCTTTTATCACTTTGGGCCTCCTCAGCCTCTTGTGGGCCCCTCCTTCCACTAGTTCTATTTCCCTCCAATATATCCCTTGGAAAATTCGAATTATTCATGTGGGTGGCCCCCACATTCCACTAGTTACCAGAAATAAAGTTGAACTTCCTATAGTTCCTAAGTTCTATGTGTGAGATCCTCCTCCTAAGCCAAAAATGATGCCAAAATTATGTAGCTGCACCCCATGACTAATACATTTGAGAAGGGACATGACAATCCTCCCCTCCCAAATGTTGCTTGCCCTCAAGCAACCTCAAATTCGGGTGCTCCAGTATGTGCTCACCCTTCTAGGTGGCATCCTCATCGAAATGTTCTTCCATCATACCAAGAACTCCCTAATGGTTCTGTTCCTCAGTCTCCTCTGGTTGCTCTCCAGAATGGCCTCTAGCTCCAACACCAAATGGCCCTCATCATCCAATGGGAGTAAATCAACCACTGTGGTCACCTGTTGTCCCAGGTCACCTGTTGTCCCAGCACCTCTAATAATGACACATGAAATACGTTATGGATTCTACTCCTCAGAGGCATATCTAGCTCATAAGCCACCTATCCAACCTGCCTAGTCACTTGGTAGGGCCCATAGAATCGTGGTTGTATCTTCTTGGCCCCCTTCTATTTCAGCGTAGGCTATTTGTAAGGCTGCAATTAAATGTACACTAGGTCCCCCTCCTCAAAGTGCCTCTCTATCCTATGCCGATCTGCTTACATTTTTTGCTGATTCTGGGTTCTCGTTAGATCATCCTTAAGAGCTTTGAGGATATCTTGGCTCCCTTGGACCCAATCTTTGGCCTTTGGGGCTTGGCTGTCTCCAAAAATAACATCAGCAAAAGTCAAAGCATCATAACCATAGAGGGCACGGAAATGAGTCATACCGATAGACATGTGGTGTGTAGTGTTGTAGTAGAACTCGCCCAAGTGCAACCACCGAATCCACATCCTCTACTAGCCTATCACATTATTTCTCAGGTACCCCTCCAACCACTAGTTGATTCTCTTTGTTTGGTCATCTAGCCGTCCATCTTAGGGTGATAACTAGTGCTAGGATTGAGCTCTGTCCCAACCAACTTGAAGAGTTCCTACCAAAGGCCACCCATAAATCTATTGCTTCTGTCACTCACAATGTTCTTGGAGAGTCTATGTAGTCTGAAAGCCTCCCGGAAGAACAAATAGGTAACTTGGGCAACCGTGTATCTAGTGGGGATGGCAAAGGAGTGGGAAAATTTGATCAGCTTTTCAACCACCGCATATATGCAAGCCTTCCCCTATACTGTGGGGAGCCCAGTGATGAAATCCATCGAGATACTTTCCTATTTCCTGATCCGAATTGGATCCATAGAATACTGTCAAAGAACCATGACTGTATCAGGTCAGGACAAATCTCTAAAGAAATGTAAAACAGCAATCAAAAACACCCCTGAACCAGTGGCAATGGCAGCCAATGTGGAATGACGAGGACCTCGGTCAATGCGCGCTGACCAAGGCCCATGGAGACCACGCAGGAGGTCAAAGTAGCCCTTAGGATCCCTAGAATGGGAAATAGAGGTGAATCGCACACACATCGCTAGGCGAACAGGGTTGTGAAGGAAAAGCCCGAGCACTCGACCGTGTGGGGAAATCGAAGGACCGCAGAAGGAAAAGGAAAAGTGCTAAACGTACAAGGCGAGACCCGCAATCTTGCTCTGCAACTCTGTAAATCTAGCTTGGTGAAATAAACAGCCTCTTTCAATTGAACTAAGAGATCATGTATGCTAGGAAGGGGATAACGATTTTTTATTGTTATCTTATTCAGTGCTCGGTAATCAATGCACATTCTCCAAGAGCCATCTTTCTTTCTCACCAAACCACCAAAGTGGATTGAGATTGGACAAGTGAAGAAATAGTATCCTCACTTAGTCGATGCTTGAAAACCAACTTTTGGTGGTCCAAAAGCTTTTTCAGTGGGAAGGCCGTGATCCAAATTGGATCCATAGAAGACTGTCAAAGAACCATGACTGTATCAGGTCGAGACAAATCTCTAAAGAAATCAAAAACAACGATCAAAAACACCCCTGAACCAATGGCAATGGAAACCAATGTGGAACGACGTGGACCTCGATCAAAGTGCAATGACCGAGGCCCATGGAGACCATGCTAGAGGTCAAAGTAGCCCCTGGGAGCCCCGAAATGGGAAACAGAGGTGGTTGATGCGTGATTAGTGCTTACTGGGTGAACAAGGCCATGAAGGAAAAGCCCGAGCACTCGATCACGTGGGGAAACCGGAGGACCGTAGGTGAAAAGGAAAAGCACTAAACGTACAAGGTGGGACCTGCACTCAGGAAACTGGCAGTTTTGATCGGAGTGCCCTTAAACGGTAAGAGGTTTTGGACGAGAGCAGTGCAATTCCATACATTGATCGATGCGTGGCAGACAGAGGTGAGAGAAAATCAACGTTGATCGCACGCTATTGGTCGAGCAAGTCAACCGCATGAAACGTGAATATGGTGTCGGATCCGGAGGGCTGAGATTGGGTGGCTGAGCGCCCGATGGAGGAAGTGGAATTGACAAGGAATTAAGATGCATTTTAGAAGGGATTTGGAATACATTTGACTTCCATGGTGGAGCAAGAATGCATCCACAACGTAACTGAAGAAATCAACCGACGAAGCATGCTGGCGCTGTTTAGAGGAGGACAGGTGGCCACTCCATGAGCGCTAATGATGATGTCGAACAGGGAACTCCAAGCATAGTAGCAAAAGGTGAATCGACAGAGGTGGAAGAGGAACCAAACAGGCATCGGGGTCGAATGGCTAAAGCCATGAACAGAGGAAGAAGACAGTCAGTTGAGTTAGTCGAAGTCGAGAGACAAAGAAGTGGAACAGTGAACCCTGAGAGGAGGACTAAACAAAGAAAACAGTAAAGAAAAGAAAAAGAGACAGAGGGCTGAGCTGACCAGAGGTAGCATCAAGCACTAGAGAGCTTGAAGATTCAATCCATCACATAGAGGAATCTGTCCGGACTGAGCATCACATTTGGCTCTTTCCACTGTATACCAAAAGGTCACAAAGCTAGTAGGAAGAAGAATATTATGTGCACTCCAGTGGCTTAGGGAATCCAAGAACCACCCTGCCAAGCAAACCTTCTTCAAGGGAACTCATATTGAGTCCTCGTATTGTAACTTCTCTGCTTAAAGACATAATAAAATAAGGCCACCATTGAAAGCTAGACTGGAGATGTAGCCCTGGAGAATAGGGTGAACTCCTTATTAAAATTTCTTGTGTCCTTGTGTTGCTTACTTATTTCTCTGCTGTCTTTCCACTTTATTGTCTATGTATTGGCAATATGATCGATCCATTGTTTCAATAACACAGAACACACACTAGCACACGAGTTTGTAATACCTTTGTTTAATAAATCTTTAACTGATGTCACTCATAGGGTGAATATCAGATCATTTCCCTTATGGAATGGGAAGGGGCTGTAATAGCCCTGTAGGGTGAATCAACTCCCCCTTATTTCGTTGGCAGGCCTCACACTCCCTTACATGCTGTAGCATGTCCTCCTTAAGGCATTTCCACATGAAACTCTCCTGAACAACTATGTAAGTCTTCCGGAACCCTTGGTTTCTGGACAGTGGTGAATCGTGAGATGCCTGAAGTACCCTCTCTCTCTACTGCGAGTTAAGAACCAAGTAAATGTGCCCCTTATAATAGATGACCTCATCCATCACACGGTAATGCTCATCTGCATGTGTTCCCTCCATCACCTTGCAGCCCTTCCTGACCTTAGAGTACTCTACCAACAGTTGAGCCTTCTAATCCTAGCAGATGCTTAGAAGAGATAACCCAGCCGATCTCCTGGATAGATCATCGATCAACACATTGTGTTTGCCCTGTACATACTCAATATCAAAGTCATAGGCCTGCACCTTGCTGACCCATATTTGTTGCCTGTCATTGAGGCCCTGCTGCCCCATGAAATGTCGAAGGCTGTTGTGATGAGTCTTCACTCGTAATTGGTTTCCCACCAAGTACTGGTGGAACTTGGCCAATGCATGCATAATGGCCAACATCTCCTTTTCATATATGGAATATGACAACTCATGCAGTAGGACCTTCCCACTCTCGAAACTTATGGGGTGCCCCTTCTGTGACAATACGGCTCCAACTCCTACCCCTGATCCATCACCCTTCACCGTGAACGTGAAAATTTTATTATTGCAGCAACTGATTTTTTTTGCCTCCTTATTTTCCAATAAGCTATTTACGAAATCTCCTCAGTAAAAATTAAAATAAATTCCACTGCAAATATCACACCAAAATACATAAACAAATACCTTCACAAGTATCAAACACATTAACGCAAATATTTTTAGACAAATGTCCCTGGAAAAAACCCAATGCAGGAAAACCATTGCAATAGAGGAGGATTTTTATTAATCAAATTTTTTCGAGTACAAATAGGGTGCCAAACTGGCTCACCCAACATAGATAAATCCTTTGGCACCTCTCCTAGGCTCAAAGTTTGTCCAAATATCCTCTATGCAGCTCCTAGACCCTTTGTGTCAATCTCTGCCTCTCTACATCAACCATGTAGGCCCTCTAGTTCGTGCACAGTCTAGTTGCCTTTGCGCGGCTCCCTCTAGCTCTGCGTCTACCTTCTTGAACTCTATGATGGTGCTTCACCATTGTCCCTACCTCTTTGTGACGTACTTGCTACCTCTCGCTACAATCCAGTCTTCTAGTTCAAATTTCTCAGCAAGCCCCACTCTAGAAATCAAACTGACTAGTCTCCCTCAGTGTGTCTCCAGCTCACCCTCAATCCTTTTCTTATACTTTTCCTGTTGATGAATCAATGACCAAGATTAATTCCCTAATCAATGGCTAAGATTAAAATAGACATGATCTTCATCTCTTAGAAGCTTCTCATCCTCATATTTATTAATAACCATTAATATTTTTATTTTCCTAAGTTTAGACTTAGGAATTCATTAAAAATATTAATTATTTTAATAACTCTTCATCCAGATGGAATTTTCCAAATCGATTTCTGGGTCTTGGAGATCTCATGTGCTTTAGTCTCTCCACCAATTTTTATGGCTAGGGCACATCCGATGCCACCCCAAATCAACATTGAATGGCTAAGAAAAATGTACGAGTGCCAAAATAGGGCAAATTCTCATCACTACCATGAGGTGATCGAAGGTGGCCTGTGCTCCCTCAGTCCATGCGAAGGCCCCTTTCTTGGTCAAGTCAATCAAGGGTGTTGCAAGCTATGAGAACCCTTTGACAAACTTCCTGTAGTAAGTGTAAATGCCCAAGAAGCCTCTCAGCGTAGTCACGTCTCAGGGTACTAGCCAATCCGGGATGGCCCGATCTTCTCCTCATGAACCTTCAACCCATTTGCTCCAATGATATGCTCGAGATAAAGCATCTCTGTCAATCCAAACTCACACTTGGAGAGCTTGGCATAAAACTGTTGCTCCTCCAAAATGCGCAGTACCTCCTCCAAGTGTTGGAGGTGCTCCTCCCATGTTCAGCTATAGATCAGGATGTCATCAAAAAATACTAGAACGAACCTCCTCTGCTGCCCCCGAAAGATATGGTTCATGCAAGACTTAAATGTGGCGGGAGCATTGGTAAGCCCAAATGGCATGACTAGAAACTCAAAGTACCCATAGTGGCACTGAAATATTGTCTTTGGGATGTCTTGATCCCAAACTCTGATCTGGTGGTACCATGAACACAGAACAATATTAGAGAAGTACTTGGCTCCTCTAAGTTGATCGATCAACTCATCAATGTGGGGAATGGGGTACCAGTTCTTGAGGGTCTTCCTGTTAAGGGCTTTCTAGTCGATACACATCCTGAGGGTCCCATCCTTCTTCTTCACCAACACTACGACAGAAGTGAAAGGACTGGAACTAGGCCTGATGTGACCCAAAGCAAGCAGCTCCTCAATAACTTTCTCTATCTCGTCCTTATAGGCTTTGGGGTGCCTATAAGGAGTAGTGATGACTTCCTATATACCTGGCTCCAATTCAATGGTGTGCTCAAACCCCCTATCTGGTGGCTGGCTTGGTGGAATGTCCCTGAACATTACTATGTACCTATATAGTAGAGCCTATATGTCTATTGGTGGTGATTATGCCTGTTCCCCAACCTCTAAGATCCTCAACTCGATTTCTCATGCAATGTCCCCATGTCAAAGATCCACCTTCATCCTGTGGGCCAAAACTATCTGAGGTGGATAAGACTGCATGCCACTCAAGACTACCAGTTTTCCATCTGGCCCCATGAACTCCATCTCAGGTTTCCTACAATCTATCGTGACTCGCCCAAAGGAATAAATAAACTAGACACCCATCACCACATTGTTGTTTGGCACATCGACCAGAAATAAGTGGCTTGTCATCGAGTAGTTTCCCATAACTACTGTCAAGGAGAGCATGTATTGAGTGCACTGGATGGTATGGTCACCTTGCAATAGGATGGGGAACCCCTAAAACTTTGTTGTGGTGAGGCCCCTCCTCTGGACCAGCTATGCATCTATGAAGTTGTGGGTATCCCCACTATCCACAAGTACCGACACCCTCTGTCCCTGTACTGTACCTCTGATCCTGAGTGTCAAAAACTTAGGAATCCCACATAGAGAAGCAAGGACTCCCCCTGATGAGGCAATAGATGCCCCTCCCTGTGGAGGTGGTGGTGGTGGTGGCCCTCTATCCCCCGAACTCTCTCCATCTATCCCACCACAATCCTGCTCCACCTCGTCCTCTTGGTCACTATCAGAAAAGACCTCAATGTAATGTGCTCTACCCGCTGTGCACCTATGGCCTGGTGCCCATGGCTCTCTACATGTGAAGCATAGCTTCCTCCTCCGGAGGTCCTTCCGTGTCTCCTCATCTAGTTGCCCCCTCCCCTATGTGGTCCTCGGTGGTGGGGGTCTAGTCTCATGCCCCTTCTGTGGGAAAGGGGTCCGTGCAGGAAATGGCACTCTAGTCTTGGGGATGGCCCCCTACAAGTTTCTGGCGCACACCACCACTTCCTGCAGCGTAGAGGGTCTGCATGACTTTACCAGTCCACACAGAGGCTCAAGCAAGCCCTCAATGCAGGTGTATACCCTCTTGGCCTCAGGAAGATCTAGGAACATCACTGGCACATGTAGAAAATTAGAAAAGTACTGCTATAGGTTGCCTGTCTGGCACAGTTGGGTCAGCTCCCTAAAAGATGCCTCCAGATCACTCTGAAAAAATCACTCCACCACCCTCCTGGTAAAGTCCTCATAAGAAACTATCTAGGCATGCTCCAAAGTGGTTAGGCCACGAAACCACCAGACATGGGCTTCCCCCTCCAAGTGCAGTGCTTCCATCTTAATGGCTTCCTACTCCATCATCTTTTCAACCCAAGCCCTGGCTATGCACTTGGCAGTGCCATCAAATGTATTGAAGTACATCCTCCCTATAGTTCTCTGTAGCTCATAGTTTTGGGTCCCTTGTCCTTCGTACCCCTTGTTCCTCTCACTCTGCTTGAGTTTGCAGTAATCTTTGAAGGAGAGGGATTCTTTGAAATCTTTGTCCGTCACCTACCACTCTATGAAGTAATCCCCCATATGGGAAGTGTCTTCATCCCTTTCTAGTTCGATTTGTGCTATTGGCACAAAAGAGGATAGTGTAGCCCTAGTGGGCACACTCACTGAGGGTGATGCGTTGCTAGTGACGGATGATCAAAAGGCTGAGAAGCCCTGAAATTTTCTCCACACAAAAAACCTCTAGGTGTGGCTCTATCTCAACTCTATGATTTGATCTCCTCTGGCATGTCTTTCTGCCCCTTTGCCAATTCACTCAAAGCTCTCAAGAGGCTATCGAAAGCCATCTCCTCCCTACTCTTGGGCACTGTCATTTCCTCCTCTCCATCCATTGTTCTCCCTTTTTCCTCCGTGTCTGGTGTAATTTCCAACTCCCTTTCTCTTCTCCTGTACTTCTGCCTCTGTTAAGTGATGTTCTCTCGATCTTCTCCTCTCATAGGAGAGGCTGAGAGAATTGAGATGGAAGGTTGACCTGGCATTCTACATTTCTAAATCCATTATTCCAAACTTGAAGTAGACTTTTCGTGGAGCTGGCAAGAGTGCAGAAATCAATCTAATGGTGGAAAGGACCAACTGTAGTTTCCACGCATACTCCAGGAAAAATCGAAGACCAAGCTTACAATGGGTTAGTATTCCGAGGTGGCTAAACTGGAGAGACGAAATTCTGAGCCGCCAGTAGAAAATATATGGGAGCAAGAGGCCGAGATATGTTCGTAGATCCATTTCCCTGAAGGCAAGATCGCAGAAACCAAATCGTTGATACATTGGGCTGGAAATCCAATTGAATTGTGGAATTTGTGTATTTGAAACTAAAAGTTGTCACACGAAAGATGCAAACAGCTAATTGGGAGTTCCATAGCAGAGAATTCAACTGGTGACAAGATGCTGAGATCTCTATGGGAAGTAGCATAAATCAATAGTGAGGTCAAGGAGTTGCTAGTGACCATCAAGGTCAGATTGGGCAACCTGTGTTGAGATCGTTGAGCTTACAAGAAGCGAGAGCCATTTCCAAAGGGATTGATTGTAGGGAGAATAGGGTTGATTATTGCAGAAAGTTGAATTCTTGGTAATGGCATCGGTTACTCACTTGTAGAGGCCCAACACCCTCAAATTATTAAAAGGGGGTCAAGATAATTAGAAGGTAGCTGAATCAGTTGGAGCACCAAGGTCGAGTCCTTATAATTTATTACCAGAATCAAGTCTACCTAAGTCAGTGTCTTGTGTCTAGCAGAATTGTCATTCCACTCACATTCCAAGTTGTGGCAGGTTGTTTATCTCTGGAACAATGCAAAAGTTGGTTCCTTAGAACACCATGCACCCAAACAAAACAACAAACCCTTCTCTAGGAAAGTGCATAAGATGCTCCAACAAAATCATCTAAAGGATTTAGAAAGGGAGAAAGAAGTGTGGAATTATCTTTTTGTACTTGGATCAAATTAAAAGCGTGGAAGATCAGGAGATGACCTTGCATTGGAAGAGTTGGAATCATATCTTTTCAAGGTGGGTCAATCTGATTGGAGTTTAAATTGGGCTCTAAAACCAACTATGCTTGCATTGGTATAAGCCAGATTGTTGGAGCATCCAGGAGAAAAATCCAAGCTTATCATCACATCCTATTTCAACAATATTTTGAGGATAGTAACACCCTTTCCTCCTATAATAATGACATCATGAAGAGGGTATTTCAATTGATTGTAGAACGTTATTCAAAACTGCATGACACCTACAACTCAAACATTGATAGAAGGCTTGTAATCCTAGACACCATGGCCAAAATCAGATCCTACGTAGTCATGCTTTATCTAGAACAAGATGATTTGATCCTTCGGATGTGCCAATTCTTCTTCACCAACATTAGAGAGCATCACCCAGAGAGGTAAAAGCCAACATGTGAGATATCTTATCTTCATTGCTAGTTGAACATGATGTCATTCACAAACAATGACAGACAAAATTGTTAGCCATTTGAAGGAAGACACAGGTTGCCTCACTAGCTGCCTATGAGCTAGCCAAAGGGGTGGTTGAGAAAAACATGAGATTCTTCAGAAGGAAACTAACCCAAGAGGAGTTGATGACGATGCAAGATACAAAGATCCAAACATGTAGCATGAATGAGCTGAGAAGGAAGGATCTTTGCTTCATCTGCAAGGAACCTTAGGGACTTGACCACTCGTGCATGAGTGACATCGAGAAGATGATAGGGGTAGATCAAGAGAAGACTCTTGACTTTCAAGATGAGGATTCTTCTTTTATAATTGAGTTCATGTGTTCTTATGAGGACACCTTTGAGGAGCATGAGTAATCATGGGGAGTTGTCAACGGAAACTCAAAGATGCAGCCATGTTTGGTAAGGAGATTGATGAGCAACAGTTTATAGTGGAGCATAGTGCGCATGATGGGCCATCTTTGCAGAGTCAGCTAGTTGCTCATGTTGAGCCCATGATGGAGGAGGATGAGCAAACATCCTTGGGGCCAACCATTGATGAGGAGCGGGCAGATGCACAGACAACCACAAGGGAGGTAATATTTGCAGACATTGGTCATCAGGAGGCGTTGGGACCTGACAGGACAATTTTGCAGGTGACGAGTGGACCAGTGGAGCATGGAGTTTCCAGTCTGATGAAGGAGGCTTTTTTGGAGATTGTGGTGCATCCATCATCTTTGGGTCTACCCATTGACGAGGTGCAGGTAGATGCAGTGGCAACTAGCAAAGTTGCAGTATTTCCAGGCAGCAGCCCTCTCTAGGAGTACATAGACAGGGCATGCAGCACAGGTTGCCCACTTATAGGGAGAGAGACAGGGATTCCTAGACATATCTGGTTGATTGGATGGGCAGAGTTGTATGAGTTCAGCATGGTGCAACACAATGGACTCATACCATATACAGGTGCACAAGCACCTGATCCTTCCCACGAGATGGATTGGTGGGAGATCATGAGTTCGTATCTTGTTGATGGCACGATATTCTCAGTCAAGAGCATAGTGTAGCAGGGACCCTTAGACATGAGGAGTTCTACATGCTCTAGTTGGCAGTGGGAGGGAGCCCAACATTTCAAGCCTGCATCTACATAGTGGGACTGACCTTGGCCTATGCCAAGGGTTGGACTGGAGAGAGGTGATGAGTTGGTACGCAGTTAATGGAGCAACATTCATAGTCGGAGCTATAACACAATAGGAGCAACGGAGCATTGATGCTTGTTCTTGGTGGCATTGGGATCCAGGAGGATTTGTTGATGATAGGTTCAGTCAGAGATTGGTCTAGGACTCGAGCATTAAGGGGTCCGTTCATGGTGGGTTGACACAGAGGCAGAGCATCGCCCAGTGGTTTGTATGGGATTCGGGAATTGGGTCTGAGTTGCATTGGGCCACCAGACTGGTCCACAAGTTTCGATTGCTCCCACCAAATTGGTCCACAAGTTTGGATTGCTTTAGGGAAAGTAATCTTGGGGTAGGACAATTTGTTATGTTCCTTTTTCTGGTGTCCCTTATGGAATGGTTAGAATGGAATTTCAAGATTGGAGGCAGACAGGTCATAGGTGCACGTTTACTTCATCAGCGAGCCAAAGGACTTTTGGAGATGTTTTATGGGGTTTGGAGGAGTTCACTTGCCATATTCCATCATCAAGATTGATTCTTCATAGCATGTTTTTTGTTCCATTGCATTCTGATAATTCCCATAAAACGGAGTTATTATTGTGCCTAACTCAATTAATTAGGCTTAAGTTAACATCCCAAGAGGAATACTTGATGGAACATCTTAGTGTAATAGCTCATTGGAACAGGAACGAGAAGATCTATAGGATGGGATGGTTAAAAGTGATTTTCAGTGGCCTGAAGAGGCATGGTGGCCAATTTACCATTTTCCCACATTAAAAAGATATTTTAATTGAAATAAAAAGAGGGAAATGTGCTCAATGATTAAAATAATAATAAAATAGGAGCTTCTAGAGGGGGGTCCATCAGATCTATAAATAGAGGAGGAGAAGGCCATTACGAGACATCTTGGATTGGTGCATGTAGTCTTGATGAGAATTGGAGAACCTAGTTCCCAGCTACTATAGCCCCAGGACGGAAACCCTCGGGTTTGCTATTGGGTGTTGGACGAAAACCCTGCTCTCTTTAGGAAATTTCACGTCTTGATGAGAATTGGAGAACCTAGTTCCCAGCTACTATAGCCCCAAGACGGAAACCCTCGGGTTTGCTAGTGGGTGTTGGATGAAAACCCTACTCTCTTGAGGAAATTTCACTCAGAAATCTCACGGTGCTTCAACAGAGTTTTTGGAGAGAGCAGGTTTGCAGTAGTCTTCTCACTGGGTTGTCTACATCATTTTGGTCAAAGATCTTTTTCTAGTTTTTTCTCCACTTGCTTTTCAAGCACGGGTTCCACTATTCCTTCATGTTGATGTACTCTTTCTAGTGGATTAATAAAATGGCTTAGTGATTTTATTGACATCTATTTGTGTATCAAAATGCTAGTTGTGTGTCTATTTGCGATTATTTTGTTGTTCAAGTTCATTTTTGATATCTGCTTTTAATTTTTTTCCATTAGGGATATTACACTGTATTTAATGCTTTGTGTTTGGACACCTACTCAAACTTTTCTTTGCCTTAAAGGAACTATTCTTTGTTTTAGGCAATCAATCTGATTATTTTATAGAAGAATGGTAAGAGTTCCTAGATCTTGTAAGAAAACCTGTCAACACAATAGTTCTTTAGACCCTTCACCATTTGATCTTATCTTATCATTTACAGAATATCCAAAGTAATATTTGATTTTAAATCTTTCTATTAGCTTTATCTGGTATTGACATGAGACTCCTTGATTGTTCCTCCTATCATGCCGAGACAAACCAGTGAAATTTTCGAAGGCTATCATCATCAATTATGTCTTGGAGAAGGCTCGCTGAAACTGTCCTACACAACATTCTCTTCATCCATAATTTTATTGCTCCTTAAATAATAGCATATGACACATCAATTGTGAAAGGAAATCTGAGGATTGTTCTACGATAAAATCATTGCCAATATGCAGGAAACCCATAGTACGTCGTTGAATTTCTAATAATATGACCTCACTCCAACTAAACCTTTATCTTTAAGGTAAATTTCTGATTGAGAACCACATTAATCTTTAAGGTAAATTTTTTATTGAGAACCTATTTGTATCGGGTCTTACGAAGTATCTCCACTTAAATAGAGGTTGAATTTATACTTGAGGGAACAAACTACACTAGCCTATAGATCCTTAACCATATGAACATTCCTTCACCAATAATGTTAGGCCTTCACTATTTACAAAGTTGAAAATATGTCTAGGTTTTGAGATAAGACAACGATTTTAGCTTCAAGAATGATGCTGTAAGTTTGAATTGAATTTTCCAATTATTACAACATAGCAAATCAGACCTTGGCTAGGAGTTACAACCATCATGATAGGAGGCTTACCTAGCTTTTTCATTAAATAGAACTATCAAAGGCAATTTGTTTTGTAACCCCTGTTCAAATTAGCAAGCTTACCTACTATAACTTTCTAGAATATCAACAATGTGCAAAACAAAAACAAAAAATCATGGTTTGGGATGGCTTGTAAATTAGCAATCAGAAAGTTAGTATCATGTAAAATTGGTTGAAGTATATTTATGCGTGGTACTATTGCCAAAAATACCAAATCAGCAAAGAGGTTGAAATATACCTTTCATAATGGTAAGTCTTTTCCTTTGAGAATGTTAATGACTTTGAGCTTTGGTAAGAGTAGCATGCTTATCTTTGGGGATGACAAGGCAAGTTAGGAAAACAAAAACAAAAAAATTTGGCCAATGCTTTACTTTGCATGTAGAACCAAAAGTCATATCAAGCTTTTGCACTTAATTCTCATGTCAATATTAGACAAGACAAGATCAAAAGTAGGCTTGAAATGGACAACAAAGCATTGGGGATGATAAAATTTGGAATCTGCCAACCACATAAAAGAAGGATGAATCGTGACTTTCAAAATTCAAACCATCAAGGAAAACAAGTCATCATAGTAAAGTGATTTAGATTTTTGGCAAGAGAAAATTCTAGAATCTCATATCAATGGAAACCTCCAACTAATTGCCACTTAAGATTGTTCTTAAACAATCATGTGCCACCCACCACAACTTTGAAACAACTCCACCATTGTTTGTCTTTGCCCATGATATCACAATCTATACCTTCTTATATTTTTGGCAAGAAAAAATTCTAGAACCTCGTATCAATGGAAACCTCCAACTAATTTCCACTTAAGATTGTTCTTGAGAAATCATCTACCACCCACCACAACTCTGAAACCACTCCACCATTGTTTGTCTTTGCCCATGATATCACAATCTATACCTTCCACAAATAGGAAATATTAAATATAAACATACCGGGAAAAGCAATCTAACTCCAAAAAACAAGAAAGACCGAAAATGAAGGAACTACTAAATATAAGCATGCCTGGAAAAGCAATCTAACTCCAAAAAATAAAAATTAAAACAAGCAAGACAGAAAATGCAGGTACTACTAAATATAAGTATGCCTGGAAAAGCAGTCTAACTCCAAAAAAGAAAAAAAGAAAGAAATATTGCAAATGAAGGTAAGCTTATGTGACATTGTTGCCAAATATAGTCTAAAATTAGATACTTGCCAAATAGGAACATATCACATGTGGACAGAAGTAATTTCATTGATTTTTATGTGACACTGTTGCCAAATATAGTCTTAAATTAGACACTTACCAAATAGGAACATGTGACACATCTCACATGTGGACAAAAGTAATTTGATTTTTGTTTTCTACAAGGATTCCAACTACGTGCTCAAAAAGGACATGCAAACCCTAAAAAGAACGTTGCTAAAAATAGCAGTGTCATGAAATTGTTTTTCATATCACCAGAAGCAAGCTCATCAACATT
The DNA here is from genome assembly GCA_031772625.1 of Pinus tabuliformis. Classification (NCBI taxonomy): domain Eukaryota; kingdom Viridiplantae; phylum Streptophyta; class Pinopsida; order Pinales; family Pinaceae; genus Pinus; species Pinus tabuliformis. The sequence continues at coordinate 210,254,597 of CM062811.1, forward strand.
GTGAGCTTGCATGGATCAAGAGTCTGTAAAAATTTTTGACAGGCAGACCCTAGATCACCTCCAGATGCACAAGCAAATCTGGGGTTTAACAAGCCTACAATAAAACCAGTGGCTAACTGAATGTATGTACTTAAATTCTAATTACTGTGCCAAGAAGGCAATTTAGCACAAAACAAGACACATTAAATTCCTATATAAGATAAGAAATAACATCATGATCAAAAATTTGGCTAAAATCTTGCAACTAAAATAGCAAGTCAAAAGATCTCCACCCAATAGAATCATTATTAAATGCTATATAACATGTTCATGTTCATACAACTTCTAGAGTGGAATTAAGTTCTAGTAAGATTGTGAATCTTCAAGAACCTTTGGTTGGAAAAGAAACCAAAAAATCATTTCTAATGTGTGAATAACCTATTACATGTGAATAACCTACTACAATAGATCAGCTCCAAAGGTAATCATAGTTTTTAGAAGACAATTATATAAGAACATAAACAATGACTAGTACAAGTTATCATTGTCAAACGGGGTATTCTTACTACCTTTCAATAGTTATTTTGGCCCTAAGACCACACTAATAGTTTAATAATTGCACAATCCGCTTCATTTTGGAAGCAATTTGACATTATAAACTAGTGTATCATTTAACAAAGTGATCTAAGTCGATGTTTCTTAAATTTGAATGTATGTGTTCAAACCTTGTTTTTATAAATTAGATCGTTTTTATTTCCTTTTTTAAATTACACCTAATTGGTCTAATTGACCACTTTTTCCAACGTATAACAAATGAGGAGACATAGGAGACTAGGAAAAAGTCATAGTGAAAACGAAGGATGGACATCACATAAGTGGATATTTTATTCATGTTCCCATGTCTACCCATCAATATAAACCCTAATCGTTTTTGGGAGATTTCGAGATTTCCAAGTATCCTTTGTTTCCTTGAAGTTTCCTTGAGCATCAAGATCATCGATGAACTCCATAAGTGTTTTGAAGAGATTCTTTAATTCTATGAAAATGTGCTTCAACAATGAATTCCATAAGTGTTTTGAAGAGATTCTTTACTTCTATGAAAATGTGCTTCACCGATGAACTCCATAAGTGTTTTGAAGAGATTCTTTAATTCTATGAAAATGTGCTTAAGTGAAAAAGTAATTGGTGTAGATTGAAATGCCTATGAGTATCAAGCCATTTGCTCTCCACTCCACATCTCCATGTTGCTTTAGCATGGAAAGGAAATGCCTATCGGTGTAGAGTGAAATGCCTATGGGTATTAAGCCATTTTCTCTCCACTCCACATCTCCACGTTGCTTTAGTATGCGGATGAAAAAACATTTTGTTTTGTAATGTTCCCAGTTGAATTAATTTTGCTAAGATGAATTTCTATTTTTGCAATTGGGTGTTGGAAAATATTTTGGCATGTAAACTTAGGAAAAGTGGGTGGAGGGAGTCCCCACTTAATTTTTGGAGAGATGGAGGCCACCAAAATTAGAGAAAACGAAAGATTAAATTGATAGTGGAATAAGGGGTCCACATAAAGTACGCACTTGGGGAACAAGGAATTCGATGAATTTCTATTTTTGCAATTGGGTGTTGGAAAATATTTTGGCATGTAAACTTAGGAAAAGTGGGTGGAGGAAGTCCCCACTTAATTTTTGGAGAGATGGAGGCCACCAAAATTAGAGAAAATGGAAGATTAAATTGATAGTGGAATAAGGGGCCCACATAAAGTACACACTTAGGGAACAAGGAATTCAAATTCCTTCAAGAAAATCAAATTGGTGGAGGGACCCACAAGGAATGCATGGCCAACAATTATAAAAGGAAGGAATGAGGGAGCAATAGGGGTCTTTTGTCTATTTGAAAATCGAATTTGCCTTAGTTGTTCAGTTGAGCCAATATTGTGTTGTTTAGCACACGAGTGTCTCCGAGCCGAAATCTCAACCCTTGCTTCAGTGGACTTCGAGTGCCAGCCCTAGGAGGGAGTTTTACTTCGTTCCACGTCGTACCAGCAGCAGTGAGTCGAGTTAAAACAACAGTAAGTCGAGTTACAACAACAGGAGAAGTAACAACAAGGGGGCCGAGTTACAGCCACAGGGAAAGGAGCAGCAGGAGGGCCGAGTTAAAGCAACAGGAAAGTAGTAGGAGGGTCGAGTTACAACAGCAGGAAAATAGCAGCAAGGAGGTTGAGTTCCAACAGCAGGGAGAGTAGCAGCAGCACAGAGCAGGGAGAGTAACAACAACGCATAGCAGGGAGAGTAACAGCAGTGCAGGGACTGCGCAGTCATTGGAGTGAGATTTGTTGGGGCAACATTATCCTGGGGATTGAGTTGGGGAGCTGGGAGATCATTTAGAGGGCCATTTGAGGAGGATTGTTGGAGTTGGGAGTGCATAGATTGACAGGATCAGTCACAGCAACAGAATTCGTATTTGGAGGAGGGCCAAGCTGTGAAGGGTCAAATTTTGAAGGTTGGAACCAAGGGAAACCCTTTTTGGGTTTTCTAGGTTTCGGGCAATGATCACAATCCCAAATTCCTAGAATTTTATGGGCACTCTAGAGTGGGAAAATCAGGGTCAAAGTCCAGTAGCAACACAGTTTTCTGGAGGAACTGGATATTGCAGTTGTTGGGCTTACTTGTACTCATCACCTGGTGCTTGTAGCTTGCCTTATGCAAGCCCAGGTGCACTTACTCCAACTCTTTGTACCACAAGCTAATATTATTAATCAAATCTTGGCCAGTTTGGGATTTGCAGGAATTTCTGGTTTATGTGTATGCATTCCTGAAATTTTTTGTGTTGCTATCTTGCATGTCTTTGTTATCATTGTAAAATTTTCCATTAGGAATATTACAGTGGTATCAGAGCATGATCTTGGCCAATTGTGGGGTTTCCAACAAGATTATGGAAGACTTGGGTGTGTATGCATTGTGATGGGTGAACCATAAACAAACCCATGGCCGAAGGGAGAGTGAATAACATTGAGGGAAAAATGACCCTCACCCACTTTGATGGCTCAGCTAGGAGTTATGTTAGAAAACAAGTACAATATCTGGACACATATTTCTAGGTAAACCGGATGCGGGAGATAGACATTATTAGACATTTCACTTTGCACTTGGATGGAGATGTTATGGAGTGGTGGTACTGAGGGTTGATCCCTTTAGGTCATGCATGTATCACATCCTACACAAATTTTACACAGAGGCTCGTGGAGAGATTTGACTAAAAGGACACTAGACCCCCTCAAAGGGAGTGGGTGGGATGAGGACAGTTAGAGGGTTAGACGAGGGGGAGTTTCTATTGGTGGAGACCGAAATTTAGATGTCAGGAGCTTGAGGAGGAGGTTGATCAGGAGGACATGCAGGATGGTGAGGGGCACATCGATATACCTAGTGTGGCGCAAGAGTCACCATTGTTGGAGGCCTCTTTGATAGCTCTAGCAGACACCTTGGTTGAGGGAGTGAGCATACACTTGAAGGGCCATCTATTGATGAGATGCCAACAGTTGATCAGGTACCCAGTGCTATGACCTAGTTTCTAGGCGATGGTCGCCCACAGCAGTAGGTTGATGAGGTGCCTGGAGGCATACTTGTCGTTGAGGAGGTACCAGAAGAGACGGAGGGGTCCAGAGCGGTGACCAAGTTTATAGAGGTTAGCCGCCCTCCACAGTTTCATCAGTTCCGAGCTAGCCTTATAGCGTTAAGAAAGAAGGCCACGAAAGTGTGAGAGGTAATTCTTTAGCAAAATGAGGAATTGGAGGGAATGAGAGTGGTTTGTGCTAAGTTAGTGGCAAAACTGACTTGTGTTGGGGAACAACGGGGTTCCCTAATCATTCAGCTGGACTGCACGTTGGAGCGATGGGGCACCCCTACTCAGACATGCATAGATGAGGCCAGTAGCACTAGCAGGTTACCACTATGGTGTTGCTCATATATGCTAATTTAGAATCTTGTGCCCATCATTGTAAAATGAATAGAGCAGTTATCAAATAATTGTACCCTTATGTACAGACGTTTTATACTTATAGATCTAACTTTTAAAGTATATTCCCATGGAAATTAAGTAGTTTCTAATGTTGCATACAAATGTTAATTTAACATAATAGTGAGTATAATTTGTTGAGTATTAGACGATTGGACGATTGGATTCTTGAATTAGACAACAAGGATCCTTGCTATGGGAAGTTCTTGACATTTGGAACCCATGCTTGGAGATTGCAACACATGAGGATTGATCTCTTGACATGTGTACACATTGGAGAGTGAACGCCTAACTCCCTATCTTGTATATTGCAATCACCCTTGCATGTCAATAATTAAACACCCTTATTTTAAGGCTATGGACCTTTTGGAGAAAAGTTTGCAAAGCTTGATGTAGGGATGAAGTGACCCTTGGATGTCATTCATTAGACACCCTTAGTTTAAGGCTATGAGCCACATTAGTGTTAGTGGGTTCCCACTAACACTAATGTGGCCCATAGCCTTAAACTAAGGGTGTCTAATGAATGACATCCAAGGTTCATTACATCCCTACATCAAACTTTGCCAACATTTCTCCAAAATGTAATAAGGATGCTTGAATTAGACAACAAGGATTGTTGCTATGAGAAGTGCTTGACATTTCAAACCCATGCTTGGAGAGTGCAACACTTGAGGATTGATCTCTTGACATGTGTACATCTTGGAGATATGGATGCTTGAATTAGACAACAAGGATCCTTGCTATGAGAAGTGCTTGACATTTCGAACCCATGCTTGGAGAGTGCAACACTTGAACATTGATCTCTTGACATGTGTACACCTTGGATATGAGGATGCTTGAATTAGACAACAAGGATCCTTTATATGAGAAGTATTTGACATTTTGAACCCATGCTTGGAGAGTGCAACACTTGAGGATTGATCTCTTGACATGTGTACACCTTTTTACCTTGATGATGTGCCAGTCTTTTCTAGAAAATAGTCAGACCGCCTATGCCATCTTAAGAAGATCTTTGAATGAAGGTGAGAGTACAGGATATCCTTGAATCCCAAGAAGAGTGTATTCAAAGTGTCTGAGGGGAACCTCCTTAGGAACACCATCGCCAATAATGGGATCAAGGTTGATTCAGATCGAGTTTGGACTATCACACAAATTCCTCACCCAGTCAACAAGAAAGTTATGAAGTCCTTCTTGGGGAAGATTAACTTCCTCTGCAAGTTCATCTCGGATTATGTGCAGATTGTTAAACCTATTCAAGACATGATCAAGAAGGACACAATCTACAATTGGGGGAAGAATGAAAAGGATGTGTTTGCCCGTATCAAGAAGGCGATAGCAGATGCACCTACGTTGTACAACCCAGATTTCAATAAAGATTTCTTGCTTTATAATTTTGCTTCCGACAATTCACTCATTGCAGTGCTCACACAGAAGGATGAGCTAAACAACAAATGTCCCATCTCCTTCATGAGTGCGAGCATGCAGGGACCCGAGCTCAACTATCCTGTCGTGGATAAATAAGCATATGTTGTAGACAAGGCAGTGAAACAATTCAGACCCTACCTACTAAAAACTCATTGCATAGTCTTTGTGCCACACCCAGCAGTCAGATCACTACTTGTTCTACAAGAGTTGGGAGAAATAAATCCGAACTGGATGACAGGACTACAAGAGTATTATCTTGATATCAAGCCAGATCACACTATCAAGGGTCACAGTCTCTGCAAACTTGCAGCAGTAGCAATACATGTGCAAGAGGAAGAAGAAGAGCTCGCTGATTGGGAGCAATAAATTGACATGTACAATGTGGAGCGAGCACCACCCACTTTGCATGAAAACTCTTAGTATGAAGAAGTGCGCCAGTACCTTGAGCACGACACCATGTCCTATCACTTTTCCATGCGGTAGAAGAGGGAACTTCAACTTAAATCCTTACCTTACTAGTTGTTGCATAGAATTCTTCACAGAAAGCACAACAACAGAATTTTGCTCATGTGCATGGAGGCACAATATTCAGATAGAGTATTACATGATCAATTGATGGACCAGTTGGGGGTCACTTCATGGGTAACACAACTATGCATAAATTCATGAGAGATGGTTTTTGCTAGCCCACATTGTTCAAGGATGCACACGCTTATGCCCGCAAGTGTCCGATCTATCAGAGTTGTGCCAAGAAGACTCGAAGGTTAGAAAACCTGTTGAAGCCTATTGCAGTGGACAAACCGTTCTAGTAGTTGGGCTTAGATATCATTGTTGATATCTTCCCACATTCATCAAAGAAGCACTGCTACATATTACTTCACGCAGTGAGCACAAGCAATTCTGTTCAAACAAGTGAACGACCAGGAAGTCATCAACTTCCTTCAGCAGAACATCATTTCGAGGTTTGGCGTTCTTATATTACTTGTTTTTGACAATGCAACTTACTTCTCCTCGTTGGAACTGTATGATTTTGCATTGTAATATGGTATTGTGCTTAAACATACAGCTAACTACTACCCACAAGGGAATGGTCTTTCCGAATCTACATACAAGAATCTCATTCGCATCATAAAAAATAACATTTACTCTGAGTAGTGAAACTAGAATTCCACTCTGGTGAATGCGTTTTGGGCTGATGGAGTTACACCCAAGCCCTCTCTAAACACATATGAAGTTCCATGAAGACAAAGGAAAACATACGAAGTTTCAATCCCAGTGGATTGGTCTATACACAGTTTGTTGGGTTGTGTTATATTCTTTCCACGACTAGTGCATGTAGTTAACCAGGGGGTTAGAGGGGAGGTGGAGCCCTCCCTCATTGCGCCAATTACATAGCGTGGGGATCATAGGGGGTTTGGGGGGTGCAGGTAACCCCACTTTATGGGGTCCGGGGTAGTGCCCTGGAAAATTATGGTTTTGGAACCTATGTTAGTTTGGGCAGACCCACTTATGGTTTTGCGCATGACTTTCACATATGTTTTTTGGACGCAATGGATTTCAGTCCATGGTATTGGACATGATGGTTTTTGGTCCATGGTATTGGATGATTCGGCATGTATAAAAATGTATTATAACAATGAAAGGAATATAATGAAAAATCAAGCTGGTAATCCTAGTTTTGGGATCTAGGGGAAAATCTCTATGTATATGTGTTTTATGTGTTATTCTCTCACATTTTTTATTTTATGTGTTTTAGAATTCGTATGCAAGTAATTTCTGTATGGGGTTAAAACCTACACAATTCACGAAAAACTTGGCCAATACACATATCGCTTACAATCACTTGACGAGAGGATTGACAACCTTCCTGTCAATGGCCAATATTTAACATATTATTTTCAATGACCTGGGGCCACGCCCCACCCTATGTACATAGCATGATATTGTTATTTTGTTGCCTTACTTTGTTGTTTTTGCCTCATTTTTCTTTGCATTACTTTTATATCTTGTAATTTTCATTTTGTAAATAAGTGATGTCCTATATTGTGTTCTGGCTTTTGAATAAGTATGTGGTTGAAGTCAAAGAGTCTTGTGACACTACTGCACTTGGCCAGTCTTGTGTCCATCTTCTTTGTGCTTGGTTGCAAATTTTCGCTGATGAAGCCTGGACAAAAAACAAGATTCGTCTGTAAGGGAAGCTCTAGTCAAACCATGAACCTATTTCCAAACTAGGAAGCCCCATTCCTATACTCAGTCTTCTGCTCTATGTGTTCAAGCTTATCCAACTAGTGGAAATGGAGAAGGGGAAAAATATAAATGAGCAAACCTAAATCAAAAGTCTTACATGCTTCTTTGAAGGAACAACCTCTTCTACTCTCAATAATTTTGGATCCCTCTTCCACCCCAAAAATAAATAAGTGCCTATGCATAGTACTCTTTCAAAAAAAATTACAAAGGCGAAAGAAGAGAAAGGCTTCTTGCACAGAGAGGTGAAGCAGGCAATTCCACGGGGTACTGACCAGGCTCACTAGCAGAGGAGCAATGCTTGTGTTCCTGTGTGACTCCGTTGGGGTACTGTAGCTGCTAGGATGACACTGCCTAGGGATAGATTTACTATTGAAATTTTGTATAAGCCATCTATCCCTGACAACATCACTAATTTGCATGTTTTTTATGATGATGAACAAATATTGCATTTCATGGCCAACGCTGACGTCTTCAAGGATACAACGATAGATGAAGACGTGCATGAGCAGTCTCTGCAAGACACAGCTGATGATAGTAAAGGCAACCTCATCCCCAAGGGCATGGTTTCACTCGAGAAACTATATGACTTGTAGAACCACTTAAAAGGGCCCAGGAACACTAAAACCCATAGTTCCACACTGATGCACGAACATATTAACTTAGGAACAGACAGAGATCCGAAGTTTGTGAATCTCGGTACCCGTTGCACATTGGAAGAGTGACAAGCCTTTGTCTGCCTGTTTAGACAGTACCGTGATGTATTTGCATGGACATACGATGACTTGAAAACATATGACACGTGAATAATCCAACACATCATTCTGACCAAAGAGGGGGTCAAGCCATTTCAGCAAAATCTCAGAAAAGTTCATCCGTCACTTGAACCCCTCATACAAAAAGAATTGACTAAGTTGTTGGATGCTCGGATCATTTATAAGGTTCGTCATTCTACTTGGGTTTCAAACTTAGTTCCTGTTAGGAAGAAGTCCGAGGAGATCCGCCTGTGCGTAGATTTCTGAAATCTGAATCGGGCCTCGAACAAAGACAACTACCCTGTGCTGTCTATGGAGCACATCTTGCAGACAGTATCTGGAGCATAAATGTTTTCTCTCTTTGACGGTTTTTCCAAATATAACAAGGTTCTGGTAGCAGAATCTAATAGACTTAAAACTACGTTCCGTACCAAGTGGGGTACGTTCGCTTACATAAGAATGCCATTTGGGCTGGTAAATGCAGGTGCAACCTTTCACCGCGTTATGGACATCGCCTTCCCTGGGCTCATCGGACAGAGCGTGGTGTTTTACCTTGATGATGGACCAGTGTTTTCAAGAAAATAGTCAGACCACCTACACCATCTTAAGAAGATCTTTGAGCGAAGTCGAAAGTATAGGATATCCTTGAATCCCAAGAAGAGAATATTCACAGTGTTTGAGAGGAACCTCCTTGGGTACACCATCACCAAGAGTGGGACCAAGGTTGATTTGAACTGAGTCTGGACTTCATGTAGATTCCTCACCCAGTCAATAAGAAATCTATGCAATCCTTCTTGGGGAAGATTAACTTCCTCCACAAGTTAATCTCAAATTATGTGTAGATTGTTAAACCTATTCAAGACATCATGAAGAAGGAGACAGTCTAAAATTGGGGGAAGAATGAAAAGGATGTGTTTTCCCATATCAAGAAGGTGATAGAGGATGAACCTATGTTGTACAACCCAGATTTCAATAAAGATATCTTGCTTTATACTTTTTCTTCCGACAATTCACTCGTTGTAGTGCTCACACAGAAGGATGAGTTAAACAACGAACATCCCATCTCCTTCATGAGAGTGAGCATGTAGGGACCCGAGCTCAACTATATCACCTTGGATAAATAAGCATATGTTGTATACAAGGTGGTGAAACAATTCAGACCCTACCTACTAAAAACTCATTGCATAGACTTTGTGCCACACCCAATAGTCAGATCGCTACTTGTTCAACAAGAGTTGGGTGAAATACATGCAAAATGGATGATAGGACTACAAGAGTATTATCTTGATATCAAGCCAGTTCACACTATCAAGGGTCATGGTCTCTGCAAACTTGCAGAAGAAGCGGTACATGCACAAGAGGAAGAAGAGCTCGCCGATTGGGAGCAATAAATTGACATGTACAATGTGGAGCGAGCACCACCCACTTCGCATGACAACTCTTGGTATGAAGAAGTGCACCAGTACCTTGAGAACGACACCATGCCCTCTCACTTTTCCATGTAGTAGAAGAGGGCACTTCAACTCAAAGCCTTACCTTACTAGTTGTTGCACGGAATGCTTTACAGAAAGCACAATGACGGAATTTTGGTTAGGTTCATGGAGGCACAATATTTAGAGAGAGTATTACACTGGGGTACTAACCAAGCAATTCCACCAGGGTATTGACCAGGCTCACTAGTAGTGGAGCAATGCTTGGGTTCCTGTGTGACTCTATTGGGGTACTATAGCAGCTAGGATGACACTACCTAGGGATATATTTACTGTTGAAATTTTTTATAAGCCATCTATCCCTGACAATGTCACTAATTTTCATGTTTTTTATGATGATGAACATATATTGCATTTCATGGCCAATGGTAACATCTTCAAGGATATAGTGATAGATGAAGACATGCACGAGTAGTCTCTACAAGGCACAACTGATGACAGTAAAGGAAACCTCATCCCCAAGGGTGTGGTTTCACTTGAGAAACTATATGACTTGCAAAACCTCTTAAAAGGGCCCATGAACACTAAAACCCATAGTTCCACACTGATGCATGAACAAATTAACTTAGGAACGGACAAAGATCCTAAGTTTGTGAATATTGGTACCAGTTGCACATCAAAAGAGCGACAAGCCTTTGTCTGCCTATTTAGACAGTACCGTGATGTATTCATGTGGACATACTATAACTTGAAAACATATGACACGCGAATTATCCAACACATCATTCTAACCAGAGAGGGGGTCAAGCCATTTCAACAAAATCTCATAAAAGTTCATCCATCACTTGAACCCTCATACAAAAAGAATTGACTAAGTTGTTGTATGCTCGGATCATTTATAAGGTTCGTCATTCTACAGGGCCTCAAACAAAGACAACTACCCTATGCTGTCTATGGAGCACATCTTACAGACAGTATCTGGAGCATAAATGTTTTCTCTCTTTGATGGTTTTTCTGAATAAAACCATGTTCTGGTAGCAAAATCTGACAGACTTAAAAATATGTTCTGTACCTAGTGGGGTACGTTCACTTGCATAAGAATGCCATTTTGGTTGGTAAATGCAGGTGCAACATTTCAACACGCTATGGACATCGCCTTCCCTAGGCTCATCGGACAAAGTGTGGTATTTTACCTTGATGATGTGACATTATTTTCTAGAAAATAGTCAGACCACCTATGCCATCATAAGAATATCTTTGACAGATGTCGAAAGTACAGGATATCCTTGAATCCCAACAAGAGAATATTCATAATGTGTGAGGGGAACCTCCTTTGGCATACCATCACCAAGAGTGGGATCAAGGTTGATTTAGACCGAGTTCTAACTATCATGCAGATTGGTTACCTAGTCAACAAGAAAGCTATGCAGTCCTTCTTGGGGAAGATTAACTTCCTCCGCAAGTTCATCTCAGTTTATGTGTAGATTGTTAAACCTATTCAAGATATGATCAAGAAGGACACAATATACAATTGGGGGAAGAATGAAAATGATGTGTTGCCCATATCAAGCAAGCGACAACAGATGCACCTATGTTGTACATCCCAAATTTCAATAAAGATTTCTTTCTTTATACTTTTTCTTTCGACAATTCACTCGTTGCAGTTCTCACATAGAAGGATGAGTTAAACAATGAACCTCCCATCTCCTTCATGAGTGCGAGCATGCAGGGACCTGAGCTCAACTATCCCACCATGGATAAATAAGGATATGTTGTATACAAGGCGGTGAAACAATTTAGACCCTACCTACTAAAAACTCATTGCATAGTCTTTGTGCTACACGCATCAGTCAAATCACTACTTGTTCAACGAGAGCTGGGTGAAATGCATGTGAACTGGATGACAAGACTACAAGAGTATTATCTTGATATCAAGCCAGTTCACACTTTCAAGGTCATGGTCTTTGCAAACTTGCAGCAGAAGCGGTACATTGGCAAGAGGAAGAAGAAGAGCTCACCAATTGGGAGCAATAAATTGACATGTACAATGTGGAGCAAGCACCACCCACTTCGCATGACAACTCTTGGTACAAACAAGTGCGTCAGTACCTTTAGCATGACACCATTCCATCTCACTTTTCCATGTAGTAGAAGGGGGCACTTCAACTCAAAGCCTTACCTTACTAGTTGCTGCACGAAATGCTTTACAAAAAACACAACAACAAAATTTTGCTCAGGTGCATGGAGGCACAATATCGAGAGAGAGTATTACATGATCAATTGATGGACCAGTCGGGGGTCACTTCGTGGGTAACAAAACTATGCATAAATTCATGAGATAAGGTTTCTTTTGGCCCACGTTGTTCAAGTATGCACATGCTTATGCCCACAAGTTCCTGGTCTGTCAGTAGTGGCCGCCAGGAATCGAAGGTCAACAACCTCGTTGCAGCCTATTGTAGTGGACAAACCATTCCAATAGTGGGGCTTAGACATCATTGGGGAAATCTTCCCACATTCATCGAAGCAGCATCGATACATCCCTACTGCTACAGATTACTTCACGCAATGGACACAAGCAATTCCGTTCAAACAAGTGAACGACCAAGAAGTCATCAACTTCCTTCTGTAGAACATCATTTTGAGGTTTGGTGTTCCTGTATCACTTTTTTTTATAATGCAACTTATTTCTCTTTGTTGAAACTATATGATTTTTCATTGCAATATGGTATTGTGCTTAAACATTCAGCTAACTACTACCCAAATGGGAATGGTCTTGCCGAATCTACAAACAAGAATCTCATTCGCATCATAAAAAAGACCATTTACTCTGAGTAGTGAAATTGACATTCACTTTGGTGAATGCATTTTAGGCTAACCGAGGTACACCCAAGCCCTCTCTAAACACATATGAAGTTCCATGAAGAAAAGGAAAACATACAAAGTTCCAGTCCTTGTGGATTTGTCCGCACACAGTTCACGAAAAAATTGGCCAATACACATATTGATTACAATCACTTGACAGGAGGATTAAAAACCTTCCTGACAATGACCAATATTTAAAATATTATTTTGAATTCCCTGGGGCCGCACCCTGCCCTATGCACATAGCATGATATTGTTATTTTGTTGCCTTAATTTGTTGTTTTTGCCTCGTTTTTCTTTGCATTGCTTGTATGTCTCATCATTTTCGTTTTGTAAATAAGTGTTGTCCTATACTTTGTTCTGGCTTTTGAATAAGTATGTGGCTGAAGTCGAAGAGTCTTGTGACATTGCTACACTTGGCCAGTCCTGTGTCCATCTTCTTTGTGCTTGGTTGAAACTTTTGGCTGATGAAGCCTGGATGAAAAACACGATTCGTCTGTAAGGGAAGCTTTGGTCAAACCATGAACTTGTGTCCAAATTGGGAAGCCCCATGCATGTACTCAATCTTCTGCTCTGTATGTTCAAGCTTATCCAACTAGTAGAAACGGAGAGGGGGAAAAATCTAAATGAGCAAACCTAAATCAGAGTTCTTACATGCTTCTCTAAAGGAACAACCTCTTCTGCTCTCAATAATTCGGGATCCCTCTTTCGCCCCAAAAATAAATAAGTGCCTATGCATAGTACTCTTTCTAAAAAAAAATACAAAGGCAAAAGAAGGGAAAGGGTCCTTGCGCAGAGTGGTGAAGCAGGAAATTCCACCAGGGTACTGACCAGGCTTACTAGCAGTGGAGAAATTCTTGTGTTCCTATGTGACTTCATCGGTGTACTGTCCAGGCCTGCTGGCAATGGAACAACACCAGAGATGAAAACTTATACTATGCAAATCTTAACTCGCGAACCAAACTAACCTTCCTAATTTGGAAACATTGTGATCTAGCTGAAATTTTTTGTTGTGTTTAACTGAGTTGTTACAAGGTAAACCATGGTTGTCCATGGGGTAAGTGGGGAAGCCAAAGTAACCTACATAATGAATCAATACTCCCTAAAAGGCCAAGGCCCTATGCTCTAAATGAACTGTAACAAAAAGTTGGTATTCAACTAGTGCGTCACCAAGTGTTGTAGCGGCTACAACACCCTCCAAAATTTTGGCCTGTATCCAAATTTCGAAGCCTTCCTTGTTTTTCCCCTGATGGTTGCAAACACTCGGGCTCATTTTATGAGCTATTGTCGAATCTTTACATCCTTTTTTCGTGGTCGACCACTGATCATCTTTTGGCATGTTGATTTCTATGTCATGCTTGTGAGTTTGTTCTGGTGATTTTGAAGCTTTATCTTTGTGTTCATGAGTTGTTTTCTCTTTGTGAACATCGTTCATACTCACAAAAAAAGTTGCACGCACTGTCGCGGAAGTGTCGTCACAATTGTTTGAAGATCTATCTTATGTGTCACACTTTTTGCTCTTAACCTTGATGTTGATCCCACTAAGCGCATGTTGTCTTGTTGGTTTGAGGTGTTTTTTCATCGAGTCATCCTAAGTGTGTGATCACAATGTCATGTATGCACAAGTTGACTTGCTCTCACACTTAGCCAATTTTCTGAAAATATGTTGATCGGACAACCCTCCTCCAACGAGGCTATCATTGAGTTGCACTATGCAATCTCAGCTCTCAGTGACCCTTATCTGTTGCCCAGAAATGCATAGAGCTTGAGGCTATCCTCCGAGGAAACCTACACTATGCAATCCTGGAAGTGAGCCAACTGACTGTCTCCCAGAATTGTGCAGAAGTTGTCCCCAAGTCCGATCCACTCCACGCTTACCGCAACATCTCTCATCTAGCCTCCCTCTGGTCTTCTAGAAAATTTGAACTACACTGTCCCTCGACGATGAACTGCTCCCCAAAACTGCGCAAAAGTTGCCCACCTACCTACCCTACATTGTCTGCAGAAATTATGCAGAGCTTGTTAATCAGATCTCTACTTCCTGTCACTACATTGATCCAGAGAGTTGCACAAATTTAAATGGCAAGCCCCCTGCTGGCTTGCTCTGCTCCCCCCCTGAAAATTGTGCAGTTTTGACCTTTCTGCAGCCTCGCTCTGCACTCATCCTGGAAACTACACAAAACTACCTGCTCAACACTGTCTCTTAGAAATGCCCAGTTCTAACCAACAACTCCCCCTCAGCCCGATCCAACCCTACCTTGGAAAGTTGTCCATAAATATTTGCCAGTGCCTCCTGCTGCCTGCATTGTCTTCCTTGGAGAAATTGCACAAATTCCTAGCTTGACCCGGAATGTGTCGAGGCAATGGTGTCATCTGAGGAAGAACCATGGAAAATTTTAGGGGCTAATGTTCGCCCAGTGGGCTAATTTTCCATGATTTTTCCACAAAAAAGATTCGCTAATTTCCAATTTTATAAAAGACGATTCGCCCAAATTTTAGAATACAAAATTATTTTACCTTAAAAATCGCCAACATTATATAGAGGTTATATATAAAACCATTATAAATTTGAATAATTTTACATTTATATCAATAAACATTTTATAGTTTGCATATTAGGGATTAGTGAGATTCGCCAATGTTTCTAAACTTCAAGAAAATTTTCTATCCTTAAAATTTTCCTTGGGAAGAACTTGAAGATATTTCTAAATAAATGGAGGTATATAGGATGGGGGTTGGCACATTTGGTTTTACCATGACTATTAAGAATATAATGACCAAAACGCCAGGTAAGCTTTAGTTTGTTTCGAACTTTCAAGTTTAGAATTTCAACGTTTATCTTTATGTTTCTAATTTTTATTTTAACTTGTAGATGCTTGGTGGACAAGCTATAGTGGCAGAGTACCCCATATCCAAAAGCTTGTCATTCGAGTGCTTAGCCAAACATGCAGTTCCTCTGGGTGTGAGCGCAACTAGAGTGTATTTGACAAAATACACAACAAAAAGCGCAACAGGTAAAAAAATTTCAAATTAAATTTTTTGGATTCATTTGATTATTTTTAATATTTAAATTTTCTAAGTAGTAATTTACAATCTATGACCTTAATACAGATTGGAGTCCAAACACCTCAATGACATGGTCTACATATACTACAATTTTTTATTGTGGGTGAGACAACTTCAGACACCTCCTAATGTGGAAGCCATCTCATTGGACAATATTGATACCACCACTGCATGGAGGGTCGAGATTGAGAGGCTCACCATGGACTCAATCCCGGATTGGTTAGGTGTGGATCTAGAGGAGGTAGCAGTTGTAGGGGAGGGAGAGCCAGAGGTAGAGGAGGAGAAGCAACATCAGGGTCAGGAGGAAGAGCTGGATGTGGATGATGAGGAGGAGGTGACACCATCTAGGATGGGCAACAGCAGCATAGGACAGAGGTCACCTCTTTATCTGCTTCTAGAGGACGATTGTCTCCATTTGTATTTCCAGGGGCTGGGCCTTCTTCCTCTAGAGGAAAAGGCAAAGCCATTCCCTATTCTTGTAAAAGGGGAAGAGCATCTCAGTGATTGATTACTTTATGGCTTTTATATGACTCATGATATACATTTATTATATTTTTTGTTGATATTTTGACTCTTGAGAGTTGAGACTCAGACAAGACTCAAGATTCAGGAGTTGATTCACTCTTTTGATATGTGATGTAGCAGTAGACTTCATATACATATTATATATTATCTTTCTTTACATATTTATGTGGAAATACATTTATTTTATGTTGTGGATACTCTAGACGTTAAAAAAATTTAAAAAAATGAATTTTTTTGTGTTTTTTTAATTTTGCCGACTTTTTCAAAAAACTCCTGACTTTAATCAGTTTTTCATCTTTTGTACCCTTGCCGATTTAATCCCGACTTCGAATTTTTCCACATTGTCGGGGAGATCCCTTGAATGTTGGTGGGTCCAACATCGTCAACAGGAGGCTATAGGGAAATTTCTGGAAAGATGACCTGTGAATGCCCTCATGAGACCAAGAAAGGCATACAAACCCCTTTACTTATCTCCACCAGGAGATTGTGAGGCTTCAAGTCCCTGCACACCCAAATAAATGGATGATAATATCTGATAGGAAATGAACAACGAATCCAAATACTAGTACCCTAATGCTCAAAAAGTTGAAATGCCAAAATTCCAATTTCTTAGTGCGAGCTGCTCAAGACCCTGTTTTTATAAATCAATCAAAATAATCATTTAGCCCACCCTATCGAAATATTTTTATCATGGGGTCACTCACATTGACAATGATAGAGATAGAAATTTTGCAAGAAGCTGACCCATGCATGCCAACTGGTACACTTATCACTCCGAAAATCATTTGCAATGATGTTACTAGAATAAGTACATATATTAAACTAGTAGATCAAGCCTCAGAAAGCATGGGATAACCTAACAATTTGCATAAGTGAAGAACAAGCAACATTTTCCCAGATCAAAGTATAACCTACATTTTTTCTTAGTAACCACTCACTCTATCTAGCTAAGAATTAAGAGCAGAGCTTTCAACCCAACTTCAATCTAGCAAGGTAAGAAGCTTCATTTACTTGAAATGAATCGTGCAAATGAAAAGCACTTACATTCATTACTGTGATGAAAGGTATCACCCTATCTAGAAGGGTTGGTCCTTAACCTAGCTTCATTAGAATGACATTTTCCCAGATCAAAGTATAATGTACATTTTCTCTCAGTAATCACTCACTCTATCTAGCTACGAATTAAGAGCATAGCTTTCAACCCAACTTCAATCTGGCAGGGTAAGAAGCTTCATTTACCTGAAATGAATCATGCAAACGAAAATCACTTGCATTCATTACTGTGATGAAAGGTCTCACTCTACTAGAAGGGTTGTTCCTTCACCTAGCTTCATTAGAATGACCAATCCTTATTTTAGGTTACCTAACTCCAGAACATGAACTGGATCTATTTATTTAATATTGAAAATTACTATTTTTGATATTTCAGGGAAATAGCTTAACTACAGGTGCTAGATCTGGAAAAAATTTAAGATGACTATTTTCTTCTTACTTAGAGAACATGCTTGAAAGTTGCAATCAACAAACGAGAAATGTACTCAAGAAGTAAAAAGGACCAATTGAAAAAAATGCTCCAACCATTGAGGAATATTAGGTGGTTAGGTATAATCCTATCCAATATATTAATTTTTTTTAATGTTTTTATGGAAAAATGCTCCATTTTCTTCCACATGTTACTTTTCTCATAAATCCACTTATACAAGTGACTAGAAATTGGAGAAACCGTGAATTTACCTCAATATGAGAGAAGCCATCATTCTCAAAGATGATAACACTTCCACACATGTTATAATCAAGAAAATCTGGCTTTCCATATTTTCATTGCATTGCACCAGGCTGAAATGTCTCTTGCATTGTTGATTTTAATTTGAAGAAGTCTTGACCACTCTTGAAAGCCTTAACATTTCTCTCTTCTTTTCCCTTTTCAACTTTAACCGAATTCTTCTTCTGTCAGATCTTCCTTTAAATATTACCCATTTCATGGTTGTGATTTATTATCTCATTTAGGCTTTCACATATGCTATTTTCCAATTCTTCTACATATCTAGCCATGAAGGGTTTATCATCTTCCAGGTTATCATAACACTCTTTCGTTTGCAGTGGTCTTCATATCACATGTAATAGGTGATTCATGTACCCTAAATCTTCCCAATACATCAATCACAATGTAGAAAACAACTCCCACCATTTTTTAAGTCCCTAGTTTTATTTTTTCAAGCCTTTGGTAGCCTAGGCTTGTTATGGCTCTTGGATGCCATTCATTAGACTCCCTACGTCAAGCTTAGCCAACCCCTCTCCAAAAGGTAATAAGGTGGCAACAATTAGCATATCTCCATTATGATCATATGTTAGGCAGAGCCAACAACTCAACAACATCCACCTTAAAATTTCTTTGGCAACAAAATAAAAAATGGCCAATACATCAAAAACATTCCCCTTGAAGATTTACTTCGGAAACCAAATAAGGAATTTTGGCATAAATAATATTTCACCAAGTACTATATCTGATTGGAGCATATACGTTGACTAACAACATTGATGCACTATAAGTTCATCCCTGTCAATGTGGACTGTCTAAGATTTCAAGCCCATGAATGTAGAGCACATCACTAGAGAATTTATCTCTTGACATGTGTACAACTTGGAAAGTGAGCGCTTAAATTGGATACCTTATCTTGCAAACTAGGTGGATGACTCAAGAAATTAAAGAATATTCGAAAAAAATTGGGAGACATTTCGATTTACTCCCCTACACCAATAAAATTGTAATATTCCTAATGGAAGATTTGCAGTGATAGAAAAGACAAATAATAAAATCACAATAAAATTTTATTCAGTAATGAACACAAGAACAAATATTTCTCATCAAACACCCAACTGGCTCATTTTTTCATTAAACAAATATGTTGGAGTACAATAGAAGTCGGATGAGGTGCACCTGGGCTTGCACAAGGAAAGCTACAAGCCTCAAGTGATCAATACAAACATACCCAGCTGCTATGAATTCGTTGCTCCCGAGAGAACTGTGTTGTCCCCTCAAATCTGTATTGTTGGATGACTTCAAGATTTGATTTACCCCCTCAAAACAACCCAGAAATTTATGTAGTTTTGGGGATGTACTCCTCTCCAAAATCCCAGAAAAACCCAAAAAGGGTTTTCCCTGGTGTTGACCTGCCAATTTCGACCCCTTAGACATTGGGCCTCCTCCAATACTGGAAATCAATGCCTGTAACTAGAACTGTTGTAACTTGCTGCCACAATGTCAAAAAAACCTCCCCAAATCGGCCTCCCAACAATTTCCCCACAACCCATCTCCCCAATCCTCCAGTTAAGCTTCCTTCCAAGTTACCCCCACTAGTGACTGCGCAGTCCTAGGTGAGGATGACGTAGTCCCTTCGACCAGCAGCTCGACCTGAGTATCTTCCTTGCCTTCCTGTTGTAATTTCTCCTTTAAGAAGTGGAAGCTCGATGAGAATACCTCCAACGACCTTCACATCTGAATTCCCTGGCTCTACTGCTCCACCCAACACGCAGTCTCTCCCACTACGTCCCTACTGCTCCCAAACCGCTTCCTTGCTGGCCAAGGCAGCATACTCCTCTGCTGGGTGATTTTTTCTCTGTCTCCAATGACAAAGAAAACTCTACTAGGGTGGCACTCGAAGTCCGCCGAAGAGAGGGATGAACTTCACTCCTTGGGAAGCTCTTGTGCTGAACAACACTTGTAGCTTAGCTATACAGCCAAAGCAATAATGAATTCTCAAGTCATGAAAAGGTCCCAAATGCTACTGACTTCCTTCTATTTATTCTTGCTCCCTTGGGCCCCACGTGGGTCCCATCAAATATTACGATCCCCAACTTAGGAAAATCTACCTGCCTCCAAGGGGTGCGTATTTTGGGTGGGTGAGTGGCCCCCACAATCCACTAAAAATCACATCGACCCCCTTTCTCCTAAGTTCTTCCGTAAAAAATGCATTAAGCCAAAAAGAACAAAATTTCCAAAAATGGTTTCTCCTCACCTTGGGAAAACAATTAGGAAGGGACATTACACAAATCCACGTGTAAGGATGCTTTGTAACTGTCTTCAGTCATACGGGCCTCCCCTATGCACCTCTACTTCATTAAAAGTTAACTTCTTTTACTAATTTTATTTTCTTAGCTCACATTGGAGATGAACTGGTGTGCATTACTTCCCCTAAACACTTTGCATGACATGGCATGTAGTCTTCTTTAAGATACAATAGAACTTATCTATTAAGCTTCCAACTAGCTACAGAACTTCGATGTTCCTCCCAACAATAGACCACATTGTTCATTTACTATCAACAGTGGATCAATCCCGAGCTGTGATTTTGCCTCCATCGGGTAACAACTCCACCAAATATGGGTATGCATGCGGTATCATCAACCGACAAAAGTACCAAACCCTAGAAAGCTCCAACATATAGTCTCACGCCCCTAATCAAATTGCACCCAAGTAGTGCATGCCCTTCTCTACACTTGCAGACCCTTAAGCTATGCCACCACCTCTAGGGCGTCTTACTCGGTCGAACATAGAATTTCTCAGAGTCCTGTGACTTCAAGACTTCTAGCTAATTTTTGAGCTCTCCAAGTATTATCCAAGCCCTAATATCAAACCCTAGAAGCCTCCAACTTCCAGTTTCACATCCCCCATCAGCCTACACCCAAGCAGTGCACACCTTTCTCTGCACCCGCTGACCAGTCATGCAAGTATGTTGCAAGTCAGTTTTCAAGTTCATTTTGGTTTTCGACTAACAAATTGCTTGCCATGAGTGTTTCCATGTCTCCAAGTATCGCAGGTGCCTATCTGCCTCTCAGAAGTACAGGTACAATGGTTTCCAAGAGAGCAGATACAAAGACACCGTTCAGAGCACACTTGGGGATGCAGTTGATAAAGTGTCTATGGACTTGCCTACCCACGAAGACATCAAGTTGTTCATAGACAAGGACATCAAGGTATGACGGCAACAACATCAGAATGAGTAGCATCATGAACAACAGTTGAAGGTAGCGTACCAGATGCAACGAATGCAAGAGGAAGGTTGTTGACAACAAAGAGGCAAAACAAAGTTGTAAGCTCAAGCAGATCCACTAGTGATGAAAGAAACTTTGGAGACTCAAGCTATGAGGTGACGGTGCAACATGAAGATCGTGAGAAGATAGAGAATGGAACAAAGAAGGAGTTGCATGTGCTAAAGTGGCAACTCAAGGAAGAACATGAGCTGTATAGACAAGCGAATGAGTTGCAGCAGGAACAGGAACAACAGGGGGCGCAACATGCAGTTACGAATGAAACTGCACTCGTACAAGTTATAGATCCATCCCAGCAGCTGGCACGGAGAAGACAAGGTGAGTAGTGTTGTTGATCACATGCAAGGGAATGCAGAAACATGCATGTCATTGTGCGACACATGCGATCCCACCCATTCAGCACACTCACCAAAGGTGAAGACAAGAAGCAAGTCCGACTAGAGCTGAACATGTAGTTGACAGTTGATGTGCATGACCACCAGCACACACTAGAAGATCAGCACAGACACTATGCATTAGTGTGTTGTTGGTTTGTCCACACCCAAAAAAACCATGTGCATGTTAGCAGACGAGTCGGATGGAGGATCCATACCAATGCACTCGAATGCAACGAAAGCAAGAGTTCGCTTCAGCAAGATGTCACCATGGAGTGCATGCACACCATCATAGACGACCAAGCTTGGCATCAGCTCACCACCTTCACCATCATAAGTACCATCACCTTCACCAATGGACCAGGTGCCAGTGATGTCTTTCATGGCTTTCTCAAGCCATTTTGTCTCACATGGGTATATGTGCATTGTAATGTAATGTCTTGTAAAGCGTAGGTCAAGTGTCGGTAGTTGGATGGAACAATCACAAAGTAGATGAAGGGTCATGAGGGTAGATGAACTGTCACAAAGGGGAATGTCAAGGGTCACCCCACCCTTTGTTATAAATAGAACCTCATAACTCATTGTAAAGGATTTGGTCAGGCAAGCTTCCGATAAGACTATCTTAGAGAGAGCTTGGACAATATTGTAACGAGCCTTGGCTTCTCCACTACACAGAGCTAGTACATCTCTTTGGAGGAGCAGGTGGTTGTGGTTGTAACGTTCCACTATTGGAACTAGTGGTTGGACATGGATGTATTGTATGACTGGAACTTACACTTTTTAATATAAAAAAGGCAAAACGTTTCATGCATATGTTGTATTGTATTCTATGCTATTTGATTTACTCTAGATGATATATGTATTGTTTTCTTACGCATGCATGTATGGACTATTTTGTATAAGTATGTATGAATCTTTCTAAAATTTTTTGTTGGTTTAATCATCACTTTGGATTGCTTGCTAGCTTGCTTTCCATCTTGTGATGCATCTTCGCTCGTGTGTTCCCTTCCAAGCCGAGCACTATTACAGGTTTCCAAGGGGTGCACTCACGTCACCCTCAGTGTGTTAGAACCTCCCATGCATGTTCCTTCACTCACTGCAACTGTCACACCCTTGCTACCAACAGAGTTATCTTACTCTCCTCTGTGTGAAATTGCGGTCAAGACATTACCATACGACCCACTGCTGGGACTCTTACACCAAACGGTCTGAGGTCTAATTGGGACTTCTTACCAGGGAGATCCCCTGACATGTTGGCAGGTCTAGCACCATCAACATTTCTAGCGCTAGGAGGGCCAGATGACAAGCTGTGTCCTCTCATCCTGTTTTGAACCTTTGCATATCTTTCATGGATTTTTGCACTCTTCTCCCTCCACAATGTTTTTCAAACCACAAAGATGTCACCATCACGAGGGAGTTTTTTGATCACTTGTCCACTTACATGTATGATGGTGAAGGGGAAGTGGCCTGGGCTGAGTACTTACATGACTTTCTTTCCATGCTTCATGAGGAAGATGGTTGTTCTGATGAACAAGCCATCTTGTTGCTTGCATACACACTTTGCGAATCACCACTTCGATGGTTTTGCAGCCTACCAGTTGACAACATGCACTCACTTGAGCACTTCTGTGATCTCATTGAAGACACTTTCTATCATTTTGATTCAGACCATCTTGACCAAAAAATGTTACAACAACAGAAGGCTCCACATGAATCGATTATGGATTTTTGGCAACGCTTGCGTGACTTGCAGTTTCAATCTTCGAGGAGCCAGATGAAATTTCTCTATCTTTGGGACCGATTCGAGTATTGTGTTAAGAAATTTGCTCGTCCCAAGAAGAAGTTTGAAATCAAGCCTCGCTCAACCTTCTTCAGTGATGGAGCTGCACAATCTCATGTGGATGCGATCACTGTCACAAGTGACTGTCCGCCATCCCCTCATCAAACAGCTCCAACACTGCACAGTGATGTTAAGGATCATGCTCACACACTTTTTCAGCTATCACATCCTCCCAACATCACTTTGCTTAATTTTCATGCAGATTTGGTTGTGAGTCCATCGAGTTGTCATATGAATCTTTTTCCACAACTTTCATCTTCGCACTCATTTGTTCCTCCAGATGATACTGAATTGTGTTCTTCCATTCCGAACTCTACACTTGTTGTGAACTAGGAACAAGCCACTGACGGAGTTGGTGTTGCACAACCAACATGCATTGTCATTCATGAAGAGTATGAGTGGGAGCTTGAGCATCAACACTCGGCGAAGGATGACTCCCTTCCCTCTGAGCCTCCTCCGTTCTTCCATGACATATTTGGTGAACTTGCCATCCATGATTTCGCATGTGTATCTTCATCCACGGATGCACCCATTGTTGATCACTCCCAGGACACACCAAATGTTGGTCCATCATTTGACAACGGAGAGGATACATTATTCATTGAAAATCCACTTGATCTGTCATCTTCATTTTCTGGAAACGCAAAGGATTTTTGTTTTCTTTTCATCTACCTGTTGGAATTTCTAAGTTTGACACGTTAGAAACCCTTCATGCACTTTACTGATTTATTGCTACCTACTTTCTATTAATTAACAAGTTATTTACCATGTAAATACTGGAAATAAATACAAATGCATGCTCAAAACATTATAGATCATCAATTGAATGAAATAGAAACATTCACACAAGTGACACCATTGTTTTTGGACTAATGTCCCTGGAAAAACCCAATGCGGGAAAATCGGTGCAGCTATCTGAGGGTTTGATTTATTAAGCAGTTTCAAAATACAATTTGGGTGCCAAATCTGGGTCACCCAATAGAGAAAAATCTCGGTAGCAGTACCTCTATACCCAGAAGCAGATATTCTGGTTAAAACCCCAGATAAACACTCCAGCAGCTCCACAGCTCCAATCTGCCCCACGAAATCCTAGCGTCAGCCTCTAGGGATTGTGTCAACCTTTGTCTGGCCTAACGTTAGGCCAGCATCACTCTAGCTTGGCCTAGGTCAGCCTCTAAAGGCACTGCGTTAGTCCTCTAGCCCTCTGAGGCACTACGCAACTCCTGGATGGCTCTGTGTGAGCCCTAGCTAGCTCTGCGTGAACCCTTGGCTGCTTTTGTGTCCCTCTCTCCGGCTACTGCGTTGATCCTGTCAGTGGTATCTCTGCCTCTACTTCTATATTCATTGCCCCTCAGCTGTAACTCTAGTCACTCTCTCAACTTTCGCAGCCATTGATTAAGTCCCTAATCAACGACTAAGATTAGATCTGGCTTGATCCATGACTTTTGGACCATTCTAACACAATTTTATATTAATTCACATTAATATTTTAATTTCGTTGCTCCTCTACTTCCCTCCTCGAAGTTCTTGGTATGACTCCTTTGAGCCTCGATTTCCCTCCTGGAAACCCTTCTGCCAATGTTGAGATTGCCCTCTCCAATCATCTATGCAACTGCAACACTAATCTGAATTCCTTGGCTAGAAATCCACCTCAGTAGCAACTCCCTCTACCTTGGTCTTGCCCTATTAGGTACTGTTCTGACTGCAATACCCCACCAGCTCCACTTTTCAACTTACCCACAGCCTCCTAAACCCCAACAAACTGAAGATTAGATCTCCTAGGCTCTATGCAATCCCAGAACAAAAAAATTAGCCTCCTCAGCCAACTGCGTCAGCCCTCCTTACCTCTGTGTGATCCTACCTTTGCTTCCCTCAACCTCTCTGCTGTCTCTTCTTGGCTCATTCTTGATGATGCAAGCACCGCGTCACCCCTTCCTTGCTGCTACTCTGCTAGGAATAACTCTTGTCACTCAGGACAACTGTTTTCTGTTGTTGCTTCTCTGTTCGGCTTATGTCCTCAGTTCTCCTGTGATCTGCAACCACCCTCTGATACCATGATGGAATTTCTAAGTATAATAAGTTAGAAACACTTCATGCACTTTACTGATTTATTCCTACCTACTTGTTCTATTAATTAACAAGTTATTGACCATGTAAATATTGGAAATAAATACAAATGCGTGCTCAACACATTACAGATCATCAATGAAAGAAAATAGAAACAAGCACAAAAGTGACACCATTTTTTTGGATTAATGTCCCCGGAAAAACCTAATGCAGGAAAACCAGCTTACCCAACAGAGAAAAATCTCGGCAGTAGTACCTCTCTACTCGGAAGTAGATATTCCGGCTGAAACCCCGAATAAACACTTCGTAGCTCCACAGCTCCAATCTACCCGATGAAACCCTAGCATCAGCCTCTAGGGACTACGTCAGCCTCTCTCTGGCCCAGCGTTAGCCCAACATCACTATGCCTTGGCCTCCATCATCCTCTTGAGGAACTGTGTCAGTGCTCTGGCCCTCTGCGTCACCCACGCTGGCCCTCTGAGGCACTGCGCAACTCCTAGCTGCCTCTGGGTGAACCCTCGCTGGCTCTGCGTGAACCCTTGGCTGCTTCCGCGCCGCTCTCTCTAAAATGGACACCCGAGCCTTCTTTCTTCGTGGGAAACATGAGCCCTTTATCGGACTTGAACCGATGACTTACGCCTTACCATGGCGTTACTCTACTGCTGAGTTAAAAGGGCCCCCTCATCATATATGAATGAGTGAGTCTACTATGGTAGATGGACAACAAATTGGATATGGATGATCCATCTATCTTTATAGATATCAAGTTGAGAACATATATTATAGTAGCTCGTAGGGTAAGGATCGCTATACTGGAAACTCCAGGCTGAGCTGATACGAAACGGATGGAGAAAAGTTATGCCTAAGAGCATTTGCTGAAATATGTTCGTATTGCTAGAAGAGCCAAAGGCTCAACGGGTCAGGTCCTATTGCAATTACTTGAAATGCGTTTGGATAATATTCTTTTTCGATTGGGTATGGCTCCCACCATTCCCGGAGCTAGACAATTAGTGAATCATGGACATATCCGGGTCAATGACCATATGGTAGATATACCAAGTTACCCTTGCAAACCTCAAGATGTGATTACTATAAGAGATCAACAAAGATTGAGAGCTAAGAATATGGAGCCATTCCAGTTTATGGCTCTTTTTCTTCCTGGAAGAGGAAGATCTTTCTAAAATGAATTAGAAAGAATTCAATTAGAAGATTAGAGGAGTTGAGCAAAAAAAATTCCTTGATAAAGAGAAAGAACAACCTAGAATTTCTAAAACTAGAATGGATAGAATCCTTTCTTATCTCTCGGAAATAGAAGAGAGAGAATTAAGGAATTCCGGAATTTGGATTCAAATGTGGAAGGAAAGAAGTGACGAAATATTCGTCAATGGGATTGTGGCGTGTATAGTTTAGTGATACAGGTGGGTTTTATTCGTTACATTATCAACTTAAATAGTTATAGTTAAAGGATATTTGGATGGATCTCTGATCCATCCAAAGCTCTATCTATCTATAACTAAAGGGCCCGATACAACCATCAGAGTCAGAACAGTGAGCTGCGCAATAACTTCTAGATCCATTTGGTTTTCTTTCACCCTCCATCGACTGAATGTATGAATAAAATGTTGTCGGGCTACTGTGTTGATCTTGTCGATGCTATCTCTGCCTCTTTGCTTCTGTATTCATTTCCGCTCTACTCAACTCTGGTCACTCTCTCAAATTTCTCAGCAAATCTAGCCCCAAAAAGTCGAAATCTTGATCTCTTGGTGTGTTCTCCAAGTGACCCTCAAGCCTCCTCTTATACTTTTCTTGTTGACAAATCAACGACCAAGGTTAAGTCCCTAATCAATGGCTAAGATTAGTTTTGGCTTGATCCATGACTTTTGGACCATTCTAACATAGTTTTATATTAATTCACATTAATATTTTAATTTCCCTAAGTTTAGACTTAGGTACTCCATTAAAAATATTAAGTATTTTAATATCTCCCAAATTGTTTAGAATCTGCCCAAACCCTTTCTGGGTATTGGAGATCTCATGTGCCTTAGCCTCTCCACCAATTTTCTTGGCTAGAGAACATCCGATGCTACCCCAAATGCCTTTGATTTTTTGTTTGTTTGTTTGCCTTTTCGTTCGTAGGATTAGTTTCGCATGAAACCATGTATGACTCTTGAAACAAGCTGGGTAAAGTACAAGAGGGCCTCTACAGCTATCACTACTTGGTTATCTATAATATTTCCTTTGTATGAAGAACTTGTTACTTTTAGTCCATGATACGTCGAAGGAAAATACGTATTGTTTGAAGTGAACCTTGATGAAAACACAATGCTTGCGCGCTAACTAGCGTCACCTACTCTACTCGGTTGTTTTTGGGTTAACCCTTGTCAGCTCAGTCAAGTAGAGTAAGGTGAGGGGAAAAACCTTAATAGGCATGTCAGAGGTATAATAAACTACTTTTCTGCTAGAACAACCTCTTCTACTCTCAATAATTTGGGATCCCTATTCCGCCTCTGAAATTAATAAGTGCTACGCACAGTTAGGAAAAAATGAAAATGAAAAAAAATGAAAAAGCAAAAAAAAAAATTGAAAAAAAATGAAAATGAATAAGGCGAAAGAAGAGAAAGGCTTCCTGTGGAAAGAGGTGATGCAAGTAACTCCGTCAGAGTACTAACCAGGCTCACTAGCAGCGGATCCATGATTCTGCATCAATATACCGCTCGACCCCAATCGAAACAACTGTGTTGGCTTGGAATGTGTGTCAATTGACCAAGAGCTCGGCAGATGCTACATCTTACAATCAAGCTAGTGTGAAACCAAGACAAACTAAGAAATAAACAATACTTCCAGAGGTTTTAGACTTGCTTTTCACGAACAAGGTCCATTTAGAGAGATGCAGTTCTACCAGTGTGTTGCCAAGAGTTGTAGCGGCTACAACCACCCTCCAAAATTTTTCCTTAGCTTCGTTTTGGGGCCTCCCTACCAACCTTCATAGTAGCATGTCTTGCTTCATCAAGTACACAAGCTCCAGTGATTTTCTTGCAGAAAGACAACATGTCGATCAAACCTTGATGCATTCCCTCACATGCTTTTCATCCAGACTTGCTTTAGCAGCAGGCTAAGCAGCTCCTTCAAGAATTTGCGCAAATGAACAACAGGGGGCGCAACATGCACTCACGAATGAAATTGTGCCCGTACAAGTTATAGACCCATCCCAGCAGCTGAAACAAAGCAGACAAGGTGAGCAATGTTGTTGATCACATGCAAGGGAATGCAGCAACATGCATGTCATTGTGCGCACACATGCGATCCCACCCATTCAGCACACTCACCAAGGCAAAGAAAAGAAGAAAGTTTGACTGGAGCTGAACATGTACTTGACAGTTGATGCGCATGACCACCAGCACACACTGGAAGATCAACACATACGCCATGCATCAGTGTGTTTCCGGTTTGTCCGCACACAAAAAGACCATGCGCATGCTACCATATGAGTCAGATGGAGGAGCCATACCAATGCACCTAGATGCAATGGAGACAAGAGTTCGCTTCAACAAGATGTCACCATGGAGTACATGCACACCATCATGGATGACCAAGCTTCGCATCAGCTCACCACCTTCACCATCACTAGCATGTCAAAGAGTTGATCTCACCACAACGGACTAAGTGTCAGTGATGTCTTGCATGGCTTGCTCAAGCCATTTTATCTCACATGTGTACATGTGCATTGTAATGTAATGTCTTGTCAAGTGTAAGTAAAGTGTCAATAGTTGGATGTAACAATCATAGAGTATATGAAGAGTCATGAGGGTAGATGAATTGCCACGAAGGGGAATGTCAAGTGTCACCCCACCCTTTGCTATAGATAGAACCTCATAACTCATTTTAAAGGCTTTTGGTCAGCCAAGCTTTCGATAAGACTAATTTAGAGAGAGCTTGGACAGTATTGTAATGAGCATTTGCTTCTCCACTGCGTAGAGCTAGTACATCTCTTTGTAGGAGCAGGCGGTTGTCGATGTAACATTCCACTATTGGAACTAGTGGTTGGACATGGATGTATTGTATGATTGGAACTTACACTTTTTAATATAACAGAGCCAACATGTTTCATGCCTATGTTGTATTGTATTCTATGCTATCTAGTTTACTCTAAATTATATATGTATTGTTTGCTTACACATGCATGTATGGGCTATTCTTTATAAGAATGTATGAATCTTTCTGAAATGTGTTGTTGGTTTAACCATCACTTTGGATTGCTCGCTAACTTGCTTTCCAGCTTGTGATGCATCTTCACTCGTTTGTTCCCTTCCAAGCCGAGTACTATTACAGGTTTCCAAGGGGAGCACTCACCTCACCCTCAGTGTGTTAGAACCTCTCATGCACCTTCCTTGACTCACTACAGTTGTCACACCCTTGCTACCAATAGAGTTATCTTACTTGCCTCTGTGCGAAAAAATTGGCAAACATTTCGATTTACTCCCCTACTCTAATTAAAAGTTAACTTCTTGTACTAATTTTGTTTTCTTAGCTGACATTGGACACTAACTGGCTTGCATGACTTCCCTAAACACCTTGCATGGCATGGCATGTAGTCTTCTTTAAGATATAGTAGAACTTATTTGTTAAGCTTCCAATTCGCTGCATATCTTGATGTTCCTCCCAAACATAGACCACATTGTTCATTTCCTATCAACAGTGCGTCACCCCTGAGCAGGGGCTTCGACTCCATTGGGTAACAACTCAGCCAAATATGGGTACACATGTGGTATCATCAACTGACCAAAGTACCAAACCCTAGCAGGCTCCAACCTATAGGCTCATGCCCCCCATCAAACTGCACCCAGGCAGTCCACGTCGTTCTCTACAGTTGCAGACCCTCAAGCTATGCCACAACCTCTAGGGCATGTTACTCCATCGAACATTGATATTCTTAGATTACTGTGACTTCAGGATTTCTAGCTAATTTATGAGCCTTACAAGTATCCTCCAGGGCCTAATACCAAACCATAGAAGCCTCGAACCTCCAATTTGACATCCTCCATCGGCCTACACCCAAGCAGTGTGCACCCTTCTCCACACCCACAGTCCCTCGGGCTATGCCACCACTTCCATGGTGCCCAACTCGGCCAAACAGAGATGTTCTTAGAACTGGCGCTCCAAGAGCTCCTACTGAAATCCTCGGTATCCAACCCTATTGGCTAACTGGCTAAACCTTCACAGTTCCCACAACTTTCTTTTAAGTGCATGACCTTTTTTTAACACATAGCACCGTCTAAAATCGCTTAATTGACTTTGGTTATACTCATCTTCTCTTTTTAATGGCTATGGAATCATATCAACCCCATTTATATTCCCATGGAGTCTTGGCCCCCCATACTCTTTTTGTCAAATTCAGTCTGCAACTATTATGTGTTTATTAATACGCACAAGTTAAAGACATTTACAACATTAGGTTTTCTAGCCTCATAGCATATAAGAGAATATACACTTGGGCACACTGGCCCCAAAGCATATACACACATACACACATGCACACCACCCCAAAAAGTAAGTCTAAACTCACCAGCCTAATTAATATGTTCCGGCTCACCAACCTAAGTTTAGCAAGTACATGGAATTTACAATACGGGGTTCGACTAGGGATGTTAAATTTTATAATTGTGTCATTGCAAGGGTGGATGGGGCCAGGGATTTTACAATAAAACCCTAGAAAAGACATGATGTTCTAAGCTTTGATGTCATATCCCCAATAATTAATTTTTTGTCAAAGGCACATTTCCAGGATTCTTGCGATGATCAATGCTAGACACTTGGAACCGATGCTTGGAGAGTGCAACACTTGAGGATTGATCTCTTGACATGTGTACACCTTGGGGAGTGAGCACTTGACTTTATCTTGCATATCGCAATGACCCTTGGATGTCATTAATTAGACACCCTCAGTTTAAGGCTGTGGATGACATTAGTGTTAGTTGGCGAGGGTTGTTATGGATCTTGGATGTCATTCATTAGACACCCTTAGTTTAAGGCTATGGACCACATTAGTGTTAGTGGGTGCCCACTAACACTAATGTGTTCCATAGCCTTAAACTAAGAGTGTCTAATGAACGACATCCAAGAGCCATAGAAGTCATACATCAAGCTTAGCCAACACCTCTCCAAAAGGTAATAAGGTGGAGACAATTAGCATATCTCCATTATGATCATATATTAGGCAGAGCCAAGAACCCAAAAACATCCACCTTAAGGTTCATTGGCAACAAAAATAAAAAATGTCCAACACATCAACAACATTCCCTTTGTAGATTAACTTGGGAAACCAAATAAGGAATTTTGGCATCAAGGATATTTGACCAAGTAAATATTATATCCAATTGGAGCATATATGTTGAGTAACAATATAGGTGCACTATAAGTTCATCTTGGACAATGTGGACTATCTAACAATTCAAGCCCATGAATGTAGAGTGCATCACTACAAAATTTATCTCTTGACATATGTACAACTTGGAAAGTGAGTGCCTAAATTGGAAACCTTGTCCTGTAGATTGGGTGGATGACTTAAGAAATTAATGAATATTCGAAAAAATTGGCAAATATTTCGAGTTACTCCACTACATTAATTAAATCTACCTATAACGATGTTTCGTAATCTTCTTCAGTCATACGGGCCTCCCCTATGCACCTCTACTTCATTAAAAGGTAAATTCTTGTACTAATTAAATATTATTTTTCAAAAATAGACGTTATTTGAAATTTTGGTCTCTACATTGCTCTCTATTTAAGTCGTTGCCATGGTCTACCTCTTCATCTGGTCCTGATGATGAAACACACTGGTTGGTTCCAAACGCGTCAACCAAAAAATTATGTTATGTGATTTCTACTGAAAGAATTTTCGTAATTCATTATCGATCACAAAAGCATGAATTCAGAAATTACGGCAAAAGAATTTTGTTCTGTGATTTCTACCGAAAGACTTTTCGTAATTAATTATGTTTTCTTAACTCATATTGGACACTAACTGGCTTGCATGACTTTCCCTAAAATCCTTGCATGGCATGGCATATAGTATTTTTTAAGATACAGTAGAACTTATATGTTAAGCTTCCAACTGGCTGCAGACCTTTGATGTTCCTCCCAACCATAGACCACATTGTTCATTTCCTATCAATAGTGGGTCACCCCCGAGATGGGGCTTTGACTCCATCGGGTAACAACTCAGCAAAATAAGGGGACACATGTGGTACCATCAACTGACCAAAGTACCAAACCCTAGCAGGATCCAACATATAGGCTCATGCCCCCCATCAAACTTCACCCAGGCAGTGCACGCCCTTCTCTACACTTCTAGGCCCTCAAGCTATGCAACCACCTCTAGGGCATCTTACTCGGTCGAACATAGATGTTCTCAGACTCCTGTGAATTCAGGACTTCTAGATAATTTCTGAGCTCTACAAGTATACTCCAGTGCCTAATATCGAACCATAGAAGCCTCCAACTTCTAGTTTCACATCCCCCATCAGCCTATACCTAAGCAGTACACACCCTTCTCCGCACACGTAGTCCCTCGGGCTATGACAGCACTTCAAGGTTTCTCAAATCGTCCAGACAGAGACGTTCTTTGCACTGGCATTCCAAGCGTTCCTACTACCATCCTAGGTATCCAACCCAATTGGATAACTGGCTAACCCTTCACAAATCCCACAACTTTCTTTTAAATGGATGACCTTTTTCTAACCTTTCACACCCTGTAAAGTCACTTAATTACCTTTACTTATATTCATCTGCTCTTTTTATTGACTATGGAATCATATCAACCCCATTTATATTCCCATGGAGTCTTGGCCCCCCATACTCTTTTCGTCGAATTAACATGTTTCGGCTCACCAACATACGTCTCGCATGTACATAGCATTTCCAATACCGGGTTCGACTAGGGGTGTTACATTTTATAATTGTGTTGTTGCAAGGGTGGATGGCACCAAGGATTTTTACAATAAAACCCTAGAAAAGACATGATGTTCTAGGCTTTGATGTCATATCCCCAATAATTAATTTTTTGTCAAAGCCACACTTCCAAGATTCTTGCGATGATCAATGCTAGACACTTGGAACCGATGCTTGGAGAGTGCAACACTTGAGGATTGATCTCTTGACATGTGTACACCTTGGGGAGTCAGCACTTGACTTTATTTTGCATATCGCAATGACCCTTGGATTTCATTAATTAGATACCCTCAGTTTAAGGTTGTGGATGACTTTAGTGTTAGTTGGCGAGGGTTGTTATGGATCTTGGATTTCGTTCATTAGACACCCTTAGTTTAAGGCTATGGACCACATTAGTGTTAGTGGGTGCCCACTAACACTAATGTGTTTCATAGCCTTCAACTAAGAGTGTCTAATGAACGACATCCAAGAGCCATAGAAGTTGTACATCAAGCTTAGCCAACACCTCTACAAAAGGTAATAAGGTGGAGACAATTAGCATATCTCCATTATGATCATATATTAGGCAGAGCCAACAACTGAACAACATCCACCTTAAGATTCCTTGGCAACAAAAATAAAAAATGTCCAACACATCAACAACATTCCCTTTGTAGATTAACTTGGGAAACCAAATAAGGAATTTTGGCATTAAGGATATTTGACCAAGTAAATATTATATCCAATTGGAGCATATATGTTGAGTAACAATATTGGTGCACTATAAGTTCATCTTGGACAATGTGGACTATCTAACAATTCAAGCCCATGAATGTAGAGTGCATCACTACAGAATTTATCTCTTGACATATGTACAACTTGGAAAGTGAGTGCCTAAATTGGAAACCTTGTCCTGTAGATTAGGTGAATGACTTACGAAATTAATGAATATTCGAAAAAATTGGCATACATTTCGAGTTACCCCGCTACATTAATAAAATCTACCTGTAACGATGTTTCATAATCTTCTTCAGTCATACGGGCCTCCCCTATGCACCCCTACTTCATTAAAAGGTAAATTCTTGTACTAATTAAATATTATTTTTCAAAAATAGTTGTTATTTGAAATTTTGGTCTCTACATTGCTCTTTGTTTAAGTTGTTGCCATGGTCTACCTCTTCATCTAGTCTTGATGATGAAATAGATTGGTTGGTTCAAAATGCATTGGCCAAAAAATTATGTTATGCGATTTTTACTCAAAGACTTTTCGTAATTAATTATCTTTCCTTAACTCATATTGGACACTAACTAGGTTGCATGACTTTCCCTAAAATCCTTGCATGGCATGGCATATAGTCTTTTTAAAGATACAATAGAACTTATATTTTAAGCTTCCAACTGGCTACAGACCTTTGATGTTCCTCCCAACCATAAACCACATTGTTCATTTCCTATCAACAATGGATCATCCCCGAGTTGGGGCTTTGACTCCATCGGGTAACATCTCAGCAAAATAAGGGGACACATGTGGTACCATCAACCGACCAAAGTACCAAACCCTAGCAGGATCCAACATATAGGCTCACGCCCGCATCAAACTTCACCCAGGCAGTGCACACCCTTCTCTACACTTGTAGATCCTCAAGCTATGCCACCACCTCTAGGGCATCTTACTCGGCCGAACATAGATGTTCTCAGGACTTCTAGCTAATTTCCGAGCTCTACAGGTATCCTCCAGTGCCTAATATCAAACCATAGAAGCCTCCAACTTCTAGTTTCACATCCCTCATCGGCCTATTGTTAAAATTGGTAACTAGGGCCAAACTCCATGTGGGTCATCTTATTTATGGAAGCTGATATTTTTCTTGGATATCTCATATTGAGAGGTGTAGGATTGATGTAAAGATCATCTGATTCCGATAAGTATTCATGAAGATACGAATTTATTTTTGTTATAAGACAATTCGTCAAGGTTGGCCAACAACCAAATAAACCCCACATGTGCTCAAAGTTTTAGTATAAAAGGAGATGACTTGAGAGTCATTTTACACACACTTCACTCTTGATTTCTCTCCACTTGTTCTGCGTTTTAGTGGAAGAGAAATCTAAGAGACGAATCCCTAAAACGCAGAAGGTACAGGAGCCCTAGTATGAAGCCCTAAATGCAGTCTTTACAAGCCTTAATGCAATTCTAAGAAGGATGACCTAACGCAGTCCTAAGAAGGAGAATCTACGCAACTATGGAGGAGGTCTTAGTAGGCCTAGCCATAATCCTAGCAAGCCCTAACCTATGCCAGCTCTACGCATCCACGTGTCTCTGAAATCTGCGTGGAGATGGAGGCTTGGAACCGTGGTTAGGAGGCCACCCTAGACAACGTGGAAGGGTTGTATGGACAACGTATTTCTGAGATAATTTTAAGGGTTAGACAAATCTGTTTGGGGTTGTTTCAAGTGAAGATTTAGAGGAGAAAACAATGTTGTTTAAGGGTTGTTTGCGTGGTGTATAAGGGAGCCGCAACTACAACTAGTTGTTGGGCTAGGCCGCAGGCCATAGCCAACAGCTAGTGGCCATTGATGTGTTGTGTTTGAGGTAAAACAAGCAGACAAAGGCAGCATAGGAGTGGAGGCATACTCCCTTGGTAAACCACAGTCTTTTGGAGGGCTGATTGTTGAGGTGTGTGAAGGAATACGACTATAGGTGATGCCCTAACCAGAGAGCAACAGTACATCAATGTAATGTGATGGGAAAACAGTGCTAGCAGCAATGGCATAGTGCAATGATGGCACAATTGGGATAACAAGTTGTGATAGGAAAATAGTGCTAGCAGCAATGGCATAGTGCAATGATGGCACAATTGGGATAGAAAGCTGTGATGGGACAACAACAAAGCAAACATGGAATGGCAGTGTCACTAACAGTGGGACAACAGTATGCCACATGGGACAACAGTGGTAGCATAAGGTGTTAAAGTATGATGTGTGCAACATGGTTATGAGGTCCAGCATAGTGATGATGGGTGTAGCATGGTGAGGTGTAGCATAATGACGAGGTGCAATACAATGATAGGTGAAGGAGTCACCTTGGAGAATCAGTTTGAACCAGTGATTAGTAGTGAGGATGAGGCAGAGAGGCAGGGACAATACTGGGAGACCAACACAAAAGTAGAGAGAGCGATAGGAGCAGTTAGTCCAGGCTACACAGAGCCTAGTAGAGACACCGTAGAGCTGAGAGAGACTGGTCATCCATGCATAGGGTAGAGGGAGTGACGCAGAGGCTCCCAGAGGCTGCGTAGTGCCTCAGAGGGCTAACGCAGAGGGTCCTGGGGATGACACAAGTTAGTAGGAGGCTGACACATAGGCTAAAAGGGGTCATCGTTGAGCTTCAGTTGTGCTGTAGAGGGTTTCATGGGACAAATTTTATGAATACCTGTTTCCAGATATAAAGTTATTGTTGCCATGTATTTTTCTCTGTCGGGTGAGCCAGTTAGGCACCCAATCGTACTCATATAGATTGCATAATAATATAAACGTCAGAATAGTTGCATTGGTTTTCCCGCATTGGGTTTTTCGGGGACATTGATCGAAAATAACGGTGTCACTTGTGTGCTTGTTTTCTTTCATTTGATGATATGTAGATGTTGTGACTGTATTGTGTTTATTTCGGTATTTAATGTATCAAATAACTTGTTCGATTTTTAAACAAGTAGAAGAACCAAACCAGTAGAATACAGATTAATTTTCTAACAGATAGACTTAGAAAATTCAACATGGCATCAGAGCATGGTTGCAGATCACAGGAAAACTGAAGGCATCAACTGAGAAAAATATTTGCAATAGAATCAGTTGTCCCGAGTGACAAAGTTGATCCTTGCATAAAGCGACAAAGGAAGGAGTGACACAAAGGGTCTGTGTCATTAGTCCGGGCTAGAGAGAGGCAGTGTAGAGGCTGAGGAGGGTAGAAATAAGGTCACGTAGAGGCTAGGAGGGCTGATGCAGTTGGTTGAGGGAGCTATTTTGCTAGTGTCAGGATTGCACAGAGCCAAGAGGCTCAATCCTTCAGTTAATGGGGCACAAGAGGTTGTGGGTAGTTTATGTAGAGAAGTTGGTGGGGTACTGTGATTAGAACAATACTAACAGGGCAAGACCAAGGTGGAGGGAGTTGTTGTCAAAGCGGATTTCTAGCCAAGGAATCTAGATCAGTGTTGCCGTTTCACAAATGACGGAAGTGGGGCAACTCGACGTTGGCAAAAGGATCTCTAGGAGGGAAATCGGGACCCAAAGGGAGTCTAGAAGAGAACTTCCAAACGGGAAGTAGAGAGACTCAGCAGGAGTCAAACAGAGAACTTCCAGGTGGGAAGTAGAGAGACTCGTAGGAGTCGACATAGAAGAGCAGATAGATGGTCGTGAATGGGATGAGAGATCAAGATAGTTTGGACAGAGCATCCAACTTTATGGTTTGGAAGGCCAGTCTCTTGTCCATTCAAGACAGACATCGCATCAAGGGCTTCGCCTTAAGGTATTTGTCTAGAGCATACGACGCAGGACGAGTCTTCCAAATTGGGAAGAGCTGTGCTCGGCTCTTCGTCAAGAAGAGATCGGACGCTGACCAAGGTGGGGAGTAGCGACAAAGGGGTCAAGATCAAGGAGGAGGAAGAAGAGGATGCGACTCTAGCATCTGCTGGAAAGCATGAGAAGAAGAAGAAGAAGAAGGACCTCTCCAAGGTCAAGTGCTTCCATTGTGGGGAACTGGGTCACCATGTGAACCAATGTTCGATGTTGAAGAGTAAAGGAGAGGCTTCTAACTTGAAGGCATTGCCAGGGAGGGTGGAGAAAGAAGACGAGAAGGATGGTGATTGTGCTGTGAATTCTCATGTGCCACTTGAGAAAAAGTGGGGAGACATTGAGTTGTAGTTAGGAGGACTGCAGGCGATGAGGGGCGGAATCCTTGAGGTACCCAACCTCTTGGATTATATGTTGCTACGGGAGCCCCAAAGAGGAGTAGCAGGATTGGCGGATGCGGTAGAGATGGATGTGGATGAAGCGATAGAGAGTGCTACAGTGCAGGGGTCCCTCGGCAACACAAGGCTAACAAGTTGCAATAGTGCAAGAGGCACGAGAGTGTTGCGACA
Source organism: Pinus tabuliformis (assembly GCA_031772625.1). Lineage (NCBI taxonomy): Eukaryota > Viridiplantae > Streptophyta > Pinopsida > Pinales > Pinaceae > Pinus > Pinus tabuliformis. The sequence continues at coordinate 210,293,276 of CM062811.1, forward strand.
ATGCAGGATGGCACAAAGAGGTGTGTAATGGTGCAAGATGCAGGGAGTTTTTGCAGCAGCACATAGGTCAATAGAGGGCGCACTTGTTAGAGATAGAGGGAGCTTCAACATCGGGAGTGTTTCTAGCCTGACAAGGATGTCAGAAGTTGGGTGGATCAGTTACTTACATATCAGTAACTGAGTTGTAGTGCAATAGCAATATGCAGTAGCATGATGCAGCATGATGAGAGGGGATGCAGTGCTAGGAGTGTTGAAAAGTGTGCAACAAGAAATGCTTGTTGAGAATGCAACAAGATGATGGAGCTTAGTGAAAAGAGTCGCCTTCACTAAGTGGGTCCGGAGGCAAATTATGGCGCAAGTTCTATTTTTGATCACAGTGTAGATGATCACAGTATGAGTGATCACAGTCTGGGTGATCACAGTGTGGGTAATCACAGTGTGGATGACCACAGTGTGAGTGATCACAGTGTGAGTGATCAAAGTCTATTTTTAGATTAGCTGTCAAAAATGGAAAAGTCAAATATTATTGTCTCATAATAATATTTGGACTATAAACTTGATATTATTCTCTTGGAGCACTTTAGGATGAGCTACGGATGTGGTACATGCAGATCCCAGAAGGAAATACGTGGTTACCTATGGGATGACTAATATTTGCATGTAGGACTTCAGTTAGAACTCAAGTGAGTTGAGTTTAGTGGACTGGAGGTGCAGTTGATGGAGTTGTGTTCAGTTTAGCTTTGTTAAACTGGTTGTATTTAGTCTAACTGGAAAATAGACTAGAGATGAGTTGGGTGAATTAGTTATTAATTAATTCACAAGTTATTAACTCATAATGCAACTATAGAATACATCAGTTAACTCAGTTGCATGTCAGTGCATGTTCAGTTCAGCAGGGACAGGTGTTAGAGGATCAAATTGCTATCAGTTGTGACTATAGTTGTGCATGATGATTTGCACAATCAAGGGATTGAGTATGCCAATGAATTGGCCAATATCAAGAATTGTAGCCTGTGCTCACGTCCAACAGAGTGTGAGTGATTATTTGCAGGTCAAATACAAGTTTGGTAAACCATTCTCATCAGTTCTTGAGCAGGTATTGAGCTGGAGAGGCAGGCAAGCAGTGGAATAGATTTGGAGATCAGATCTGAGCTGTATTATGTGTAACAGGTGGAGCTGGTACTAGATTGCTTGTGATAAGCATTTTACTTTGTAATGTTACATGATTCAATCAATATAATATACAGATAGTGTGGGGTTTTTAGCGAGATGCTTTCCCCGGGATACATATTGTGTTAATGAGTTTGATTGATGCTTCTATGTGTGCCTATGAATGTTTCTGCTTCTATAAATTGATGATCAATGTAGAGGAGATTATGTATTATACATGTTCCACTTATAATTGTATGATCAGGATAATCTCCATTGAATATGTGTCATATTATTCAAAATTTCTACATGGTATCAGAGCTGGTTGATTTGTAGAAAAATTTCTACAGGATATCAAAGCGAGGATTGATCATCGGATCTATTATTCAGGAAGTGTTTACATTTTATTTCTTCAGGCAGAGTCTGTGATCAGGCCAGGTAGCCTCTGGATTCATCCTTCTTTTGGAAGGTGAGATATCCGGTGAATGCCCATACAGTCGATCTCTGTACAAGAAATACTTTGTTCTCACGAATTCTAGATCAGAAGCAGTTGAGTTTTTGAGCTGGTGGAATTCGAATTTAATTCCAAAGCAAGAGATAAAACTCAGAATCATTAAGTGTGAGAATGGAGACAGTATGCCCCAGTATCTCACAAAGTTCACCCAATGACGGGATGAGCTGGGAAGTGTGGGGGTGACTGTCGGATGAGGATGGTGAGTCTAGCACTCCTTGACCTTCCTAAGAGTTGGCATAGCTACCAGGACTTGGTGAATGGAAGGGAGAAACTGCCAAATTGGGAATGACTATGGTCGGATTTGATGCAGGAGGAGATTAGATGGAGCACCAGAGATGGTTCTTCATCCATGCAGGATGAGGAGAACTATGACTTAGTGAGTAAGGTGAAGAAGGGGAAGGAGAAGGTTTCTCTTTCCGAATCTTGTTCTTCCAGTGATGGGAAGAAGGTTGACAAGTCGAAGGTGAGATGCTTTTGTTGTCATGAGATTGGTTCATGGGTCAGGAACCTGTATGCTCTTGAGGTTCAAGATGCATGCGAAGCCTTGAGCAACGAGGCAATTGATGGAGACTTGGTGGTTGAGAGGGAGTGTATATTACCTCTCAACATGCAGAGCCAAAAGAAGTCTCAGATGATTGTGGAGGAGCCACGATTGTTGCAGCAGCTTCAGGAGGTTGTGGAGGAGCCACAACAGGGGAAGCTGAGAGGAGATCGAGTAGAGACATCTACTCATGCAGATACCTCCAGTAGGGGGAAACTTCGAGCCAGGTGGGCTGAGGGATCGCATGCAGCCATACCTCCAGGTAGGAGGTGGGGTGATGTGGATTGATCATCCCAAGGAGGAGGGGCAGGATCCTTGAGGTACCCAACCTCTTGGATGAGACCTTGCTACGGGAGCCCCAGATGTGTAGTAGCAGGAACTGACTAATTGGGTAGAGACAGATGCGGATGGAGCGGCAGAGAGAGCGACAGTGGAGGGAATCCCAGGACAACACATAGCTAGCAGGCTGCAGCAATGCGAGAGGCACAAGTGTTTTGCATAGTGCTAGGTGGCACAGAGAGGTGTGCAATGGTGCGAGATGCATGGAGATGTTGTAGTAGCGTAGATGTCTGAGAGGGAGCACTTGTCAGCAGCAGGTAGAGCTTCAACATCAGAGGGTGTTTCTATCCCAACAGGGAGGTCAGTTGGGAGGTGCAGTGCGGATGCAATGCTGGGAGATAGAACCAGCAGCAGCACGGATGCAGTCAGAGATCAAAGTGACAGAGGCTAGAGCAGTCAGATAATGAAGAGCATAGAGATGCAGAGTTTTCAGTCGACAGAGGAAATAGCATTCAGAGACTTTGATGACAGAGCAAGTGGACCGGCCAGATGTGTTGCATGGAGAACATTCCAGAGTTACAGGATCGGGTTTGAGAGGAAGCCTTTCTTGTTGAGAGGGAGTGTTGAAAAGTGTGCAACAAGAAATGCTTGTTGAGAATGCAACAAGATGATGGAGCTTAGTGAAAAGAGTCGCCTTCACTAAGTGGGCCCGCAGGCAAATTATGGCGCAAGTTCTATTTTTTATCACAGTGTGGATGATCACAGTATGAGTGATCACAGTGTGGGTGATCACAGTGTGGGTAATCACAGTGTGGATGACCACAGTGTGAGTGATCACAGTGTGAGTGATCAAATTCTATTTTTAGATTAGCTGTCAAAAATAGAAAAGTCAAATATTATTGTCTCATAATAATATTTGGACTATAAACTTGATCTTATTCTCTTGGAGCACTTCAGGATGAGCTACGGATGTGGTACATGCAGATCCCAGAAGGAAATACGTGGTTACTTATGGGATGACTAATATTTGCATGTAGGACTTCAGTTAGAACTCAAGTGAGTTGAGTTTAGTGGACTAGAGGTGTAGTGGATGGAGTTATGTTCAGTTTAGCTTTGTTAAACTAGTTGTATTTAGTCTAACTGGAAAATAGACTAGAGATGAGTTGGGTGAATTAGTTATTAATTAATTCACAAGTTATTAACTCATAATGCAACTATAGAATACATCAGTTAACTCAGTTGCATGTCAGTGCATGTTCAGTTCAGCAGGGACAGGTGTTAGAGGATCAGATTGCTATTAGTTGTGACTATAGTTGTGCATGATGATTTGCACAATAAGAGGGATTGAGTATGCCAATGAATTGGCCAATATCAAGAATTGTAGCCTGTGCTCACGTCCAACAGAGTGTGAGTGATTATTTGCAGGTCAAATACAAGTTTGGTAAACCATTCTCATCAGTTCTTGAGCAGGTATTGAGCTGGAGAGGCAGGCAAGCAGTGGAATAGATTTGGAGATCAGATCTGAGCTGTATTGTGTGTAACAGGTGGAGCTGGTACTGGATTGCTTGTGATAAGCATTGTACTTTGTAATGTTACATGATTCAATCAATATAATATACAGATAGTGTGGGGTTTTTAGCGAGATGCTTTCCCCGGGATACATACTGTGTTAATGAGTTTGATTGATGCTTCTATGTGTGCCTGTGAATGTTTCTGCTTCTGTAAATTGATGATCAACGCACAGGAGATTATGTATTATACATGTTCCGCTTATAATTGTATGATCAGGATAATCTCTGTGAATATGTGTTAAATTATTCAAAATTTCTACAAGGAGGATGGACCAGCAACAACACGGTTGTAGAGGGAGCTATCGTACAGATGCAGCAATGGCAGCGGTAGGGCCATGGATAGTAGTACAAGATGCAATGATGTAGAGGACGTTGGGTGGGGAGGCCTATCATTAGCACAGGGACCGATGTCAGATAATCAAGGTGATTGTCAGTGTGGAGTATTACTAGAGCACAACCCTTGCTAAGGGGGAGTGTTTATTTGGGGTAGCATCGTATGTTCTCTAGCCATGAAAATTGGTGAAGAGGCTAAAGCACATGAGATCTCCAAGACCCAGAAATGGTTTGGACAAATTGTACCCGGTTTTGGAGATATTAAAATAATTAATATTTTTAATGTAGTTCCTAAGTCTAAACTTAGGAAAAATAAAATATTAATGGGCTTCAATATAAAACTGGGATAGAAGGTTCCAAAAGTCATGGATTTGCTAGCTTTGCTACACAATTATGACTTTCTAAGGTTAGAAAGGAACATGTTTTTTGGTTGTGTCCAAAGGGGGCTCGCAATGGTAAATTTTCTCTTTCCTCCTTCACCTCGCTCACCTCTAAACTCTCCTTATTCCCTAAATAAGCCTTTCTGAAACCCGAAAAAGCACCTTTTGGCCTCAACCCCAAGTTCCCAACCCCAAAACCCTCATAAAACCCCACCATATGTCTTTGCGTGTTCGTAACTCGCCCCGCCGCATCCCCGCCATTGATCTTCCCTGCCGATCCAATGGCTCCCGTCGCAATTGATAAAGGCAACCCGCTCTACCCCTCCCCATCATCAAATCATCTCCACCAAGATCTAATAGTATTTGCTTTCATCGTGCCGGCAATTTGATCGAGCGATAGCACGTGATGAGAGAAATTTTTCTCTCTCATCCGCCGCTACATGTCGATCGTTGAGTGGAATTGCTCGACCCCATGTTTTTACCACTTTACACCCGAAAGCGGTGCGATGAATACCATTACCACCTAAATAATCAGCCCCACTCATTAAACGTTCATGCAGCTCTGTAGCCCAATGATTGTGTGATCCATCCACGGAAGATCCAATGGCTCCAACTCACCCCGATCTCACCTTGGCCGATAGCCTCCGCCGAGCCATCTCCGCCGTCCGTTTCCTCGATTCGATGACCATTCTTCCTGCTCATCCAAATCATTCATCTACCCATGCATTCCACGTCCTCAACCATTCTATTTGCCAAAAGAAGGAGATGACCAGCTCCACCATCATCAGTCACTGTCAGACTCCCACCCACCATATTTAACAAAAAGCATGGCCAAGGGAGAAAAGGACAAGCACGACTCTGTAACTGAATTTATCAGTCATGCACTCCAACCACCTAAAGGACAGCACAACACCTGAACAGATCAGATTCATTCACTGAAGTAAGAAATCTCATTTAGAGACTCCATTAGGCGGTTAAATGAAGTTGGTGGTCAATTATGACCCCTCCATACCTAAACGGCCAAGTTCCCTTGTAACGTAAATCTATAAATATCCAGAAGCAAGATGTAATCAGGGTTGGTATTTGATGCAAGGTTCAACTTCTGGACACTGTAGACATTTTGTCACTTGCAGCGTCTCATCTTCATTTTCAGCTAATACAAGCTTCTTTTGCTGTTAACTGCTCACCATCCATTTTCTTCTTATTCTAAGCTTGTGCCTGATATGATGTATTCTTGAGCTCCTAGTCTTTAGCACTAGATAACTATCATCTTATCTCTGTGTTAAAGTATTGATTACATCACTAAATAGGTTATTCATGTTTCTCTCTATCTAATGTAGGAGAGCTGTCATCCTGTGCTTGCATTAATAGATTAGATTTACAGGTTTCTTTACTGGTTGCAGCCAGCCATCACATTGTCTTGTGCATCTTCTGGTGTGGTTAGTATTCTCCATATTCTCCTAACATCTAAAACTGTGAGAATTGGTGGTCTAAAGCCTTGTAGTATGAGTGTGTTCATGCATGTTTGAAGTGAAACAAAGTGAAAGTGGTTATCTGGCTTGAACCAAACCATCATTCCTTCCATTTAACCTGCAACAATAGTTGAATTTATATATTACCAGGCATCTCTGAGTTACAACCTAGGAGAGTTTCTTGGAATCCTAACATAATTGGCACCGTTGCCGGGGAGAGGAGATTGAAGCTCAGCTTCCTTGGGAGAATGACACAGATCCAGCTTTGATGATAGACAAAGTCTGGACACATTTCTGGTTGTAATCATCTATATGGTGACTCTACTGGAGGACGAACCTTTTGACGAATCCACATCACAGTTTTGGATCAGTTTGTGAGGCATACTCGGAGAAATCCTCAGAAATCACTAGCTAACCCAGTACCTAACCCTGAGAAGATTGTCAAGAAAATCAAGATATCACGAAAAGGAGCATCAGGATCAGGTAAGCCTAAACAATCTTATGTATCTCTGTAAGAAAGGCTTGTAGCTGAGCATGTACATGTTGAAAATATAAAGCCTAGCATTACTAGGGAAGAAATAATTTCAGAGATTCATAAAGCTCCTTGTTCAATAAGTTCCCCTTTGGATCTCAGTCCAAAGAAACCTCCCCTATAGTCCATCAGTTTCCTTTAGCCCTGTCATTCATTTCTCAGCTCCCTACCTTCCAAACTGCCAATACCCTTCCATCCACCCCAGTCATTGCAAGCCAACAAGCACCTACCAAAATGGAAAGAATCATAGCTACTAGGTATGGACCCTTACTTCTGCCTATTCCTTTGAATGCCATGCCTGCAGGACAATACTAGAAATACATGCCTAATTTCACTGGTACAGAGGGAGTAATAGCTGAAGAACACCTTGGTCTTTTTATAGCTATGCTGATAACCTAGATATCAGTGAAGATGATGTGTGGATGAGAGTGTTTGTCCAAAGCCTTGATGGAGAGGTAAGAAAGTGGTTTAGAGAGCTGACCCCTAGGTCTATAACAGACATTGAAGCATTAGATGATTTGTTTTTAAAGCATTGGGGAGATAAGAAAGGCCTGTTGTGCTACCACATGGAGTTTGGCAACCTGAAAAGGGAAAATGGGGAGTCATTGTCTGATTTTAATAAAAGATTCAATCGTATGTATAGCAAGATACCAGCTGAAGTAAAGCCCACCCCCACCTCTGCCAAACTCACCTATGCCAATGCCTTTGATTTTTATTTTTGCCTACTATTAAGAGAGAGGAGATGTGCTACTCTAGTTGAAATGCAAGATGCAGCCTTGGAGGTGGAATCCAATATCATGGCTGCACTGAAACTCAAAGGTCATGCCAATAGAAGGAGGCAGAGAGGTGAGGCTTCTTCCTCTTCTTCTTCATCTTCAAAACCTAAAATAGAAAAAATGACTAAAATTATAGAGTGACTGGCTACTGAAATATCCAGACTGAAGGTTGAGCAGAGTTCTGGGAAAGCAAGGTTGCCTAATACATTTGCTCCTAGAAATACAAATCCATTCAGAAGAGCAAATGAACAACTGAAGATCATTTAGAGAGGCAAAGAGGCCAGTGAAGAACAAAGGATTAAGACTCCTTTCCAGAATGTAGTCATGGAGGAGGAACAGTTTGATGAAGAGGATGAGATTCATTGCATGGAAGACAAGGGCAGTGTTGCCTTTTTGACAACGGCTGCCTACGAAGAATCATTACTTCAGGACCAGACCAGTCAAGAGTGGGACATAGAAGCTGTTATACAAACTGAAGACCGGAAAATATATAACTTGAGGTCAAGGACGAGTAATGCCAAAGAGAATCATGCCTAAAGAGCTGTTGCCCCCACAGAGCAGAATATCAGCAAACAGAAAAAACCAGCAGCTGATCCTATCATTCCCAAAACACCATCTCAAGAGGTAAGAGGCCCTGACAAGTCCTCTTCCCCTTTCAGTTTTGAATCAGAAGTCCATAAGTTAAAAATATTTTTACCTCTAATAGAGCATGCAAAGAGTGAGGTATTTGGGAAGCCCATCCTTGATGCCCTTGAGCTAAAGGCCACACAAGCATCCAATGACTATGTGAATTTACAAGATGACAAACCTGCAGTTGCGCTTAACCCGATGATTGAACCTGCTGATAACAATTCCCCATCATTTTATGTCTCCTTGACCATTCATGACAAAACCCTCCACAATTGCTTGCTGGACACAGGTGCTAGCCATAATCTGATGCCCAAAGCTATGATAGAATAATTAGGCCTTGACATTACCCGACCTTATCATGGCTTGTTCTCCTTTGATTCAAGGAAGGTGAAATTTCTGGGGTTAATCAAAGATTTGGCTATCACCCTAACTCAACTGTCCATGAAGAGCATGGTGATGGATATTGTGGTAGCAGATGTTCCCCCTAAGTTTGGTATGCTACTTTCCAGAGGATGGATTAAGAGGTTGGGTGGGACATTTCAAAATGACTTGTCCTATGCCACTGTCCCAGTTTTTGGAGGAGAAAGCAGAAGACTATATAGGGAAGCTCAGCTGGCCTATATCATCAGTGATGAGAAAAATCCCACTAATCATCCCATTTACACTATGGACACTGATTTTGGGGCATTTATTCTCCAAATTGAAGAATCCCATAAGGCCCCAGTGCAACTTAAAAAACCAATATGCTAGGCCATGGAAAAAGAAGGGACACAGGCTTGGGATATGTTCTTTGATGGAACCTGTTCAAAGGAAATTGTAGGAGCAAGAGTGGTGCTAGTGTCTCCAAAATAAGAAAGCACACATTTGTCTTTCAAATTGACTTTTCAGGTCACCAACAATATAGCAAAGTATGAGGCTTTGATATTGAGCTTAAATGCTGCCAAAGACATGGGAATCAAAGGCATAAAGGTGTTTGGAGATGCTGATCTCATCATTCAACAAGTGAACAAAACATTCCAAGAAAGGCACCCGAGGCTGAAGCATATAGAGATGAGGTATGGAGACTCAGATTCTTTTGATAGTTTCTGTATCTCATATATCCCTAGAGTCAAAAATCAGCTTTTTGATTTCTTTACTGTGTCTGCGAGCATGTTCATCCCTCCCATGCCCCCTAGATTGGCTTATGAAGTCCAGATAAAATATAGACCATCCTTGCCTGATAATGTCCAACATTGTAAAGTCTTTGAGGATGATGATGAAGTAAATATTTTTCTGCAAGTCATTGATGAATTCTCTGAAATGCAAATTGATCAAGAGAATGAAACCTTGGAGGAAAGTCCCCAACCCCAGCTAAGGAACAAAATTGGCCAAGACAACATTGTACAGCTGCCTAACCATCATATACCTAAAGGGCTAGTGCCTCTAGAGAAATTGTTTGACCAAAACGATGTGCCTCATAAGATCGCCCAAAAAGAAGATCAATTTGCAGCCCATAGACATAACATAGGGAGTCCAGATCATCCAAAGTATATAAATCTTTCCACTCATTTATTTGCTGCCCAAAGTTTTGAGTATTGCACCTTAATGAAGAAATTTACTGATGTCTTTGCCTGGGAATACAGTGACATCAAAACTTATGACAAAAAGATCATCCAGCATAAGATCCCATTGGGGAAAGACACCATCCCTTTTAAGCAGAAGCTGACGCCCATAAATCTGTTTCTTCTCCCTCTAATTGAAAAAGAAATCAAGAAGCTATTGGTTGCCAAAATCATAGTTCCATTGAGATATTCAAAGTGGATAGCCAACTTGGTAGTGGTGAGGAAGAAGAGTCCAGAAATCAGGCTGTGTGTTGATTTTAGAAACCTGAACAAATGCTCTAAAAAAGACAATTATCCTCTGCCCAAGATGGAGCATTTGCTGCGGAAAGTCTCAGCAGCCAAAGTCATGTCTTTCATGGATGGATTTTCAGGGCATAACCAAGTTGTTGTACATCCAGATGACCAAGAAAAGACTGCATTCACCACTCCTTGGGGCACTTTTATGTACTCCAAGATGCCTTTTGGGCTGATGAATGTTGGAGACACCTTTCAGAGAGATATGGATATAGCGTTTGTAGGAGAGAAGGATAAGTTTGTCCTTGTTTACCTGGACAATATAAAAGTATACTCTAGCAGCCATCAAGATCATTTGCAGCATTTGAAGAAAGTGTTTCTAAAGTGCAGGAGGTTTGGGATATCAGTGAATCCCAAGAAGTCACAATTTTCTTTAGAAGAGGGCAAACTTCTATGACACATTGTTTCTGCTACAGGTGTCAAGATTGACCGAGAAAGAGTGAAAGCAATACAGACCTTGTCTGTCCCAAGATCAAAAAAGGACATCCAATCCTTTCTAGGCAAAATAAATTTTGTGAGGTTTATTCCTAATTTTGTAGAGTTGGTAAAACACATCACCTCCATGCTAAGAAAGGGATCAGAAATCAAATGGACTGATGCAGCAAGAAGATCTTTTGAAGCCATCAAAAGAGCTATTATGGAAGCTCCCACTTTGATCAACCCGTACTATAGCAAGGAGTTCCATATCTTCTCTTTTGCTTCCTGTGACACCCTTGCAGCAGTCTTATTGCAGAAAGACAATGAGGATTCAGAACATCCAGTGGCATTCTTCAGCAAAACATTAAGGGATGTTGAACCAAGGTATGATATCGTTGAAAAACAAGCTTATGCCCTTATCAAATCTTTGAAAGCTTTCCGAATATACATTCTGCACTCCAAGGTAACTGCATATGTGCCCTCTGCTTCAGTAAAGGATGTCCTAATGCAGCCAGATGTTGATGGAAGAAGGGCTAAATGGTTTGCAAAGCTTATTGAATTCAACATAGAATTAAAGCCCACCAAGCTTGTCAGAGGTCAGGGTCTTGCCAAGCTGAGGATTGAAGAAAATTGCAGGATGTTCGACATGAATTGGATAAGCACAAATTCATATAACAGACAGATAGAAGAAGCAACAGTAGGACATGACCAGTCGTTGGTTGAAAATCTAGCTTCTTGTGAATGGTATTATATAATAGCTCATTTTTTGCTGAAGCTAGAAGTTCCTCTAGGTCATAGTTCAAGCCAAACTAGGATTATTAAGCTCAGGGAAGCCAAGTTTTGTATTCATGAAAACTTGCTCTACTGGAGGGATCCATTTGGAATCCTTTTAAGATGTCTGGACAAATAACAATCCATGGAGGTCATGCATCAGTTTCATTCCAGCACCTGTGGAGGACATCATTATTGGAAAACCACAGCCCACAAGATCCTCAGAGCTAGGTATTATTGGCCCACTTTGTTTTCTGATGTCTTTTCATTTGTAAAATCTTGTGACAAGTGCTAGAGGTTTGAAGGATAACAACAGTTGAAATCCATACCCTTGAAGCTAATACATGCTAGTGGCCCTTACCAATAGTGGGGTTTGGATTTCATAAGGGAAATTAATCCACATTCTAGTGGCCAGCACATATGTATTTTAGTAGCCACTTACTACTTCACTAAATGGATTGAGGCCATCTCTACTAGGAAAGAGGATTACCATGTTGTCATGAAGTTCTTAACAGAAAACATCTTCACCAAGTTTTGTTGTCCACACAAGTTGGTTACAAACAATGCAACAACCTTTAGGGCAAAAGAGTTGGTGGACATGTGTGACTCAATGGGCATTAAGCTAGTACATTCCACCTCATATTACCCTCAAGGTATTTGTCTAGCAGAATCATCCAACAAGAGCCTGATAAGGGTAATCAAAAAGCTGCTAGGAGACAACAAAAGGAACTGGAATTCCAAACTGAAGTATGCCTTGTGGGATGACAGGGTGACCACCAAGAAATCCATTGGGAATTCTCCATTCAAGTTGGTATATGGCACTGAGGCTATATTTCCAATTCAGATGACCCTACCTGTGGCCAGGTTCTTGCATGAAGAGCAGAATGAGGAAAATGGCATGGCAAAGAGGACTAATGACTTGGTTGAAGTGCATCAAATCAGACATCAATTGATTGAAAAGTCTGCAGCACATCAAAAGAGGATCAAGGAAGCTTTTGATAGAAAGGCTAAGATGGAAAATTTTCAAATTGGAGACTTGGTTCTTAAATGGGATGCATTGAAGGAAAAGAAAGGCAATCATGAGAAGTTCGATGCTCTGTGGACTGGACCTTTTATCATTACTTAGGCCCAGGGGAACAACACTTTCATGCTGCAAATTATGAAAGGAGAAATAGTTTTTGATGGCCCAGTAAATGGGTGATTTTTGAAGATTTATGTTGATTAAGGACTTTAGGCCTCAACATTGTAAATATGTTCTTTTACAAGTTTAGTGTAGACTTAATTAGACTCCATGCCCAATGGAACACTAGGAAGTATTGTTGATCTTGTTTTGTATGAAATGAATGGTCTGCGGTTCTTGAAACCTCACAGGGAGGATTTCACCCCCAAAGGATCCAGTGTTATCTTTGCTACACAATTCTTACTTTATATGGTCAGAAAGCAACATGTCTATTGGTTGTGTCCAAAGGGGGCTCGCAATGATCAATTTTATCTTTCCTCCTTCACGTCGCTCTCCTTTGAACTCTCCTTATTCCCGAAATAAGCCTTTCTGAAACCTGACAAAGCACCTTTCGACCTCAGCCCCAAGCGCTCAACCCCAAAGCCCTCATAAAACCCCACCATATGTCCTCGCGTGTTCGTAACTCATCCCGCCGCATCCCCGCCATTGATCTTCCCTGCCGATCCAGCGACTCCCATTGCACTTGATAAAGGCAATCTGATCTACCCCTCCCCACCATCAGATCATCTCCGCCAAGATCTGACGGTCTTTGCTTTCATCGCACCGGAAATTTGATCAAGTGATAGCCTGTGATGAGAGCTGTTTTTCTCTCTCATCCACCACTATGTGTCATTCGCTGAATGGAACTGCTCGGCCACAAGCTTTTACCACTTTACGCCCAAAAGCGATGCGATGAAAACCATTACGGCCCAAAAAATCTGCCCCGCCCGTTAAACGTCCATGCAGCTCCGTAGCCCAATGATCGCCTGATCCATCTGCGGAAGATCCAACGGCTCCAACTCACCCTGATCTCACCTCGGCCGATAGCCTCCGCCGAGCCATCTCCGTCATCCGTTTCCTCGATCCGACGGCCACTCTTCTTGCTTATCCAAGTCATTCACCTACCCATGCATTCCACGTCCTCGACCATTCTGTTTGCCCGAAGAAGGAGATGACCAGCTCCACCATCATCAGTCACAGTCAGACTCCCAACCACCATATTTAACATAAAGCATGGCCAAGGGAGAAAAGGACAAGCACGAATCTGTAACTAAATTTATCAGTCATGCACTCCAACCACCTAAAGGACAACACAACACTTGAATACATCGGATTCATCCACTGAAGCAAGCAATCTTGTTTAGAGACTCCATCAGGGAGTCAAATGCAGTTGGTGGTCATTTATGACCCCTCCATACCTAAATGGCCAAGTGCCCTTGTAACGTAAATCTATAAATATCCAGAAGAAAGATGTAATCAGGGTTGGTATTTGATGTAAGGTTCAACTTCTGGAGGCTGTAGAAATTTTGTCACTTTCAGTGTCTCATCTTCATTTTCAGCTAATACAAGCTTCTTTTGATGTTAACTGCTCACTGTCCATTTTCTTCTTATTCTAAGCTTGTGCCTGATATGCTGTATTCTTGATCTCCTAGTCTTTAGCACTAGATAACTGTCATCTTATCTATGTGTTAAAGTATTGATTGCATCACTGAATAGGTTTCTTAGGTTTCTTTCTATCTAATGCAGGAGAGTTTTCATCATGTCCTTGCATTAATAGATTAGATTTACAGGTTTCTTTACTGGTTGCAGCTGGCCATCACATGGTCTTGTGCATCTGCTGGTGTGGTTATTATTATCCATATTCACCTAACATCTAAAACTCTGAGCATTGGTGGTCTCAAGCCTTGTAGTCTAAGGGTGTTCATGCATGTCTGGAGTGAAATAGAGTGAAAGTGGTTATCTGGCTTGAACCAAACCATCATTCCTTCCATTGAACCTGCAAGAATAGTTGAATTTATATGTTACTAGGCATCTCTGAGCTACAACCTAGGAGAGTTTCTTGGAATCCTAACAGGATCAAGCCAAATCTAATCTTAGTCGTTGATTAGATATTTAATCTCGGTCATTGATAGACCAATGAGAAAAGTATAACAAGAGGCTTGAGGGTCAGTTAGAGAACAAACCAAAGTGATCAGTCATTATTTTGCTAGAGCGGGGTTGCTAAGCAAAGTTGAATCAGTGATTAGTAGCGAGACGCAGTGAGTACAAGGCATAGAGGCAACGACGATATTGGGAGACCAACACAGAAGTAGAGGGAGCGAGAGCATCATTCAGTCCAGGCTACCTAGATTCAAGTATTGCTAGGATCTGGGTAGCCCTATTTGGAGGAGTGCCTCATGTGAAAGTCAAGGAACCAAATTCTTATGATGGTACAAGAAGTGTGAAGACTCTTGGTAACTTTCTATGGGATATGGAGCAATACTTGGAATGCTTGGGTTTACCTGATGAGGAGACTAAAGTGAAAGTGGCTGCTCAATTCTTGATGAAGGATGCTAAAATGTGGTGGCGAAGGAGGATGGATCAGATTACCAGTGGTAGTGTTGATGAAATAACTTCGTCGGATGACATGAAGAAGGCTTTGCAGACCCACTTCAGTCCTCAGGATGAAACATGGGAAGCAAGGATGAAGATAAAATGCATTAAGCAAACGGGAAGTTTGCAGACATATCAGCGGGAGTTTGCAAGTGCATTTCTAGAATTTCCGGACATGGTAGAAAGGGACAAGGTGTTCAAATTTATCATTGGGCTGAAACATTGGGCATGCAATGAAGTGAAGAGGCGGAAGATTAATTCACTTGAGGAGGCTTTTGCTGTTGTGGACTATTTGGTGGAGCATTATGGCGAAACTTCTGATGAGAAAAAGAAGAAGTTCGATAAGCCAAAAGAGAAGAAAGATGATGCTTCGAAATCGAATGATAAGTCGAAGACGAAGAAACCATTGAAGTGTTGGATATGTGTGGAGCCACATACCGTGAAGAATTGTCCTTCCAGACTGAAAGTGGCTATGGTGGCATAGTATAATATGAAGAAAGAAGGAACTTCTATGGGGTTGATGCAAATTCTTGGAGATGTAGCCGCTATGGAAGCAGTCTCTCGAAGGGATCTGAAAAGGAACAACTTGGAGTATGTTTGGATGAAGGTTGGGAGTATGGATGTACTCACTATGGTGGACAGTGGGGCTACTCGCAACTTCATGAGTGAGGATGTTGCTAGAAGGATTGGGCTGAAGTTTGTACCAGTGAAGGCACAAATAAAGACAATGAATTCTCCTCCTGATTCTGTGATTGATGTAGTTGAAAAAGTGGACACAACACTAGGTGAGTGGACTGGGAAAGTCAACTTCACTTAGTGCAGATTGATGACTATGAATCTGTGTTGGGAATGGAATTCTTGAAACAATATGATGCGATGATTGTTCCACATTTGAAGAAGCTATACATTTACGATGGAAGGGAAGATGTACCCATTGATGTTACAACCATTGGTGTGATAAGACCTGAGTGTAAGTTGGCAGTGATGCATATGGAGGAAGATAAGTGGATGGATGATTTTTGTAAGCAGTTGTCTACTACTGAGGCAAAGCTTACGGAATAGTCACAGGTTATCAGGACACTATCCGATAGTATCTTGGACTTGTCTAGGAGGCTGGAGGAAGTTGAGGATGACGATGACGACAATGTTTATGTGAGACTAAATGTCCAAGAGGAGGATCGGGTTGCATATCTACAGAGGATGGAGATAGAATATCCAAACAGGTGGATTGAGCTAATAGTGAGGGTGAGCCTTCAGGCTCTACTCCCTCCACATCTTCTTAGATGACTTAGAATATGAGGCTCATTGTTAGCTGCTCATGGCAGTGAGTCCTTAATATAGGTTGAGCAGGTATGACAAGATGATGCAGGAATGGCTTGGAATTATCATCATGACATGTTGAAAATGGGATGGAGTTTCCATGGACCTAAGCATGGGGAGATTCTTTGTGAGTCTGATATGTGGTAGAGTCTGAGAAAAGACTGGTGAAGGCATAAGGATGTGCATTCTTATTATTTGAGCATGACAGCTGGACTAATCACCCGACTAGTTCAAATCATGGGTGTCGACAGTGTGTAGAGATGTGTCAGCATTATGTTGGAGTGTCTTGACGATAGCTCACGGGATGGGACGACACATGATGGAGACGGTCGTTTTGCATATGTTGCAGGGATGTTTGCAGTGTATGGACTAGTTGATATCATGAACCAAGGATGTGATGGTTATCTTGGTGGTAGGTGGTTACGAGGATGAGATATTGTTGAGGAAGATAATGATTTCAGGTGGGGGAGGATGTAAGGCCCTACAACTTGGCAGTCACACGGGCTCGCCCACCGAACAAACGAGCTAGCAAAATGACTAAACGAGCGGGGCACTTATGTGTGAGCGAAGTGTGGTCATATGTTTATAAGAGGGTGAGCTGGGTGCTCGACCCGTGGGCCGACCAAATGATGGAGTTGCGATGGGTGAGCGAAGGGGACGGTCCCACGAGTTGGGTGGGCTGACCCACCTCCCAGGAAAACGATGCAAAGTTTGGAAGTCAGCTGGACATTATAACATGGGTCAACCGAGTGGCATGACCTGCCACCCAAACGTATACATAAGCGGTGGGTTGGCTTAAACAAAAGGAAATCGAATCATCCAAGAAACAAGCATCTAAGGTGAAGTGTGAGGAGGAAGCAAGTGTGAAGGTTGCAGAGTTCTGCGGTGGTCGCAGGAGATGCACTCGCACTTCAGGCTGATGTAATCGAGTGAACCGCAGGTTAGACAACTGGGCAGAGCTGCACAACAGTGAGTCGGGCTAAACGGGAGACTCGAGTGAGGGCGCGCCATGCATGACAATTGTACGGGTCAATTGGCAAGTGCAACGGGAAAATGGTGGAAACATTGGGTGTAGGACATTCTGTGGATGGTGAGACGAGTCTAGAGCGGCACGATGGGTGCACCCGCCGAGGAGTTGACGCGAACGGGTGAACGGTCGGGTGGACGTGTGGACGGGGGACCAGGTGAGGGTGTGTCGTGCACACCGAAACGAAGGTGAACGGTTGACATGGTTGGAATGTGCGATGGGAAACCCAGGTAGGGTGCACTATGCACTGTGAAATAGAGGAATGCTGGTTTCGTGAAACGGAGGTGTGACTCATGCAGAGGGCGCTTGGGTGAGGCGACACAGTTACAAAAGGCACACCTGAGTTGGGCAAAAGACACGACGAAGTTGGAAATTTGGTTAAGTGTAAACTTGGGGTTTCCAAGGTTTAACTTATACTTTGTAAAAAGTAGAAATTTTATATAATGATATTCGAGAAGACTCATATTGCAGGGAGTTGCCCCTCCCTTTATACTATTGTGCATTTCTATTGTATAATGTTGTTGATGATGAATGTGTATGGGTTTCCATCTATATAAAGGACAAAGATAATACTTGGTAACGAAAATAAACTAAGTATGAATGTTAAGGCATAGTCCATGAACATAAGTATTGGTGAAAAGAAAGTGTTCAATGGTGCCACACCTCGCTATAGTGCGGTTGCAAGTTTTAGGTGCAAAGGTGTGTCAGCATTATGTTGGAGTATCTTGACGACAGTTCATGGAATGGGATGACACATGATGGAGATGGTCGTTTTGCATATGTTGCAGGGATGTTTGCAGTGTATGGACTGGTTGATATCATGGAACAAGGATGTGATGGTTATCTTGGTGGCAGGTGGTTACCAGGATGAGATATTGTCGAGGACAATAATGATTTCAGTTGGGGGATGATATAAGGCCCTGCGGCTTGGCAGTCACATGAGCGCGTCCACTGAACAGGCGAGCTAGTAAAATGACCGAACAGGCGAGACACTTATGTGAGGGTGAAGTACTGTTGTATGCTTATAAGGGGGTAAGCTGGGCACTCGACTTGCGGGCCGACCAAACGATGGAGTTGTGATGGGCAAGCGGAGTGGGAAGTCCCACGATTTGGGTGGGTTGACCCACCTCCTGGGCAAATGATGCAAAGTTTGGAAGTCGGTCGGGCATTATAACATGGGTCAGCCGAGTGGCACAACCCGTCACCAAACCATATACATAGGCGGTGGGTTGGCTCAAACGAAAGGTAATCAAATCATCCAAGCAACAAGCATCTAATTCGAAGTGCGAGGAGGAAGCAAGTGCGAAGGGTGTAGAGTTCTGCGATGGCCACAGGAGATGTGCCCGCACTTCGGGTTGATGTAACCGGGTGAATCGCAGGTTAGACAACAGGGTAGAGCTGCACGACGGTGAGTTGGGCTGAACGGGTGATCTGGATGAGGGTGTGCCGTGCATGACAGTTGTGCGGATTAGTTGGCAAGTGCGATGGAAAAACAGTGGAGGCGTTGGGTGTAGGATGTTTGGTGGATGGTGAGACAAGTCGAGGGTGGCATGATGGGTGTGTCTGCCGATGAGTTGAGGTGAATGGGTGAACGACCAGGTGGACGTGTAGACGGGCGACTGGGTGAGGGCGCGCTATGCACACCAGAATGAAGGTGAATGGTTAACATGGTTGGAATGTACGACAAGCAACCCAGGTAGGTCACACCGTGCATGGTGAAACGTAGGAGTGCTAGTTTGGTCAAAATGGAGGTATGACTCGTGCGAAGGGTGCCCAGGTGAGGTTACATGGTTACGACGAGGCACGCTCGAGTTGGGAAAATGATACGATGAAGTTGGAAATTTGGTTAAGTGTAAACTTGGGATTTCCAAGGTTTAACTTATACTTTGTAAAAGTGGAAAATTTATATATATTGATATTCGGGTAGACTCATATTGCAGGGATTTGCCCCTCCCTTTATACTATTGTGCATTTCTATTGTATAATGTTGTTGATGATGTATGTGTATGGGTTTTCATCTATATAAAGGACAAAGATAATACTTGGTAACGAAAAATAAACTAAGTATGAATGTTAAGGCATAGTCCATGAACATATGTATTGGTGAAAAGAAAGTGTTTGGTGGTGTCACACCTCACTATAAAGCGGTTGGAAGATTATTGCCATTGTAGGGGCGTGCACAGCGTGCCCTACCCAGGTCGCCCATCACACATTCCAACCATGTCAACCATTCACCTTCATTTCGGCGTGCATGACGTGCCCTCACCCGGTCACCTGTTCACACATCCACCTGGCCATTCACCCGTTCGCCTCAACTCGTCGACGGGCGCACCTGTCATGCCACCCTCGACTCGTCTCATCGTCCACCAAACGTCCTACACCCAACGCTTCCACTCTTCGCGCATCGCAGTTGCTAACCGACCTGCATAACTGTCGTGCACAGTGCACCATCACCCAAGTCGCCCGTTCAGCCCGACTCGTCGTCGTGCAACTCTTCCTGATTGTCTAACCTATGGTTCACCCAATTACGTCAGCTCGAAGTGCGGGCGCATCTCCTGTGGCCATCGCAGAACTCTGCACCCTTCGCACTTGCCTCCTCCTCACACTTTGCCTTAGATTCTTGTTGCTTGGATGATTCGATTTCCTTTCATTTGAGCCAACCCACCCCCTATGTATGCGGTTGGGTGGCGGGTCATGCCACCCAACCGACCCATGTTATATTGCCCAACTGACTTCCAAACTTTGCATCATTTGCCCGGGAGGTGGGTCGAAATGCGCAACTCGTGGGACCGCCCCCTCCGCTCGCCCATCACAAACATCTCCATTTGGTCGGCCCACGAGTCAAGCACCCAGCTCGCCCTCTTATAGACATATGACCGCACTTCGCCTGCACATAAGTGTCTCGCCCGTTTAGTCATTTTGCTAGCTCGTCTGCTCGGTGGGTGTGCCCATGCGACTGCCAAGCTACAGGGCCTTACATCATCCCCCACCTGAAATCATTGTCATCCTCGACAATACCTCATCCTGGTAAACACCTACCACCAAGATAACCATCACATCCTTGGTCCATGATATTAACTAGTCCATACACTGCAAAAATCCCTGCAACATATGCAAAAACGGTTGTCTCCATCATGTGTCATCCCGTCCTGTGAACTGTCGTCAAGATACTCCAACATAATGCTGACACATCTCTACACACTCTCGACCCCCATGATTCGAAAAAGTCGGGTGATCAGTCCAACTGTCACGCTCAAATCATAAGAATGCACGTCCTTATGCCTTCACCAATATTTTCTCAGACTCTGCCACATCTCAGACTCACCAAGAATCTCCCTATGCTTAGGTCCATGGGAACTCCATCCCATCTGTAACATGTCATGATGCTAATGCCAAGCCATTCCTACATCATCTTGCCATTCCTGCTCAACCTGTTTGAAGGACTCACTGCCATGAGCAGCTAACAAAGCCCCATCTTCTAAGTCATCTAAGAAGATGTGGAGGTAGTAGAGCCTGAAGGCTCACCCTCACTAATCGGCTCAATCCATCTCTCTAGATCTTCTATATCCATCCTCTGTAGATATGCAACCCGATCCTCCTCGTGGACATTCGGTCTCTCATAAACATCGTCATCATCATCATCCTCAACTTCCTCCAGCCTCCTAGACAAATCCAAGATACTATTGGATAGTGTCCTGATAACCTGTGGCTGTTCCATAAGCTTTGCCTCTGCAGTAGACAACCACTTACACACATCATCCATGCACTTCTCTTCCTCCATCTGCATCACTTCCAACTTACACTCAGGTTTTATCACACCAATGGTTGGAACACCAATGGGTACATATTCCCTTCCATCATAAATGTACAGCTTCTTCAAATGTGGAACAATCATCGCATCATATTGTTTCAAGAATTCCATTCCCAACACAACTTCATAGTCATCAATCTGCACTATAGTGAAGTAGACTTTCCCGGCCCACTCACCTAGTGTTGTGTCCACTCTTTCAGCTACACCAATCACGGAATCAAGAGGAGAATTCATTGTCTTTATTTGTACCTTCACTAGTACAAAATTCATCCCAATCCTTCTCACAACATCCTCACTCATGAAGTTGTGAGTAGCCCCACTATCCACCATAGTGAGTACATCCACACTCCCAATCTTCATCCAAACATACTCCAAATTGTTCCTTTCCGGATCTCTTCGAGAGACCGCTTTTGTAGTAGCTGCAGTTCCAAGTATCTACATCACCCCCACAGAAGTTCCTTCGTTCTTCGTATTAGACTGTGCTACCACAACCACATTCGGTCTGGAGGACAATTCTTCACCGTGTGTGGTTCTGCACATATCCAACACTTCAATGGTTTCTTCGTCTTCGACTTATCATTTGATTTCGAAGCATCATCTTTCTTCTCTTTTTTCTTATCGAACTTCTTCTTTTTCTCATCAGAAGTTTCGTCATAATGCTCCACCAAACGATCCACAGCAGCAAAAGCCTCCTCAAGTGTTTTAATCCTCTACCTCTTCACTTCATTACGTGCCCAAGGTTTCAGCCTAATGATAAAGTTGAACACCTTGTCCCTTTCCGCCATGTCTGGAAGTTCCAGAACTGCACTTGCAAACTCCCGCTGATATGTCTGCAAAATTCCCGTTTTCTTAATGCATTTTATCTTCATCCTTGCTTCTCATGTTTCATCCTAAGGACTAGAGTGGGTCTACAATGCCTTCTTCATGTCATCCCACGAAGTTATGTCATCAGCACTACCACTGGTAATAGTGGGCACCCACTAACACTAGTGTGGTCAACAATATACCACTAAAGGTGTATAATGAATGGCATTTAAAGTTCTTTGGGGCTACAAGTTAGGATTAGTCAACATATCACCTACATGTAATAAGGTGATGAGGGTTAGAAAAAGCACCGGAGGGGATTCATAGGGATGTAGTGCTTCTATTAAATCTCATCGCCTTGTTATATGTTGGAGATATGCTGACTAAGCCTAACTTGTCACTGCAGTGGGCTTTAAATGCCATTTATTATACACCCTTAGTGGTTGGTAGTGGACCACATTACTGCTAGTGGGTGCCCACTAGCAGTAGTGTGGCCCACTACCAACCCCTAAGGGTGTACAATAAATGGCATTTAAAGCCCACTGCAGCTACAAGTTAGGCTTAGTCGGCATATCTCCAACATGTAAAAAGATGATGAGAGTTAACCAAACCACTATAGGGAATTGATATGAGTGGAAAGTGAAGTATAATAAAAATAAAAATAAGAAACTACAAGATCAGAGATGGAGAATCAAAAACATAGGCTCTCTAAGAGGAGAAAGTTTAGTACATTGTTAGAGCAATAAAGAGAATCAATCAATATCCCACCCTCTTGCACCCTAGTTGATAAATTATCAACAATTAGCAAATCCATACATGAAACAACATTGTGAAAGTTCTACCAAAAAATTGTCTTGTTATTGACCGATCTAAACCCATCTATAATAGTCTAATATGGTGTCAACCTTTCATACAAATTTTGAGCCATATAAAAAACACTTGAGGAAAGTTACCTTTGAAATTGAATGTTTCATATTGGATTAGTTGCTAAACTCTTGACTATTAGCAATTCCATACACGAAACAACATTGTGAAAGTCCTAACAAAATATTGTCTTGTTATTGACCAATCTACACCCATCCTTAATAGTCTGAGATGGTGTCAACCTTTCATACAAATTTTGAGCCCTATAAAAAGCACTTGAGGAAAGCTACCCTCGAAATTGAACCTTTCATCTTGGAATGTGATGGGAGTATCTAGGCATAGAATGCAAATAATTGTTAGGATAGTCATCCCACATCTACAACTTGATTTGGTTCTCTTGCAAAAAATCAGAATAACTAACTTTTATTTTTGAACTTGATAAACATTTGTTGCAATGTAGAATACACACCCACAAGCCATGATGAACATAGAGACAATGTAGTGTGGCACCTCAGTTATCTCTTAATGTTAATAAAATATATGTAATGTTCTAAAGTAGGGATTTAAGTGATATTATAAACAATTAAACGATGCAGCAACATAAAATTACATGCATCAAACAGCCATAAAAAGACTGTAAATCTAGAATTGTTGAGCCATATATTATAAAATATGAGAGCATAGGTACAATATAAATGAATTTGTGCACCCGAGCTTGTATCAAGGATGAGCTGGGCCAAACCCAGGTGATATAATGGCTAAGATGATGGTTGTGCAGTTGTTGCACCACTCTGCATTGCATTGTCCTAGTGAAACTACTGATCCTTTGACATAGACTTGCTAGAAGGCTCCCAAAAACCGCCCAGAAAATTATGTCCTTTCAGCCTTAGACTCCTTGGATGAAACCTAGAAAAACCTAGAAGGGAATTTCATTGATTTTGATTTTGGATTTTTGGCCTCCTTGGAGCCCCTCTCCAGCCACTGTTGCCAAATTCAATTTGTAGGAAAGAGCCTGCAAATCCACCTAAAACTCCCCTCAAATGCTAGTTTCTCCTGTGATAAATGATTCCTTTCTCCCCGTATGATCCCTTTGCTCAGATGGTTGTTCTCCTAAGCCCCATGAATTTGCTACTAGAGGCCACTACGTAGCCCCTCTGCCTAGAAATGCATGTTGTTGTAATCACTGACTGGCTGGCTGAAAAAATAAGAGAAAATGTCCTCAGCCCACTACCTTTCCTGCTCCTGTAACTCCCAGCAAGCTAGAGACCTCTCGATTGGCTCACTCCTCTCTGCATGTTTCTGGCTACCCAGAAAGTATGCAGTCTCCTACTCTGCGTGGTTGGATGGGCTATTTTTCCATGCTGGAACTCCTGCAATCTCTGTGGAACAACCTCCCTAGGGCAGGCATGGATAGTCCCCCAACGTAGAGGTTGAATCTTCCCTGTGGAAGACTCGTGGCTAAACAACCGGTAGACTCGCTAAGCAATAGAGCGTGCAAAGGTAAGTTTGTTTGTCAAATGATCAGAATGCTGCAAAATGAGAGCTCCTTCCTCTTTTATCACTTTGGGCCTCCTTAGCCTCTTGTGGGCCCCTCCTTCCACTAGTTTGATTTCCCTCCAACATATCCCTTGGAAAATTCGAATTATTCATGTGGGTGGCCCCCACATTCCACTAGCTACCAGAAATAAAGTTGAATTGCCTATAGTTCCTAAGTTCTGCGTGTGGGATCCTCCTCCTAAGCCAAAAATGATGCCAAAATTATGTAGCTGCACCCCATGACTAATACATTTGAGAAGGGACATGACAGTCCTCCCCTCCCAAATGTTGCTTTCCCTCAAGCAACCTCAAAGTCGGGTGCTCCAGTATGTGCTCACCCTTCCAGGTGGCATCCTCATCGAAAGGTTCTTCCATCGTACCAAGAACTCCCTGATGGTTCTGTTCCTCAGTCTCCTCTCCCTGCTCTCCAGAATGGCCTCTAGTTCCAACACCAAATGGCCCTCATCATCCAATGGGAGTAGATCAACTATTGTGGTCACCTATTGTCCCAGCACCTTCAGGCATGAGACATGAAATACATTATGGATTCTACTCCTCGGAGGCATATCTAGCTCATAAGCCACCTCTCCAACCCGCCTAGTCACCTAGTAGGGCCCATAGAAGCGTGGTTGTAGCTTCTTGGCCCCCTTCTATTTCAGCGTAGGTTTTCTATAAGGCTGCAACTTAAGGTACACTAGGTCCCCCTCCTCAAAGTGCATATCTATCGTGTGCCGATCTGCATACATTTTTTGCTGATTTTGGGTTGTTGCTAGATTATCCTTGAGAGCTTCGAGGATATCTCGGCTCCCTTGGACCCAGTCTTTGGCCTTTGGGGCCTGGCTATCTTTGAAAATAACATCAGCAAAAGTCAAAGCATCATAACCATAGAGGGCATGGAAAGGAGTCATACCGATAGACATGTGGTGTGTGGTGTTGTAGCAGAACTTGCCCAAGTGCAACCACTGAATCCACGTCCTCTGCTGACCTGTCACATTGTTTCTTAGGTACCCCTCCAACCACTAGTTGACGCTCTCCGTTTGGTTGTCTAGCCATCTGTCTTAGGGTGATAACTGGTGCTAGGAGTGAGCTCTGTCCCAACCAACCTAAAGAGCTCCTGCCAAAGGCCACCCATAAATCTATTGTTTCTGTCGCTCACAATGTTCTTGGAGAGTCCATGTAGTCTGAAAGCCTCCCAGAAGAACAAATAGGTAACTTGGGCAGCCGTGTATCTAGTGGGGATGGCGAAGAAGTGGGAAAATTTGATCAGCCTTTCGACCACCACATATATGCAAGCCTTCCCCTATACCGTGGGGAGCCCAGTGATGAAATCCATCGAGATACTTTCCCATTTCCCCTCTGGAATGGGAAGTGGTTGTAATAGCCCTGTAGGGTGAGTCAGCTCCCCCTTATTTCGCTGGCAGGCCTCACACTCCCTTACGTGCTGCAGCACGTCCTCCTTGAGGCCTTTCCACGTGAAACTCTCCCGAACAACCATGTAAGTCTTCCGGAACCCTTGGTTTCTGGACAGTGGTGAATCGTGAGATGCCTGAAGTACCCTCTCCCTCAACTGCGAGTTAAGCACCAAGTAAATGTGCCCCTTGTAATAGATGACCTCATCCATCACATGGTAACGCTCATCTGCATGTGTGCCCTCCAGCACCTCGCAGGCCTTCCTGACCTTGGAGTACTCTACCAACAGCTGAGCCTTCCAATCCTGGCAGATGCTCAGAAGAGATAACCCAGCCGGTCTCCTAGATAGATCATCGACCAACACATTGTGCTTGCCCCGCACATACTCAATATCAAAGTCATAGGCCTGCACCTTGCTGACCCATATTTGTTGCCTGTCATTGAGGCCCTGCTGCCCCATGAAATGTCGAAGACTGTTGTGATGAGTCTTCACTCGTAATTGGTTGCCCACCAAGTACTGGCGGAACTTGGCCAATGCATGCATAATGGCCAGCATCTCCTTGTCATATATGGAATATGATAGCTCATGCGGTAGGAGCTTCTCGCTCTCTAAAGTTATGGGGTGCCCCTCCTGTGACAATGCAGCCCCAACTCCTACCCATGATGCATCACCCTTCACCGTGAATGTGAAATTTTTATTACTGCAACAACTGATTTATTTTACCTACTTATTTTCCAATAAACTATTTATGAAATCTCTTTAGTAAACATTAAAATAAATTCTACTGCAAATATCACACCAAAATACAAAAACAAATACATGCACAAGTATCAAACACATTAACGCAGATAATTTTAGACAATTTTCCCCAGGAAAAACCCAATGCGGGAAAACTAGGGTGCCAAATTGGCTCACCCAACAGAGATAAATCCTTTGGAACCTCTCCTAGGCTTAGAGTTTGTCCAACTATCCTCTGTGCAGCTCCTAGGCCCTTTGTATCAGCCTTTGCCTCTCTGCATCAATCACGCAGGCCCTCCAGCTCATGCGCTGTCCAGTTGCCTCTATGCGGCTCCCTCTGGCTCTACGCCTTCCTTCTTGAACTTTACATTGGTGCTTTGGCACTGTCCTTGCCTCTCTGTTACGTACCCACTACCTCTTGTTGCAATCTAGTCTTCTAGTTCGAATTTCTCAGCAAGCCCCGCTCTAGAAATCAAACTGACTAGTCTCCCTCAGTGTGTCTCCAACTAACCCTCAAGCCTTCTCTTATACTTTTCCTGTTGATGAATCAACGACCGAGATTAAGTCCCTAATCAATGGCTAAGATTAAAATATACTTGATCTTTATCTCTTAGAAGCTTCTCATCCTTATCTTTATTAATACCCATTAATATTTTTATTTTCCTAAGTTTAGACTTAGGAACTCATTAAAAATATTAATTATTTTAACAACTCTTCATCCAGATGGAATTTTCCAAAACGATTTCTGGGTCTTGGAGATCTCATGTGCTTTAGTCTCTCCACCAATGTTTATGGCTAGAGCACATCTGATGCTACCCCAAATCAACAGTGAATGGCTGAGAAAAATCTGGGAGTGCCAAAATAGGGCAACTTCTCATCACCTCCATGAGGCGATCGAAGGTGGCCTGTGCTCCCTCAGTCCATGCGAAGGCCCCTTTCTTGGTCAAGTCGGTCAAGGGTGTTGCAAGCTGTGAGAACCCTTTGACAAACTTCCTATAGTAAGTGTAAATTCCCAAGAAGCCTCTCAGCGTAGTCACGTCTCAGGGTACTAGCCAATCTGGGATGGCCCGATCTTCTCCTCATGAACCTTCAACCCATCTGCTCCAATGATATGCCCGAGATAAAGCATCTCTATCAATCCAAACTCGCACTTGGAGAGCTTGGCATAAAACTGCTGCTCCTCCAGAATGCGTAGTACCTCCTCCAAGTGTTGGAGGTGCTCCTCCCATGTTCGGCTATAGATTAGGATGTCATCAAAAAATACTAGAACGAACCTCCTCTGCTGCCCCCAAAAGATATGGTTCATGTAAGACTTAAATGTGGTGGGAGCATTGGTAAGCCCAAATGGCATGACCAGAAACTCAAAGTACCCATAGTGGCACCGGAATGCTGTCTTTGGGATGTCTTGATCCCGAACTCTGATCTGGTGGTACCACGAACACAGAACAATCTTAGAGAAGTACTTGGCTCCTCTAAGCTCATCGATCAGCTCATCAATGCGGGGAATGGGGTACCGGTTCTTGAGGGTCTTCCTGTTAAGGGCTTTCTAGTCGATACACATCCTGAGGGTCCCATCCTTCTTCTTCACCAACACTATGACAGAAGCGAAAGGACTAGAACTAGGCCTGATGTGACCCAAAGCAAGTAGCTCCTCAATAGCTTTCTCTATCTCATCCTTATAGGCTTTGGGGTGCCTGTAAGGAGTAGTGATGACTGCCTGTATACCTGGCTCCAACTCAATGGTGTGCTCAAACCCTCTATCTGGTGGCTGCCCTAGTGGAATGTCCCCAAACATTACTGTGTACCTGTCTAGAAGAGCTTGTGTGTCTATTGGTGGTGACTGTGCCTATCCCCCAACCTCGAAGATCCTCAACTCGATTGCCCATGCAATGACCCCATGTCGAAGATCCACCTCCATCCTATGGGCCAAAACTGTCTGAGGCAGATAAGACTGCATGCCTCTCAAGACCACCAATTTTACCAGTTGTGCATCTATGAAGTTGTGGGTATCTCCACTATCTACAAGTAGTGACACCCTCTGTCCCTGTACTGTACCTCTGATCATGAGTGTCAAAAAATTAGGAATCCCACATAGAGAAGCAAGGACTCCCCTTGATGAGGCAATAGATGTCCCTCCCTATGGAGGTGGTGGTGGTGGTGGCCCTCTGTCCCCCGAACTCTCTCCATCTGTCCCACCACAATCCTGCTCCACCTCATCCTCTTAGTCACTATCAGAAAAGACCTCAATGTAATTTGCTCTACCGAATGTGCACCTATGGCCTGGTGCCCATGTCTTTCTGCATATGAAGCATAGCTTCCTCCTTCGAAGGTCCTTCTGTGTCTCCTCATCTAGTTTCCCCCTCCCTTGTGTGGTCCTTAGTGGTGGGGGTCTAGTCTCATGCCCCTTCTATGGGAAAGGGCTCCATGCAAGAAATGGCACTCTGGTCTTGGGGATGGCCCCCTGCAAGTCTCTACCGCACACCACCACTTCCTACAGTGTAGAGGGTTTGCATGACTTTATCAGTCCACACAAAGGCTCAAGCAAGCCCTCAATGCAGGTGTATACCCTCTTGGCCTCAGGCAGATCCAATACCATCACTGACACACGCAGAAAATCATAAAAATACTGCTTTGGGTTGCCTGTCTGGTGCAGTTGTGTAATCTCCCTGAAAGATTCCTCTAGATCCGTCTGATCAAATCACTCCACCACCCTCCTGGTGAAGTCCTCATAAGAAACTATCTGGGCATGCTCCAAAGTGGTTAGGCCATGAAACCACCAGACATGGGCTTCCCCCTCCAAGTGCAGCGCTGCCATCTTAATGGCTTCCTACTCCGTCATCCGGTTGAGTTGAAAGTATGTGTCCATCTTTTCAACCCAAGCCCTGGCTATGCACTTGGCAGTGCCATCAAATGTATTGAAGTACATCCTCCCTATAGTTCTCTGCAGCTCATAGTTTTGGGTCCCCTGTCCTTCGTACCCCTTGTTCCTCTCACTCTGCTTGAGCTTGCAGTAATCTCTGAAGGAGAGGGCTTCTTTGAAATCTTTGTCCATCGCCTGCCACTCTATGAAGTAATCCCCCATATGGGAAGTGTCTTCCTCCCTTGCTAGTTCGATTTGTGCTATTGGCACAAAAGAGGGTAGTGTAGCCCTAGTGGGCACACTCACTGAAGGGTGATGCACTGCTGGTGAGGGATGATAGAAAGGCTGAGAAGCCCCGAAAGTTTCTCCACACAAAAACCCTCTAGGTGTGGCTCTGTCTCGGCTCTGTGATTTGATCTCCTCCAGCATGTCTTTCTGCCCCTTGGCCAATTCACTCAAAGCCCTCAAGAGGCTATCGAAAGCCATCTCCTCCCTACTCTTGGGCTCTATCATTTCCTCCTCTCCGGCCACTATTTTCCCTTTTTCCTCCATGTCTGGTGTAATTTCCAGCTCCCTTTCTCTGCTCCTGTACCTCTGCCTCCGGTAAGTGATGTTCTCCCGATCTTCTCCTCTCATAGGAGAGGCTGAGAGAATTGAGATGGAAGGTTGACCTGGAATTCTACATTTCTGAATCCACTATTCCAAACTTGAAGTAGACTTTTCGTGGAGCTGGCAAGAGTGCAGAAATCAATCTAATGGTGGAAAGGAAGGACCAACTGTAGTTTCCACGCATACTCCAGGAAAAATCGAAGACCAAGCTTACAATGGGTTAGTATTCCGAGGTGGCTAAACTGGAGAGACGAAATTATGAGCTGCTAGTAGAAAATATATGGGAGAAAGAGGCCGAGATCTATTCGTAGATCCACTTCCCTAAAGGAAAGATCACAGAAACCAAATCGTTGATACATTAGGCTATAAATCCAATTGAATTGTGGAATTTGTCTATTTGAAACTAAACACTGTCACACGAAAGATGAAAACAGCTAATTGGGAGTTCCATAACAGAGAATTCAACTGGTGACAAGATGCTGATATCTCTATGGGAAGTAGCATAAATCAATAGTGAGGTCAAGGAGTTGCTAGTGACCATCAAGGTCAAATTGGGCAACTTGTGTTGAGATCGTTGAGCTTATAAGAAGCGAGAGCCATTTCCAAAGGGATTGATTGTAGGGAGAATAGGGTTGATTATTGCAGAAAGTGGAATTCTTGGTAATGGCGTTAGTTACTCACTTGTAGAGGCCCAACGCCATCAAATTATTAAAAGGGGGTCAAGATAATTAGAAGGCAACTGAATCAGTTGGAGCACCAAGGTCGAGTCCTTATAATTTATTACCAGAATCAAGTCTACCTAAGTCAGTGTCTTGTGTCTAGCAGAATTGTCATTCCACTCACATTCCAAGTTGTGGCAGGTTGTTTATCTCTGGAACAATGCAAAAGTTGGTTCCTTGGAACACCATGCACCCAAACAGAACAACAGACCCTTCTCTAGGAAAGTGCATAACATGCTCCAACAAAATCATCTAAAGGATTTAGAAAGGGAGAAAGAAGTGTGGAATTAGCTTTTTGTACTTGGGTCAAATTAAAAGCCTGGAAGATCAGGAGATGACCTCGCATTGGAAGAGTTGGAATCATATCTTTCCAAGGTGGGTCAATCTGATTGGAGTTTAAATTGGGCTCTGAAACCAACTATGCTTGCATTGGTACAAGCCAGATTGTTGGAGCATCCAGGAGAAAAAGCCAAGCTTATCATCACATCCTATTTCAACAATATTTTGAGGATAGTAACACCCTTTCCTCCTATAATGATGACATCATGAAGAGGGTCTTTCAATTGATTGTAGAACGCTATTCAGGACTGCATGACACCTAGAGCTCAAACATTGATAGAAGGCTTGTAATCCTAGACACCATGGCCAAAATCAGATCCTACGTAGTCATGCTTTATCTAGAACAAGATGATTTGATCCTTCGGATGTGCCAATTCTTCTTCACCAACATTAGAGAGCATCACCCAGAGAGGTAAAAGCCAACATGTGAGATATCTTATCTTCATTGCTAGTTGAATGTGATGTCATTCACAAACAACGACAGACAAAATTGTTAGCCATTTGAAGGAAGACACAGGTTGCCTCACTAGCTGCCTATGAGCTAGCCAAAGGGGTGGTTGAGAAAAACATGAGATTCTTTAGAAGGCAACTAACCCAGGAGGAGTTGATGATGATGCAAGATACAAAGATCCAAACATGTAGCATGAATGAGCTGAGAAGGAAGGATCTTTGCTTCATCTGCAAGGAACCTTAGGGACTTGACCACTCGTGCATGAGTGACATCAAGAAGATGACAGGGGTAGATCAAGAGAATACTCTTGACTTTCAAGATGAGGATTATTCTGGATTAAGACATATGTGGTTTATATCTTTTGACTTAGTTACCGGAGAATCCACAGTAAAAACCATTTTCCGTCAATGTTTCAAATCCCAACCGGGATCCATTATCAGGACTTCTTGAATGCTTGATAGTAGAAGAGCTTAATTGAGGGATTAAATAGTAATGAGGAGATTAGATTTTGATTTTTGGGATGAGATGAATGTCGGCCTTAATAATATTAATTGTAGATTTTTGAATAATAATTTTGGATTAATTATTGATGAGTTAACTAATTGATTTTAACTTATTATAAATTATTATTATGTTAATTATTATTATAATGATTATAATTAAGATTAATTAATTAATATTATTAATAATTAATTAATTCTAATTTTAATATAATAATCTTTGTTAGAAATATTTAGTGATTATTATACTCATACGACATATAAGCATTTAATATTTAATATATGTTAGTATAATATTATTAATTATAAAATAGTATGTGAAATATTCATTATTAGTATATATTGGTATTTAATGAATAGTCGTATATTGTATTAATATTTAATATATATAATATATGTTAGTATAATATTTATTATAAAATAGTATGTGAAATATTTATTATTAATATATATTTGTAGTTAATGAATTGTATATTAAAATTACTTAAAATAATAATTATTATATTAGAATTAATTAATATTAATAATATTAAAAATCAATATTAATAATTAATAATTAAGATACAATCCGAATGAAAGAGATGTGATGCTGCCCCTACTAGGGTTCCTGAGTAAACTCGCCGCCTATCTCCTCTGCGCCCTTGGCTTTCCTGTCCTTCTCTGTTGCTGATCCTCTCAACATGGAACAACTCTCTAGAGGGGTGGGCTCAGCCCCACCTCCCGCATCAGGCCCTTCCTCGGACACTCCAACAATCGCAGATGTTCCAACCGGCTCCGGCTCCACCCCATATGTCGGCCTCAACACCGATCCTGTCATTGACAACAATGGAGACTCCGCTGCAGGCCATGTGGCAGCCAAAGACAAAGGTACAAATCAGATTGACTCGACGTCACGGCCAAAAGAATCTTCTGCAACATGCATTCCCAAGTCTGCAGAGAGAATCAAAATAGATCTTCCCAGTGATCAAATCAATAACCAAATCCAATACATGAGGGATCATGCACTCATAGGCAAGTTCCTTGGATTCTGGCCAACTGAAAAGGCCTTGCATGGATGGATCGCCTCCAAATGGAAGCCCAGAGGACAAGTCACCCTGCAGCTTGGTCCCAAAGGTTTCTTCACTGCTACTTTCAACTGTCTAGAAGACAAAACTCGCATCTTCGAAGGAGGTCCGTACTTCTTCAACTCTACAAGCCTATATCTTCGTGAATGGAAAGAAAGGTTCAATCCAGACAAAGAAGATTTCAACTGGGCTCCGGTATGGATACATTTGTACTCTATTCCCCTAGAATACTAGAACGAGGAGACCTTAAAGGACATTGGCAATAGCCTGGGAGTTTTCATCAAAGCTGCTGAGGAAACCAAATCCCGAAGATACACCTCCTACGCCAGGATCTGTGTACACATGCATCTAGCCAAAGAACTCATGGATTCGGTAAGTCTATTTCATGACGATTTTGAATGGGTCCAAACAATAGACTACGAGCATGTTCCTTTTCGATGCAGAAAGTACCATGAACATGGCCATCTTTTCAGGGACTGCCCTCTGAATCTTCAGTCTAAATCTCCTGTAACTGAGACAAGTAAAGATGTTGAGGGATTTACAAAGGTCTCCAGTCGCAGAAAGCATGCCAAGAAACCTCCAGTTGCTCTAGATGATCCCAAGAAACCTGAAACACAAAATAGTTTTGGAATCCTGTCTTCACAAACCAACTTGGAGGATCATACATTCTTCCCACCTTCAGATCCTTCCCCTTCTACTCCTACGCCTCCTCCAAATCCTTCAGCTACGCCCTCAATCTCCGATCTAAATAGCATCCCCGTCTCAACCTCCACTGATAAAAAAAAGCTCCAGATATAGCCCTACAATCTTCCACCATGGAGATAGATGCAGCTCTAGCTCTCAGTATTCAGCAAAATTCAAATGAGGAAGAACAGAACAAACTGACACACATGGAGGAGGAACCAGAAAGTGTAGATTTGGGAGGTCTGGACATTCTCAAACTAGAAGCGGCGTGTCGACAGAAAGAAGTCAGTGATATACCCCCTCGGGAGATCGAAAGACTTGAAGTAGTTTTAGCCAGAGCACAGCAAAACAAATATCTTGGCATTTAGGCAGGCAGTCCTTGGGATGGTAAAAAAATATTGAAAGACTCGAAGAAATGTGGGCGCAAAACGGATCTACAAAGGATTATTATTATTGGAGAAATGCTAGTGGACTCTGGTATATTCCCCAAGTTGACTAAGTTCTTCAAATATCTTCCCCATAGTTCCTCATGAAGCTAATCTCATGGAATGTGAGAGGGCTTAACAGCCCTGCAAAACACTGAATGTTAAAAAATATGATCCAACAAGAAATGCCTTTATTATTCTTTCTACAAGAAACCAAAGGCAACAACATTGTACTGTAGAAAATTCTAAACAAAGCATGGACAGGATGCCACTCAGTCTCTGTGGATGCCTCAGGGGCTTCAGGAGGGCTAGCAATCATGTGGAACCCTCAAGTTCTCTCCCTTGAATATTTTCATGCCTCACACTTCTTCATTCAGACTACATTCCACCTACTTGGAACCAATATCCATGGTCTTCTCACTAATGTGTATTTTCCACAAGATTTACAAAAAAAAGTTGGATTTGCTGAATACACTCACAACTCTTAACTCTGGCAGGAGCCATCCCCTTTGGATAAGTGGTGGTGACTTCAATATCATCATAGCGTTGGAGGAAAAATTAGGAGGTCGAGCAAGGCTGGAAGGGGACAACATCGGCTTTAAAGACTTCATCCACAGAAATCAGCTAATGGACCTTCAGACTTCTAATGGTATATATACATGGACCAATAAAAGAAGGGGACCACAACATATAGCTTCCAGACTGGATCGATTCCTTTTGTCGGATAATTCCATTCACCTGGGCGGAGACTTCCATGCTTCCATCATGCCTCAAGTAGGCTCAGATCACTGGCCCATAATGCTACAGTGGTCGTGTCCAGGGTCTAAGTGCAACAGACCTTTCCGCTTCGAATCCTTCTGGTTTTCTCATCCTAACTTCAAAGAAGTGGTCATCGTTGCCTAGAAATCCTTCATTCCCCTTGCAGGAGCCAAGATGTTTCAATTTCAACAAAAGCTAAAATACCTTAAACAACATATTTGATCAGCGGAAAGTGTTGGAGCAACAAATGAATACACTGCAACAATGCATCATCTCTGAGGGAAGAACGGAATATTATGCACAACAGGAGCAGGCCCTCCTAACCCAGATTGAAACATGAAGGCAACAAGAAGAGACTCTCTGGTGACAAAAATCCAGGATCAGATGGCTTAAAGATGGGGAGAAAATTCTAAATTCTTTCACAGGTCAACCATTCAAATGAGGATGCACAACAACATCGCTTTCATCAACAATCAGCAAGGGGAGCATCTAGAAGTGCATGAGGACGTGGCACAAGAATTCCAAGATTACTTTTAGGACATTCTTAGGGAACCCCCGAGTTGCAGAAATCAAGCTATACAAACTATAATGTAGCACATTCCTAAAATCATAAATGTGGATCACAACAATAGGTTTCTCCAGCCTATCTCTATGCAGGAAGTAGAGGACGCAATGGCCCAAATCAAGGATGGTAAAGTGCCCAGCCCTGACGAATTCACAACTACTTTCTTTCATGCCTTCTGGGAGCACATCAAAACAAAGGTTTGGGAGCTCGTGGAAGAATCGCGATCGATGCATTGGGTCCTTCCTTCCCTAAACACGACCTTTATAGTGCTCATTCCTAAACTAGAAGAATCCAATACTCCTAATAAATATAGGCCGATTGCGCTATGTAATGTAATCTACAAGCTCATATCTAAAGTCGTGGCGAATAGGCTCAAACCTCTTCTCCCTCTCCTCATTTCACCAGAGCAGACAGGCTATGTAGAAGGGTGACAGATTCTGGATGGTATCATTCTCTCCCAAGAAGTGATCCACTCCCTCAAGATACTAAAAAAACCAGGTATGATTCTCAAACTAGATCTCTCCAAAGCATTCGACAAGATCAGATGGACCTATATCAAACACATCTTACTTGCATTCGACTTCAATGCTACTTGGACGTGATGGATAATGAATCTCATTTCCTCCCCCTACTTTTCCATCCTCCTAAATGGTTCCCCTTCCACACCCTTTCATCCTTCTCAGGGTATCCGTCAAGGCGATCCTCTTTCCCTATTCCTTTTTGTTCTCATGGCCAAAGGACTAAGCCGCCTTCTTCATTCTGCTATCAATTCACACTCTTTAAAGGGCATTTCGCTGCATGGTCAATCCCCCATCTCTCACCAACAGTTTGTCGACGATAATATGCTTTTTGGCCATCCGTCAGTTCAAGAGGCCTCTGCCTTCAAGCTGCTGCTCAATCTCTTCTCAGAAGCCTCTAGTACCACCATCAATGCCTCCAAATCCCACCTCTTTTTCTTCAATACTCCCATTCTCACTCAGAGAAATATAGCCAAGATTTTGGGATTTTTGATAGCCAAGCTTCCTTCGAAATTTATTGGAGCTCCCCTGTTGGATTCTGCTACCAAACATGGTTCCTGGAGAACCCTCCTTGACAACTTAGAAACCAGGCTCTCCTCCTAGACTTACCGCTTTCTCAACATTGTAAGCAGGATTATCCTAATCAAATATGTTCTCCAAGCCATGCCTCTATATTTGTTCTCAATCTTGGCTGCCCCTAAATGGGTTCTTAAAAAAATACGCAATATTCAAAGAAATTTTCTCTAGGGCTCCTCGGGCCACAACAGAAAATGGGCTCTGGTTAAATGGACAGAGGTTTGTCTTCCGAAATCAGCTGGGGGGCTAGGTCTGAGGGATCCCCTTCATAGCAAAAACATCATGGGTGCGTGCATATGGTGGAATTGGATCTCTAAATAGCACACTCCCTGGGGTCGTCTCTGGCAGGCCAAATATGCTCCAGGAAGTCCAAAGGAGGAGCTAATCTGATTTAGTTCAACCACCCCTAGCTCGCTGATTTGGAATACTACCAAGCAACATAACACCTTTATTCAAGCGCATAGCTTCTCGGAAATCCACTCAGGCACCACTGCAAGATTTTGGGAGGATTCCTGGCAACAACTTCCCAAACTTTCCTCTCCCTTTCACAAACCCAAGTGGCAAGCAATGATGCAGCAAAATGAGAAAATCCATGTCCATAAATTCTGGCAGCAACAAACTCTTCAAGGTTTTCAACTTTGGAGACCGACAAACACATGGCAGGCCAACTGGTAGGAGGAAACCTATGATGAGATTGATCAAGAGCTCAAACTTAGGAAAATTAAACTTTCTGATCAGAAGGACCAAGTGCGATGGGGATATACTCCCAAGGGCATGTTCACAACCAAGGAAGCATATCAAATTCTCTATCAACCTATGCAGATTATAAAGGATCAACTATGGGACCAAGTCTGGCAACCAAACATCTGGCCTAAGGTCTCCACTTTCCTTTGGCTTCTAAGCAAACAAAGGATCCTCACTTGGGATAATCTACAAAAGCGAGGATTCATTGGGCCTTCCAGATGTTCCAACTGCAATCTTCATTCAGAGACCATCAAGCATCTCTTGGATACCTGCCCACTAGCAGCTTAATTATGGGAGAGAACAACACAGTGTAATAGAAGAACAGGTAGAAGGGAGGGAGACATCGTAAATACCATCAGGAACTGGCCTCGGTATCCTTTCCAAAGTCCTCTACTCAATTCCCTCTGGAACCTCCTTCCTGGCTTCGTTTATTGGATCATCTGGAAGGAAAGAAACAACAAGATCTTCAAAAATCACAGTTCGCCTCTTGATACTCTTTGGCTACTTCTCAAGCAGAACCTTCAAGAAAATATAGCTCTCAGACAATGGCAAGACTCAAATATGCCAGTTTTACCCCAGGAACGCCTCATTCTAGCCAACTAGAACCTAGATCTCACCTCTGTAGATCATATCAAGCCTAATACCTCAATTCACTCTGAGTCTGCCCAATTCTGGTCTCCTCCTGCCATCCACCCTTACAAGCTGAACTTTGATGGCGTGGCTAAGGGAAATCCTGGGCCGGCTAGATATGGTGGAATCTTTAGAGATGCGGAAGGCTCTGTTCTGCATATTTATCACGAATCACTGGGTAGAGACACCAACAATGCTACCGAGCTTGAAAGCTTATGGAAAGGCATATGCATAGCAGAAATAGAAAATTTGTTCCCTCTAGAGGTAGAAGGGGATTCACAAATTCTAATAGAGGCTGCTATCCGGATACAATCAGGATCCTCAGCAGCGAAGATTGCTTCAAGCTAGAGGATCCTATGCAGACTGGAACAAATTGAAGAATGGCTCAAAACTCCACGCAGTATCTCCTTCAAGCACATTTGGCGAACAGCTAATAAGGCAGCAAACAGACTGGCTAATCAAGGGGCCGATCAGCAGCTCCCTTTCTTCTCTGGTCCATTGAATAGTTCCAATGATATACAACTCAAACGCGACTGCACTCTCCTGGTGCAACAAGATTTATCTCTCCCGGATCCTAGTGTTTGAATGTAGTACAGGTATGTGGGAAGTAGAATGGGTGGGCGCGTGGCTCATCTCCACCACCTCTCGGCCTCTCACAGAACAAGTCTTTATTTCCCCTGAGCTCAAATTTAATGCTGCTTCAATGCAACTTGTCCCTCCTCTCCGGCTTGTTTACTTCTTAATCATGGCACCCTCAGCTCGTCTCATTTGTGCTACTCCTTTGCGCTCAAGTCCCTCCTTTGCAGCTGCAGAGATTCGTTCTTGAACCATCCCAGGGATACATTGGGCTCTGGTTCGATGGGTGGATTTCTGGTTGGGGCTTCAGGTTTCTCACTGCCACACCTGCAAATTCGTTAGCTATTTGTCCTCTGCTCTCCCATCTACCCATCTGGGTGCTGAAGCCAAGCTAGTTCTTATCCTTTTCTGCCTCCTTAGTTTAGCAAGTCGCCCGGATCTTCCTATTATTCCGGTAATGCTGAAACTTTGCCAAAGGATGAGCTACAGAAGAGGCATCTCCCGGGGGCAAACGGGCCACTAGGTCTCCTCCTCCACGACAGATTCCTTGACTTTTTGTTCGGACTTCCGCATGGACTGGTATCCGGCTATAAGGAGTGGTCGGGGAAGGGGTAGAGGAATGCACAATTTGGCAACGAGCTCTTTCAATTCTGCTACTAATACCGCTCGGCTACAGTTCCCCTGCACTCATGGCAATTTCTCCTTCATGGCCACTGTTACCATAGAGCTTAGCGAGATTAATGCTGGTCAGGAAGCAGTTTCCCTTGGGGTGACTAAGGAAATGCAGGCGGAAGACAGATTTGGCACCATTCAGATGAACTACGAGCAGAGCAAGGCCTCAGGCTCAGGCAAAGGCATGGCATCCCAGATCATGAATGACCAGGCAGGCCCGAGTGTCCCTATCGGTGGTGGCTCTACAAGCAAAGAGGGCCACCCCTCTGAGGACGAAGATGACTACAAATATGGATGCCGCATCATCGAAGAGCAGCCCTCCACTTCTCATGACATTTAAATAGGTTTGCGCTTTATGGTTTTTTGGAATTCAGTATGCTCGAGGATATTCACTTATCACCTACTTTACCGTCATGATAAGCACACCAACTCTAATCACCGGTTTCCCCTGTGAGAGGAGCACTCTGCTAGGATATGGTTTTTGGTCTCGGTTGCAGTCTTAGGTGCTTCTGAAGTTTGTACTCGATTTTTGTTCTAGGCAGTGCTTCTCGGTTCACTTGCCATGGTCTAATCATCCTGTTACGGATGTTGTTTGGTCTCTGTTTAAATTTTAGTTCCAAGCACAACAAAGTGGGCTTTTTGCTTTTTTGGTAATAGTCATGGTCAGGTTCCTTGCGGTCCTTCAAGGCAATAATCAACAGGGTATTTTTTGGTTTTTGATCATCTATGCTATGTAAACATGTCGCTTCTTTCGGCTAGCTTTGTGAGGCCATGGCCTCGGTGTAAAAATATTTTGTATCAATAATAGGAGTAGAAAAATTCAAAAAAAATAATAAAAAATAAATAAAAATTAAATTAAATTAAATAAATAAAAAATAAAAAATAAAAAATAAAAAATAAAAAATAAAAATAAAAATAAAAATAAATAAATAAATAAATAAAATATAAATAAATATAAATATAAATATAAATAAATAAAAATTAAAAAATAAAATAAAAAAAATAAAAAATAAAAATAAAATAATAATAATAATAATAATTAATTAATTAATAATAAATAATTAGTAATAATAATTGATAATTCATGTCAAGGGTTTAATTTTTATAAATAGATAGCTTAACTAATTAATAGATTTACTAATAGCTTTTAATTAATACATCATAATAATGATTTATAATAATAGTTAATGATAAGGTAATAGCTATTATGATAATTACTAATGTAAATATTGTAATTAAATACTAGTTATTATTAATATTATCATAATTAAGTACTAGTTATTATTATTATTATCATAATTAAATTATCATAGCAATGCTACTAACTACTAAATATTAGAAAGGGAGAGGGAATTCTACCACTAATTGCTATGCGTAAGATGTATTGTTGACCTTAAATTCTCTGATTAGGGGAAGCTAGCTTCCACTAATCTCCATACCATTGTCTCTCTTGAGATTATGGGGATGTTTGATAGTTTCAAGAGCTTCTCTAATCTTTTGCCTATGATGTTGTTCTTCCCTTGCGACAATTGAGGTGTTTTCCAAGCAGACATGGTGCTTTGTTTTTTAGGAGTATTCTGCCAAGGCCGAGGTACGAGACCTATCATTCCTAATATCAGCTCCATGTTCCTTGAGTCTTGTTTGCAGGGAGCGACCTATTTCACCAATGTATCTTTTTCCACATGAACAATCTATTTTATAGGCTCCCTTAAGCTAATGTCTATCAATACTATCTTTGACAGACCTCATACCTTGCCTAATAGTTCCAGGTGCTAAGAATTGTGTGTTTATGTTTTTCTTCCTTAGGATTTTAGCAATCTTAGTTGCAACCTTTAAGAGTATAGGCTACAAAGAAAAAGAGATTAAAAGAGCTATAGAGAAAGCTGAAAGAAGGATGCTATCTCATAAACCTAAGGCTCAAGACCTACCTCAGTGTGGCAAGGTATTTCTACCTTATATTCATGGAGTAACAGATAAGATTGCTAAAATCCTAAGGAAGAGAAACATAAACAAGCAATTCTCAACACCTGGAACCATTACGCAAGGTATGAGGTCTATCAAAGATAGTATTGATAGACATCAGCTTAAGGGAGTCTATAAAGTAGATTATTCATTTGGAAAAAGCTACATTGGTGAAACAGGTCGCTCCCTGCAAACAAGACTCAAGGAACATGGAGCTAATATTAGGAATGACAAGACTTGTACGTCGGCCTTGGCAGAACACTCCTCAAAAACAAAGCACCATGTCTGCTTGGAAAATGCCTCAATTGTCACAAGGGAAGAACAACATCATAGGCGAAAGATTAGAGAAGCTCTTGAAATTTTCAAACATCCCCGTAATCTCAACAGAGACAATGGTATGGAGATTACTGGAAGCTGGCTTCCCCTAATCAGAGAAATTAAGGTCAACAATACATCTTAGGCATAACA
Organism: Pinus tabuliformis; assembly: GCA_031772625.1. Taxonomy (NCBI): domain Eukaryota; kingdom Viridiplantae; phylum Streptophyta; class Pinopsida; order Pinales; family Pinaceae; genus Pinus; species Pinus tabuliformis. Next base: position 210,334,760 of record CM062811.1, read on the forward strand.
ATTAGTGGTAGAATTCCCTCTCCCTTTCTAATATTTAGTAGTTAGTAGCGTTGCTATAATAATTTAATTATGATAATAATAATAATAACTAGTACTTAATTATGATAATATTAATAATAACTAGTATTTAATTACAATATTTACATTAGTAATTATGATAATAGCTATTACCTTATCATTAACTATTATTATAAATCATTATTATGATGTATTAATTAAAAGCTATTAATAAATCTATTAATTAGTTAAGCTATTTATTTATAAAAATTAAACCCTTGACATGAATTATCAATTATTATTACTAATTATTTATTATTAATTAATTATTAATTATTATGATTACTATTTTAATAATTAATATTAATTATTAGGTATTGACATGAATTATCAGTTATTATTATTAATTATCAATTATTAATTAATTATCAATTATTAATTATTAATTATTAATATTGATTTTTAATATTATTAATATTAATTAATTTTAATATAATAATTATTATTTTAAGTAATTTTAATATACAATTCATTAAATACCAATATATATTAATAATAAATATTTCACATACTATTTTATAATAAATATTATACTAACATATATTAAATATTAAATGCTTATATGTCGTATGAGTATAATAATCAATAAATATTTATAACAAAGATTATTATATTAAAATTAGAATTAATTAATTATTATTAATATTAAAATTAATTAATTAATCTTAATTATAATAATAATTAACATAATAATAATTTAAAATCAATTGGTTAACTAATCAATAATTAATCTAAAATTATTATTCAAAAATCTACAATTATTATTATTAAGGCCGACATTCATCTCATCCCAAAAATCAAAATCTAATCTCCTTATTACTATTTAATCCCTCAATTAAGCTCTTCTACTATCAAGCATTCAAGAAGTCCTGATGATGGATCCCGGTTGGGATTCGAAACGTTGATGGAAAATGGTTTTTACTGTGGATTCTCCGGTAACTAAGTCAAGAGGATTATTCTTTTATAATTGAGTTCATGTGTTCTTACAAGGACACCTTTGAGGAGCATGAGTAATCATGGGGAGTTGTCAATGGAAACTCAAAGATGTAGCCATGTTTGGTAGAGGCGATTGATGAGCAATAGTTTATAGTGGAGCATAGTGCGCATGATGGGCCATCTTTGCAGAGTTAGCTAGTTGCTCATGTTGAGCCCATGATGGAGGAGGATTAGAAAACATCCTTGGGGCCAATCATTGATGAGGAGTGGACAGATGCACAAACAACCACAAGGGAGGTAATACTTGCATACATTGGTCATCAGGAGGTGTTGGGACTTGACAGGACAATTTTGCAGGTGACGAGTGGACCGGTGGAGTATGGAGTTTCCAGTCTGATGAAGGAGGATTTTTTGGAGATTGTGGTGCATCCATCATCTTTGGGTTTACCCATTGACGAGGTGCAGGTAGATGCAACGGCAACTAGCAAAGTTGCAGTATTTCCAGGCAGCAGCCCTCTCCAGGAGTACATAGACAGGGCATGCAACATAGGTTGCCCACTTATAGGGAGAGAGACAGGGATTCCTAGAAATATCTGGTTGATTGGTTGGGCAGAGTTGTATGAGTTGAGCATGGTGCAACATAATGGACTCATACCATATACAGGTGCACAAGCATCCAATCCTTCCCATGAGATGGATTAGTGAGAGATCATGAGTTCGTATCTTGTTGATGGCACGATATTCTCAGTCGAGAGCATAGTGTAGCTGGGACCCTTAGACATGAGGCGTTCTACATGCTCCAGTTGGCAGTGAGAGGTAGGCCAGCATTTCAAGCCTGTATCTACATAGTGTGATTGACCTTGGCCTATGCCAAGGGTTGGACTAGAGAGAGGTGATGAGTTGGTACGCGGTTAATGGAGCAACATTCATAGTCAGAGCTATAACACAGCAGGAGCAACGGAGCATTGATGCTTGTTCTTGGTGGCATTGGGATCCAGGAGGATTTGTTGATGATAGGTTCAGTCAGAGATTGGTCTGGGACTCGAGCATTAAGGGGTCCATTCATGGTGGGTTGACACAGAGGCAGAGCATCGCCCAGTGGTTTGTATGGGATTCGGGAATTGGGTCTGAGTTGCATTGGGCCACCAGACTGGTCCACAAGTTTGGATTGCTCCCACCAGATTGGTCCACAAGTTTGGATTGCATGAGGGCAAGTAATCTTGGGGCGGGACAATTTGTTATGTTCCTTTTTCTGGTGTCCCTTATGGAATGGTTAGGATGGAATTTCAAGATTGGAGGCAGACAGGTCACAGGTGCACGTTTACTTCATCAGCAGGCCAAAGGACTTTTGGAGATGTTTTATGGGGTTTGGAGGAGTTCACTTGCCATATTCCATCATCAAGATTGATTCTGCATAGCTTGTTTTTCGTTCCATTGCATTCTGATAATTCCCGTAAAACGGAGTTATTATTGTGCCTAACTCAATTAATTAGGCTTAAGTTAACATCCCAAGAGGAATACTTGACGGAACATCTTAGTGTAATAGCTCATTGGAACAGGAACGAGAAGATCTATAGGATGGGATGGTTAAAAGTTATTTTTAGTGGCCTAAGGATGCATGGTGGCAAATTTACCATTTTCCCACATTAAAAAGAACTTTTAATTGAAATAAAAAGAGGGAAATGTGCTCAATGATTAAAATAATAATAAAGTAGGAGCTTCTAGAGGGGGGGTCCATCAAATCTATAAATAGAGGTGGAGAAGGCCATTACGAGACATCTTGCAATGGTGCATGTAGTCTTGATGAGAATTGGAGAACCTAGTTCCCAGCTACTATAGCCCCAGGACGGAAACCCTCGGGTTTGCTATTGGGTGTTGGACGAAAACCCTGCTCTCTTTAGGAAATTTCACGTCTTGATGAGAATTGGAGAACCTAGTTCCCAGCTACTATAGCCCCAAGATGGAAACCCTTGGGTTTGCTAGTGGGTGTTGGACGAAAACCCTACTCTCTTGAGGAAATTTCACTCAGAAATCTCACGGTGCTTTAGCAGAGTTTTTGGAGAGAGCAGGTTTGCAGTAGTCTTCTCACTGGGTTGTCTACATCATTTTGGTCAAAGATCTTTTTCTAGTTTTTGCTCCACTTGCTTTTCAAGCACGAGTTCCACTATTCCTTCATGTTGATGTACTCTTTCTAGTGGATTAATAAAATGGCTTAGTGATTTTATTGACATCTATTTGTGTATCAAAATGCTAGTTGTGTGTCTATTTGTAATTATTTTTCTATTCAAGTTCATTTTTGATATCTGCTTTTAATTTTTTTCCATTAGGGATATTACACTGTATTTAATGATTTGTGTTTGGACACCTACTCAAACTTTTCTTTGCCTTAAAGGAACTATTCTTTGTTTTAGGCAACCAATCTAATTATTTTATAGAAGAAGGGTAAGAGTTCCTAGATCTTGTAAGAAAACCTATCAACACAATAGTTCTTTAGACTCTTCACCATTTGATCTTATCTTATCATTTACAGGATATCCAAAGTAATATTTGATTTTAAATCTTTCTATTAGCTTTATCTTGTATTGACATGAGACTCCTTGATTGTTATTCCTATCATGCCGAGACAAACCGGTGAAATTTTTGAAGGCTATCATCATCAATTCTGTCTTGGAGAAGGCTCGCTGAAACTGTCCTACACAACATTCTCTTCATCCATAATTTTATTGCTCATTAAATAATAGCATATGACACATCAATTGTGAAAGGCAATCTGAGGATTGTTCTGCCAGAAAATCATTGCCAATATGCAGGCAGCCCATAGTACATCACTGAATTTCTAATAATATGACCTCGCTCCAACTAAACATTAATCTTTAAGGTAAATTTCTGATTGAGAACCACATTAATCTTTAAGGTAAATTTCTGATTGAGAACCTATTTGTATCGGGTCTTACGAAGTATCTCCACTTGAATAGAGGCTGAATTTATACTTGAGGGAACAAATTACACTAGCCTATAGATCCTTAACCATATGATCATTCCTTCAGCAATAATGTTAGGCCTTCACTATTTACAAAGTTTCAAATATGCCTAGGTTTTGAGATAAGACAACGATTTTAGCTTCAGGAATGACGCTGTAAGTTTGAATTGAATTTTCCAATTATTACAGCATAGCAAATCAGACCTTGGCTAGGAGTTACAACCATCATGATAGGAGGTTTACCTAGCTTTTTCATTAAACAGAACTATCAAAGGCAATTTGTTTTGTAACCCCTGTTCAAATCAGCAAGCTTACCAACTAGAACTTTCTAGAATATCAACAATGTGCAAAACAAAAACAACAAATCATGGTTTGGGATGGCTTGTAAATTAGCAATCAGAAAGTTAGTATCATGTAAAAGGGGTTGAAGTGCTTTATGCTTGGTACTATTGCCAAAAATACCAAATCAGCAAAGAGGTTGAAATATACCTTTCATAATGGTAAGTCTTTTCCTTTGAGAATGTTAAGGACTTTGAGCTTTGGTAAGAGTAGCATGCTTATCTTTGGGGATGACAAGGCAAGTTAGGAAAACAAAAACAAAAAAATTTGGCCAATGCTTTACTTTGCATGTAGAACCAAAAGTCATATCAAGCTTTTGCACTTAATTCTCATGTCAATATTAGACAAGACAAGATCAAAAGTAGGCTTGAAATGGACAACAAAGCATTGGGGATGATAAAATTTGGAATCTGCCAACCACATAAAAGAAGGATGAATCGTGACTTTCAAAAGTCAAACCATCAAGGAAAACAAGTCATCATAGTAAAGTGATTTAGGTTTTTGGCAAGAGAAAATTCTAGAACCTCATATCAATGGAAACCTCCAACTAATTGCCACTTAAGATTGTTCTTAAACAATCATCTGCCACCCACCACAACTCTGAAACAACTCCACCATTGTTTGTCTTTGCCCATGATATCACAATCTATACCTTCTTAGGTTTTTGGCAAGAGAAAATTCTAGAACCTCATATCAATGGAAACCTCCAACTAATTGCCACTTAAGATTGTTCTTGAGCAATCATCTGCCACCCACCACAACTCTGAAACCACTCCACCATTGTTTGTCTTTGCCCATGATATCACAATCTATACCTTCCACAAATAGGAAATATTAAATATAAACATACCGGGAAAAGCAATCTAACTCCAAAAAACAAGAAAGACCGAAAATGAAGGAACTACTAAATATAAGCATGCTTGGAAAAGCAATCTAACTCCAGAAAATAAAAAAAAAAATTAAAAACAAGCAAGACAAAAAATGCAGGTACTACTAAATATAAGTATGCCTGGAAAAGCAGTCTAACTCCAAAAAAAAAAAAAGCAAGAAAGATTGAAAATGAAGGGTAGCTTATGTGACATTGTTGCCAAATATAGTCTAAAATTAGACACTTGCCAAATAGGAACATATCACATGTGGACAGAAGTAATTTCATTGATTTTTATGTGACACTGTTGCCAAATATAGTCTTAAATTAGACACTTACCAAATAGGAACATGTGACACATCTCACATGTGGACAAAAGTAATTTGATTTTTGTTTTCTACAAGGATTCCAACTACGTGCTCAAAAAGGACATGCAAACCCTAAAAAGAACGTTGCTAAAAATAGCAGTGTCATGAAATTGTTTTTCATATCACCAGAAGCAAGCTCATCAACATTGTGAGCTTGCATGGATCAAGAGTCTGTAAAAAATTTAGACACGCAGATCCTAGATCACCTTCAGATGTACAAGCAAATCTGGGGTTTAACAAGCCTACAATAAAACCAGTGGCTAACTGAATGTATGTACTTAAATTCTAATTACGGTGCCAATAAGTAAATTTAGCACAAAAAAAGACACATTAAATTGCTATATAAGATAAGAAATAACATCATGATCAAACATTTGGCTAAAATCTTGAAACTAAATTAGCAAGTCAAAATATCTCCACCCAATAGAATCATCATTAAATGTTAGACTCTCTCATAAAACAATAATAAATCCATTAATTAATTAAATATTCCAAGTTAGCAATTTGTGCCTAACTCTTGGGTTGTTCCTCTAAGATAGGAGTTAGTTTAGGTAACTCCTATATTGGTGTGTCTGGTGAGAAATTATCTCAACCAAAGGAGAAATTATCTCAACCAAAGGTGTCTAAGATAGCACGCACTATCTTGAGAACACTGTCTCTCATCTATTTATTTGTAACATTATATTCAATTATTTTCGTAATGAAATGAAGGTGTAATGAGAGAGAATACATGAGGCTTCAGCCTTTTTCCGTCAATATTGTGTCTCTGATTTTTATGTGTGATTTATATATTTTTCTGAGTTAATCTCATTTTCATCATGTGGTATCAGAGCTAATGGTTTGCTCTTTGTGAGCAAGAGAGCATTGATGATAACATTATACGAGATTAGATCACGGACCTGTATGCTGGTTTGAAAGGCTTTTATTGGGCTCGGTAAAAGTGCTGCTTTTATATGAAAGTAGTAGTGGTTGCTTTCTTCATAGTAGATGTTGGTTTGGTGAGTTGAAGACCAAGAGCTGTACACTGGTCAATGCCAGTGCGCTGTTGCAGATCCGTAGGATGAAGCTTGTGAGATGGATCGAGCAAACTGTAGTTGCTTGTGTATGAATGGTATTGATTGTTGAATCCTTTGTGTGGCTTACGGAGCTGAATTTGTTGGAGTAAAGTCTGAATTAAGTGGCTGAGTCTATTGTTGACTCGAGTCTGCAAAGTACGCGACGACGAGGATTGATCTGCACGCTCTGCTTTGTGTAAACCAAGTCGGTTAAGCGAAAGGAGAGCTTAAGGAGAGCTTCCAGTACCAGGGCTACAGGATTTTCACGTGCGCCGGAGCGGAAGTTCTGGATCAAGAACTTGTGTCCAGAGCGAAGCTTCTCGTGTTGCGTTGTGTAATTTAAGTCGGTCAAGCGAAAAGAAAACGGGTTGATTCTGCTCATAGTAAATCTCAGGCAGGCCAGCTTGCCAAGCATCTCTTTGTGTTTCAGCTAATCCCCATTGGTGAGTGCGTGGAACTTTCTGCTTTTGCATTTTAGAATTTGAATTGGGGGAGACTTTAACTTTCGTTGCGAGAATTTGCATGTTTGGCTGAAAGAAATGAGAATTTTAGAAAAAGTTATCGTTTAAATTTTTTATACCGGCCGAGGATTCCAGGATAAATTTTTGACTCCAATTCAACTTTATTCAACTTGTATTTCCATGGAAAAATAATGGGCGACATTTCTTCCTAAAAAAAAAACGACGCCGGATTTTGATTTATAGTTTAAAACATCGAATTTCCTGGTAAAAGTGGTTAGATTGGCATAAGCCACGTTTCAGGAAACAAAACAATGGATGGAATTGATTTCTTTGAGGTTTTTTTCATCGACATCTTTTCCAAGTGAACTCAATCTGGACTGGAACAATCTTTGTGCATTATCTCGCACAGCAACCTCAACCTGAGCATTGGTTACTTTGAAAACACGCTTCCAAGGTAAAAGCAATGTTGATGCATCTCCAAAAACAAGGTTTGAAACATAAACCAACTTTTGAAATGCCCTGCGTTCCGCTATTACAGCATCATGATCTCCTGTTTCAAGCCTTTGCCTGAAAATACGTCTTCCAATTTCTATATGCACAGCTGCCGCATCAGGGTCATCTATACCAAGAGCCTTTTTTGAATTTCCTTATTGATTCTACCTCATCACCTTTGAGGTCCTCATTGCCAGAAGGAATAATAGAAGCAACATACCGTTCATAAAGGTTGAATAGCTCGGCATTGAAAGCTTCATCCTGTTTGCTTACCCCGTACTTATGAAGTAGGGAGTCAATCTCTTCCCTGTTAAGAGAGGTAGGATCATCGCATTTGATGACCTTATTGTGCAGAGTAGCGGCGGCAATCCTGGGAGCTGTGGAGTTCAAAGCATAAGCAGTGGCTCCGCCTGCCACTCCAAGAGCCAGAGCGCCCCCGAATGCAGCGATTCTCGTGCCTTTAGTAGTGGCTCCCACGGCGTATCCTGCTGCCAGTGCTCCCGCCACTATAACAGCACAAAACCCGTAGCTCGCAGGGGCAGCCAACCTTTCGAAAACTTTCTCGGGCCCCGAAAGCTGCTTCTCGCCTCCAAATATCAGTTGCCAAGAAGGAGGAGCTTCGCCCGCATCTGCTTCAGGAGCCATCGAAATCCTGACCTTGATATTCTTGCGCCTTTTGCATTTATTTCTGCCTGGCGATCGGTTCGAAAGACCGTATGAAGCTACGACTTGGGAGCTGCAGAGGAGGAGACCTGCGAGTTTAGCTGCCCAGGGAGCGTAAGTGCGGGAACTGGGAACGCCATTGTTTCTTCTTTTCTCACAAAACAAAATTCTGATAAGGTGTCACTTTAAATTTTTATTTTTTTGGAGTGATAAGTTGAATTTGAAGAGGCTTGAAGTGATTTTATGGAGCGATAAGGTGAATTTTGTTTTGTAATATTTTGGAGTGATAAGTGTTTTGTAATTTTGGAGAGATAAGGAGTATATTTTGTTTTTTTGAAGTAAGAAGTGATTTTGTATTTGAAGTGATTTTGTGGAGTCATAAGTCCATTTTCTTTGTAAATTTAGAGTGACACAAGTCAAGTGAAAGTTGTTATTGTGATCCAAAGAAAGGTTGAGTCAGTGTTTGAAGACAAATTGATGCCAAAGAATTCTAAATGTGTGCTTGAAAAGCCTCACCGACGCCATTGTCATGATGATGGATCTTGAAAATTAATAAAGACATATTTTTTTTGTGGTGATTGTGTCCTAGATCCACCTGAAATTGAATAAGGGGATCTTAGGTACACGAAGAGTGTATTGATGATGGTGTATACTTCATGTTGTTGCTTTTTTATTTTGTGTCTAGTTTTGACACATAAATGATCTCATTTTACACACATCAAGTTCAATGCAAGCAAGCACAACACTTGTAACTGAATAGCACAAAGGAAGGATAATTAAGCTCAACACATGCATTTGCGTCACTACAACAAATAATCAAAGTTTTCAACATCAGCATTCTAGCTCAACAAATAAATTCACTCAATACAATCAAGTTCAAGAATCTGCAAACTCCAGTATTTCAAAGAAAAGTCTACATCAACATTCTTGCAAACAAATTTAAGAACTTGTGAATCAAATTCCAATTACATTGCATTGTACGGGTGCATTCTCGGTTGAAACCGACACCCACGTTTTGATTTGATCAGAAATCAAGCACGTCCATTCTCTTCAACTTAGTCAAATTAAGACAAGTGAATTCCTTGTTTTATGTGAGTCATTAAAACCATTGTAAGCTTTTTTGGGTGCATTTTCGACAGTGTTCGACACCCTTCCTTTAAGCAGACTCTATTGAATGCACGAATTTTAATTCTAAAGCAAGTAAGAAACCTGTTCACAATCGTCATCAAGCGAGCGTGAAGTCATCAAATAAGGCAAGTGAGCATTCATGCAAACACAATCGTCATCAAGCGAGCGTGGTTATTCATTCAAGTGAGCATTCACACAAACGCAATCGTCATCAAGCGAGCATGCCAGTCAAGTCCCATAGCAAGCGAGCCTGTCATTCAAGTAAAGTGAAACAAAATCAAGTGCACGACATCTACAACAAGAGAGCCTGATTTCAAGTGAGCAAGTTCAGATGGCGCAACATATTCCGTTGTTAAACATTCTTCACAGTTTGATCATCTCCAGTGATGAAGACATGGTGCACGTCAGCAAAGAAACTCTTGCTGATATTTCACGGCATCTACAGCAAACGCATGAAACCATTGAGTTTCTTCAGCTTGAGTCCCAACTTCAAAGGAATGAATTGCAAGAAAAGAGTGATACTTTCAAGTCTTTGAACCATCCAGATGATAAGTCCTTCATCCCAACAACTTCAAGTGTCAAAGTTGTTCATGATCAAATTCCAATTTCTTCCAAACCCCTCATCAAGCCCTGGGAAGAAATTCAAAATAACAAGAATAGACGAGGCTTAGGATATGTCGCTGATGACACCAACTTACATATCCCAGATTATTCCAAGCCAATTAAGTTTGTGAGTGCCGGATTTCTTGAACCACTCACCTCAGCAGGTTCTGAGAAAGTTGCAGTCAAACAGAATTGCATGCAACCTGAAGTTCATGTTCAACCGAAATGCTCTCATTGTCAAAGAGCCGGTCATATGGAAGATCAATGTTTTGATCTCCATCCGTGTTGCCATTGTGGCAAGCCCAATCATTCCTCAGAAAAATGTCGCAACCAACAAAAAGCAGCCAGATTGAAGATACATTATGCATGGATTGATCCTTGGGAATGGTCATCCACAGTCAAACGGTTGTCTCAGTTCTACAACCGACTACAATCATACATAGTGCAGCCAGCAGTGAACAGATGATGGTACTCTCATGCAGTTGAATGAGGGAGTACAACAGTGAAACTCTCCTACACCTGAAGGGGGGGAGTTCAAATATATTTTGGAGAAGATTGTCTCTCCTTTCAGCTGACAAAGGGGGGAAAATGTCAATGAAATTGACAAGTGGTTGTCAGACTGAAAGTCTCGACAACATCAGCGAAGTAGCCAGTGGGCATCTTCATCAGCCAGTGGGCATCAGCAAATTCGCCAGTGGGCGATCGACAACGAAAGCAACAGTGAGCAGCTTTCATCATAGCAAAAACAACATTGAGTTGTTTTTTGACATCTTCAGCCAGTGGGCACTCATCATCAGCAAATACGCCAGTGGGCGTTCATCAAATTGTGTCAGTGGACACCGGACGCTGTTTTCCAACAAAGGACAATTGGATCCTTTTGCGGCTTGGCACATGATGGAGTTGTTAAGCGTCCTTCAGAGATGAATCAAGCATGTAGCTGATTCATGTTCTCTTCAAATTTGAGTATTTTCCAGCATCCAGTTTTTGGCGGTTTTTTCAGGCAATGTTTTTGAGGATCAACATGAGAACTTGGAAGATGGTTCTCATTCTTATTTTTTGGATTTATCATTGGGGGGGGAATGTTAGACTCTCTCATAAAACAATAATAAATCCATTAATTAATTAAATATTCCAAGTTAGCAATTTGTGCCTAACTCTTGGGTTGTTCCTCTAAGATAGGAGTTAGTTTAGGTAACTCCTATATTGGTGTGTCTGGTGAGAAATTATCTCAACCAAAGGAGAAATTATCTCAACCAAAGGTGTCTAAGATAGCACGCACTATCTTGAGAACACTGTCTCTCATCTATTTATTTGTAACATTATATTCAATTATTTTCGTAATGAAATGAAGGTGTAATGAGAGAGAATACATGAGGCTTCAGCCTTTTTCCGTCAATATTGTGTCTCTGATTTTTATGTGTGATTTATATATTTTTCTAAGTTAATGTCATTTTCATCATTAAATGCTATATAACATGTTCATGTTCATACAACTTCTAGAGTGGAATTAAGTTCTAGTAAGATTGTGAATCTTCAAGAACCTTTGGTTGGAAAAGAAACCAAAAAATCATTTCTAATGTGTGAATAACCTATTACATGTGAATAACCTACTACAATAGATCAGCTCCAAAGGTAATCATAGTTTTTAGAAGACAATTATATAAGAACATAAACAATGACTAGTACAAGTTATCATTGTCAAACGGGGTATTCTTACTACCTTTCAATAGTTATTTTGGCCCTAAGACCACACTAATAGTTTAATAATTGCACAATCCACTTCATTTTGGAAGCAATTTGACATTATAAACTAGTGTATCATTTAACAAAGTGATCTAAGTCGATGTTTCTTAAATTTGAATGTATGTGTTCAAACCTTGTTTTTATAAATTAGATCATTTTTATTTCCTTTTTTAAATTACACCTAATTGTTCTAACAACGTATAACAAATGAGGAGACATAGGAGACTAGGAAAAAGTCATAGTGAAAACGAAGGATGGACATCACATAAGTGGATATTTTATTCATGTTCCCATGTCTACCCATCAATATAAACCCTAATCGTTTTTGGGAGATTTCGAGATTTCCAAGTATCCTTTGTTTCCTTGAAGTTTCCTTGAGCATCAAGATCATCGATGAACTCCATAAGTGTTTTGAAGAGATTCTTTAATTCTATGAAAATGTGCTTCAACAATGAATTCCATAAGTGTTTTGAAGAGATTCTTTACTTCTATGAAAATGTGCTTCACCGATGAACTCCATAAGTGTTTTGAAGAGATTCTTTAATTCTATGAAAATGTGCTTAAGTGAAAAAGTAATTGGTGTAGATTGAAATGCCTATGAGTATCAAGCCATTTGCTCTCCACTCCACATCTCCATGTTGCTTTAGCATGGAAAGGAAATGCCTATCGGTGTAGAGTGAAATGCCTATGGGTATTAAGCCATTTGCTCTCCACTCCACATCTCCACGTTGCTTTAGTATGCGGATGAAAAAACATTTTGTTTTGTAATGTTCCCAGTTGAATTAATTTTGCTAAGATGAATTTCTATTTTTGCAATTGGGTGTTGGAATATATTTTGGCATGTAAACTTATTAAAATTGGGTGGAGGGAGTTCCCACTTAATTTTTGGCGAGATGGAGGCCACCAAAATTAGAGAAAACGAAAGATTAAATTGATAATGGAATAAGGGGCCCACATTGTTGTGGAGGTAAATCCTCTCTGCAGGCAGAGACAATCCCTACTAGCCCAGACCGGGTCTAGCAACAATCACACAATGCTATCACGCAAGTTCCTAATTGCAAATAAAAAGTAGATGGTGAGAACCTACTTGGATTCCAACGCTAGTGTTCGTCGAAGAGATGTCGCCTTCGTTCCTTTGCTTCGACCGGTCACGATCCACACGATCTCCGTGATTAGATACCTGCACATGCAAAGAACAACACGAAAACAAGCGTAAAATCTAGTAGATGCAATTATATATCAGTCAGAAAAGATATAACTCAACATCAAACATGAAACAATGAGAGTGGAACCATAATGATAGTCATCTATTATTAATAAATAACAGAGAAGAGTACAACCAAAGTTCTAACGTCGAATCCTTCTCAAGAGGGTCCAGCCAGCAAGTCTCTCAAGCATTCACCCTTGGAGGTAGATCTCCCAAGACAAAAACTCTCTCTCACACAAGTTTACACAAGAAAGAAACACTTCACAACCTTCCTTAAGCTCTCTAGCAATCCCACACTTGTCACACCAACTACCTATCAAGTTCACACACTAGTAGCAACACTCCAAGCACTATCAATTCCAAAACTAGCTGCTCATGGTAATGGTAGAGGCTTAAATAGGAGAAGGAGTCTCCATGAATGGTGGGAGGATGAGCTTATCTCCAAAGAAGGTGGCTCAAATGACGAAACAGACATGCCAGAGAAGGGAGGACGACATTTACAAGGCCAACAACCAGGTCTGGAGTCATCTAGAAGGCCGGCTGTTAGAACAAACTCGCCCAAACTGGATCAGCGCAGGTCCATAACGGCACTAGAGCGCTGAAATCGCAGCTGAATAACAAAGAAGGTCATGTCAGCGCGATCAGGTATGAATAACAGACGCGCTGGAACATGAAATTCGACCAGCGCGGGAAACCCGTGTGCTTCCGTGCTGGCAGCGCATTCCGTCTGTTATGGAGCGCCCGTCAGCGCGTTTATCTTGACAACAGGCGCGCTGATAGCAAAAAATTTGGCAAAGTGGGTCATTTGGCAACATTAGAGAGCATGAGCATGATTAACTTGGACTCATGACACAGTAGGAAGACTGACAGGAAGACAGTGACAAATTACTGTGTAACAGATGCCCCCTAAAGCATGAAGCCAGAGAGAGTGGGAGGGGTGAAATGCTTTACGAAACTGGCTTAACTGGAACACCACCAGGAAGAACCGGCACGTATGTACATCTGATAGCTCTGATAATCAATTACATGTAGTCCAGGCATGGGCGCAGCCATCCAAAAGACATACGAAGGAGGTCTGTGGTATGGACGCAGCCACCCAGCTAAAGAGACCATGATGATAATAAAGGTATGGTCGTAGCCATCCATGAAGACTCAGGTATGGGCGCAGCCATCCATCAATGAGTCATGCAATGATTATAATAATCCACAAAATCGCAACCTGGATTGCAATAGGCAAAATCCAGGGTCTTGCGCTCCATCTCGACCCGAACAAAAGTACAAGTTCAAGCATGTGAATACATGAGTTGAAGTCGAACATGCAAGAACATCATCTGATTACCAGTCAATGATGAAAACTATTAACAGACGCGAGAGGTACCACCAATAATGACAATGGTCCTCAAGGTACTATAGGTACAGTCCACGGCGTGTGAATCAATGAGCTGGCGTCGAACACCCGCAGAATCATTCAATCGGAGGCCAATGATGAAAACCTCGCGTCGAAGACAAAGAACCTGCCATTGAGGCATGCAGGCTTCAAGGCACCTAAAGGGAGTCTCTAAGTCACCTTCCTGGATAATGAGCTGAAGTCGACAGGAAGTGACCTTGATCAAAGGTGGGCCATAGTGTTTCCCACATCATTGACACGAGACAGAGTAAAGATGTTGTGGTGATTCAGAATTATGTGAGGTATCAGAGGGAGGTTTTAATTCTTGCAGAGGCCAACTTCTCTTGAACATATCGGCGGCACGTTAGTGGACTTGGCAGTATCTGACATCAAATGAGCAGAGGTCATGGTGACAAGGCAATGAGTAGATGAGAGGTCAAATGGGATAACCCAAACCCACAGAGGCTAGTGTAAAACAAGATGAGATGTCCCCACCCCGACACGAATGCAGACAAGTGCCATGTTCAAGAGCGACATACTGCCGACACGACAATAATTATGGATCCATTTTCCCCACCATTTATGGCGAGTACCCCAGTTATTTTTAACAAGCTTGACGGGGATAGCATATGCTTGTGAGCGTCATTTCGACGGAGTCCGATGTCATTAAGTTTTAACGAGTTTGACAAAGGAAGAACTCGGCGTCTTTTCCTGTTTAGAGAGTCTGAAAAGACAGCAGAAAAGAAAACTCCAGGGGGGTCCTTTTTCATAAAGTTGTGTCTCTCGAGCCCGAAAAAGTATAAAACAATGCTCGAAAGAACCGACCGACCAGTATGGTCGAGGAGTACTTTTCGTAAGTAGTGACTTTGACCCGAAAAAGTAGAAAAGCGGTCAGAAGTACGTCGTTTTGGAGCCAATAACGAGTTCGAAACGACAAACACCCAGCAATCTTTTTTAGTTTAAACGGTCGAAAAAAGAGCTTTAAAGACGACCGCCTCTCATTCTTTTTAACGAGCCGAAAGGGGGGCTCGGCCATCTTTTCTTATTTCATGTCGAAAAAGAGCTTAAAGACGACGTTGTGGGACCAAGTGTGTATAGAACCGTCGTGATTCCACCGGCATGAGAATCTGCACAAGAAACACCGCACGCATAAATCTGTTCGAGATAATACGGACCGCACGCATAAAAACATAGCAGAACTATATGGGCACCAAGCACATGGTAAAAAACATCACAAAAAACCCACATTTATGAAAAATAATACTTAATTATGAAATTTTACCATAAATAGGGGGGTAAATTTTTTTTTACCATTGTTACCATTTGGAGCTGTGGAGGACGTGGTGGAGCTGCGAGGTTGACGAACCAAATTCCATTCCGTGCAGACATCAACCATCCCAAAGGCTATTCCAGGTAGGTTCACCCTCCTCTGCGCTCCATTTTGAAGTATTTTAGTTGCATTCTAATGGTGGGAAGTGCTAGTTTGGGCGAATTTTTTGAACTTCAATTCGCTCTCGGTCAGCACGGATTTCCTTATCGGGTCCGCGCTGATCGGAAAATATTTACACAGACCACTCCTGGATCAGCGCGGAAGAGTGATGTACTTCCGTGCTGACCCAAGAAAAATATCAAAGGGCGCCATTATCAACGCGACTGTTTTAAAAACAGTCGCGCTGACACCGCGAAACAAGTTTTTTAACAAATTGAACGTATAAAACTTTATGGACAGGGCCCTAATGAATTTTTGTGATCATGCAGGGTAAAATGGCATTCGTTTGGCAGGAGCGAGCTCATGATAATGAGGATATAGCGGCATTTGCCGATGCTGGGTGCCGTAATGCAATGCGGGCGTGCGGGTTGCTCAAATTCTTCCTAACTCCGCGCCTGCGAGCACAGCCTGACCTTCTCGAGTTCCTGATCAGAGCCTGGAATCCCACTGATGGGAAATTTGTGATTCGAGGCCGAGACATTGAGTTCGACTATACAGATATCTATTTTTTGACCGGGTTATCACGTCGAGGTGAGATGCCCATTCTGGAGGGGCAGCGACCTAGTGGTGAAACTCTGGATATGTTGATGGCCCAGGTGTGCCCACAGGCACGCAAGACGCGGAGTGGGAAAGTAGCTATTCCTACGGTGGAGGACATCGTCCTTCGAACCATACTCTTCATGGTGACTCGGGCAGCGGGCTCCTTGGCCAATCACGAGGCTTCGAAGACCCATCTTCTATTGGCTCTCGAATGTTTAAATCCCACTATATTCAACTGGGCAGTAGCAGTAACAACCAGTATGAAGAGACAGCTGACCAACTGCCGACGTGGTGAGTCGAAGCAGTTTGGCTATGGGTCGATTTTAGTCCTGCTCATGCTGGAGTGGGTACCGGCGTTACAGCTACAGGACATGGTCGTGGATCCATCTAGAGGCCCCCGAGAGACAAGGTCCAGTCGATGGGGCCATGTCATGCCACGAGGAGGTGGCGGCCGACCAGTGGCATGGGGAGTATACTTCCGAGAGTGGCTGGATCGGCAGACTATTTTTGTGGAGGACTGGCCATATGCTGGCATAGACTTCTGTGGAGACCCAAACATGTTGCTGCCTGCTGGAGAGCAGTGGGACGATGGTGGTAAGCCACTTGATCTCTTTTTGATATTTTTTTTTGTTAATATTTTTGATTTTTCATGTACATGTCTTAACGATGAATGCTATGGTATGCAGATGTAGGACCAGCGAGACCCCTTGGTTTGGCCCCAGAGGCGCGGAGGGACGCACAGGGCATCGGAGCTCTGGCCGTGGCTCCTCCGGGAGTCGATACGATGGAGACTGTGATACAGAACCTCGAGGGCTTACTGGCAGGGATTCTAGATTACCAGGGGATAGAGGAGGTCCCCATAGCATCTCAGATCCATACAGTGGGGGTAGAACCCAGGATGCACCGCCTTTTGAGGCGGGTGGCACGGGCGGTTGCAGATTATAGAGAGCATAACCCACCCCAGTAGACATCTAGGATTTTATTTCCTACTGATGGTTTTCTGAGAGACATGTGCCTCAGATGTACCGAGAACACAGGCCTTATCTGGACATATACACTTATTTTTTGAGCGCCTTGGTGTGCCACACGATATATATATATACATATTCCTATGGTTTTATTATTGTGCTTTTATGTGCTTGCTTGTATGATGTTTTGATTATAAATTACACAAATGTCTATCTAATACATGATTACCCAATGCATCAGATAATGTGTTTAATCGTCGTGGAATATGCTGATATGTGATAAAATCAAAATTCCTTTCTAACAATTTAACACGTAAGTATAACCTTAAAATGTGACGGTATCTGACGGAATATCGCCCATTGAGCTGATGGACGACAAGTTGAGAGTCTAGGTTAACAACCAATGTACGAATATTGAGATTAATCGCCTTGGCTAATAATTCAATAACAGCACTATATTTAGCGACATTGTTTGTAGTACAACCTAAACACACACCCTGAAGATCTATCAACTCACCGTGAGGATCATAGATCACCCACGCCGTAGAGGACAAATTGTGAGTGCTGCGGCAGGCACCATCAGTGAAACCAATATAAGGTGCACCCGACATTTGCACAAGAAGCAAAAACACAATAAGGAGCAATCACGCTTTTCACACCAAGCCAAAAACATGAAAACATACACACACACACACACTTGCTAAAACACACGCATATATAAATTGAAGCGCATGAATCATGCATAGTACTTTTTCAAGTACAATCCATTGCAGGGCTTATCAAGAGGATTTCCTTCGTAGTCAACTAGCTCGTATGCCCCTTTTTGCAACACTCTCTTTACAATGTAAGGGCCTAGCCACATGGGCTCGAGTTTGCCTGCCCCCAGCTTGTCATTTGCTTGGTCGTATAGCAGGACTAGATCTCCCTCAACAAAGGAACATGGATGAATGGTATGGTCAAAATGAGTTTTGACTCTCTTCTTTTGAGCTTCGATGGCTAGAGAGGCTAAGCGACGGGTCTCGTCTAACCGTTCTAGATAAAGAAGCCATTCCTCTACCAGAGTAGTGTTGGAAAGCAACTCGACGACTATTTTCAACGAAAGAATTTCACATTCTATAGGAAGGGTAGCCTCCATTTCGTAAACTAGTTGAAATGGAGTGAAACCGGTGGCATCCTTCACAGAGGTTCGGTAGGCCCACAAGGTGGGAAACAACATCAGATGCCAATTAGACTTATGCATGTCAACAGTACGTTGAAGCATCGTAACCAAAATCTTGTTAACGGCTTCAACCTGGCCGTTAGACTGAGGATAGTACGGGGTCGAACTATCATGCCGTAAGCCTAGTTGGGTTGTCAGTTCAGTCATCATGTGATTACAGAAATGCTTTCTGTGATCCGCGACGATGTCTTGTGGAACTCCGAACCGCGTAATAACATGATTGAACAAAAACTGCGCCGTTGTATGACCTTCTTCAGTTAATGTGGGCATCGCCTCGTCCCATTTTGTAAAGTAATCGATGGCAACGATAATAAACCCATGCCCCCCGGCCGAGCGAGGCTTACAGGTTGTATAATCAATGCCCCATTTTGCAAAAGGGCCTACGGTCACTACAGGGTGCAGCGGGGTCGGTGGCGCACGCATCTTTTGCTGGTATATCTCGCATGCATGACATGAGCGGACAGCAAGAATGCAATCCTTAAAAATGGAGGGCCAGAAATAACCAGCGCGAAGGATTTTTTGAGTTGTGGCATATCCGGACATGTGGCCACCACAGGCGCCAGAGTGGCAGTCATTCAGGACTTTCTCAGCCTCTTCGAGGGTAAGACATCGGCGGAGAACGGAGTCAACGCCGAGGCGGTACAAGGTGTCCCCTATGATACGATAGGGTTGAGATTGATGGCAAAGAGGACGTGGAAAGAGGACGTTTGTAAATAAACAATAATATCCCCATACCAGGGATCGAGGGTGCTGATCAGAAAAAGAGTTTCGTCCGGGATATGATCCTCTGAAAGAGAGGGTGCAGAAGGAGATGGCAAAGAACAGAGCAATTCAGCAAAGACCAGAGACTTCTTAGACTTGGCAGCAGTAAATTCCAAGTCAAACTCTTGGAGGATTACGATCCACTTTGAGTATTTGCCCCCAGCAACTGACGCGACAAAATGTACGTCATCGGGTTGCAATCAGAAATCACGGTCGTGGTGCGCAACAGGATATAATGCCGGAAACGTTGGACGGTGCACATAGCGGCTAATGCCAACTTCTCAACGTAAGTGTAGCGAGTTTCCGTATCCAGGAGGTTGCGGTTGAGGTAAAAGATAACGTGCTCATTTCCGTCATCATCATCCTGCACTAGAACCATGCCGATAGTGGTATCGGCGGCAGCCAGATAGAGAGTATAATCACGATGGTAGTTCGGAGGTCTCAATAATGGAGTGGAAACAAGGAGACCCTTGAGACGCTCGAAAGACTCTTGAGCGATAGCATCCCAATGAAAGGGTGTGTCTCGCTTTAGTAATCGTGTAAAACCCTTAGCCACCTCGGCATAATTCGGAATGAATCGTCTGAGGAAATTTGCTTTGCCCTGCAAGCTCTGCAACTGCTGCAAAGAAGCAGAGGGAGGAAGATTTAGAATGGCGTCGAATTTGAGGGGATCCAGACGGATGCCCTCTCGGGAGATGATAAACCCGAGTAGTCGGCCAAATTCAACGCAGAAGACACATTTATGAGGATTGAGCCAAATGCGGTAGTGTCGACAGCAGAGAAAGATTTCGCGAAGATGGGAAGGATGGTCCTGACGCTTGACTGAATGAGCTGGAAGATCATCTAGGTACGGCTGTATAATGTGACGAATGTCATGAAAGGCATAGGACATTGCACGTTGGAAGGTAGCGCCGACATTCTTTAATTCAGAAGGAAGCTTCTTATAGGCAAAAGTGCCCTAAGGACAGATAAAAGCCGTCTTATGTTGATCAGCGGGCGCAATGTTGATCTGGTTATATCCAGAAAAATCGTCCATAAACGAGTAAATTTCGCTTCCTGCACACTCATCAATGAGCTGATCGATGAAGGGTGTAGGGAAGTTATCCTTAGGATAGGCGCGATTGATATCACGGTAATCAACACAGACTCGAATAGTGCCCTGCTTTTTGTTCACAGGGACTATATTAGAAACCCAATCCGTCAGTGGAATGGGGTAAATGAAACCAGCCTTGAGAAGATTTTTGACTTCTGCTTTGATGGCTGCGGCCTTTCAGGAGTGCACAGGGTGTAGGCGCTGACGAACAGGCTTAGCACCTGGATACGTAGGTATCTCGTGCACCACTATACTAGGGTCGATGTCGGGCATCTCTTCGTAGGACCAAGCAAAGACATCACGAAATTCGTGAAATAGGTCAGTGTAGAGTTGAACTTCCTCTGGAGTGCAAGTGACTCCAATGTAAATGTGCTCGACAATCCCCGATTTCACAGAGATGTCGATGGGTTGGGTTTGCGTAATGTTTCCCATATTGCCCTCAGAAGATACTTGGTAGATTTGAATAGGTGTTTGAAGGGGCGAGGATGGGATACACGAAGCAAACCGTTCGAGACATGCGATCATTTCCTGATGGGCAGGGAGAAACGAGGAATGGTGGTGATGATCTGACCAAGGGGGCTCCTCAAGAGACATGGTCTCTATGATGACTTCATCGGAAGGAAATATTTCCTTTAATGGATCCGAAGTAGCATCATCTCCAAGCCAAGGGAAATGAACATATGAATCGAGAACACCGCTTGGAAGAGCAGGTTCGGGGAGGGGAGCCAATACAGCAACGATTTCGACGTAGTTGAGCTTGGCAGGACTCAACGGCATCATATTGCCCCAGGATTCTACCTGATTAGCGGGAGGGAGGACCCACGGATCAGAACGCATGGAAATCATGTTAATAGGGGCGAGATTCGGAGGTGGAAGGGGAAAGACA
This sequence comes from Pinus tabuliformis, assembly GCA_031772625.1. Lineage (NCBI taxonomy): Eukaryota > Viridiplantae > Streptophyta > Pinopsida > Pinales > Pinaceae > Pinus > Pinus tabuliformis. The sequence goes on from CM062811.1 coordinate 210,356,004, forward strand.
CCCATAAGAGCGGGATCCTTAAAGAGTCCGGCTCCCACACTCTCGAATGATTTAGAGGTATGCTCCACGAACGACACATTACCTTCGAAAGAAGAGGCGAAGAAGGAGAGCTGGTCCACCGTGACAATCTTCCCTTGATGAGGGAAACGAATGACACGGAAAAGGGAGGAAGCCACGGCTTGCATGGCGTATGTCCAGCTACGTCCGAGGAGGAGGTTGTAGGTAAGGTTAGCGTCAACAACTTCGACCTCCACTTCTATCGTCTTCCCTTCCAAGGAGATGGGCAAGCGTTGGAGGATACCGTAAGGACGGGACTCTCTTCCATCAAAGGCTTCTAACGTCGTAGGAGACTGGCTCAATGTTGGAGAACCAATAGCTTTCCAGAAAGCAACAGACATGATGCAAGTTGAGGCACCTTCATCAATGACTGTACGATGAATCATTTTACCATTGATGATGACCTGTATAAGGAAAGCGATTTGGTGAGGCAGTCTCGGCGTATAGCCCTCGAGATCAAAAGAAATCAAATCCGAGTCAGCTGGGTCTATGCCACCGATGGCCGATAGCAAGGACTTCCTCTGGGAGGGGCAGCTCTGGAGGACTTCTAGAGTGTACATAGCAGACGGAGCCTGGGCTAAGTCGTCAACAATGCTGTAGTGCAGCACGAGCATTCGGGTTGTAAGAAGATTTCCAGAGTACACCTTTTGGAGGGGGTCGGATCGTCGTCTCAGTGCTAGGTCTTTCGATGTGGAGAGGACCAGAACTGGACGGAGGAGCACTGGAGGGGACCTCTGGCTCTATCCCGGCATGAGATGGATATTCTTTTGCTCGAGTAGTAACATGGATGGGAATCGTCCCAGCCATGAAGACTTGAGAGCCGAATGAAGAAGAGGGTTGCGATGGATCTGCCACCATTTGAGTTTGCTGGGAAGGGAAAGGTTCTTTAAGCACAACAGGAGTCCCAGGAGCACCTTTCAATAATCGACTAACTTCCGACCGCCTAGGGCAGTCTTTAGTGTAGTGATCCTCATCACAGATAAGACAAGGATACTTAGGTTTACGTTTGGCTCCTTTCTCGGGTGGAGGTTTAGGGGAGTCCTGTTTGGGCTGTTCGGATTTATTCTTGGCTTTCCCTTTCTTTTTCCCTTTCGAGGATTTATCCGCCGTGGTGGAATGAACGACGTTTACCTCGGAGGTACTTCCAGAATTAGATTGACCCTGAGAAGTGTTCCCATTAGAAGCATTCTATTTTTGCTTCCCAGGGTTCGCGGATGATTTCTTTGAAGATGCGTTTACAGAGCCAATAACTCCGTCAAAAGATGGTTTTGGCGGAGCTTTGGATGTTCCGGGTCTCGGGGCGTCTGGAAAATAATCATATAAAGTACCCGACTGAGAGTATACTAAGTCGAGGTACTGAGCGCGCGCGATAGCTTGCTCTTCAGTTACACAAGCTCCCATGGCGATGTCTCGCGCGATCGCAGCGACAAAGGAAGTCGTGAACCAATCGATCAGGAGCTGATTAGGAATCCAAAATTTGATCAAGCGACGACGCCGTCTCCATTCATGTATATGATTGGATATATGCGTGTCCATGTCCTGTTTGAGAGACGTAAGGAGATGTGTGCCTGTCTCATACCGAATGGGTAACTGAAAATGAGTTAGGAATGTCATAGCCAGCGAGTTGAAATCTTGAAATGTTCCGCGATTCAACTCAATATACCACTTAGCGGCCGAGCCGGTGAGAGTCCTTTGGAAGAGGCGGAGCCGGACGGAGTCATCAAGCCATGAGTTGGATGAGCACCAAAGGTGATAGGTCATGACATGGGCTTGAGGGTCCTCACCAGCTTTGCCATCGAATTTCGGGCAATCACCGGGTATCTTAGTTGGAACAGGTGGCCAATATGGATTATGAAGAATGGGATCATTCGTTAACTTGGACACATCTGGAAGTTACAACGTCGCTAAGAAGGGCAACTGAGGATTAAAGGACATTTGTGGCTGTGGAAGAGAGGTAGTACCAGGGTTCCAACCAGGTGGTGGTTGCCCCCATGGACTTTGTCCGGACGGGCCTGGCCCATAAGGGTTCTGCCCATAGGGATTTTGTCCATAGGGGTTCTGTCCATATGGATTCTGTCGATAAGGATTCTGTCCATATGGAGACAGTTGACCCTGGGTCTGCCCCCCAGCACCCCATGGATTAGCAACTTGACCTGCAGGTGCAACATACTGCTGCTGATAATTCTGGTAAGGAGTGACCTACATCTGTTGATAATTTTGATAAGGGGTAAACTGAGTTTGCCCCTGGGGTTGCTGGTAGCCATACGTTTGCTGAGCTCCATACTGAGCCTGATAAGAAGGTTGCGCTTGGTAAGAAGGTTGGGGTCGTGGCCCACCTTGCATTTGATAACCAATTTGAGTCTGGGGCCCAGAAGGATGTCCTTGAACGAGTTGAGCTTGGACCATCTGGCCGGAAGGTTGGCCTGGTTGGGTTTGGGATGGACCCGTTTGCCCAGAAGGACGAGCTTGCTGGGTACCAGGTTGTCCTTGAGCAACCGAGGGTTGTCCTTGCGGAACAGATGGTTGAGCGGGCTGGACGGCCGGTTGACCTTGAGGTTGGCCAGCCTGTCCAGAAGGATGACTAAGCTGGGCAGTGGGTTGGCCTTGCTGTGCAGAAAGCTGACCCGCTTGCCCAGAAGGATGACTAGGCTGAGTAGTGGGTTGGCCCTGCTGTATGTAAGGCTGCCCCCCTTGCCCAGAAGGATACCCCTGTTGGACTGCCGGTTGACCTTGTGGAATATAAGTTTGTCCAGCTTGTCCAGAGGGATAACCCTGCTGGATACCAGGTTGGCCTTGTTGGATGTAAGGTTGTCCTGGTTGTCCAGACGGGTAACCTTGCTGGGTACCAGGTTGCCCCAGATAACCAGAAGGTTGATTCAAATAAGTAAAAGATGGACCACCAGCGGTCGAAGGTTGCCCCTGATAGGGTTGTCCTTGTGGGCCCCCAGATTGTCCTGGGTAAGACTGGCCATAATATTGCTGCCCTTGGGGGGTTTGCGCAGAAGATGGTTGGCCTTGGTTAGGCGGTCCTTGAAGCTGTGCAGGTATTTCTTGGCCTCCATGGAAAGAGGTGGCGTTCCAAGCAACGGATAATGGTACCGAAACCTCAACAAAAGGTTGAGTAGGCAAGGGTTGAGAAAGTTGAAGGTATTGACCAGTAGAATCGTAATAAAAGAATGGACCTTGCGCATTCGGATCCTGAACAGCTTGTCCATAGGCATCATATGGCCCCCCTCCTGGAACGGGACCAGAAGAGGGTGGAGCACTTTGTGCAGGGTGGACAACTCTAGGCGAGAGTGCCGGCTGGCCATTACTCACTTGACCGTGAGGGGGACCAACACCAGTGTTCAAGGCTGAAGACGTTGTTACGGCACTAACAACCGGAGTTGAATGTGCTACACAAATAGTTGGATTCGTCGGAACTGAAGTGACAGGTGTAGTGTGGACTTGTGAAACAAAAGATCCCATGGTGGGAGTGATATGGGGATCCCACATGGTCGAAGCAGGGGTCCTGGCACTTACCCTATCCCTCAACGACTGATAGCATGGGGGGAGCGGAGAAGTAGCTAGGATGGGAGTGTCGATATTCGACAACACAGGTGTCTCACTCACTCTAGGAGATGTCTCATCCATGTGAGAGGTAGACATTGGAGACGAAACACCAGGGGGGGTAAAAGGAATATCGTCCTCGTCAGGCTCCCAGATGGGGTTCCAATGAATTTCGTAACCTTCGTCGTCCGGAGCGTGAGAGTTGATCGGTTGGATACTCGGGATAACAGGAAGAGTATCACTTACAACCGGTACCTCAGGAGCAGTGGAGGACGGAGACCCTTGCTCACTTGGAACGGGAGTCGACGGTTCAGCCAGGATGACAAACTTCAAACAAAACCTAAGGGAATCTAACGATAAAGGACCCTACTCAAACTAACGCACACAAGATCTAACCAGGTAATGTTTATCGTGGCCAAATGAATTTTAAGACGCAAGGACACAACTTGACCTTTTCATGTTTTAAGAGTCGAGAAAAGGACAAAAAGGTGACTCTAGTCGCCTTCGAATGTTTTGTGAGCCCGAAGTGACAAACTGCTCAAGTGAGCCTTTTCTTTTAAGGAGTCCGAAAAGGATCAAAAGTGACTACTCTGGAGAGACTAGGCAAAGGGTTTACCAAACAAATCCGTAAAACTGCATATACACCTTGGCAATCATATGAAAACCAAGGACTTCCCGTACGGCAGTCAATCTTCCCGAATGCTGTGTTCGGTGTGTTACGGCTTGTAAGGCGGCAGACACGGCTTCCTGTGGATAAAGGATGATAACCTAGTGGGGTCTCCCCTATATACGCGATGGTACGTGGGAGCTCAAGTCCGTGCTAGACCACTATCGAGTCACAAAAGGAGGAATCACCCAACCGTAGTGTGAAACAACAGTGACTAGGTTTAACGACGTCGGAGCATGTCTCTAGCCTAGACCTCTAATCAGTGAGCGTTATGTTCCAATGTATTTTTAAGTTCATTCAGTTCATTTTATGGTTGATCTTCGATTAAGTTTCATTTCCAGGTCCTACCGTATGTAATCTCTCACAATTTCCTGAATGCAAACTATATGCCAAAGAATATCATTTCGTTCGATGAATACTAACTACGAGAGAGTTAAGGATTTTTCAAACAAAATGACCACAAACAAACAAGAGCTACTCTAATGCAGCTAATGAAAAATAAACAAAACTTTTCTTTGTTTTAAATTGCTTAATCAATGAAAAGCTTCTAATTTCAATTAACTAATTCAACGCAAAAGAGATTGTTCGTTTTCCTTTCAATGGCAAAGTGCACTAAATAAAATTTTGAAAAATAATAACAAACAAATGTGAAAAGAACCGGTTGACCCCAAACAACTGTAATCTGTATCCAGGTAGTGAAAAGTAATCGAAACAATGCAAAGACTGGTTCAATAACAATCACCTAGACAACCAAGTAAAGCAAGCAAAGAGGAAGGTTTTCGCAAAACCAAAAGGCAAGCAGTAAACGAATCTTTGTGAACGAGTAACCAAACAAAACCAATCCAACGAAATTGGGATGATAAAACCAGGTCACAAGACACAAAAACAAGATCCGCCCAACAAGACTTCCCAAGAAAGTGCTTCAATCTTCAAGCAATAGAAATCAAGTCATAAACCAAGTGAAAAAAAAACAGGGGATAGCAAAACCAACAGGCTCAGGAGGCAGAATTGAAGAAATTCAATTCTACAGGTATCAGTGCGGGTGATACACAGCAACAAAGCGCTGATTAGAAACCACACGTAGCAACAAAGCGCTGTCAGCGCGGAAGTACACGGCTTAACCACGCTGGTTCGATTTTCAGAACCGTCGCGACTGTTCAGTGTATAAACGCGATGATCACGAAGTCAAAGAAACAGATATGCGATGGCAGCGCGACTGTTTTACTATAAACCGCGCTGAAGCTAAAAAACAGGCACAATCAAGCCAGACCAGTGGAGTCGCCAAATTGTTGTGGAGTTAAATCCTCTCTGCGGGCAGAGACGGTCCCTACTAGCCCAGACCGGGTCTAGCAACAATCACACAATGCTATCACGCAAGTTCCTAATTGCAAATAAAAAGTATATGGTGAGAACCTACTTGGATTCCAACGCTAGTGTTCGTTGAAGAGATGTCGCCTTCATTCCTTTGCTTCGGTCAGTCACGATCCACACAATCTCCGTGATTAGATACCTGCACATGCAAAGAACAACACGAAAACAAGCGTAAAATCTAGTAGATGCAATTATATATTAGTCAGAAAAGATATAACTCAACATCAAACATGAAACAATGAGAGTGGAACCATAATGATAGTCATCTATTATTAATAAATAACAGAGAAGAGTACAACCAAAGTTCTGACGTCGAATCCTTCTCAAGAGGGTCCAGCCAGCAAGTCTCTCAAGCATTCACCCTTGGAGGTAGATCTCCCAAGACAAAAACTCTCTCTCACACAAGTTTACACAAGAAAGAAACACTTCACAACCTTCCTTAAGCTCTCTAGCAATCCCACACTTGTCACACCAACTACCTATCAAGTTCACACACTAGCAGCAACACTCCAAGCACTATCAATTCCAAAACTAGCTGCTCATGGTAATGGTAGAGGCTTAAATAGGAGAAGGAGTCTCCATGAATGGTGGGAGGATGAGCTTATCTCCAAGGAAGGTGGTTCAAATGACGAAACAAAAATGCCAGAGAAGGGAGGGCGACATTTACAAGGCCAACAACCAAGTCTGGAGTCATCTGGAAGGCCAGCTGTTAGAACAAACTTGCGCAAACTGGATCAGCGCGGGTCCATAACAGCACTAGAGCGCTGACATCGCAGCTGAATAACAAAGAAGGTCATGTCAGCGCGATCAAGTATGAATAACAGACGCGCTGGCACATGAAATTCGACCAGCGCAGGAAACCCGTGTGCTTCCTCGCTGGCAGCGCATTCCGTCTGTTATGGAGTGCTCGTCAGCGTGTTTATCTTGACAACAGGAGCGCTGATAGCAAAAACTTTGGCAAAGTGGGTCATTTGGAAACATTAGAGAGCATGAGCATGATTAACTTGGACTCATGACACAGTAGGAAGACTGACAGGAAGACAGTGACAAATTACTGTGTAACACACATAAAGTATGCACTTGGGGAACAAGGAATTCGATGAATTTCTATTTTTGCAATTGGGTGTTGGAAAATATTTTGGCATGTAAACTTAGGAAAAGTGGGTGGAGGAAGTCCCCACTTAATTTTTGGAGAGATGGAGGCCACCAAAATTAGAGAAAATGGAAGATTAAATTGATAGTGGAATAAGGGGCCCACATAAAGTACGCACTTGGGGAACAAGGAATTCGAATTCCTTCAGGAAAATCGAATTGGTGGAGGGACCCACAAGGAATGCATGGCCAACAATTATAAAAGGAAGGAATGAGGGAGAAATAGGGGTCTTTTGTCTATTTGAAAATCGAATTTGCCTTAGTTGTTCAGCTGAGCCAATATTGTGTTGTTTAGCACACGAGTGTCTCCGAGCCGAAATCTCAACCCTTGCTTCAGTGGACTTCGAGTGCCAGCCCTAGGAGGGAGTTTTACTTCGTTCCACGTCGTACCAGCAGCAGTGAGTCAAGTTAAAACAATAGTAAGTCGAGTTACAACAATAGGAGAAGTAACAACAAGGGGGCCGAGTTACAGCCACAGGGAAAGGAGCAGCAGGAGGGCCGAGTTAAAGCAACAGGAAAGTAGTAGGAGGGCCGAGTTACAACAGCAGGAAAATAGCAGCAAGGAGGTTGAGTTCCAACAGCAGGGAGAGTAGCAGCAACACAGAGCAGGGAGAGTAACAACAACGCATAGCAGGGAGAGTAACAACAGCGCAGGGACTGCGCAGTCATTGGAGTGAGATTTGTTGGGGCAACATTATCCCGGGGATTGAGTTGGGGAGCTGGGAGATCATTTGGAGGGCCATTTGAGGAGGATTGTTGGAGTTGGGAGTGCATAGATTGACAGGATCAGTCACAGCAACAAAATTCGTATTTGGAGGAGGGCCAAGCTGTGAAGGGTCAAATTTTGAAGGTTGGAACCAAGGGAAACCCTTTTTGGGTTTTCTAGGTTTCGGGCAATGATCACAATCCCAAATTCCTAGAATTTTATGGGCACTCTAGAGTGGGAAAATCAGGGTCAAAGTCCAGCAGCAATGCAGTTTTCTGGAGGAACTGGATATTGCAGTTGTTGGGCTTACTTGTACTCATCACCTAGTGCTTGTAGCTTGCCTTATGCAAGCCCAGGTGCACTTACTCCAACTCTTTGTACCACAAGCTAATATTATCAATCAAATCTTGGCCAGTTTGGGATTTGCAGGAATTTCTGGTTTATGTGTATGCATTCCTGAAAATTTTTGTGTTGCTATCTTGCATGTCTTTGTTATCATTGTAAAATTTTCCATTAGGAATATTACAGTGGTATCAGAGCATGATCTTGGCCAGTTGTGGGGTTTCCAACAAGATTATGGAAGACTTGGGTGTGTATGCATTGTGATGGGTGAACCATAAACAAACCCATGGCCGAAGGGAGAGTGAATAACATTGAGGGAAAAATGACCCTCACCCACTTTGATGGCTCAGCTAGGAGTTATGTCAGAAAACGGGTACAATAACTGGACACATATTTCCAGGTAAACCCCATGAGGGAGGCAGACACTATTAGACATGCCACTTTGCACTTGGATGGAGATGCTATGGAGTGGTGGTACCGAGGGTTGATCCCTTTGGGTCATGCACGTATCACATCCTACACAAAGTTCACACAGAGGCTCGTGGAGAGATTTGACCGAAAGGATGCTAGACCCCCTCAAAGGGAGTGGGAAGGACGAGGACAGTTAGAGGGTGAGAGCAGGGGGTATTTCTGTTGGTGGAGACTAAGATTTAGATGTCAAGAGCTTGAGGAGGAGGTTGATCAAGAGGACATGTAGGATGGCGAGGGGCACATCGATATACCTAGTGTGGCGTAAGAGTCACCACTGTTGGAGGCCTCTTTGATAGCTCTAGTTGACACCTTGGTTGAGGGAGTGAGAATACACTCAAAGGGCCATCTATTGATGAGATGCCAACAGTTGATTAGGTACCCAGTGCTATGACCCAGTTTCTAGGTGATGGTCGCCCACAACAGCAGGTTGATGAGGTGCCTGGAGGCATACTTGTCATTGAGGAGGTACCAGAAGAGATGGAGGGGTCCAGAGCGGTGACCAAGTTTATAGAGGTTAGCCACCCTCCACAGTTTCATCAGTTCCAAGCTAGCCTTCTAACATTGAGAAAGAAGGCCACGACAGTGCGAGAGGCCATTCTTCAGTAGAATGAGGAGTTAGAGGGTATGAGAGTGGTTTGTGCTAAGTCAGTGGCCAAACTAACTTGCGTTGGGGAACAACGGGGTTCCTTAATCATTCAGCTGGAGTGCATGTTGGAGTGATGGGGCACCCCTACTCAGACATGCATAGATGAGGCCAGTAGCACTAGCAAGTTACCACTATGGTGTTGCTCATATATGCTAATTTAGCATCTTGTGCCCATGATTGTAAATTGAATAGAGTATACATAAAATAATTGTACCCTTATGTACACACATTTTATACTTGTAGATCTGACTTTTAGAGTATTTTCCCATGGAAATTAAGTAGTTTCTAATGTTGCGTACAAATGTTAATTTAACATAAAAGTGAGTATAATTTGTTGAGTAAGATGATTGGATGATTGGATGCTTGAATTAGACAACAAGGATCCTTGCTATGAGAAGTGCTTGACATTTGGAACCCATGCTTGGAGAGTGCAACACTTGAGGATTGATCTCTTGATGTGTACGCCTTGGAGAGTGAGCATCTGACTCTCTATCTTGTATATTGCAATCGCCCTTGGATGTCAATAATTAGACACCCTTATTTTAAGGCTATGGGCCACATTAGTGTTAGTGGGCGCCCACTAACACTAATGTGGCCCATAGCCTTAAACTAAGGGTGTCTAATGAATGACATCCAAGGGTCATTGCATCCCTACGTCAAGCTTTGCCAACATTTCTCCAAAAGGTAATAAGGATGCTTGAATTAGACAACAAGGATCCTTGCTATGAGAAGTGCTTGACATTTCGAACCCATGCTTGGAGAGTGCAACACTTGAGGATTGATCTCTTGACATGTGTACACCTTGGAGAGTGAGCGCCTAACTCTTTATCTTGTATATTGCAATGGCCCTTGGATTGTTGAAGTTTCTAACTTTACTTAAGTTAGAAACCCTCCATGCACTTTATCTGATTTATTCCTACCTACTTGTTATTTTACTTAACAAGTTATTTACAATGTAAATACTGAAAATAAACACTAGTGCATCCTCAACATATTATAGATCAGCAACTAAAAGAAACATAAACAAATACACCATATGAAACCATTATTTTTTTACCAATGACCGTGGAAAAACCCAATGCAGGCAAACCGGAGCAGCTATCTGAGGGTTTTCTTATTAAGCAATATAAGAGTACAATCTAGGTGCAATAACTGGCCTACCCAAGAGAGAATTTCCTTAGCAGTAATACCTCTTTGTTCCAAAAACATCTACTAGCTGAAACCTCAAATAATCCTTCTGGCAGCTACTCAACACCAATCTGCCCCTGAAACCCCATCATCTACCCAATCTGGACAGTGTCAGCCTCTCCTAGGCCATCGTTGGCCCTGCGTCAGCCTATCTTGGTCTACGGCAGGCCCAGGAGGCCCTGCGTTAGCTCTCTGAGCCTCGATGCCAGCTACGCTATCCATTCTGGTGCTTTGCGTATCATTTAGTTGCCTCTGCGTGGCCCTATGTGAGCACTTGTTGCTCCTGTGTCTCTCTCTCGCTACTCTACTTTTCTGTCTCTCTGTACTCAATACCCCTCAACTGCTCTCCTGATCACTGATTCTATCTCTCTTAGAAAATCCTGCTCTAGAGAATAGAATGACTGATCATTTGGTGTACTCCTCCAAGTGACCCTCAAGCCTGCTTTTATACCTTTCCTATTGACGATTCAATGACCATGATTAAGTCCCTAATAAATGGTTAAGATTAGATCTGGCTTGATCCATGTATTTTGGACCACTCTAACACAAATTCATATTAATACACATTAATATTTTATTTTCCCTAAGTTTAGACTTAGGGACTCCATTTATTTTAATATCTCCTGATCTGTTTAGAATCTGTCCAAACCCTTTCTTGGTATTGGAGATCTCATGTGCCCCAACCTCTCCACCAAATTTTGTGGCTAGAGCACATCTGATGCTACCCCAAATCAACACTCCCTCTTAGCAAGGAATGTGCTCTAGCAATACTCCTCACTAAGTATTACTCTGATCATCTGGCATCGGTACTTGTGCTAATGCTAGGCCTTTCTGCACAACATCCTCTGCACTACTGCCTCTTGTACTATTGCCCATGGTTCCGCCACTGCCACTGCTACATCTATATGACAACTCCCTCTGCATTTGTGTTGTTGTTAGTCCTTCCTCCCAGCACTGCATATGCACTGCACCGCCTCTCATATGTTGCATCATGTTGCCCACTACTACACTACAACTCAGTTACTGATAAGTAAGTAACTAATCCTCCAACTACCTCCCTGTTGGGTTAGAAACACCCACTAATGCTAAAGCTCCCTCTGTCGCTGACAAGTGCTCCCTCTCTCTCACTTATGCACTGCTGCAACAACTCCCTGCATCTCGCACCATTACACACCTCGTTGTGCCTTCCTGCACTGGTGGAACACTCCTGTGCCTCTTGCACTACAACAGCCTGCTAGCTCTGCACTGTCTCAGGACTCCTACACTGTAGCTCTCTCTATCGCTCCATTCGCATCTGTATCTACCCACTCAGCCAGTCCTGCTACTCCTCGTCGGGGCTCTCGTAGCAAGGTCTAATCCAAGAGTTTGGGTACCTTGAGGATTCTGCCCCTCATCGCCTGTAGTCCGCCTGACTATAGCTCGATGTCTCCCCACTTCTTCTCAAGTATTGCATGTGCACTCATGGCATAGTCATCGTCTATCAAAACTTCCTTCTCTACCCGTGCTAGCACTGCCTTAGTCTCGGAAGACTCTCCCTTACTCTTCTTCCTTGGGCACTAGGTCGCATAATGACCCATCTCCCCACAGTGGAAGCACTTGATCATGGAGAGATATTTCTTCTTCCACTTCTCCTACTTTCCCTCAAATTCTAGGGCCACATCCTCCTCCTCCTCCTTGAACTTGATCCCTTTGTTGCTGCTACCTGTCTTCGACTACCGTCTGATCTCTACCTGGCGAAGAGCTGCCCACATCTCGTCCCAAGGTAGGAGAGTCCCTCTACCCAAGATGCTATGGACAAACACTTCCCACTCTTCTAAGACAACATTCAGGGATGTCCTCACCATAAGCTCCTAATCTGGAGTCGCTCCTATAGCAGTCAACTGGTCACGGATCTCATTCAGTCCTCTGAGGAAGGTGTCAATCGATTGACCCTTCTTCATTTGATACGACCTCTTTTGGTTCTTGAGAAACATTCTTCTCTACACAGAAGTATGCTGGTACAGGTTCTTGAGAGCCTCCCACATCTCAACTGTCATTTCCTTCTTAGCTATATGTGGTACCACATGATCCTTGACCCTGTCAAGGATAATGCACTTGGCCCTCACCATTTCCTCCTCGTACTTGTCATTCTCATTTGTGTAGACTGGGATAGCTATAATCTTCAAGGCGAAGTTCTTGACACGATTCCTGTCAAGCACTAAGAAGATTCTGGCCTTACAGACTGCGAAGTTTGATGCTTTGTCTAGTCTATCCTGGTATCTTACCCTGTGTAGTGCCATGACGCTCCTCTACTTCCTTCCTAGAAGTTCTTTGTTCTACTCCTCTGAGTCTCTACTTCTTATCTGGAAGTTCTCTTCTAGATTTCCTCTGAGTCCTAATTTCCCTCCTAGAAATTCTCGTGTCATTTGTCAAGATGCCCCTACTCTGATCGTCTTGTGCAACTACATTGTTGATCCACGTTCCTCGTCTAGAAACCCTCGCTAACAAATCCTCTGGCCTTGCTCTATCAAGTATTATTTTGACTACAGTACCTCACCAGCTCCACTCCACAATGTTCCTGTAACCTTCTAGACCCTAGCAACTGCCTCTCTGTGAATTGCGTCAGCCCTTCTTTGCCCCACATTGGCTCTGCATCACCCCGGATGGGTATGCGTCAGCCTTGGGATGCCTTGCGTCAACCATCAAGCCCTCTGTATCAGCAACGCTTGCCTTTCTGAGGCTCTGCGCAGTTCTCGCTTCTTCTATGTGGCTCTGGTTGGCTCTGTGTCACACTCTCTGGCTTCTACACTGCTAGAAACAACTTTTGTCACCTCGAGACAACTATTTTCTGCTACTATTTCTCTGCTCAAATGATGTCTCTTAATTCTCCTGTGATTTGCAATCACACTCTGTAACCATGTTGAAGTTTCTAACTTTACTTAAGTTAGAAACTCTCTATGCACTTTATCTGATTTATTCCTACCTACTTGTTATTTTACTTAACAAGTGATTTACAATGTAAATACTGAAAATAAACACTAGTGCATGCTCAACATATTACAGAATAGCAACTAAAAGAAATAGAAACAAATACACCATTTGACAAAATTATTTTTGGACCAATGTCCTCGGAAAATGCGGGAAAACCAGTGTAGCTATCTGAGGGTTTTCTTATTAAGAAATATTGAAGTACAATTTGGGTGCCGAAACTGACCTACCCAATAGGGAAATTCATTAGCAGTAATACCTCTCTGTTTCAGACAAATCTACTAGCTGAAACCCTGGATAATCCTTTCGGCAGCTGCTCAGCACCAATCTACCCCTGAAACCCTTGCATTTTCCCAATCTAGACTGCATCAGCCTCTCCTAGCCTAGCGTTGTCCCTACGTCAGCTTATCTTGGCCTACATCAACCCTAGGAGGCCCTGCGTCAGCTACGCTGGCCCCTCTGGTGCTCTGTGCAGCACTTAGCTACCTTTGCGTGAGTACTGGTTGCTCCTGCGTCTCTCTCTCTGGCTGCTCTGCTGTTGTCCCGACACTATCTATGCTTCTCTATCTCTTTGTACTCAATGCCCCTCAGCTACTCTCCCGATCACTGATTCTATCTCTCTTAGCAAACCCCACTCTAGACCCTCAAGCCTCCTCTTATACCTTTCCTGTTGACGATTCAACGGCCGAGATTAAGTCCTTAATTAATGGCTAAGATTAGATCTGGCTTGATCCATGTCTTTTGGACCACTCTAACACAGATTCATATTAATACACATTAATATTTTATTTTCCCTAAGTTTAGACTTAGGGACTCCATTAAAAATATTAATTATTTTAATATCTCCTGATCTGTTTAGAATTTGTCCAAACCCTTTCTGGGTATTGGAGATCTCATGTGCCCCAACCTCTCCACCAAATTTTGTGGCTAGAGCACATCCGATGCTACCCCAAATCAACCTGGATGTCATTCATTAGACACCCTTAGTTTAAGGCTATGGGCCACATTAGTGTTAGTGGGTACCCACTAACAATAATGTGGTCCATAGCCTTAAACTAAGGGTGTCTAATGAATGACATCCAAGGGTCATTGCATCCCTACATCAAGCTTAGCCAACATTTCTCCTTGGACACAAACTAGCTAGCATGACTTCCCCAAAACACCTAGAATGCATGTTAGTCCCCAATTAGGCCCTGGACTATTCACGTGGGTCCTTGGATCACTACGCTGGAAGAAATTTAGAAAATCTCCTAGAGGACCTGGATGATATAAGTGAGAAATTAATGGTGGACTTGGTGGTATTCATGCTAGTTTGGTGTGCACCCTTTGAAGTGGCTACAAGTGGCCTAGTGTGATGCCTCGCTGGACCACCTTTTCTAGTTATGGTTTGTTGTTGATGGTGGATATCCTAGCTAGGGTTTGGAAGCATTCCAAGTGTCCACATTGTTCTTATTCTTTCAACAATTGGTCATCTCCAAGTTGGGGATTCGACAACATTGGGTAATAGCTTAGCCAAATCCACGTACACATTTGGTACCATTAACATACTAAGGTGACAAACCATAGGAACCTCCAACCTATAGGCTCACGCCCCCAATCAACCTGCACCCAAGAATGCACACCCTTCTCTACACTTGCGATCCCTCAACCTATGCCACTACCTCCAGGGCATCTTACTCAATCGGAAAGAGACGTTCTCAGAATCCTGTGGCTCAAAGAGTTGTTGCTGCTCTTTGAGCTTGCCAAGTATGCTCCAAGTCCTTATATCAAACCCTTGAATCCTCCAACCTCCTGGTTCACATCCCCCATCAACCTGCACATAGGCAATGTACACCCTTTTCTACACCTAAGGTTCGTCGGGCTATGTATGTGGGGAATCAAGGGTGGACTTGTAGGTATTCATGCGAGTTTGTTGTTCACTCTTTGAAGTGGCTACAAGTATCTTAGTTTGATGCCTTGCTAGGCCATCTTCACTAGTTATGGTTTCTTGTTGATGGTGAATGCCCTAGCTAGTATTTGGAAACATTTGAAGTATCCTATCCTATGACAAGCATGGAAAACATGTAACAACTTGTCATAGGCTAATTGGCTTGTACTTCTAACTTTATTGTTTGTAGAAATTAAGTACACTGCTATACACAATGTCTATAGTTGAGGATCTAATTTTTACCATATATTCACATAAAGATTAGAGTAGTTTATGGTGTTGCTCATATATGCTAATTTAGCCTCTTTTGCTCATCATTTTAAATTGAATATAGGAGTCAAAAAATAATTGTGTTTCATTAATGAAACTATATTATAGTCATTATAATTGTATTTCTGTGAGGGTTGAAGGAGCTAGGGTTTGTGACAACCAAAATCTAGAGAAGACGTGATCTACTAGGGTTTGATAGATTTGGGTGACAAGGAACTAGGATATGTGGCGAAGAGATAAGTGAGAAATTAATGGTGGGCTTGGTGGTATTCATGCTAGTTTGTTGGGCACCCTTTGAAGTGGCTACAAGTGGCTTAGTGAGATGCCTTCCTATACCATGTTTGCTAGTTATTGTTTGTTGCTGATGGTGGATACCCTATCAAGAATTTAGAAGCATTCCAACTGTCCTAGTCGTTGAGCATTAGAAAAGGTATGTAATTGCCACTTATTTCGTTATCTTTTCCTTTAATTCATAACTTCTTTACATTATGAAATGGGCATATGATGAAGGGTTATGATAAAGCTTAAGAGATTTGTAGGTAACGTAAAATGACTAATTATTACCTTTTTCTATGCAGAAAATGAAGAAAATGTAAGATCACCATTTCAAAGGAAAAGACAAGGCGAAACCAACTGTTGTCCCTTTGACAGGGAACCGCATCCAAATGAGGCAATCTAGATAAGAGTGCATAAGCCAGGAAAAGGAAGAAGAAATACCAAATCAACGCAAGAGAACGAAGAGATAACTGAAGGATAACGATATGGCGAATCCCTCAGGATCCTTTGATCCTGAGAGATTGCTACCTTAAGACTATCTGTATCTTTGATATTTCAGCCTGGCCACTATAAAATGGGACAACATTGCTAACCCAAGGTGATTATTGTTGTTTTATAGAATTTACTGTTGTAAACTAAAATTTGATCATCGAATCTCTTTAACGAGTGATTACTGTAACCCTATTTTCATGATTAATACATAAAATTCATTTTTGTTCCGTCTTTGATTCTGGAGTAACCGCAATAGTGCGTTCCTGGAGGCTAAGGTCCCAGCCCTACTGGATCACTTGCTTTCTGTACCTTTATTTTCCAATTCCTAGTCATGTGTGGTTTGATTTCTTTTACTTGCTTCATTCAGTAATCTGCTATTCCTTATCATTTCGTGTACTGGCTCTGTTAAATTTCATTCATATTTGAATAGTAAGGTTATCTTCTGCAACTGGAATGTTATGTTGTTCATTCTAAAATCGTATCGCATTGTTGTTCCCTTACAGATTGGCATTACTGTGTAACATTACTATTCCTTTACAGAGAAACATTATTGTTCATTTAAAAAAGTAATAGTGTTGTGCATTTACAGATCGGTATTATTGTCTATTTAGCTATGTATTACCTCTAAGTGTGATTGTTGTTCATTTGGACTTTTGTGTCATTGCAACTGCAATTGTTATTTCTTTATCACTGTGGTTAATATTCCTTATTCTGAAACTCAGATTACCTCTTCCATCATTGTAGATTCGCTATGTGTTAACATTTAATTTAGTTTGTTGTGCATTTACATTTGATTCAAGTTGTTGTTCAATATTTTGTAAGACTTATTTTAGTTTGTTGTTCCATTTCGGTTTGCTATTCAAATCAATTCTGAGTTAAAGGTTGCTGCTTAATTCCTTTAGATTACTATTGCTGCTCAATTCATTTTTGTAAGTTAAAGCTTTGTCGTTCAATCTTTTCAAGTAGATTAGTTGTTGTTCCCTTTCTTGTTAATTGAATTATCATTTTGAGTAATTGCCTTGGTGTGAACAGAACGATCTGCAACTGTAGTGAACATTGACTATTGTTGTCTGGTTCCCAGATTGGAGATATTCTCTTTGATTGCTTTTCAATTGCATCAGTTTACCAAGGGAAGAGTTACCATTACTGCACCCTTGACTGATGAAGTATAGTAGTTTCTTAAATGAATGATTTAGCTCCAAAGCATTCCAATTTCTTGCCATTACATTTAAAGTTTGTTTCCAACATTTATTTACCTTTGTAAAAGCACTATGCTACTAGCATTACTCTTGACAAGTGACCGCCTCAAACTGAGTACACTCTTTGAGATAACAAATCGTACCTGGATTGATAATTAATGTAGGGTAAATAGAGGTGAAAAAGACCCCTTTTACTGCTCAAAATTTTGGCGTCGTTGTCAGGGAAGAGTGTAGCCATTTGTCTCTTGAGAGTAGTGTAAGTACCTTCCAGGAGAGAATTGGGTTTTAAAAACGGAAGGTAAGAACCTGCATACGGAGAATGTAATAGCCCTGCTCCCATGCCCGCTTTCCTACAGATTTGTTGTTGTTTTGGATAGAAACCAGAATTTGATTTGTGTGCATGACTAAGCAGAAAAAGCAGAAAAAGCCTAAAAAGAATCCTATACCACTACCCAAGCCTGATAAAGCTAAGGGGCCGGTGACCCTTGGCTGATCGACCTTTATAGATGAAATCCTTAAAAAAGAAGAATCTCAACCTTTAGTAGGACCTAGAAAATTTGCTTCTAGAAAATCGACCAGTTCCCTTCAGGCCACAGGATCACCATCTGTAGCCTTTGCTGAGGTGCACAGCCAAACTGAGGAGCAAGATTTTCAAGAAATTGAGAATTCTAGCCCAAAATCATTGCAAGAAAGGAACCTTAGTAATCTCTGCGAAGGGAGAGGAGAAACAAGGGAAACTGAAGAACCAAGATCTCCTCTTGAAATAATTTAGCCATTAAGCAACCCAGATAAGGGAAGTGCTGCAAAAATCATCCAAAATGAAGAACCTCAAGAGCTAAAATCCCCCCAGACAGTAGGAACTCTCATCATCCAAACAGAGGAAGTACTATTAAGGCCATTCCTGCTCCGTCTAACCAACCTAGGAATACCCTCCTAGAAATCCCAGAAAGTTTTTGGCACATAATTGACCAAATCGCCCAGAACCAACAAACCCCTCAAACCTCCACACTACAATATCCCATTGTAGATACTACAGTCAACGCGCCTATGAAGGCAATTCTTTTCCAGCATATCCCTACATTTCATGGCCTAACATTGGATTTTTGTTTGAATTTGATGTGTTGTGTAGGGGATATGACTATACCACCTATTACCAAAAGCTAAAACTATTTCCCTCTACATTAAAAGGAGCTGCTTTACAATGGTTTACGGGGTTGGGTGGAGGTGTTATAAATGACTAGTGTCAGATGAAAGGTGCTTTCCTGAAGAAATATTAGGATTATTGTAGGTCCAGAGAGTTAAAGGCTGAAATATTTCAGATGGTAGCTAGACCTAATGAAACACTAGAAGAATATGTTGAATTCAATATAATCTTTAAAGATCTCCTTATGCGTCATTACCCTTACCAGACAATGTATTAAAAACAACATTAATTAAACGTATGAAGGAACAATGGATTGAAACACTAAATATTATGGGAAAAGGAGACATCTATCAAGAAGATTTTGCTAACATCATTGATTTATGTATCAGGAGCTCACGAAGCAGCACAAGGCTAAAACTAGCATAACATGACAGGTTTACAAGGGACAACAAGATCTCTGGAGAAGGAGTAACTCGCACAGAAATTGGAAATTTACTAGAAAATTTCAAAACTGATATATTGGGGACTCTGACAATGCAGCTTGATATTATGCAAGCAAAACAAAAATAAGAAGAGGTAGAGCATAATCTGGCAATATTTTGTCCCAGATGCAGAAAGAAACACAGCCACAAAGAGTGCCCATTAGATGCAGTTCAAGTTTGCGCTATTTGTACAAAAGACCACTCTACGGAGAGCTGCCCCTCACTTCCTGGTTTGAAAGCAGTATACAAAGAAGCAGAAGAAGAACCAGAATCGTTGTACCTACTTAATTAGTGTCGTCAGTGGCAGCTGCGACAATCAGGTATATTCCTTGATCCAGCTTCTTCTTTCCAGCCTCTACAATATCATGCTCAACAATATAATACAATGTGGCAAAATCAACCTCCCTTCTCAAATTGGTCACAACAACCATTTCCTTCATCATCACCATGGCCGAATTAAGCAAGCCAATCTAATTGACCAAACTTTCCCTATGCTTCACCATATTGGCAAAACAATGCATATCCAACACAATGGTCTCCTCCCACTTCGCAGAGTCAAGCCTGGTAGACAAACTGACAAATACCAATGAATCAACTAGTAAGAACCATTCCACTCCCTCAACATACACTACCAGCACTACAACAAAACCCCCAGGCCAACTTAAGACTGCAACTCCCAGCCCAACCCAACCCGAACCCAAGTAACAGACCGGTGCAATCTGTTCAAATAATTGAAACACAAGAACTAGAAACTGATCTAAGAGAGTGCAATGACCTTCAAATAAGGTATGGGCACATTATAGAAACCGAGGGAGATAAAAATGTTCAAGTTGAAAATCAGTTACCCACAGAACAACCATTACAAGAAGAAGATGTGGTCAGACAACAAACTCATAACCAAGCAACCACGTCTTCTCCCCCATTCCCAAAACGATTAATCATATCGCGTCCTATAGAACATCCTGACTTTGATATTATGGGAGAACTGAAGAATTTGTACATAAAAATCCCACTCCTCCAAGCTATCCAAGATATCTCGATATATGCAAAGACCATCAAAGAGCTATGTATAAAAAAAACCAAGGAGGAAAATAACAAATAACCAAACCGTCCAAGTAGTTGGCACCTTATCTAACCTGTTATCAGGAAAAGAAGCACCCGTCAAATATGAAGACTGAGGAAATCCAATAGTGACAGTGAAAATCAATGGACAAACCTTTTCAATGCCTTAGTTGATTTAGGGGCTGCAATTAATATTTTAACAACCACCACTTGTCAAAAACTAGGCATTACATCAATAGAACCAACTTCTACCTTATTAGAACTGGCTTACCGATCAGTGGTTAGGCCAGAAGGTACACTACATGATTTCATGGTATTCGTTGATTCTTGGGAATATCCTGTCGACTTTCTAATAATAAACCCCAAAAACCGACTCGATGGACATCCGTTAATTTTAGGTAGACCTTGGCTTGCAACCTTTTATGCTTACATTAGTTGCCGATAAGGTAGTATGACCATAACTAAAGGAAGTAACATCAAGAATCTAGCCCTATATCCTCTAGCCCAACTAAGTGTAACAATAATAAAAACCAACAAACATCATGTATCATACCTTAACGAAAACATTAGATCCCCATTAACTATCGAAGATGCCCTCGATTTCAAAGATCAAATAGAGAATGATGTTATTAACAACTTTATTAACCAAGCTGAAGCTAGATCCCACATACAATGTCACATGATAGAGGCAGAATTTGATAATGAACTAGAAGAATATCCTCTCAAAGACACTCATGATCAAGAAATACCTACTATCTCTGTTTCAAATAGAAAAACTATAGAGATTGAGCTGGGAAAAATTTTAAACATCAATAATAACCTAACTCCTGAACAAGAAGAGAAGTTGATCCAACTACTGAGAAAATACAAGGAAGCTTTTGCATGGGATTATCCGGACATGAAGGGAACCGATCCCCAGCTATGTACACATCACATTTATACAGAAAAGGATGCGAGACCTATTCGCCAACCCCAAAGAAGACTTAACCTCATCTAAAAGACATTGTGAAAGCTGAACTACAAAAACTTTTAGATGTAAACTTTATTTATCCAATCCCTGATAGCAAATGGGTCTCTCCGCTAGTAGTGGTGCCAAAGAAAAATGGAAAGTGGAGGATTTGTGTATATTATAGAGAATTAAGCAAAGCAACCCAGAAAGACCACTTTCCCCTTCCATTCATTGACCAGGTATTAGATACATTAGCAAGAAAGAAATTCTTTTCTTTCTTGGATGGCTTCAATGGGTACAATCAGATTCGGATTGCCCCTAAAGACCAGGACAAAACTACTTTTACATGTCCTTGGGGAACGTTTTCCTACAAAGTTTTACCCTTTGGCCTATGCAATGCCCCTGCCACATTTCAAAGGGCTATCCTCAGCATCTTTTCAGATTTAATAAATGAGGGCTCGAAGTATATATGGATGATTTCACACCATATGGAGATTATTTCCACCCAACATTAGACACATTGGAAAAAGTGTTGCAACGATGTATCGCCACCAAGCTCTGCTTGAGACATGAAAAGTGATATATGATGATGACTGAAGGACTCATCCTAGGTCATTATATCTCAACAACTAGAATAGAGGTAGATCTGGCCAAAATTCAAATAATTTTGTTAATATCTACTCCTACCACACAGACAGAGGTACGCAGTTTTCTTGGATTTTCTAGTTATTATAGGAGATTTATAGAAAATTTTTCTCAAATAGTTGCCCCTCTATACACAATAACAAGAAATGTTGATTTTTTTTGGATAGATAAATGTGACCATGCTTTTGAGGATCTAAAAAAGCTTGTGTCAACAACCCCAGTGCTCAGAGGTCCAAATTGGGACCTGCCATTTCAAATTTCATCAGATTCTTCAGACACAACTATTGGAGCAGTCCTTGGGCAGGAAGAAGACAAAAAACCATATGCAATCTATTATATTAGCAAGAATTTGTCTCCTGCTGAGCTAAACTATATTGTTACCGAAAAATAATTTTTAGCTGTAATACCTGTTGTAAATAAATTTAGGCATTATATCACTGGATATCCTGTTGTTTTATATACAGATCACTCTGCCATCAAATATTTAGTAAATAAACCAATTACAAACGATAGAGTAACAAGATGGTTGATTTTATTGCAGGAATTCGACATCAGAATAAAATATCGACCTGGGAAAGAGAATCCTGTAGCTGAATTTCTCTCATGGATGCCAAAACCAGTGGACGCAGCAACAGTCGAAGATCAATTTTCAGATGAACATTTATTCGTTATTACTGTCAAAACACCCTGGTATGCTGATGTTGAAAATTATTTAGCAGTAGGCAAATTACCAAAGCATTTGACCCCCAATGAATGAAAACAGATTGTGTAGCGTAGTACCCAATTTTCTTGGATTGGGGGCTACCTATTCCATACAGGGGCAGATATGCACATCAGAATATGCGTCCATGAAGATGAAATATTTGACATTCTGAAAGCCTGTCACGACAGACCATGTGGCGGACATTTCGCAAATCGAAGAACTGGTCACAAAGTTCTACACATGGGGTATTACTAGCCCACAATCTTCAAAGATGCAAAGAAATTTGTTTAATCTTGTGAGAGTTGCCAAAGAACAAGATGCCCTGGACAGTTCGACAAAATGCCTTTGAACCCACAACTAGTCATCGAACCATTTGAGCATTGGGCTCTCGATTTTGTTGGTCCGATCAACCCATCATCAAACCAGAAAACATATATTTTGGTGGCAATAGAATATGCGACCAAATGGGTTGAAGCAGAGGCACTTCCAAGAGCTACAGAGGATTCCGTCATTCATTTCCTGTTCCATATATTTGTGCAATATGGTCTCCCAAGAGACATAATCACGGCGGAGGACCACAGTTTGCTAGTAATAAAGTTGTTGCAACATTAAAAAACTATCATATTCAACACAAAATTACCACTCCATACCACCCACAGGCAAATGGCCAAGTAGAGAGCACAAATAAATTAATAGAAGCAATATTAACAAAAACCATTGTGTCACATAGACGTGATTGGGCTACAAAATTGCTAGAAGCCTCGTGGGCATACAGAACAACGTGGAGAAACACCACTGGTTATTCACCATATCAGATAGTATTTGGAAAGGAACACATCTTTCCAATAGAGTTCGAAATACAAACGTTGAGAACAACACAAAAAGTCGGTCTAGATTTAAATGAGGCCCAGATTAATAGACTACAGCAAATCAACGAGCTAGACAAAATCAAGCTCTACGCTCTTCAACATACTGCATTAATCCAACAACAAAGAGTAAAATGGCACGATGCCCTTATCAAAAATAAGGTCTTCCACGAAGGAGATTGGGCACTCCTATACGATTCTATGTTTCAAGATTTTCCGAGAAAACTTCAAACTCGCTGGTTAGGACCGTATGAAATCCAGAAAGTGCATGATAATGGCACCATTACTTTAACTGTCATTGACGGATCTAGACATACCTTTAAAGCAAATGGCCACCAAGTTCGACTGTACAGCAAACTACTTACATGAGAATCCTTCTACCAACAACTTAGGGAAGGCTTTGACATGCAGATTCTAGCTAAGGAAGAAAACTCTTCCTCACCTTTAGTTCACTAAGTAATTTGATTGCTTTCAAAATTTTGTACATAGCTTTTTCTGTTATGTTTGTGTAAATTACTTTATGTACAGATTTTTGCATTTCTGGAATTTTTTTTTACACTTTGTTTTTCCTTTTCGAAGGAACAACATTTTCACTACTTTGTTGTTCCTTTTCGAAGGAATAACACTGTTGCTTTTTGTTGTTTCTTTCGAAAGGAACAACATTTTCACCGCTTTACTATTCCTTTTCGAAGGAACAACACTTTTTCATTTTGTTGTTCCTTTCCGAAGAAAAAACATTTCTGCCATTTTGTTGTTCCTTTTCGAAGGAACAACACTTTTCCATTTTGTTGTTCCTTTCTAAAGGAAAAACATTTTCGTCGTTTGCTGTTCCTTTCCGAAGGACCATCACTTTTTGCATTTTGTTGTTCCTTTCCGAAGGAACAACATTCTGTCTTTTGCTATTCCTTTCCGAAAGAACAACACTTTCACGTTTTTTTGTTTCTTTTTGAAGGAACAGCATTCCGCCTTTTTGCTATTCCTTTCCGAAGGAACAACACATTTGCATTTTTGTTGTTCCTTTGCGAAGGAACAACACTTTCATTTTTTTGTTGTTCCTTTCCAAAGGAACATCACTTCTGCATTTTTGTTGTTCCTTTCTGGAGGAATAGCACATCCGCATTTTTGCTGTCCCTTTTCAGAGGAACAATAATTTCGTTTTCTATTGTTCCTTTCCGAAGGAACAACACTTTCATTTTTTTATTGTTCCTTTTCGAAGGAATAGTGCTTTCATTTTTCTGTTGTTCCTTTCCAAAGGAACGACACTTCGTTTTCTGTTGTTCCTTTCCGAAGGAACAACACTTTTCACTTTTTGTTGTTCCTTTCCAAAGGAACAACATTTCCACATCTTCTATTTGTGCTTGCTTTATTTGTTGTTCCGATTAAGGAACAACTGCTTTCCTCTCAAGGAACAACAGCTCCGAACATGTTTTTTCCTTTTTTCTTGTGGTTTTTGTGTGCAAATATTCTTTTGTTGTCCCTCTAAAGAAACAACAGTTGTTCCATCTTGAGAATAGTGCTTTTGGAGTGCATTTTTCTTCTTTTTTGTGTGTATGTATGTTTTACCATTTAGATGATTTTTGTGAGTAATGTTCATTTAAGGCATAGCTATACATTTATGCAAGAATACAAAAACTAGAGGATACTGAAATCAGCAAATCAAAGAAAAATCGTTATCTTTAAAGAACTTGCTTTGAGTTGATAAGAGAAAAGAGGAAAGGACACAAATATTTATATCACCTTGTTGTCATTATTTTCACTAATACCAATATGATTGATTATTTTTTTTATCATGATGGTTCTTTCTAAATCCCCATAATTCTCTTTGATCATTATTATTGAATAAGAATAAGGGCATATTTTTTCTCTATTGAGATGTTCAGACTTCTTCCACCATCCCTACTCTTAAGGAGTGTTGAGCCACCCTTTGTATATAAATAGGAAAAGTGCTATATAAAGAAGAAAAAATAAAAAGGAAAATGTATATCTATATGATTACTAACATGATTTGCTAGATGAAGGATAGGTGGTCTCATCAAGAGCCAGCCTACCATGATCATAAGGAAGAAAGTGAAGTATCATTCCCACTATGGCCACCACACGAAGGATACGATCCAAGAGGCACATCAGAAAAATACAAAGGTCCTTGGAACAGGAGGTCTCATCACGAGCCGACCTACCCACCTTTCACTCCTTCCTGGTGAATGGCATTGTGATTCATCTGATTACCAAGCTAGCACAATGGCCTCCATTCTGACATTGCACAACACTTTCCTAGGCATACACAAAGGATTATGGTTCCAATGGTGAAATAAACAACTCTGTCAAGGTTATGGACACCTATAGGCAACAGATCTTTGTTGATGGTATTGAAGTCATATTTCTTATACACCAATAGTAATTATAAAACCCTTCTTCTTATATCTTTATAAGTGGTTTCCAATGAGATTATGTATATAACCCTTTCGAACCTTTGATACATGAAAATCATTTACAAATCAATCATGATGATAGAATTCGATAATGACCGCATAAGAACTTTTATTCATGTCAGCTATCCTATCCTCCATTTTTCGCATCATATCACGACATTTCCATATTTATTAGCAATTCTAGCATATGCCTCGATTTCTGTAATCTACTCATTTTTGTCAACATGTCATATATCTATACGTTGTTCCTTTATTCTTCTGCACGATTGCAGTTCAGCATGCTGCTCCTTAAAGCAAAAATGTGCTATGAATTTGCCTACGTTTTTAAAATTTTTATTACATGATGTTGCCCGAAGCATGAGGAAATCTCGCCATGTAGAGTCAGTAGTAAGCCACCATGGGTTAATTCGACTAATAGTCAGTTACAGTTTTTCCCAATAGCAGAGTAGTTGGGAAGAATTGATTTTCTCGATAGATGGGGAACTGGCTTTGCTAGCCCCAAAACGAAAACATATTTCCAGCACATTGAGAAAACCACTAAAATGAAGACAATCTGTTAGATTTGCAAGGAGCAGAGGAATGTTGGGAAATTCCTAGGGAAACATTAGTCAGCCTGTGGAAATACATGATTCAGAAGACGAACAACCCCCACAACTGGAAGGTAGGGAGAATGAAGAAGAATTGAATGAAAACGATGAAGAAGAACCGGAGGAGGAGACTGAGCAATTTGGTTAGGAAGAAGGGGAGGAAACAGAGCAGCGTAGCGTAAGTCCACTGCAAAACCCTCTGCAAGAAGATGAATTGGCCCAAATTTTGGCTAATATGGGTGAGTATGTCCAACCTCACAGCCCACTCAACCCCCATATTGAAGAAGAACCGCAGGAGCACTCTATTCATGATAAAAGTGCATCCGAGGAAACGTGTGACGAGGAGGAAGAAGAAGAGGATCACTCTGCTCATGATAAGAGTGTATCTGGGGAGAAGAGTGATGAGGATGAGGAAGAGGAACAATCTATTCCTAGTCAGAATACACCCGAAGAATTGCATGATGAAGAAGAGGTAGAAGAAGAAGCTGCCCAGGAGACAACAGAACAAACCAGGGTTTCTACCCCTGAAAAACCTGATCAGCAGAACACTGAAGAAGTGTTCCAAGAAGGAAACATGGAAATTGGCCAAGACGAAGGTACAATGCCTAAGGTATAAAGCCCAGGCCTGAGGAAAAAAATGACTATTCCTTATAAGAAAACAGAAGAAATTAGGAAATTGAAAAAGGAACAACAGAGATTGTTTAACGTAATTAAGCAACTCCGAAAACAAATAAGAATCTTGAAAATGGGGAAGAACTCAAAAGGAACCTCTGTGGTAAAACATGCAAACACCTAGGAAAATCCCCATAAGAAAAAGACCAAGAGAACTCAAGTCCAACCTGTTATTCAAAATCATAAGGAACAACATTTGGTTGTTACAAATGCAGAAGCAAAAACGGACAACACACCGGCCTGTGATAAGGAAATCCAGACAAAGGCACTGTCCTCTAGTGAGAAGGAAACTCAGACCATAAAGACAAGATGTCGCAATAAGGAGATTCAAGTAGATCTCAAGCCCAAAATTGTCATGTTGGATAATGACCCAAGGATAGTAACTCTACGAAAATATTTGACACAAGCCCAACAAACAATAGAGGAACTCACAGAGGAAACTGTTCCTCAAGAAAAATACCAGAAGTTACAACAGCAACTGAAGAACATCAATGCATTAGAAAGCCAGGCCTTTGAAGGATGGCGAAAGGTAGAAGAAAGAGTCAGAAAGGTAACCCATACACTAGACACAGTCATAAATCAAATGGATACCTTATGTTCTTCGTATAATGATGTTCTAGCGTGTAGGGAACCTCCCAGAAACTATGCTTTGTTTTTGATGTAAAGATATTTACAATTTAAAATTAAAGCTATCAAGGTAGGAGTACCTATAGAGATAAAAACCATTGATGATTTCATAAACTGTTGTAAGCATTACGGGGTGAAATTTCAACAATTTTTATGTGAATTTTATTTTCACAATCTTGTGTTAGATGGAGAAATAGAACAGAACCCTAGTCCTTTTGTGGGTGATGTCCAACTTCAGGAATTTATTTCTTTTGGTGTTAATCAGATTAAGTGGCTTAAAGCCTACAATGTCTTTCAAAGATAGGAGAATGGATTAGATCTATGGATGAGGGGTGAACCTAGAGACCCATTTCAATTATGGAATAAACATAGGAGCCTAATGAGAACTCAGGGTGTGATCCAAACATTGGGACCTATTCACACAGTAGTCATTTGGCAAGGGGTAGAATACCTCTTTACCATCAGAGACCTTGCCATAGCAGCAGCAAAATTCCGATACCAGACTTCTAATAGCAATATCCAAAACAGAGAACCATTCAATTATGAGAATTTTAAGCTATCTGCTGACCGTTTGGGTATCTATGGTGACCTCATTTTGAGAGAAGGCCCATCTTGGTTAGGATGTAGGTTCCGAAGTCCAGTCATTTGGTATCCTGCACTAGGATATAGAGCCTTATATGAATTGCCTGAAGGTCAAACAGCGCATATTTTTTAATTCTTAGTTAGGAATCATGGTTGTAGACCACCGACTGAGAACCCTTCTCCAACCTATTCCCTAAATGCCTTGAATTTCAATTACAATGTTTTCATGGGGGCATGAAAAAGGGTAAGAAAGGGGGTGTGTTGAGCATTAGAAAAGGTATGTAACCACCACTTATTTCATTACCTTTTCCTTTAATTCATAACTTCTTGACATTGTGAAATGGGCATATGATGAAGGGTTATGATAAAGTTTAAGAGATTTGTAAGTAATGTACAATGACTAATTATTACCTTTTTCTATGTAGAAAATGAAGAAAATGGAAGATTGCCATTTCAAAGGAAAAGACAAGGCGAAACCAACTATTGTCCCTTTGACAGGGAACCGCATCCAAACGGGGCAATCCAGATCGGAGCGCATAAGCCAGGAAAAGGAAGAAGAAATACCAAATCGGCATAAGGGAACGAAGAGATAACTGAAGGATAACAATATGGTGAATCCCTCAGGATCCTTTGATCATGAGGTATCGCTATCTTAAGACTATCTGTATCTTTGCTAGCCCAAGGGGATTATTGTTGTTTTATAGAATTTACTGTTGTAAACTAAACTTTGATCATCGAATCTCTTTAAAGAGTGATTACTGTAACCCTATTTTAATGATTAATACATAAACTTCGTTTGTTTCGTCTTTGATTCTGGAGTAACCACAGCAGTGCGTCCTTGGAGGCTAAGGGCCTGGCCCTAGTGGATCACTTGCTTTCGGTACCATTATTTTCGAATTCCTAGTCTTGTGTGGTTTGATTTCTTTTACTTGCTTCATTCAGTAATCTGTTGTTTCTTATCATTTCGTGTACTGGCTCTATTATATTTCATTCATATTTGAATAGTAAGGTTATCTTTTGCAACTGGAATGTTATGCTGTTCATTCTAAAATTGTATCGCGTTGTTGTTCCCTTAAAATTGGCATTACTGTGTAACATTATTGTTCCTTTACAAAGTAACATTACTGTTCGTTTACAGAAGTAACATTGTTGTGCATTTACAAATCAATATTATTGTCTATTTAGCTGCGGTTTACCTCTAAGTGTGATTTCTGTTCATTTGGAATGTCGTGCCATTGCAGCTACAATTGTTGTTTCTTTATCACTGTGGTTAATATTCCTTATGTTGAAACTCAGGTTACTGCTTCCATCATTGTAGATTCAATGTGTGTTAAAATTTGATTTAGTTTTTTGTGCATTTACATTTGATTCAAGTTGTTGTTCAATATTTTGTAAGACTTATTTTAGTTTGTTGTGCCATTTCTGGTTTGTTGTTCAAATCATTTCTGAGTTAAAGGTTGTTGCTTAATTCCTTTAGATTACTATTGTTGCTCAATTCATTTCTGTAAGTTAAAGCTTTGATGTTCAATCTTTTCAAGTAGATTAGTTGCTATTCCCTCTCCTGTTAATTGAATTATCATTTCGAGTAATTGCCTTGGTGTGAACAAAATGATCTGAAACTGTAGTGAATATTAACTATTGTTGTCTGGTTCCCAGATTGGAGATCTTCTCTTTGATTGCTTTTCAATTGCATCAGTTTACAAAGGGAAGAGTTACCATTATTGCACCCTTGACTGATGAAGTACAGTAGTTTCTTAAATGAATGATTTAGCTCCAAAGCATTCCAATTTCTTGCCATTACATTTAGAGTTGGTTTCTAGCATTTATTTACCTTTGTAAAAGCATTATACTACTAGCATTACTCTTGACAAGTGACCGCCTCAAACTGAGTACACTCTTTGAGATAACAAATCATACCAGGATTGATAATTAATGTAGGGTAAATAGAGGTGAAAAAGACCCTTTTTATTGCTTGACACTAATATTTTTCAAGCTTAATGGACATGCTGTGCCAACTTTTGATAAGCTAGTTGGTATGTACTTGTAACTTCATTTGTTGTATAACGAAGTACCCTGATGTCCACACATTTTATACATGTATATCTGACTTTTAGAGTATATTCCCATGGAAATTAAAAAGTTTCTAATTTTGGATACAAATGCTAATTTAATATAATAGTGAGTAGAATTTCTTGAGTAAGATGATTGGACAATTGGATGCTTGAATCAGACAACAAGGATCCTTTCTATGAGAAGTGCTTGACATTTGGAACCCATGCTTGGAAAGTCCAACACTTGAGGATTGATCTTTTGACTGTGTACACCTTGGAGAGTGAGAGCTTGACTCTTTCTCTTGTATATTGAAATGGCCCTTGGATGTCATTCATTAGACACCGTTAGTTTAAGGCTATGGTCCACATTAGTGTTAGTGGGCACCCACTAACAATAATGTGGTCCAGAGCCTTAAACCAAGGGTGTCTAATGAATGACATCCAAGGTTCGTTGCATCCCTACGTCAAGCTTTGCCAATATTTCTCCAAAAGAAATAAGTTGGCAACAATTAGCATATCTCCATTAGGATCATATGTTAGGCAGAGTAGCCAACTCAACAACAACCACCTTAAGAATTCCTTAGCAACAAAAATAAGAAATCACCAACACATCCACAACATTCCCCTTTAATATTCTCATGGGGAATCAAATATGGAATTTTGGCCTAAAGGATATTTGAACAAGTAAATATTATATCATATTGGAGCATATGCATTGAGTAAGAGTATCTGTGCACTATATGTTCAACTTGGACAGCAAGAATCCTCATCATGTGAATTGTCTAACACCTCAAGCCCATTAATGTAGAGAGCATCACTAGAGGATTTATCTCTTTACATGTGTACAAGTTGGCAAGTGAACGCTTGAATTGGATACCTTATCTTGTATATTAGGCGCATCATTCAAGAAATTAAAGAAAATTCAGAAAATTTGGCAAACATTTCGATTGTTTTACTCTCTAATCAAATCTACTTGTAACGAAGTTTTGTAACTGTATTTAGACATATGGCCCTCCCCTTTGTAGCTCTACTTCACTAAAAGATAACTTCTTGTACTAATTGAGGTTCCTTATTTCACATTGGACACAAACTAGCTTGCATGACTTTCCCTAAACACCTAGAATGCATGTTAGACCCCAATTACATCCTGGATTATTAACGTGGATCCTTGGATCACTATGCTGGAAAAGATTTTATAATGTAAACTTAGAAAATCTCCTAGAGAACTTGGATGATATAAGTGAGAAATTAATGATGCACTTGGTGGTATTCATGCTAGTTTGGTGTGCACCATTTGACGTGGCTACAAGTGGCTTAGAGTGATGCCTCACTAGACCATGTTTTCTAGTTATGGTTTGTTGTTGATGGTGGATACCCTAGCTAGGGTTTGGAATCATTCCAGATGTCCACATTGTTCTTTTTCTTTCATCAATGGGTCATCCCCGAGTTGGGGCTTCGACACCATTGGGTAATAACTCAGCCAAATCTGCATACAAATCTGGTACCATTAACATACTAAGGAGCCAAACCATAGGAACCTCCAACATATAGGCTCACACCCCCAATCAACCTGCACCCAAGAATGGACACCCTTCTCTGCACTTGTGATCCCTCAACCTATGCCACTACCTCTAGGGCATCTTACTCAACCGTAAAGAGACACTCTCAGACTCCTGTGGCTCGGAGAGTTATTGCTACACTTTGAGCTTGCCAAGTATGCTCCAAGTCCTTATATCAAACCTTTGAATCCTCCAACCTCCTAGTTCACATCCCCCATCAACCTGCACATAGGCAGTGTGCACCCTTTTCTGCACCTAAGGTTCGTCGGACTATGTATGTGGGGAATCAAGGGTGGACTTGTAAGTATTCATGCTAGTTTCTTGTTCACTTTTTGAAGTGGCTACAAGTATCTTAGTGTGATACCTTGCTAGGCCATAATCACTAGTTATGGTTTCTTGTGTATGGTCGATGCCCTAGCTAGTGTTCAGAAACACTTGAAGTGTCCTATCCTATGACAAGCATGAATGACATGTACCAACTTGTCATAGGCTAATTGGTATGTACTTCTAAAGTTATTGTTTGTATAAATGAAGTACATTTCTATCCACAATTTCTATAGTTGAGGATTAATTTTTACTATATATTCACATAGAGATTTGAGTAGTTTATGGTGTTGCTCATATATGCTAATTTAGCATCTTGCGCCCATAATTGTAAATTGAATATAGGAGTCATTAAATAATTGTGTTTCATTAATGAACCTATATTAGAGTCATTATAATTGTATTGATGTGAGGGTTGAAGGAGCTAGGGTTTGTGACAACCAAAATGTAGAGAAGACATGATATACTAGGGTTTGATATCTTTGGATGACAAGGAACTAGGATATGTGGCAAAGAGACCCCATCGAAGACTTGGATCAGTATGCTTAGAGAGCTTGTATCATGTAAGCTTGGAGAATGTCCTACAGGAATTGGATGATATAAGTGATAAATTAAAGGTAGACTTGATGGTATTCAAGCTAGTTTGTTGTGCACTCTTTGAAGTGGCTACAAGTGGCTTAGTGAGATGCCTTCCTAGACCATGTTTGCTAGTTATTGTTTGTTGTTGATGGTGGATAACCTATATAGGGTTTGGATGCATTCCAAGTGTCCTAATATTTTTCAAGCTTAATGGACATGTTGTGCCAAATTTTGATAAGCTATTTGGTATGTACTTGTAACTTCATTTGTTGTATAACAAAGTACCATGATGTCCACACATTTTATACTTGTAGATCTGACTTTTAGAGTATATTCCCATGGAAATTAAGTAGCTTATAATGTTGGGTACAAATGTTAATTTGGTATAATAGTGAGAAAAATTTGTTGAGTAAGACGATTGGATGATTGGATGCTTGAAATAGACAACAAGGATCCTTGCTATGAGATGAGCTTGACATTTGGAACCCATGCTTAGAGAGTGCAACACTTGAGGATTGATCTCTTGACATGTGTACACCTTGGAGAGTGAGCACATGACTCTTTGTCTTGTATATTGCAATGGCCCTTGGATGTCATTCATTAAACACCCTTAGTTTAAGGCTATGGGCCACATTATCTTAGTGTGATGCCTTGCTAGGCCATCTACACAAGTTATGGTTTGTTGTTGTTGGTGGATGCCCTAGCTAGTGTTCGGAAACATTTGAAATGTCCTATCCTATGACAAGCATGAACAACATGTACCAACTTGTTATAGGCTAATTCGTATGTACTTCTAACTATATTTTTTGTATAAATTAAGTACATTGCTATCCACAATTTTTGTAGTTTAAGATCTAATTTTTACCAATAGAGATTAGAATAGTTTATGGTGTTGCTCAAGTATGCTAATTTATCATCTTGTGCCCATTATTGTAAATTGAATAGAGCAGTCATCAAATAATTGTGTTTCATTAATGAGCCTATATTAAAGTCATTATAATTGTGTTGATGTAAGGGTTGAAGGAGCTATGGTTTGTGACAACCAAAATCTAGAGAAGACATGATCTACAAGGGTTTGATATCTTTAGGTGACAAGGAACTAGGATATGTGGTGAAGAGACCCCATCGAAGACTTGGATCAGTATGCTTGGAGAGCTTGTATCATGTAAGCTTAGAGAATCTCCTAGAGGAATTGGATGATATAAGTGAGAAATTAATGGTGGGCTTGGTGGTATTCATGCTAGTTCGTTGTGCACCCTTTGAAGTGGCTACAAGTGGCTTAGTGAGATGCCTTCCTAGACTAGGTTTGCTAGTTATTATTTGTTGTTGATGGTGGATACCCTATCTAGGGTTTGGAAGCATTCCAAGTGTCCTAATATTTTTCAAGCTTAATGGACATGTTGTGCCAACTTTTGATAAGCTAGTTGGTATGTACTTGTAACTTCATTTGTTGTATAACAAAGTACCTTGATGTCCACAAATTTTATACTTGTAGATCTAACTTTTAGAGTATATTCCCATGGAAATTAAGCATTTTCTAATGTTGGGTATAAATGCTAATTTAATATAATTGTGAAAATCATTTTTTTAGTAAGATGATTGGATGATTAGATGCTTGAATTAGACAACAAGGATCCTTTCTATGAGAAGTGCTTGAAATTTGGAACCCATGCTTGGAGAGTGCAACACTTGAGGATTGATCTCTTGACATGTGTACACCTTGGAGAGTGAGCGCTTGACTCTTTATCTTGTATATTGCAATGGCCATTGGATGTCATTCATTAGACACCCTTAGTTTAAGGCTATGGGCCACATTAGTGTTAGTGGGCGCCCACTAACAATAATGTGGTCCATAGCCTTAAACTAAGGGTGTCTAATGAATGAAATCCAAGGGTCATTGCATCCCTACGTTAAGCTTAGCCAACATTTCTCCAAAAGGTAATAAGGTGGCAACAATTAGCATATCTCCATTAGGATCATATGTTAGGCAGAGTAGCCAACTCAACAACATCCACCTTAAGAATTCCTTGGCAACAAAAATAAGAAATCACCAACACATCCATAACATTCCCCTTTAAAATTATCGTGGGGAATCAAATATGGAATTTTGGCCTAAAGGATATTTGACCAAGTAAATATTATATCCCA
Source organism: Pinus tabuliformis (assembly GCA_031772625.1). Lineage (NCBI taxonomy): Eukaryota > Viridiplantae > Streptophyta > Pinopsida > Pinales > Pinaceae > Pinus > Pinus tabuliformis. Next base: position 210,390,693 of record CM062811.1, read on the forward strand.
TTGGAGCATATGCGTTGAGTAAGAGTATTCGTGCACTATATGTTCATATTGGACAACAAGAATCCTCATCATGTCAATTGTCTAACACTTCAAGCCCATTAATGTATAGAGTATCACTGAAGTATTTATCTCTCTACATGTGTACAACTTGGAAAGTGAATGCTTGAATTGGATACCTTATCTTTTATATTAGGCACATCATTCAAGAAATTAACAAAAATTCAGAAAATTTGGAAAACAATTTGATTGTTTTACTCCTCTAATCAAATCTACTTGTAACGAAGTTTTATAACTATATTTAGACATACAGGCCTCTCCGTTGTGCAACTCTGCTTCATTAAAAGATAACTTCGTGTATAAATTCAAGTTTCGTAGTTCACATTGGACACGAAATAGCTTGCATGACTTTCCCTAAACACCTAGCATGCATGTTAGTCCCCACTTACGCCCTGGATTATTCACGTGGGTCCTTGGATCACTATGCTTGAAGAGCTTGTATAATGTAAGCTTAGAGAATCTCCTAGAGGACTTGGATGATATAAGTGAGAAATTAATGGTGGACTTGGTGGTATTCATGCTAGTTTGGTGTGCACCCTTTGAAGTGGCTACAAGTGGCTTAGTGTGATGCCTCGCTAGACCACATTTTCTAGTTATGTTTTTTTACTGATGGTGGATATTGTAGCTAGGGTTTGTAAGTATTCTAAGTGTCCACATTGTTCTTTTTCTTTCAATAATGGGTCATCCCCGAGCTGGGGCTTCGACACCATTAGGTAATAGCTAAGCCAAATCCACATACACATCTGGTACCATTAATAGACTAAGGTGCCACACCGTAGTAGCCTCCAACCTATAGGCTCATGCACCCAATCAATATGCACCCAAGAATGCACACCCTTCTTTGCACTTGGGATCCCTCAACCTATGCCACTACCTCCAGGGAATATTACTCAAACTGAAAGAGATGTTCTTAGACTTCTGTGGCTCCTAGAGCTTTTGTTGTTCTTCGAGCTTTCCAAGTATGCTCCAAGTCCTTATATCAAACCCTTCAACCCTCCAACCTCATGTTTCACATCCCCCATCAACCTGCACATAGGCAGTGCACACGCTTTTCTGCACCCAAGATTCATCAAGTTATGTATGTGGGGAATCAAGGGTGGAATTGTAGGCATTCATGCTAGTTTTTTGTTCCCTCTTTTAAGTGGCTACAAGTATCTTAGTGTGATGCCTTGCTATGCCATCTTCACTAGTTATGGTTTGTTGTTCATGGTGGATGCCCTAGCTAGTGTTTGGAAACATTTTAGGTGTCCTATCCTATGACAAGCATGGACAACATGTACCAACTTGTCATAGGCTAATTATTATGTACTTATAACTTTATTGTTTGTATAAATGAAGTACATTTCTATCCACAATTTTTGTATTTGAGGATCTAATTTTTACCATATATTCACATAGAGATTATAGTAGTTTATGGTGTTTCTCATATATGCTAATTTGGCATCTTGTGACCATGATTGTAAATTGAATATAGTAGTCATCAAATAATTGTGTTTTGTTAATGAACCTATATTAGAGTCGTTGTAATTTTATTGATGTGAGGGTTGAAGGAGCTAGGGTTTGTGACAACAAAAATCTAGAGAAGGCATGATCTACTAGGGTTTGATATCTTTGGGTGATAAAGAACTAGGATATGTGGCGAAGAGACCCCATCGAAGACTTGGATTAGTATGTTTGGAGAGCTTGTATCATGTAAGCTTACAGATTCTCCTAGAGGAATTGGATGATATAAGTGAGAAATTAATGGTGGGCTTGGTGGTATTCATTCTAATTTGTTGTGCACCCTTTTAAGTGGCTACAAGTGACTTAGTGTGATTCCTTGCTAGACCATATTTGCTAGTTATAGTTTTTTGTTCATGTTGGATACCCTAGCTAGGGTTTGGAAGCATTCCAAGTGTCCTAGTATTTGTCTAGCTTAATGGAAATGTGTCAGCTTTTGATAAGCTAGTTGGTATGTACTTGTAACTTCATTTGTTGTAAAATGAAGTACCCTGATGTCCACACATTTTATACTTGTAGATCTGACTTTTAGAGTATATTCCCATGGAAATTAAGTAGTTTCTAATGTTGGGTACAAATGCTAATTTAATATAATAGTGAGTAGAATTTGTTGAGTAAGATGATTAGACGATTGGATGCTTGAATTAGACAACAAGGATCCTTGCTATGAGAAGTGCTTCACATTTGGAACCCATGCTTGGAGAGTGCAACACTTGAGGATTGATCTCTTGACATGTGTACACCTTGGAGAGTGAGCACTTGACTCTTTATCTTGTATATTGCAATGGCCCTTGGATGTCATTCATTAGACACCCTTAGTTTAAGGCTATGGGCCACATTAGTGTTAGTGGGTGCCCACTAACAGTAATGTGGTCCATAGCCTTAAACTAAGGGTGTCTAATGATTGACATCCAAGGGTCATTGCATCCCTACATCAAGCTTAGCCGACATTTCTCCAAAAGGTAATAAGGTGGCAACAATATGCATATTTAAATTAGGATCATATGTTAGGTAGAGCAACCAACTCAACAACATCCACCTTAAGAATTCATTGGCAACAAAAATAGAGAATCTCCAACACATCCATAACATTCCCTTTTAAAATTATCGTGGGGAATCAAATATGGAATTTTGGCCTAAAGGATATTTTCCAAAGTAAATATTATATCCCGTTGGATCATAGGCATTGAGTAAGAGCGTTCATGCACTATATGTTCAGCTTGGACAACAAGAATCCTCATCATGTGAATTGTCTAATAGTTCAAGCCCATTAATGTAGAGAGAATCACTAGAGGATTTATCTCTTTGCATGTGTACAACTTGGAAAGTGAACGCTTGAATTGGATACCTTATCTTATAGATTAGGCACGAACTTAACCAAAATTCAGAAAATTTGGCAAACATTTCAATTGTTTTACTCCTCTAACCAAATATAATTGTAATGAAATTTTGAGACTATATTTATACATACGAGCCTCTGTTGTGCAGCTCTGCTTCATTAAAAGATATGGACCTCCCCTAGACACGAACTAGCTTGCATGAATTCCCCTAAACACCTAGCATGCATGTTAGTCCCCACTTAGGCCCTGGATTATTAATGTGGGTCCTTGGATCACTATGCTTAAAGAGTTTGTATAATGTAAGCGAATCTCCTAGAGGACTTGGATGATATAAATGAGAAATTAATGGAGGACTTGGTGGTATTCATGCTAGTTTGGTGTGCACCCTTTGAAGTGGCTACAAGTGGGTTAGTGTGATGCCTCGCTAGACCACGTTTTCTAGTTATGATTTGTTGTTGATGGTGGATACCCTAGATAGGGTTTGGAAGCATTCCAAGTGTCCACATTGTTCTTTTTCTCTCAACAATGGGTCATCCCCAAGCTAGGGCTTCGACACCATTAGGTAATAGCTCAGCCAAATCCACTTACACATCTAGTAATGTTAAAAGACTAAGGTGCCAAACTGTAGGAACCTCCAACCTATAGGCTCATGCCCCCAATCAACCTACACCCAAGAATTCACACCCTTCTCTGCACTTGCGATCCCTCAACCTATGCCACTACCTCCAGGGCATCTTACTCAACCGGAAAGAGATGATCTCAGACTCTTGTGGCTCCAAAAGTTCTTGCTGCTCTTCAAGCTTGCCAAGTATGCTCCAAATCCTTATATCAAACCCTTGAATTCTCCAACCTCCTGGTTCACATCACCCATAAACCTGCACATAGGTAGTGTACACCCTTTTCTGAACCTAAGGTTCGTCGAGATACGTATGTGGGGAATCAAGGGTGGACTTGTAAATATTCATGCTAGTTTGTTCTTCACTCTTTGAATGACATCCAAGCGTCATTGCATCCCTACATCAAGCTTAGTTGACATTTCTCCAAAAGGTAATAAGGTGGCAACAATTATCATATCTCCATTAGGATCATGTGTTAGGTAGAGCAGCCAACTCAACAACATCCACCTTAAGAATTCTTTGGCAACAAAAATAAGAAATCTCCAACTCATCCATAACATTCCCTTTTAAAGTTATCGTGAGGAATCAAATATGGAATTTTGGCCTAAAGGATATTTGACCAAGTAAATATTATATACCATTGGAGCATAAGCATTGAGTAAGAGCATTCATGCACTGTATGTTCAACTTGGACAACAAGAATCCTCATCATGTGAATTGTCCAACACTTCAAGCCCATTAATGTAGAGAGCATCACTGGATGACTTATCTATTTACATGTGTACAACTTGGAGAGTGAACGCTTGAATTGGATACCTTTCTTGTAGATTAGGCACATGATTCAAGAAATTAACCAAAATTCATAAAATTTGGAAAACATTTCTATTGTTTTACTCCTCTAATAAAATATGCTTGTAACAAAGTTTTGTAACTGTATTTAGACATATGGGCCTCCCCTGTGCAACTTTGCTTCATTAAAAGATAACTTCTTGTACTAATTCAAGTTTCTTAGTTCACATTGGACACGAACTAGCTTGCATGACTTCCCCTAAACACCTAGCATGCATGTTAGTCCCCACTTAGGCCCTGGATTATTCACGTGGGTCCTTGGATCACTATGCTTGAAGAGCTTGTATAATGTAATCTTAGAGAATCTCCTAGAGGACTTGGATGATATAAGTGAGAAATTAATGGTGGACTTGGTGGTATTCATGCTAGTTTGGTGTGCACCCTTTCAAGTGGTAAGAAGTGGGTAAGTGTGATGCCTCGCTAGACCACGTTTGCTAGTTATGGTTTGTTTTTTATGGTGGATACCCTAGCTAGGGTTTGGAAGCATTCCAAGTGTCCACATTGTTCTTTTTCTTTCAACAATGGGTCATCCCGGAGTTGGGGCTTCGACACCATTGGGTAATAGCTCAGCCAAATCCACGTACACATCTGGTACCATTAACAGACTAAGGTGCCAAACCGTAGGAACCTCCAACCTATAGGCTCACGCCCCCAATCAACCTACACCCAAGAATGCACACCCTTCTCTGCACTTGCGATCCCTCAACCTATGCCACTACCTCTAGGGCATCTTACTCAACCGGAAAGAGACGTTCTCAAACTCTTGTGGCTCCAAGAGTTCTTGCTACTCTTCGAGCTTGCCAAGTATGCTCCAAGTCCTTATATCAAACCCTTGAATCCTCCAACCTCTTGGTTCACAACCCCATCAACCTGTACATAGGCAGCGTACACCCTTTTCTACACCTAAGGTTTGTCGGGCTATGTATGTGGGGAATCAAGGGTGGAATTGTAGGTATTCATGCTAGTTTGTTGTTCACTCTTTGAAGTGGCTACAAGTATCTTAGTGTGATGTATTTCTAGGCCATCTTCACTAGTTATGATTTGTTGTTGATAGTGGATGCCCTAGCTAGTGTTTGGAAACATTTGAAGTGTTCTATCCTATGACAAGAATGAACGACATGTACCAACTGTCATAGGTTAATTGGTATGTACTTCAAACTTTATTTTTTGTATAAATGAAGTACATTGCTATCCACAATTTTTGTAGTTGAGGACCTAATTTTTTCCATATATTCACAAAGAGATTAGAGTAGTTTATGGTGTTTCTCATATATGCTAATTCAACATTTTGTGCCCATCATTGTAAATTGAATATAGTAGTCATAAAATAATTGTGTTTTGTTAATGAACCTATATTAGAGTTGTTATAATTGTATTGATGTGAGGGTTGAAGGAGCTAGGGTTTGTGACAACCAAAATCTAGAGAAAACATGATCTACTAGGGTTTGATATCTTTGGGTGACAAGGAACTAGGATATGTGGTGAAGAGACCCCATCAAAGACTTGGATCAATATTCTTGGAGAGATTGTATCATGTAAGCTTAGAGAGTCTCCTAGAGGAATTGGATGATATAAGTGAGAAATTAATGGTGGGCTTGGTGGTATTCATGCTAGTTTGTTGTGCACCCTTTGAAGTGGCTACAAGTGGCTTAGTGTGATGCCTTGCTAGACCATATTTGCTAGTTATAGTTTGTTGTTCATGTTGGATACCCTAGCTAGGGTTTGGAAGCATTCCAAGTGTCCTAGTATTTTTCAAGCTTAATGGACATGTGCCAACTTTTGATAAGCTAGTTGGTATGTACTTGTAACTTCATTTGTTGTATAATGAAGTACCCTGATGTCCACACATTTTATACTTGTAGATCTGACTTTTAGAGTATATTCCCATGGAAATTAAGTAGTTTCCAATATTGGGTACAAATTCTAATTTAATATAATAGTGATTAGAATTTTTTGAGTAAAATGGTTGGACGATTGGATGCTTGAATTGCACAACAAGGATCCTTGCTATGAGAAGTACTTGAAATTTGGAAGCCATGCTTGGAGAGTGCAACACTTGAGGATTGATCTCTTGACATGTGTACACCTTAGAGAGTGGGCGATTGACTCTTTATCTTGTATATTGCAATGGCCCTTGGATGTCATTCATTAGACACCCATAGTTTAAGGCTATGGGCCACATTAGTGTTAGTGGGCGCCCACTAACAATAATGTAGTCAATAGCCTAAAACTAAGGGTGTCTAATGAATGACATCCAAGGGTCATTGCATCCCTACGTCAAGCTTAGCCAACATTTCTCCAAAAGGTAATAAGGTGGAAACAATTAGCATATCTCCATTAGGATCATATGTTAGGCAGAGCAGCCAACTCAACAACATCCACCTTAAGAATTCCTTGGAAACAAAAATAAGAAATCGCCAACACATCCATAACATTCCCCTTTAAAATTATCGTGGGGAATCAAATATGGAATTTTGGCCTAAAGGATATTTGACCAAGTAAATATTATATCCCATTGGAGCATGAGCTTTGAGTAAGAGCATTCATGCACTATATGTTTAGCTTAGACAACAAGAATCCTCATCATGTGAGTTGTCTAACTTCTAATGAATGACATCCAAGGGTCATTGCATCCCCACATCAAGCTTAGCCGACATTTCTCCAAAAGGTAATAAGGTGGCAAAAATTAGCATATCTCCATTAGGATCATATGTTAGGCGGAGCAGCCAACTCAACAACATCCACCTTAAGAATTCTTTGGCAACAAAAATAAGAAATCACCAACTCATCCATAACATTCCCTTTTAAAATTATTGTGAGGAATCAAATATGGAATTTAGGCCTAAAGGATATTTGACCAGGTAAATATTATATCCCATTGGAGCATATGCGTTGAGTAAGAGCATTCATGAACTATATTTTCAACTTGGACAACAAGAATCCTCATCATGTGAATCGTCTGACACTTCAAGCCCATTAATGTAGAGAGCATCACTGGAGAATTTATCTATTTACATGTGTACAACTTGGAGAGTGAATGCTTGAATTGGATGCCTTATCTTGTAGATTAGGCACATGATTCAACAAATTAACCAAAATTCAGAAAATTTGGCAAACATTTCAATTGTTTTACTCCTCTAATCAAATCTAGTTGTAATGAAGTTTTGTAACTATATTTAGACATACAGGGCTCCCCTATGCAACTCTGCTTCATTAAAAGATAACTTCTTGTATAAATTCAATTTTCGTAGTTCACATTGGACACGAACTAGCTTGCATGACTACCCCTAAGCACCTAGCATGCATGTTAGTCCCCACTTAGGCCCTGGATTATTAACATGGGTCCTTGGATCATTATTCTTGAAGAGGTTGTATAATGTAAGCTTAGAGAATATCCTAGAGGACTTGGATGATATAAATGAGAAATTAATGGTGGACTTGGTGGTATTCATGCTAGTTTGATGTGCACCCTTTGAAGCGGTAACAAGTGGGTTAGTGTGATGCCTCGCTAGACCAAGTTTGCTAGTTATGGTTTGTTGTTGATGGTGGATACCATAGTTAAGGTTTGGAAGCAATCCAAGTGTCCACATCGTTCTCTTTCTTTCATCAATGGGTTATCCCCGAGTTGGGGCTTCGACACCATTAGGTAATAGCATAGCCAAATCCATGTACACATCTGGTACCATTAACATACTAAGGTTCCAAACTGTAGGAACCGCGACCCTATAGGCACTCGCCCCCAATCAACCTGCACCCAAGAATGCACACCCTTCTCTGCACTTGCGATGCCTCAACCTATGCCACTACCTCTAGGGCATCTTTTCAACCGGAAAGAGATGTTCTCAGACTCTTGTGGCTCCAAGAGTTCTTGCTACTCTTCGAGCTTTCCAAGTATGCTCCAAGTCCTGATATCAAACCTTTGAATCCTCCAACCTCCTGGTTCACAACCCCATCAACCTGCACATAGGTAGTGTACACCCTTTTCTGCACCTAAGGTTCGTCAGGCTATGTATGTGGGGAATCAAGGGTGGACTTGTAGGTATTCATGCTAGTTTGTTGTTCACTCTTGAAGTGGCTACAAGTATCTTAGTGTGATGCCTTACTAGGCCATCTTCACTAGTTATGGTTTGTTGTTGATGGTGGATGCCCTAGCTAGTGTTTTGAAATATTTGAAATGTCCTATCCTATGACAAGCATGAATGACATGTACCAACTTGTCATAGGCTAATTGGTATGTACTTCTAAATTTATTGTTTGTATAAATGAAGTACATTGCTATCCACAATTTCTGTAGTTGAGGATCTAATTTTTACCATATATTCAGAAAGAGATTAGAGTAGTTTATGGTGTTGCTCATATATGCTAATTTATCATCTTGTGCCCATCATTGTAAATTGAATATAGTAGTCATCAAATAATTGTGTTTCATTAATGAAACTATATTAGAGTTGTTATAATTGTATTGATGTGAAGGTTGAAGGAGCTAGGGTTTATGACAACCAAAATCTAGAGAAGACATGATCTACTAGGGTTTGATATCTTTGGGTGACAAGGAACTAGGATATGTGGTGAAGAGGCCCCATTGAAGACTTGGATCAATATTCTTGGAGAGATTGTATCATATAAGCTTAGAGAGTCTCCTAGAGGAATTTGATGATATAAGTGAGAAATTAATGGTGGGCTTGGTTATATTCATGCTAGTTTTTTGTGCACCCTTTGAAGTGGCTACAAGTGGCTTAGTGTGATGCCTTGCTAGACCATATTTGCTAGTTATAGTTTGTTGTTCATGTTGGATACCCTAGCTAGGGTTTGGAAGCATTCCAAGTGTCTTAGTATTTGTCAAGGTTAATGGACATGTGCCAAATTTTGATAAACTACTTGGTATGTACTTGTAGCTTCATTTGTTGTATAACAAAGTACACTGATGTCCACAAATTTTATACTTGTAAATGTTACTTTTAGGGTATATTCCAATGGAAATGAAGTAGTTTCTAATGTTGGGTACAAATTCTAATTTAATATAATAGTGAGTAGAATTTGTTGAGTAAGATGATTGGACGATTGGATGCTTGAATTAGACAAAAAGGATCCTTGCTATGAGAAGTGCTTGAAATTTGGAACCCATGCTTGGAGAGTGCAACACTTGAGGATTGATCTCTTGACATGTGTACACCTTGGAGAGTGAGCGCTTGACTCGTTATCTTGTATATTGCAATGGCCCTTGGATGTCATTCATTAGACACCCTTAGTTTAAGGCTATGGGCCACATTAGTGTTAGTGGACGCCCAATAACAATAATGTGGTCCATAGCCTTAAACTAAGGGTGTCTAATGAATGAAATAATGGTGGATGCCATAGCTAGTGTTTGGAAACATTTGAAGTGCCCTACCCTATGACAAGTTTGAATGGCATGTACCAACTTGTCATAGGTTGATTGGCATGTACTTGTAACTTTATTTGTTGTATAATGAATTTCAGTGCTATCCACAATTTGTTTAGATGTAAATCTAATTTTCATCATATAATTCCATGGAAATTTGGGGAGTTTCTAGTGTTTTCTATATATGCTAATTTAGCATCTTTTGCGCATCGCTGTAAATTAAGTAGAGTAGTCATCAAATAATTGTGTTTTGTTAATGAACCTATATCAATGTCTTTATAATTGTATTGATTCAAGGTTTGAAGGAGCTAGGATTTGTGGCAATCAAGATCTAGAGAAAGCGTTATCTACTAGGGTTTCATATCTTTGGGTGAGAATGGAATAGGATTTGTGGCAAAGAGACCCCATCGAACACTTTGATAACTATGCTTGGAGATCTTATATGACTTAAGCTTATAGAATCTCCTAGAATATTTGCAAGATACAAGTAGGAAATCACGGGTGGACTTGATCGTACTCATGCTATTTTGGTGTGCACCCTTTGAAGAGGCTACAAGTAGCTTGGTGTGATGCCTTGCCAGGCCAAGTTTGCTAGTTATGGTTTGTTATTGATGGTGGATACCCTATATAGGGTTTGGAAGTATTCTAAATGTTCTAGTCTATGTAAAGATTCATGGACATGTGTCAACTTTTGATAAACTGGTTGGTATGTACTTGTAACTTCATTTGTTGTATAATGAAGTGCCTTGTTGTACACACGTTGTATACTTGTAGATATAAATTTTAAGGTATATTCCCATGGAAATTAAGTAGTTTCTGATGTTGGGTATGCATACTAATGTAATATAATAGTGAATAGAAATTTTTTAGTAAGATCATTGGAGGAATGGATGCTTGACTTAGATAACAAGGATCCTTTTGATGAGAATTGATTGACACTTGGAACCCATGATTGGAGAGTGAAACACGTGAAGATTGATCTCTTAACATGTGGAGAGTGAGTGCATGACTTAGAGTCTTTATTTTGTATGTTGCAATAACCCTTGTATGTCATTCATTAGACACCCTTAGTTTAAGGCTATGGACCACATTAGTTTTAGCGGGCGCCCACTAACACTAATGTGGTCCATAGCCTTAAACTAAGGGTGTCTAATGAATGGCATCCAAGGGCCATTGTAGTGCTACACCAAGCTTAGACAACGTTTCTCTAAAAGTTAATAAGGTGGCAACAATTAGCATATCTCCATTAGGATCATATGTTAGGCAGAGCCACCAACTCAACAACATCCACCTTAAGATTTCCTTCGCAACAAAACTAACAAATCGCCAACACATCCATAACATTCCCCTTTAAGATTAACTTGGGGAACCAAATATGGAATTTTGGCATAAAACATATTTGACCAAGTAAATATTATATCCCATTGGAGCATATACATTGAGTAAGATCATTGTTGCACTATAAGTTCATCTCGGACAACAAGAATCCTCATCATGTGGAGTGTCTAACACTTCAAGCCCATGAATGTAGAGCACATCACTAGAGGATTTATCTCTTGACATGTGTACAACCTGTAAAGTGACCGCTTAAATTGGATACCTTATCTTGCAGATTAGGCATATGACTCAAGAAATTAACGAAAATTCAGAAAAATTGGCAAACATTTTGATTGTTTTACTCTCCTTAACCAATGAAATCTACTTGTAACAACATTTTGTAACTATATTCAAACATACGAACCTTCCCTGTGCACCTCTGCTTCATTCAAAGGTAACTTCTTGTACTAATTCAATTTTATTAGTTCACATTGGACACGAATTGGCTTGCATGACTTCCCCTAAACACTTGGCATGCATCCAGTCTTTCTACTCTATCTGTCAGTCCCTACATAGGACCCATTGTTGACGTGGGTCATTCCATGTAGCGATGATTGAGTGGACACAACAACACGCAGGGTCCAGTTTCCAATTTTCACTACCACTGTGACTTTTCCCCCTTCCAAATCCAAGGGTTGATCTTGAGGTAGATCAACTACCTAGATTCCCATCAGACTAAAACATGCATGGGAATTTATGACAACTTACCTACCACCCAATGAATCTAATAGCAAAGATTTCTCTGATTTCACAACCTAGATTTATATCGTGCTAGAACATGGATGCAAGTTTGTGGGGTTCCATCTGCCCGATAGATCTCGCGGTTATCATTTTTACTAATCCAAGGCCCACATCTTGCATTGCTCTAAAACATGTGCGAGGGTTTACGACAAGTTTTGTGCATCATAGATCTAACGGTTGTGCTCTCCCTTCATCAACGACCCATAATTTGCATCGTTCTCCAACTTGCATAGGGAATAAAATAGACTTGCACCCCCAATAGATCTAATGGCTACAATCAAGCGAGATTAATGGCCCACGTCACACCTGCAACTCCAACTTGCACAATGGATAAAGCAGAATTGCACCCCCAATAGATCTAATGGCTACAATCAAGTGATATCAATGACCCATATCGACCGTCTGAATCTAACTTGCACAGGGGATAAAACAGACTTGCACCCGAATAGATCCAATGGCTATGATCAAGCGAGATCAATAACCAAGATCACCCATCCAAATCAATTTGCACGAGATAAAATAGACTTACAACCCCAATAGATCCAACAACTATAATCAAGCGAGATCAATGACACATGTTGGGCTTCAACTTACCAGTGGTTTATCGATGCAAAGGACATCTGGTGGATCTAACGGATCGCATTATCTATGCCATGCTTGCTAGTTATGGTTTTTTTGTTGATGGTGGAATGCCTAGCTAGGGTTTGGAGACAAATTGGAGTGTCCTAGCCTTTGACAAGATTATGATTGGTATGTACTTGTAACTTCATCTGTTCTATAAATGAAGTACATTGCTTTCCGCAATTTGTGTACTTGTAAATCTGATTTTAGTGTACGTTCCCGTTGAAATTGAGTAGTTTCTAGTGATTTATATGTTAATTTAACAACTTTTGTGCATCATCATAAATTGAGGAGTAGTATTCTAATCAATACGTTTTGTCAATGATCCTATATTAAAGTACCTATAATTTTGTCAATGCAAGGGTTGAAGGTGCTAGGGTTTGTAACAGGGAAAAACTAGAGAAGACATGATGTGCTAGGGTTTGATGTCCTTGGGTGAGAATGATCTAGGATTTGTCGCATTGAATCCCTATCAAATACTTGTAGCACTATGCTTGGAGGCCTTATTTAATGTAAACTTAGAGAATCTCCCAGACAACTTGTATGATGTATGTGGGAAATTAACGGTAGACTTGTAGTCATTCATGCTAGTTCATTGTTCATCCTTTGAAGTGGCTACAAGTAGCTTGGTGTGATGCCTTGCTAGGCCATCTTTTATAGTTGTGGTTTGTTGTTCATGGTGGATGTCATAGCTAGTGTTTGGAAACATTTGAAGTGTCCTACCCTATTTTAAGTTTTTGGAACAAAACTCTCAATAACTATATACATAACATTTTACAACCATATAAATGGATTTTTTTAAATGTATGTCATATTATTATCATATATAATGTAGTTCTCGTAACCTAAGATTTAGAAAATGTTTTAATTTAAAATTTGCATTAAAAAGAGGAAGAAATGTAAAGGTCATGCTGTCATTGGTATCCTTAGATTGCTAATAGAGAAGCCAAACTAATGGATCATACTTTGAACACTAATTTGTCATAGCTTCCTATAAATGAGTTTCCTTTGCTTCAAAAGTCTAGTGCCAAGGAATAGGCATGGAACCATATGTGCTCCAGAACTGAGGTTATCAGAAGTAAAGAAGATCTCAAGTTGATCATGCCACACTTATCTAGAGGATAAAATGGAAAAGGAAAGAGCAATAGAAGACCCCACTAGTCTTGGACATGTCTATTCATACTTAGGACATGGTTTGCAACCCTCTTGGAGATGATTACAAATGCTTTGATGAGTCTCCTAGGATAACCAAGCTAGAGAAGTTTCCCACTTTAGACCTTATATGCGATGAACAATATGATGACGCCAAACCATCCCTATAGTGTATCTCATCCTCATGATCATTTTCAAGGCATGGAAATGTTAATAATCATCACAAATTCTTGCCAAAAAAGTTAATTTCATCCATGCCATGAAACTGTTGAGAGACAATGAAAACATGCATCCATCCCTCATTAATTTAATTATAGAAATTGATATGTCCCAAAAAAAGTTTCACTCAAAAGAAACCCCACTATGTTCTAAATACAATCTATGTTTACCTAAATGTGATTAAGTTCATTAGGGTTTAATGTTAGATAGTTCTCCTCATACAAATGAATCATGCTTATCAGTATTGTCTATACTTAAATAACTTCTTATTTAAGTTTAATATAAAATGGTTCTACTTATATAAATAAATTATATATTTATTTTATAAATATAAATACTTGGTAATTGATACATGACACATTTATTTAACATATTTTAGACCAAAGAAAGTCACTCATTTCCTTTGCTAAAAAAAAAATCCTCGGAAAATTTGACTAAATGGATAAGCTCAGGTGTCTATATCTACCTTAGCTAGAATCATGAAACCTAAACCTTATACATAGATGGAAGCCTACACCTTCCAACTCTATTATATATACACTAAAAGTGGGTTGGACGAATCAAAGCGTAACGTAAATATATGGATCAAATCTTCGCTCCACCTCACCGACTGTGATGGTTCTTGTCATTAAATGAATTATAGATTAATTTATTCTATTGGTATAAACACAAGACACTTTTTATTTAACAGATGTGCAAGTCAAGGAACATCATGCATTGGGACCTCCATAATATGGAAACCTCCCACGGTTCATCCATTCCAAGGATTTTATAGTTGGTAACCTTTTCTTTATGGGAGGAGCTTCTCCATGATTCCAGCCACACTTTCGAAGCCGACCTCTGCAATGCACATACGAATTCATTAAGGCTATCGATTAGGCACTTGAATCTCCACATGCTCCCTATTGGTGGTTCCCCATGTGGGCGTAGGTAGTTGAGGCTACCAAAAAAATAAAACCCATCACTCTGGCCACCCCTTCGCTATGACTAGCTCACTTAGTGCTTCATCCCTCACTATGCATACCGCCCCTATGTCACGAAGGCAGGCAGATATTGCCTGCCAAGTCTCATGTATATAGGAGAACTACCATGAAATAGGCAAGGAAAATTGCTAGCATGCCACTGATAGCCCCACTTCTTTCTTAGGTTCTGCTTGGGCCTTCTTTGTTTTAGAACCATGCAGGGCAGATTCCTAGCGTGCCACTTATAGCCCCACTTTTTTCCTTGGCTCTACTTGAGCCTTCTTTCGTTTAGAACCAGGCATGGCAGATTGCTAGCCCACCATGGATAGTTCCACTTTTTCCTTGGTTTTGCCTTCTTTCCTTTAGAACCAGGCCAAGCTAGGCTCACTTGGCCTACCACTGATAGTCCCACTTTTATAACAAACTATACTAGGATATCTAAACTAGGACCAAAGTTTGGGAATAGGAGACCGATAAAGACACTGGGATAAGGCTATCATAATCAATAGAATCGACTACAACAGCAAAAGTATTGCCTCATTATAGCAGGGAAAAAGTTGGCCTCAGAGTTTTCCCGAGGACCATTTTCCTTAATGATAGACTGTAGATTTTGGGTCTCATAGACATATGATAAAGCACCCACTAACCTCCTACTCCTAGTACCTAGGTAGAGTGAAGGAGATTTTCTATTGGGATTAAGAATCTCGTCAATAGGATCTTAACTGCCCACCCTTACGATCATTTAATGCTTCTTAGCATACATTATGTTTTAATTTAACATATATCAAAAACAGATTCATCAAATTAGTAAACCGATTATAATTATAGAGAATTTTGTAAATAGGCTTCTAATTTTAATTACAGAAGTTAAATTGTAACAATTTTTTTCTTTAAAATTTTCAAATGAAGAGGAATAAATGTAACTTTCCATAAATAATATAATTTTTCCATTCATAAAATCAGTTGCATGAAGAACAAATTTCAATCAATTTTATAAAGAATAAATTTCAATTTCTTCATTGAATATTTTGTGATTCTTTTTGTTCAAATAGAAATGAGAATTTCATACCTGTGATACCTTGAGGTGAGAAATATTTTGGAATTCCTCTTATCTCTGTCCTATTTCGATCTAGATTTTCATGACCTGAAAATCATGAACCCTTAACATTTAGAATCAAGTAAAAATGTCTTTGAGACACTATCAATAAGCACGGCATGATTTATATTACCTTGACATGACATCGATCTAGTGCGCATTTCCAGCCGTAATGATCATCATGGAAAAAATACAGTACACTGCCAAAACACAAAACCTATAGTTCAACCAGCAAAACTAAGAGCCAGACGTTATAAATCAATTCCAGAAAAAAAAAAAAAAAAATTAAAAAAATAAAAATAAATACATGGCATACATGCAGGCGCGTGAAACAGAAACATCTCATACAGGCGCGTATTTGAAATATAAAGAAATTCCTAGTAGAGGAGAAATATCAATCCAATACCGATAATTGAAATATAAAGAAATTCAAATGACAGTGAAATGATCAATCCAATAGCGGTCTGAATATTATGAGAAGAGGAACATACAAATTTTAAATCAACGGAGCTATGAGTTGGCCTGGCTGAATGAATATTGCAACAACAGCAGAGCCCCCAACAATTGTTACATTTTGTTGACTCCTCTTCCGTGTGGATCCTTGGAAGATGCCTAACCATGACAAACTCCTCTTTAAACTTAGGCCCATACTTCAGCATAAAAGAAATTTTGGAAACCTCTAAGAACTTGCAAACCTACTTTTACTTGGATGGGTTTCCTCTTGGTATGAGGATACCAGTTCTTCATCATGTTCATCTTCTTGGTATGAGGATACCAGTTCTTCATCATGCCCTTGCTCTCCAATACTAATACTCTGGAGCCACTCTTTAACCTGCTCCTACTTCTCATGCAGCTCCTCAATAATTTCCCGTTTCTTGAGAGCAAAATGCAAATAGAAAACTTGTGAAGCTTGCCTGGGGCAATTCCTCGAAAATCCACTTGCCTTCGTGCTGGTGAAACTCAATTTCGATAGTATAATCAAGCTGAATATGGTTGAGATCGTTCAAGTCTGGCCTCGACACTTCGACTACAGTTGCCCGGGGCAATTCCTCGAAAATCCGCTTGCCTTCGTGCTGGTGAAGGACGGTTGGAGGAAGCGGGGTTGGAGGACGCAGTGCTGTTTGCTTTTTCAAATAAATTTAAATTTAAATGTAGCCACAACCTTTAGTGCTGGGTGCTTTTTCAAAGAAATTTAAATTTAAATGTAGCCACAACCTTCTAGAATAGGGTGTTTTTTAAAATTTAAATGTAGCTGCGGTATTCTAGAAAGTGAATTCTATCGGGCCTTCATCCATAGAATTGATTTGGATCGTTGTTAGTTTTATTTTGATGAGCCACGTTTCACATTATATTAAAAAAATATAATTTATACAAATATCACATTTTATTTTTTGAATTTAATGTTTATTTCAAAATTGTTATATAAATTAATTCATTTAATTTAATATGGTTTTAATAATATTTTAAAACATCAAGTTTTTTATTATTTGGACTTTGATTTTAAATATTTTCGCATATAAAAATTATGTGCTTTTATATTTGGGTATAATTAGGATTGATAATCGCAACTGGGACGAGTCTATCCTAGAGTTCATCTCATAACCAACGCAAGAGTACACGGTGCCAGTTCATCTCATAGCTAACACAAGAGTATATGGTGTCCCAGGGTTTTATTGCCTCTGACAACGTATTTGTTGGTAGCTTACGGAGCTTTTATTTTTATATTAAAAAAATATTTTAAAATTATAAACATTATTTTATTAAAAAATTAATATATCAATAATTATTTATAAATTAACATAAGAATATTTTAATTTATTTATTAATTTAATTTAGGTTAAAAAATTTAATAGCAATTTAAAAAAAATAATATATTAAAAATTATTTATAAATTAATATAATAATATTTTAATGTCTTTATTAATTTAATTTAATTTATGTTAAAAAAATTAATATCAATTTTAAAAAAAATAGACATTTAAAAGTTTTTTCTAAATATTTAAAAGTAACATTACTTTTTAAATAAAAATATTCATGAAAAGTATTATCTTTATAACATCATTCCAAATGAGATAATAATAGCTAAATTGTTATAAATATATTGCAATATTTTTTAAGGATGTAATTATAATAATATTTATTTATTTAATTGGAGTGAGAAGTTTTGGAGAATTATTAACTTAAAAAGATTGATTAGTATTATTTCATCAAATATAATTATTTCATAAATGTCACAAATAAACCAATTATAACTGGGTTCTAAGAATTTGAACTATAGAACAAAGGAAATAAATTCTTCACCAAATAAATTTTAACATTCATAACACAATCATGTATCATCTATATAGCTTATGTAATATTTTTAAAATAATAATAATATTTTTTATTAATTAAAAAAAAAATCAAAAACCATATTACAATGTTTTATTATTGATATTAAATTTATTAAATAATATCTGATAATAATAATTATAATAATAATATTTTGATATTAATATTAAATTTAAAAAATATATATTATAATAATTTTAAAATTAAAAATTTCAAAAGTATCAAACATTTTATATTAAATTTTTTTTTTTGGGATTTATTTTTTAATATAAACAAAAATAATGTATTATGTTAATAATTCAACTCGAATAACAATTCAAAAATACAAAAATAACTAATAATAAAAACCATGAAAAATATTAATAATAAAAATTATAATAATTCATAATAAAAAGCAGTAAAAGAAAAGAAATTGCATTTCATCACCCATACACTCTAAGCTCAAATATTCTTTTACGATTCCTGATTAATTCTCTGTATGTACACTTACAAATTGACGAACTACTTGTATAGATATTTCTCGCTAATTCTCTATAATTATGCACATGCTCACTATGTCCATATTCCACATGATCGATCCCAATTGCATAAATATTTCTCCCTAATTCACTATAATTATGCACATGCTAATTATGTCCATATTCCACATGATCGATCCCAATTCCCTAGTATGCACCAAATGACAGTGATTGATCACCCCTAGGCTAGGAATTTCAAATCCGACGCATCCTAAAGTCTCTACAACTCTAATTTCATTTCAATCATTTTACCAAAAAATGTTGAAGGGTTGGGAAATCCACCTGCCATTAACACCTTCAAACTCCAGATCTATTGAATCCTAACTATGTCAATATGTCCTTGCTAATCATCCAACTATAACCACATGAATGTAATACAACAAAAAAATAACCATTCAATACGAAGTATATGAAATGGATTGTAGTTATGCTTAAAAGACATTAGAAACCCTGTCACAAGCCATCCAAGTTCATTATTATATGTAAACTCTTTAGTGTTGAAATGATGATATAAATGAGAAGGGCTACTACATAAATAACACATGGTGATAAATCCTAACAGCATGCCTTTGTATCTCATAATTCATGATTTATTTACATGCACACAAATATGCATCTATTACTATTAATTTCATTGATCTTTCGATAGTATTAATTAATCTTTAAATACAATTTATTTTAACATTTCCACAACATTGATTATATAATTCTAAATTGAAATTTAAATTAATTAACACAACCTATACAACTATATATTCATCTACAAATTTAGCATATATATATATATATATATATATATATAGAGAGAGAGAGAGAGAGAGAGAGAGAGAGAGAGAGAGAACACGGAAACCCAGAGTACTTTTCCACATTTTGTAGATGGTAAATTAGGTAAACCCTCAGCCCTAGTTACGGGGCCTTACCCCAAGGGAATTGAAGAGCGTCAAACCTATGATCAAAAATAACTAGCAACAATATCAAAGAACTTCACATTTGGCCCTTGAGGCACTTTATATATATATATATATATATATATATATAAAAAAAATACAAGTGCCAATATTATTTAATTTAACCATTAACGATATTAATTAATTTTTAAATACATTGTCCTTTTATATTCTCACAACATAGATTATGTGATCTTAAATTTAAAATTCAAAATCATTTACACAATCTATACCAATATGATTCTATGCATAAACTTGTAGTGCCCTTATAGTCCTATATAAACTTTGACCTCTACAACACAAAGAAAGAAGTATAATCTCAAAAGAGTTATGGAATAATTCATATGGATAGGGTAAATATTAAAATGTGTTATTAATTTATAGTGGATATAAAAAGATATCTTATAAATAGAATCAAGAAATAATGTAATTATATAAAATATAATATATTTATGTAGTAAAGGTAATTATATTGAAATACAAAAGTTTGAAATAAATAATTTTGTCTTTAGATTGGGTAAATATGGAGGGAGACACGATAGCTCATGCATGTCACCCATTTCCCCCTTCGAAGGAAAATACCTTGGTATCATCTTAATGCATGGTAAAATCCCTAGCATGAGACTTAGCCAAATGAGGCAATAACCCTCCCCCAAAGGGAATGCTAGTACGATCCAAGTTGAGACTTCTAGAGCCCTATTCAACCTCACAGTCATTAAGATCGAGGGCATTTATGAGAATTATAGGCAAAGGGAGGTGAAGAGAACTAGTGGATTTGTGCTTCAGACAAGATGCCTCATCAAAACTAGTGGAAGAGGACAAGTTCATCATCACAAAATACCTCTCTCTTGGGTGTTGAGCAAACATGGTATAGTTATATTGAGTACTATTATTGGTTGGTTTCTCAATCGATGCATTCACAATTTTTCTCTTCGGTATAAAAGTAGAGTGAAAGAGCCCACTCCAAGGGGCATAAGAGTAGAATGGGACCATATTTTAACACATCTTAAGACATAGAGAACTGACCAATCATTATGGAAGAAATTTCTAATCTCGTCTTATTTTGAGGGTAATCTCCCTTTATATAATCAATTTTATGGGTTTTGGTTTTAATTTTTGGCGAGACCTAAGAAATTGGGGGAAACAATGTTAAGAGGAGAAGGATAGAGTCAAGGAGGCAAGAAGAAACATGGTCATGGCTCGGCAGGTTGAGCTTCTTCATCCTCCCATCCACCATTCAATGAGAGCAACAAGACACACTAGGGTAGCAAAGCAATGCAACCACGAATTGATCTCAGAGGAGGCATGTCAGTTGATGATTGAAGTGGAAAAGTGGATAGTAGAAAAATGTAAAGGATTAATAGAATATGGTGAGCCTCACTCTCCTTGGCCTTCCAAAGAGTTGGAATAACTACCAGGACTCTGTGAATGGAAGGGAGAAACTGTTGGATTGGGAACAATTGTGGTCAGATATTATGCAGGAAGAGATCAGGAGGAGCACACGAGATGGTTATTCATCCACGAATGATGATGACGAAAATCTGGCCTTAGCAAGTAAGGCAAGGAAAGGGAAGGGGAAGGCTTCCCATTTCAAATCGAATTCTTCTCATGGAGGGAAGAAGGGTGACATGTCTAAAGTAAGATGCTTTAATTGTCACAAGATGGGACATTATGCGACTAATTTCCCATCAAAGTCCAAGAAGGGATCCTCGAAAGGATCGTAAGGTGAGGCATTAGCCTCTCAGTTCGAAATGGAATTTACCCTCATCGCATGCATGGTGTCATCGATGATGGGTTGTGTCTGGTATCTTGACAGTGGAGCCTCATTCCACATGACCCGTGATAAAAAAATTATTCAGTGCCTTGGAGGAGAAATACCTCAAGATGCGCATAAAGATGGGTGACGATGGAAGGTATAGTGTTTCAGGAGTGGGCACGGTTGCTTTTCAGAGGGAGCATGGAGCTCCTCTCACCTTGATAGATGTGATGTATGTGCCTAGACTGAAGAATAACTTGGTATCGGTCATGATGTTGGAGGACAAAGGCTACGATGTTGTCTTTAGTAAAGGAAAGGCATTCCTAAGACACATAGCCACGGGTCAAACCAAGAGGATAGGGATTTGGGTGAAGAATATCTATAAACTAGAGGTAGATGATTGTGTAACATTGAGTGCGAAAGAAGAATTGGTGAAAAGCCAAGACATTGGCGAGTTGTGGCACAGGTAGTTGGGCCATTTGCATCATGGGGCTTTGAAGATAATGCAGCAAATATCTACAAGACTTCCCAAAGGTAAACTTGAGCAAGTTGACACATGCAAAGGTTGTACCTTGGGAAAGCACACCAAGTCTTAATTTCATGATCGAGACAGTCGAGCAGAGGCTATCTTAGAGCGAGTTCATACTGATTTGTGTGGACCATTCTTGACAACATCCACATCGAAGCAAAGGTATTATGTGATTTTCATTGATGACTATTCTCGTAAAGGTTGGATTTATTTCATGCAGAAGGACCAAACTTTCACAAAGTTTTGTAAGTTCATAGCTTTGGTCGAGAAAGATTCAGGGAAGAAGACCAAGGCCTTGAGAAGAGACAACAGTGGAGAATATGTCTCTAAGAGTTTAATGACTTTTTTGCAACTCAAGGAATTAAACAAGAGTTGGCGACACCTCATAACCCACCACAGAATGGGGTGGTTGAGAGGAAGAACAGAACTATTGTAGGGGCAACACGGGAAATGTTGCATGACCAAGACCTACCACTTCACTTGTGGGCTGAGGAATGCAACACAACGGTATATTTGCATAATAGAAGCCTGCATCACATACTTGGGATGAATACACCAAGAGGAAGCTTTCTCCAGTAAGAGATCAGATGTAGGTCACTTCAAGATCTTTGGCTCATCGGTATATTTCCATGTGATAAAGGATGCACGAAAGAAGCCTGAGCTGACAACAAAGTTGGGGATATTTGTGGGGTACACTGATACACCTCACAACTATCGGGTGTACTTTCCTACCAGTTAGAGGATAGTGGTTCGTATAGATCTCAAGTTTGATGAGCAGAAGGCCATGCAAGTTTCCCTTGAGAGGGAGCTCCAACTACAGGTTGTGGAGGAACTGTTGGTTCCTAAGGAGGAGGAACCTCAAACTGATGTGGAGCAGTCGCATGGAGAGGTTCCAAGAGTGGAGACATCCACTAAAGCAGATTCTTCCAGAGATGGATGGAAGCGTACAAGAGAAGCTAACATATTGTTGGAGGATGCGAGAGAGAATGTGGGAGCACCATATTCTCAGCACAGACAAAGGAGGTCACCTAAGACGTACACTGGATACATGGCCCTTGCTGGGGAATGTGTTGAGACCAAGCCATCTTCCTTTGAGGAAGCAGTGCAGTAGCCGATTTGGGTTAATGCTATGGTGGAGGAGTATGACTCCATAGTTCGTAACAGTGTTTGGGACGTGGTTCCGAGACCAGAGAACAAGTCAGTTGTGAGTTCTTGTTGGCTTTACAAGGTAAAGCAAGCTGCTGATGGTAGTGTGGAGAAGCATAAGGCAAGATTTATTTCCTGTGGCTTTTCACAGGTCGAGGGGATTGACTATGATGAGACTTTTGCTCCTGTCGCAAGGTACTCATCTATCAAATCTATGTTGGCACTATCAGCATAGATGGGTTGGAAGATCCATCAGATGGATGTGAAGACTGCATTCCTTAATGGCTAGATTAAGGAAGAGGTGTAAATAGAGCAGCCAAAAGGTTTTGAGACCTTTGATTGTGAGTCGTATGTGTGCTGACTCAAGAGAGCATTGTACGGGCTGAAGCAGGCACCTCGTGCTTGGTAGACTAAGATAGACAACTACTTCACTGGGTTGGGCTTCACAAAGAGTGAAGCGGATGTGAACCTGTACCACATCGTGGTGAAAGTTAAGCTGTTGATCATCACACTTTATGTTGATGATCTCATATTGACTAGTGATGATCAGTTGATCATGTCTTGCAAGGGAATTCGAGATGAAGGACATGGGTTTTGTGCATTACTTCCTTGGCATGGAAGTGTGGCAGAAGGATGGCGAGTTGTTTGTGTCTCAGGACAAGTATGATAATGAGATACTTAGGAGATTCCACATGAAGAAGTGCAAGCCCATGTAGACTCCTCTAACATGTAACTGGAGGAAGGAGGTTGCTACTTCAAGAGAAGTGGTAGAGGCTACTATTTATAGGCAGCTTGTCAGTTCACTGATGTACTTAATGAACACACGACTAGATTTTTGCTATGTAGTGAACCAACTGAGTCAAGCTATGGTTCAACCTACCAAGATGGTTTGGAAGGCAGAAAAGCATGTATTGAGATACCTCAGAGGCACATCTCAGTATGGATTATGGTATAGACGGACAGATGGAGTGCAGCTATAGGGATTCACTGATGTAGATTGGGAAAGGAGTCCATCAGATCAGAAGATCACATCAGGAGGAATTTTCAACCTTAGGTCAGCGACAGTTTCTTGGTACAGAAGGAAACATAGGTTGGTTTCACTCAGCTCGGTAGAGGCATAATACATAGTTGCAAGTTAGGCAGCATGTGAGGCCATCTGGATGCGGAAAATCCTATTTGGCAAGGAAAATTTTAAGGATGGAAAATTTTCTTGAAGTTTCAAACATTGGCGAATCTCACTAATCCCTAATATGCAAATTATAAATGTTTATTGATATATTTGTAAAATTAATCAAATTTATAATTATTTTATATATAGTCTCTCTATAATGTTGGCGATTTTTAAGGTAAAATAATTTTATATTCTAAAATTTGGGCGAATCGTCTTTTATAAAATTGGAAATTGGCGAATCTTTTTTTTGGAAAAATCATGGAAAATTAGCCCACTCGGCGAACATTAGACCCTAAAATTTTCCATGCTATTTGGTTTGTTTGATCAGAGGATGGATCCAACTGTGATCTATTGTGATAATAAGAGTTGTATCAAACTCTCTGAGAATCCAGTATGTCGTGATAGGTCCAATCACATCGACATCTGGTATCATCATCTTAGAGACTGTGTAGTGAGGAGGATCATGTTGCTACAGTATATTTCAACAAAGGAGCAAGATGCTGAAATTTTGACAAAGGCATTGTAAAAGTGTAAATTCGAGTTCCATAGAGACAGGATTAGGGTGGTAGATAATCCCTTTCTTGTTGGGAGGGAGTGTTGAAATATGGCAACAAGAATATTCCAATTTAATTTTTCCTTGAATTAAATTGTGAATTAAAATGGAATTTAGTCTTAATATCTACTTGGAAATAATTAATTAATTTATTTTAAATTAATTAGTTGGAGAAATTCAAGTTAGAAATCTTTCTGAAGTCATGCAAGAGTTATCCCTTAAATTAAGGAGATAAGATTGAGTTATATTTGAGTTGTAATTAGTTAACTCAGTTTACTAAGTTATGTCCAGTTAAATTAGTTCCAAATTGTTTCAGGAACTAATAGTAAGTTAACAGTCAGTTGATGCATTAATGCACTCAACTAGTGCTACTCCAGTTAATTGAAGATTCCCTCATCAAAAAATCATGCACGTCTATTCTCAGAAAGAACCAGTTGATATTAATGTTCAAGGATAGTGTACTATCAGTTGCATGTGTTTTCTCATGGAGAAAACTCATGCATCAGTCAAGGATTCATCCTTGAGGATTGTGCAGTTTTGAAGGCTTGGTTTTCCACTTGGTAATAGGATAATCATCCACAAGGAACAACGCAAGGAAATAGGAGCTTGGAGGGAAGAGAGGAAGGTTGAAGAGAAGCCAAGATTTCCTATGAGCATCTATGAGTATTGTATTGGGAGCTAGCTAGCTGTAAGAGCTAAGGCTTTGTATAATTCCTATGTATTTCCACCATGTATGATAATACAATAGTGTGGGGTTTTTATCTAAGGATTTCCCCAAAGTATTTTCATGTGTATTGTGCCATTGATTCTTCTTCTTCTGGTTATATTGTTCAACTCAACCTTTAAGCTTCCGCAAATTGATAGTAGAAGTAGGTTATAGTATTCTGCTTTGATTTAGATTGCATTATTGGGTTAACCTATAACAGGTTTTCTACACACATTGCAGAAATATACAAGAAAAATGTCACGGGCATGATTTGATGAAGATGAAAAATGAACCCTGAAGAGGTTGGAGGATTGATGAATTTCTCTACTCAAATGGGATTGTTCTCAATGGAGGCTTAAGAAAAATGCCTACTAGATAGAAAATGGAGATGACAATACTTGTCTTTTTTAAAATTATGCCTATATGAGGTAAAGTATGAATATTATATGGGAAATTAGAAATGCATCACGATACAAAACGAAGAGTTTCCAAGAAATTTCTAAGGTGGAAATTGATGAGCCTCATCATTGGGTAATTATATGGGCCTTAATTCACCTCCCAGCTTAGTCAAACCAACTATTCTCACAACTTATTTCACACTTTTGATTATATTTTGTTTATGAGATGAGTTAGAGTTGGATATTTTGCTTTGTGGTCTAATGTGCATTTAATGCAGTATTAAAGGATAAAAGAAAGGTATTTTGGAAAAGACCTTGGTCAAAACTTGAATGGGACAAGAGAGAGGAATTAGAGAAGGTAAATCCTCCTCATTTACTACCCTTCCATTTGAATATTCCTCCATCAGCTTGGAGTGCAAACAGCCAAATCATGAGGACTAGAAGGCAGTCGAGCAAGTGAAAGACAAAGCACCAATTTATCTCGAGTTTGGGAGTCGAGCCTCCCTAATTTTAAGGAAGTCATTGGAGACTTCAGATGTATAAGTAGAGAGGTCTAGGACCTCTGTAGGATTCATATTTTTATTGTAAAATTCTACTCTATTTTCGAGCTGCAAGACTTGTAACAGTTTTTGATGTAATCCATGGTTTTGATAATAAGAATGAGTTTTGTTTTGAGACAACACTGAGTTAACTTAGAGGGCTGAAGCTCTTGGGTTAGGGCCCAACCCTAGCAGGCAAGGCTCCTCTTTATTGTACATGTATGCTAGCATAGATTCATGGTTTAATCATCCATTTGCTTATGTAGCTGCATTTCCATTACAACAGTGTAGAGTAGATTGGTTGTGTTTTAGTTTTCTTCCATTTGTGCCTTCTTTCATTTAGCAGGTTAGCAAGGAGAAAAATATCACCATAAGGTTGTCATCAGGTGTCTCGGCCTCACCTCCTCCCTCTAGGAACATGACTTAAGGAAGAGACCCTTTAGCAACCCCAAAAGCACAAATTTCTAGATTTCTAGTTCTTACATGAGCTTTGGAGTTTTTTGTCTTGATTCAGTACTTGGTTTATTTCAATTGTCAACTTTTTCCATCACTCTTTTTCTGTAATAAGATCTCACTCATATTCTCATTTCCTTCGGCACTTTCTTCATGCATAATATGGGCAACTGATTCATGCTTTTCTAGTTTATGAGAATGTATACTTTTCTTGCTTTTCTCGAGCAGAAGTTAATAAATCACATCTTAATAAGATTATACCCATGGATTTCCTTACCATCCGATCCACAACAAACCTGACCAATCATTGTCAACTGCATGTCGCATAGCTGAGATATTCATTTCAACATTTGACTTTAGGTGCTCCAAATCTCCACCATCGATCTGTCTCACTTGATCCAATGGCTATCGTGTCACCTGCTCGCCAACTAGCTTGGTTGATCTCCACAATTGATTAATCCTGCATGATCCAACGACTATCACACAATCTCGCGTGAATTCTTGCACAACCGATATCCAATCATGGGCGCACAAGAAAGTGGTTTTCCCGTGCTATGTGTCACCCAATTAGGCTAATCGCGTGAAATTTAGGAATACCACTTACAGCTCTTAGGGCACGCGAGATACTTCTTACCACCTTCGAACACTGCTCCATCATTCCACATGTTTTCCACCCTTCTGTCGACACGTGACTTGATGCGATCCATACATATATTAACTTAATCTCTTGTGATAAGATCTTCGTCACTCATCTTCTGTTAATCCTATTCATTGATCTGACTGATCCAACAATGCTTGCACATTTCTTCTTCATTACTTCTTCCTTTCATTGATTTCGATCTTTGATTGCTCTTCCGCTTGACTCCTTCCTGAACTTTGTTATGCATATTATTTAAATGATGCCATTCATGAGCTTTGATTTGGTTATTTAATTAGACTCCAACACTCTTCGATCATCGCAATACTCCTCTGAGCATTGTCCTCTCCCTTGGATTCTCTTTGAATTCCCTGCACACTTATGTTATGCAGAATTACTACAATCCACACATAGTTCATAATTCAATTACTCAATACACACCACACAAACTTAGAAATTGCACTTCTGTATTAATAAATAAATATTTACACAATGAGCTCGACCACCTTCCATCCACCCGTCACATTCACAAGAACAATTAAATTGCATGCTTTATTTTTTACCAAAAAACCAAAAAAGTGAAAATTGATTTAGTTTAGTTTCCTTGCTTACACATTAGTATGGTTTGATGCTCTTTACTTCTGTAACTTAGATAGAAGCATTAGGTTAGTGTTGATTTAGCAATTCTGCTTAGCATAGCTGTTTAAATGGTTAATTAGGATATGGTGTGATTTAGCATTACATGTTGTTTTCTTCATTATTGCAGTAGAGTAGCTCTCTTAGAATAGATTTTATCTTCTTCCATCAAAGAATCAAGCTTCTTCTGACTCTATAGAATTCTGGATTAGAACCCCTAGGGTCTCTCGCCAGATGAAAAATGACAACAGGAAGAACCTTCACTTTTACTTGTGCATATAGCACTATCACCTCCAAGTTCGTACAAATCCCTGGTTGATAAGTAAATCTGGTAGCCCAGGAGTTGCAGCATCCTTGCTGCAATACTGGCGCTCATCACTTTTTGGCGCCATTGCCGGGGAGGTGTTTGAGTAGAATGTGATTACTGCTTTCTTTTCTTCTATTTCTAGTCTCCAATTTTCTGCCATTAGTTTATTTCTGCAAAAGTAATCTAGTAGCTCCCTTTCTTTCAGTTGTCATTATCTACTTTCCTCTCCATTCTGCAAGTAGAATTTCAATTCAGCAAGTAACTTTTCTCTCTGTCAGTAGTATTCATACAATCAGCAATTTCATTTCTGCAAAGTACTTTCCAGGTTAAAAAATCGTATAAAAGCCAACCCAAAAACATTTCCTTTCATGCCTCATAGGAATAGGGACAATTTAGGGAAATTCTTGCCAAATACCCCCTCTGCATCCAACATCCAACATCCAACCTTCTCTCTTCTTCAATGGTTGTAAACTGGAGGAACCTTTAGGTGAGCAACCTGACATATTTGAAGAACCTACAGAGGAAGAAGAAGAAGAGGAACACATTCCTACTGAACTAATGGCTGAAAATCGAAATGACAGAGAGGATAGAGAGAGAGTTGAGGGTGCCTTCCCCATCAGGGAAACCAATGGGGACACTAAGAAGAAGAATATAAGCCCCTCTACCCTACCTCATTTCCATGGCCTAACCACAGAGGACCCCGACACTTTCCTATTTGAGTTTGTTTTTATATTCCAAACCTATGACTATATAGATGATGAGAAAAAGTTAAAATTGTTTCCATCTACCCTCAAGGATGCAACATTGCACTGGTTCATGGGTTTACTTGGAGATAGCATCACAACTTGGGCTCATATGAAACAGGCTTTTAACAACAAATATCAGGACTAGTGTAGGTCAAAGGATACTAAAGAAGATATTTTCAGGATGACCATGGGCCAGGATGAATCCTTAGAAGACTATGAAGAAAGCTTCCCGCTTAGCTACAAAAGGGTCAGGTGCACACTTGACCCCGAGTCACTAAAGCTGGTCCTCCTCAGAGGAGTAAGGGAAGATATTCTGGATACCTTAAATTTGTTAGCGGAAGGAGATATCTACCAATTACCCTATGAGGATATCAAGACTATCTTTAGAAACCATTCTAGGGCAGCCAGGAAAAAGGGTAGGAGTAGTCAACCTATGGCTAGTACATCATCTTGTTGGCATTATGATACAGGTGTTGTCCTTGATGGCAACTCACTCAGAGGTAGGATACAGGTGATGGAAACTCAATAAAAGGACAGATCTTAGTACAGCAGGTCAAGAAAGAGATATACGGAGGTTAACCTTGATGAAAGCACGTATACACGTGGGTGAGAAGAACAAAAGGCGTGTATGCATACACACGCAGGTTCACAGAAGGAAAGGCGCGTACATGTTGGAAAACTAAGTATTGGTATGTGGTATTTGGTTCATGGTATTTTGGTATTGGTCCATGGTATTTGGTCTGAAGTGTTGACCCCAGGTATTGGGTCCAAGGTATTGTTTCTACATGGTTTTGGAACATGGTATTGAGAGAAGCCTAAGCCTATATAAGGAGAAGATCATTAAGCCAAGGTAGGATGAGCAAGTAGTGAATGTCTGACAAAGTGTGAAGATCTAGTATGTTGGTTATGGGTTTTTGGTGCTTGGCTCGATCTGAATCAATTTGGAAATGGCAGTGAAGGTATAAGTAATTATCTTTAGATATGTATGTGGGTTATCTCTGGTGAAAGCGCGTGTACACGCAGTTTTGACACAATCAAGTAGCGTATAAATTATGAGATTTGATGTTTCAGGTTGTTGTTGGTTCTAGTGGTTATTGTAGAGTTCTATTGTCTGTTATGTGTTCTGGTGACTGTATTGTTGATAGGGTTAGTATTGGTTGATTCAGTATTTGTATAAAGGAGATTGGTTGTTGCAGACCTACTTGATGTTTGATTGATATACATGGATCCAGTTTGAAAATTTATGAAACGTGGTCCCTGGAAGAAAAGAGAAGGTTGTAGCCTTCTGTAGGCCAGCACCTACGTCCTAGTACTTCAGCTAGTACAAGAGCTAAGGGGGTTGTAGCTCCCTTCCAGGAGAGTTTGGAGAACGAGAGAAGGTTGTAGCCTTCTACAGGTAGAAGCCTGCGTACTGGTATAAGACTGCACCAGTACATAAATATTGTAAAAAGAAGTTTCTTGTTAAAGGAAGAAAGAGACGAGTTGCAGCAAGTGGTTTTCACCCACATTGGGTTTCAACCTTATATCATGGTGTTCATGTGTGTTTCTTATGTGTGATGATCTATTTTGTTATACTGCTTCTGTTTATTGTTCATATGGTTAATAATGTTCTGATGCACTCATTAAGGATCAACTAAATGAATCATAAGTCTACTTGATATACGCTTGTTGCATTACATACAGTTGTGTATACACGCGGTTTGTCTTAACTGAAGTAGCGTATATGAATCTGAGTATGAAAATGAAAAAGTCATATTGATTTGATAATACTGATTCACCCCGCCTCTCAATATTATTTCCAACAATTGGTATCAGAGCAGGTCCTTTAGAAGAAGCTTGATCACTTTAAGGAAAGATCCATCAGAATGAGTAATCAAGAAAGAGAGGTAGCAATCAGACCACCAATCTTTGATGGGAGCAACTTTTTCCACTGGAAGATAAGAACCACAACATATCTACAATTGCTTGGAATGGATGTTTGGGGAATCGTGGAAGGAGGATACACATATCCATCGGAAATTCCTACAAATACAGCAGAGAGAAAGCAATATGAACTCAATGCCAAAGCTGTTACTGTCTTATTGGGAAGTTTGTCACAATCAGAATTTATGAAGGTCATTCATTTCAAATCAGCCAAAGAAATTTGGGACAAAATCATTCTAAGCTATGAAGGAGATGAACAGGTAAAACAAGCAAAGCTTCAAACTCTCAGAATACAGTATGAAAATATTAAAATGCATAGTAATGAAAGCGTAGATAATTACTTTCTGTGTATAGATGATATTGTCTATTATATGAGGAATCCGGGTGAACAATTTAAGGAAGTTGTCTTAGTTGAAAAGGTTTTAAGATCTCTGTTTGCTAAATTTGATTCCAAAGTTTCTGCCATAGAAGAAAAGGAGGATCTGCAGAAAGTCACTATGTCACAGCTTCACGGAATCTTAACTGCTTATGAGATGAGAAAAGGAGGACCATCAGATATGAGAGAAGCCGCATTCGAAGTATCAGCAAATGAATTAGGATATAGTTCAGAAGGAGAAGATGAGGTAAATTTTGTCAAGAATCTTGAACGGGGATCTGGAAGGTTCAAAGGCAAGCTACCTTTCAAATGCTTTTCATGTGGTAGAGTTGGTCACTACGCTGCTAGATGCCCTCATAACAAAGGAAAGATGTCTGAAGAAGGTAATAAAAGTTATTATACCCATGTTAAAAGCAATGACTCATCCAACAGTGATGAAGACATTAGACTTCTCATGGCATATGAAAAGAAGGACGTAGAAATAGAAGGAGTTACCAGATTAAAAGAACAATTGGAGTCAGTAACCAGAGTAAGGGAACAATTGCAGGATGTAGTAAAAGATCAGAGCATAACAATTCAAAGACTTGAATTGAAGATCCTTTATCTAAAGGAAGATCTTAAAGAATCAAAGAAGTAGAATAGAGAAGCTCTTGAAGAACAAGAACATGAAGTGATCGAATTAAGGCAACAAGTGGAAGAAGGACGAAAAGTTGAAGAAAGCATAAGGAAGTAGTATCTGGAAAAGGAAGAAAAACATCAGGTTGAGGTAAATATCTTGAAAAGTAAATTAGAAGAAAAGGATAAACTGTTATGATTTCAAGATAGTACTAAGATTTTGGATGACATTCTTGGTAGTCAAAGATCCCCTACTATCAAAACTGGTCTTGGCTTTTATGAATCAGTTGAAGGTGAATCTAGCTCACAAGGCGAGGCAAGGAACTCTAATGAGAATTCTGAAATGCTCAAAAAGGAGATGACAGGACAACCTCATCAACAACCAAGGAAAGAAATTCCTCAAAGAAAATCCTTTACTCCTAACTATGGACATGATAGACGATTATTTCCTCCATTGACTAATGTTGAATGTTATGTATGTCATAGTCTTGGACATTTTGTAGCCAGATGCAGAAGTAGAATGGTTCAAGACCATCACACAAGATCATCACATTCCAGGTACTTCAAAGGATATTGTTTTGCTTGCAATATGTTTGGCCACAAAGCAATTGATTGCAATAGAAGGAACATCAAACGTGTAAGATGTTATACATGTAACAAGTTTGGACATAAAGCAAGGGAATGCAAGAGAAAAATTCAAACTCCAAAGCAAGAGGATTATACATCATCACAATTCTAGGCATTGAAGAAGACCGAATCAGAGACAGAAAGGTGTGACATAACTCAGGTAGCTGACATAACGGACACAGGGGAAACTAAAAGTGTAGACCTTCAGTATTCCATCTTGCATACACTAATATAATGAAGATAAGTCACGTATATACGTGAGTTAGAGGCTGCGCATTCGCATATATGGAGCTCAGAAGAAAAAGGCAACAAAACAGGCTCAAGAAATGGTTCGGTCATGATATATGATGGTTGGCACAGGTTCAGGGGGAGAATATTCTTCAAGTAATTCATTGTTCGCTTTATGGTCCTTGGTGATGATGCTTATTGACATATCTTGCTACTGATTGTTGATTGACCAAGAGAATGGATTGCAAGTTATGATGCTTATGGTGTAGATCATATGGTGTATGGTAGTTACTAATAACTATCATGGTCATGTTTAAGTCCTTGGTCTTTGTGAGTCATATGTTGTATCTTGTTACCCCACTATGCATGGGATGGATGATGTAATGGTTCTTGTGTTTGAGTCAAAAATGGTGTATCCCCACTTGGTTGGAAGGTTGATGTATGTATGAGTCTTTAGGAAGGTCATTGGTAATGTATGTATAGAGTCATGTTATGCCTTTGTAGACCTTGCATGTGCTCAGGGGGAGCATGAACGGATTGGTACATCTTGGCATGTACAAAGGTGGAGCTCAATCAGAAACTTCATCATGTACTCAGGGGGAGCATGGACGACAAAATGTATATCAAACAAGAGAATATCTTGGTCTGCCCTTTTCCCTTGATGTCAAAGGGGGAGAGTGACTTGGTGTGGTGGTTGCCATCAAGTCCAAAGGGGGAGATTGTTGGCATTATGATACAGGTGTTGTCCTTGATGGAAACTCACTCAGAGGTAGGATACAGGTGATGGCAACTCAATCAAAGGACAGATCTAAGTACAGCAGGTCAAGAAAGAGATATACGCAGGTTAACCTTGATGAAAGCACGTATACACACGGGTGAGAAGAACAAAAGGTGAGTATGCGCACACACACAGGTTCACAGAAGGAAAAGCGTGTACATGTTGGAAAAATAAGTATTGGTCCGTGGTATTTGGTTCATGGTATTTCGGTATTGGTCCATGGTATTTGGTCTGAAGTGTTGAACCCAGGTATTGGGTCCAAGGTATTGTTTCTACATGGTATTGGACCATGGTATTGAGAGAAGCCTAAACCTATATAAGGAGAAGACATTAGGCCAAGGTAGGATGAGCAAGTAATGAATGTCTAATGAAGTGTGAAGATCTAGTATTCTAGTTATGGGTTTGTGATGCTTGGCTCGATCTGAATCAAGTTGGAAATGGCAGCGAAGGTATAAGTAATTATCTTTAGATATGTACGCGGGTTATCTCTGGTGAAAGTGTGTGTACACGTAGTTTTGACACAGTTAAGTATCGTATACATTATGAGATTTGATATTTCAGGTTGCTGTTGGTTCTAGTGGTTATTGCAGAGTTCTGTTGTCTGTTCTATGTTCTGGTGACTGTATTGTTGACAGGGTTAGTATTGGCTGATTCAGTATTTGTACAAAGGAGATTGGTTGTTGCAGATCTACTTGATGTTTGATTGATATACATGGATCCAGTTTGAAAATTTATGAAACGTGGTCCCTGAAAGAAAAGAGAAGGTTGTAGCATTCTGTAGGCCACCACCTACGTACTAGTAATTCAGCTAGTACAAGAGCTAAGGGGGTTGTAGCTCCCTTCCAGGAGAGTCTGGGGAATGAGAGAAGGTTGTAGCCTTCTACA
The DNA here is from genome assembly GCA_031772625.1 of Pinus tabuliformis. Classification (NCBI taxonomy): domain Eukaryota; kingdom Viridiplantae; phylum Streptophyta; class Pinopsida; order Pinales; family Pinaceae; genus Pinus; species Pinus tabuliformis. The sequence goes on from CM062811.1 coordinate 210,425,409, forward strand.
GGTAGAAGCCTGCGTACTGGTATAAGACTACACCAGTACATAAATATTGTAAAAAGAAGTTTCTTATTAAAGGAATAAAGAGACAAGTTGCAGTAGGTGGTTTTCACCCACATTGGGTTTCCACCTTATATCATGGTGTTCATGTGTGTTGCTTATGTGTGATGATCTATTTTGTTATACTACTTCTGTTTACTGTTCATATGGTTAATAATGTTCTGATGCACTCATTAAGGATCAACTAACTGAATCATAAGTCTACTTGATATACACTTGTTGCATTACATACAGTTGCGTATACACGTGGTTTGTCTTAACTGAAGTAGCGTATATGAATCTGAGTATGAAAATGAAAAATTCATATTGATTTGATAATACTGATTCACCCCCCCTCTCAGTATTATTTCCAACACCTCTTCCAACTCATCCCTCAAGGGTGAAATTGGAAATATGCTAGAAGATTTCAAAAGTGATATGTTGCAAAGCCTTGCCTTACAACTGGACACCATGAACATCAAAAGGAAGCAAGAGGAAGCAAAGAGAGCCTTGGCCATCTTTTTCCCTAGATGCACCAGGAGGCATCCTAATTACAAATGTCCATTGAACTGCATTGAGATTTTCTCGATCCGTGAATAAAACCACTCCACAGACAAGTTCCCTTCTTTACTTGGACTCAAAGTTGTATATCAAGGAGCTGAAGGGGTCACTGAGCAGCTTTGCTACATCAATCAAAGGAGACCTCCTGGGCCTAGACTATACTAGCAAAGTATGCAAGGGTCATCCCATGCATATCACAACCCCAACCAAACCACAAATATACCTTCTTGGGGACCCCTTGCTCATCCTTCCTGGTCTACACCCCCTTCTTGGTCCTATGCATCTCAGTATCATTCCCAGCCAGCCAGCCAGTCATTTCAACCTTATGTTCCACCACAACCACAGTGGAATACCCCACTCGAGGGGTGGAGGCCCCAATACAAAAATGCTCCAGCTCTATTGCCTCCACCACCCACCCAACCACAACTCCTAAACTTTGCTCCACCCAAGCAACCCCAAATGCCTGCCCAGCCAAATCCGAACCCGAACAATTGGCAGGCTCAACAAGTATACAGTGGAGAGATATCATACCCAGCTTTTGTTGTAGAAATCTAGGAGATCAACCTAAGATCTGGGAGAATTCTCCTAGATAACCAACCTCCCTCCACATAGGGAGGTTGAGGAAGAAATAGAGGAAAGAAACCTTAAATTAAATCCACCCTTTCCTGAGAGAATAACCCAATCAGTCCACCCTACCCCAGAAGAAACTAAACTTCTGGGAGAAGTGAAAAATATATGTGTAAATATCCCCCTTTGTTACAGATCCATTTGGGCACATCAAATCCCAACATTCAAATCAGTGATTTAGGACTCATCAAATCCTAAAATAAGTTGTTTAATGCCTAAACAAGTCAACCCTTTGAATGCCTCATTCCCAGACAGTTTCATGACTTGAAGACATCCAGAAATTGCCTCTAGAGGGACCAACGCATGTAAGCCCTTATGAAGGTGCATTACAGAGCAGTTGAGACTACTGCCAGGGTGCTCTGCAGAAAACTTAGGCTTCCTTTCACCTACACTACGTGAGAATGAGTGAAATTCACATAGGGTTTGGCGAATATTCTTATCTTTTGGAGTCATCTAGAAGTTTCCCTGTCTTATCAACTCCTATGAGCTCGAAAATGGATGAGGAATGAGTTAAGGATCATCCTATCCTCTCATCCCTTCCTCCATGGAACTAATTCTAAGTATGGAAGGCCATTCAATGTCACCATTAATGACAAAACCTCCTTCATCTTCCTATAAATTGGCCACTCACCTAAGTGATCAGAGGCTAGATTATGTTGAATTGTAAGGAGATAATGTTGCTATGAGACTTGACTTTGGAGCAAATTATGTGATGCCACAAGCTTGTCTTTTACTTTTGATGTGATGTGGATGGGATCCAAGTTGGAGGAATGACTTAGAATTAGACACTGATGGTTGTAATTCCTTCTTCTATCTAATAAAGTGTTTGAACCTTTTTCCATATGATGTTTTCTTTCATAATGCTTATATGTATGAATTGCTTCTAATTCATTTCATTTATATTCAATGGATTGTATGATTTGATCGGTTTTCATCTTTTGTTGTGTTAACAGGGTACTTTTCAAGCGGTTTAAGTACGGGAAGGAGTGACGGAATCGATACAAGGGAGACAAGAGGAAAGCGGAACTACAGGTAGGCCTTCTATCCTCTCTTCTTATCTATTGCTTATATGGAAAGTCTAAAACACTTTAAACTATTGTTCTAGGCACAACTACTTGTCTAGTGAATTAGTATTTATTCGTAGATGCTAAATTCTCCAAAACAAATTGGTGACTCCGCTGGGGAACAAATCCTCTTTCCTAGTAGCTTATCCACCTCCTAAGACATTCTTGTAGACTCTATTTGTGTTCAAAGATTGTAATTCAATTGTTTACATTGAAAAATTGGTCAAAATTGTGTCAAATTGCCTCTTGAAATGGCTTACTGTCACCAACGTAGGCTTGTGAGGGACACAGTGCGCTGCAGAGAATCTCTGGCTTAGGGACAGTGCACTGAAGCACACTGTCTCCCACTCTGGGATGCACTAATCCTCCTAGGATTAGTTTCCCACCTTTGGAAAGAGTTTTTACCAATTTTTCTCTATTTGATTGTTTGTTGATTGATCAATGAATGTTATGTATTTTAAAATGAGTGTTTATCTCCTGGTCTAGCCCGACTTTGATTGGATTGATTAATGTTTCTTCATTTTTTCTTTGTCATTATCGATCAATAGTCAAGGTTAGGATATAATTGATTAATCTCCATTTGAAAGAAAGTGTCGTAAAGTCTTCTCTTCCTTCGAATATGAACTATCATAAAAGTCTTCGTTCATATGAAACATTGATTGATTGTATGTGCATATTTCCTTTTTGTTCATATTCACATTAAGGGAATCGAAAAGAAATACATGCATGTTGCATTGAAAAGGTTTGTGTGTGTTGATAGGAATAGTGTAGGGAAATTGCATTTAGATTGTGCTGTTTGCTCTTTGATCAAAAGAAATCTAATTGCTCTATCCCTAAGTAGCTAGGATTTTCATCATGAAATTGAATGGAAAGAATGCTTATCATGATAGTTGCATTCCTAGGAATTTCATAATACATCACATGGTGAACTTGAAAGGAAAATTCCTAAGATCAACTTAAAATAAACATCAATTTATCTAATGGAGCATTGTCATTAACGAGAACATTTAGTGGTTCTAGGCTAGAGACGTGTTCTGACGTCGTAAAACAAAGCAGCTATCGCTAACTTGTCTGCAATACATCCCAAGTGTGACACCTCATTCCACGTACATGAGTATATCGTAGCTCATTTTTTTGGGAATTTTTAGTGTCTACGGATAAATGCTTAAACCCCTAGACTAGTAGCTAAGTCTAGAACAATAGTTTAAAGAGTTCTCTACTTTTCCTATGTTCAATAGATTAAATAAGAGGCAAAGAAGCATACCTATAGACTTTGCTTGCTCCTTATCTCCCTTGACTGATTTTGTCGCTTCTCTCCATACTTTATCCACTTGAAGAGTACCTACACATAGACAGAAGACAACAACCAAGAGCATATGAAAATGATCTATTGATTAAACATAGCATGGAATCAAGTATATGATATACATATGAAAGCATGAATGAATAACACAAGCATATGGAAAAATCTTTGAACAATTTATTAGTAAAAGGAAGAGTTACAACCCATTGCTCGATTCAGCATCACTCCTCCAGTTGAATCCCATCCTTTCCTCATAACAAGAAATACATTTTGACATCATTACAATACTTGAAATCAACTCAAGTCTCATACTAACAACATCTCCCTATAATTCAATAATTTCATGCCCTTGATCACTTAGATGAGTGGTCTTGTTATAGGTAAATGAAGGAATTTATGCCATAAATGGTGATAATGAATGCCCTCCCAAACTTAGAATTTAGTTCCATGGAGGAAGGGATAAGGGATTGATGTTCCTTAACTCCCTTCCTCATCCAAATACGAGCTCAAAGGAGTAGATAGCCTTGAGAAAATTCTAGAGGCATCCAATGGATAAGGAATCTTTCAAACCCTCATGGAAATTAGCTCAACTTCGCCCAGCGCAGGCCAAAGAGGGACCAAGTGTGCTGCATAGCACCCTATTAGTGTATGGTTTTCATTACAGCACACCCTAATGAAGGCCTACCTATGTTGATATTCTTAGAGGTAGTTTCTAGATGATTTTTATCATGAAACTTCTTGGGAAGCTAGGCATTCTAATGGTTGACTTCTTTAGGGCATGTAACAACTGAATTAGGGTTTGATGGACCCTAATAACCGTTGGGGTTGACGTGCGTAAATGGATCTATAACCGTTGTCCCCTAAAGCATGAAGTCATAAATATGTATGCCAAGTGAAATGCTTTATCATGTGGAGAGGAGGTTTCGAAGGGGAAGGTGACTTGCATCAATTACAATACATATATCATGATAATTTGATTTTTTCTCATGAACTTGCTGAGGGAAGGCATACCCATGCTCAGCTTAAAAACTTTCATTACATGTACAAATATAGTCGTCTACAGATATAGGCCCATGAATGGATGACCATAAATGTAAGGCCATTGTAAATTTGATTTAGTACTCCTAAAAATATCGCAGCCCGGATGGATGAAACTAGATCCGGGGTCTTCAATCTCGTTCAATATTTCACTCAAGTACAAGTCTAACCATGTGAATAGATGTTCCAAAGTCAAACATGGAAAGACATCATCTGATTACCAACCATAAGGTTTAGAAATGGCAGTCATGAAAATGAAGGTTTATGGTATTGCAAAGGATGAAGTTTGAACTGAATGACCTCTCTTGAACATGTCAGCAACACTAAGATGAATTGGTAGAATTGACCCAAAAAAAAGTAATGGATGGTATGATACACCAATGGTGTGATAACCATCAAGTTGAATGACCCAACCCACATAGTCACGGTGATGAGGTGAAAGTGTCATGTTCAAGAGCGACTTGCTACCATAAAGTTTTCTTGGATTTTTCCCATTTCCCCAGTCATTGCTAGCCAGTACCTCTTTATTTTTTATCAAGCTTGAGGAGGATAACATATGCTTGTTGTATAATTTCACCCTTCAGGAAAATCCATCACTATTTGATGTTTTAACGAGTCTAGCGAAGGTGAAACTCGGTCTTGTCTAAATGGACAAGTTGGTCGCTATTTGATGTTTTTAACGAGTTTAACGATAAAGATAACTCGATCCTTTTCATGTTTAAGGAGTTTGAAAAGGGACAAAAAGGAAACTCCACAAGTTCTTTTTTGTAATTTAATCTCTTAATTCTGAAAAGTCGTAACATAATACAAGAGAGATATCGTTTCCTATCCTTCAACGAGCTAGAAATGATAAGCACTCGGCAACCTTTTCATATTTAGAGAGTCTCAAAAGAGCTTAAAGAAGACTCTGCTTTGAGGAATGAGTGGTGTTTAGGGTAGCAATTGGTTCCAATTATGTTGGAACTTCTCAAAACATGTTGATTTGTGTGAAGAGGCTGGCTAATAGGACCTCTCATTACAACTGTTCCTCAAAAAGGGTAAAACAACCAAGTGAAAGCACATGATCAGCCAAAGAGATAGTGGTGATGGAATGAAAAAACCAAGGCTCATCTGACTAAAGAGGTTGATAGAATGGTAATCACAAGGGTTTAAAATGGAAATGGGTTCATTTTTACACAAGCTTGAACCATAGGGAACTATGCTTGGATTCAGTTTCATGTTTACACAAGCTTGAAACAAAAAACTATGCTTGAATTCAGTTTCATTTTTACACAAGCTTGAAATAAAGAACTATGCTTGACATTGGTTTACATGCCCCCAGCATGATGAAAAGGAGAGTCTCCTGTAACCAGATGAAAGTCGTTGCGGTGAAGCAGGATGGTTATCCAACACCTTTTTGGCTTCATCTAGATAGGGACAAAGGTGAATGGGGTGATTCCCTTCACATAACCTACAGGAAACTTAACTTTACCACTAGGTGCATGCCCCCCAAGCTGCATTGCATTCACCTAAGTAGACTACTAGTGGCTATTAGGTGGATGGAATCAAGGTTCATATACAAGATCAAGTGAAAGACTCAACTGGGATTTTATGAGATCTACTCAAAGACTCGATTTAGAATTTGTGACCTTGTTTCATTTTTTAATGAGCTTGACACAAGAAAAGGAACTCTGCTCATATTCCTTATTTCATTTTTTAACGAGGTTGACACAAGACCAGGAACTATCCTCATGGGGGTTGTTTCATTTTTTAGTGAGGTTGACATAGTAAAAGAACCATCCTCATATTCCTTGTTTCATTTTTTAACGAGGTTGTCACAAGACAAAGAACTATCCTCATACTCCTTGGTTTCATTTTTTAATAAGGTTGACACAAGACTAGGAACTATCCTCATGGACCTGTTTCATTTTTTAACGAGGTTGACACAAGACTAGGAACTATCCTCTTTGGCCTGTTTCATTTTTTAATGAGGTTGACACAGTAAAAGAACTATCCTCATAGATTCGATCACAACTCATAAGTGGTCATGAAGGAGATATCTGGTTCAAATGCCCCCAGTACATGATGTACAACGTTACTAAATTGATCGTCAGTTGATGTAGGTATGGAATGGGTTGCCACATAATTGACCCATGGCGAGGATGATACCATTGGTACGAAAGGACCATTTAGGGAAGATGGTTGATTTGGATCCATATTTGGATCGGGAAATGAAAGCTGATCAATGGTGACAATCCTTCCTTCATGCAGGAAACAAATCACTCGAAAGAGTGTTGAAACAATAGCTCCCATGTGATAAAAATAGTCACGCCCTAGAAGTAAATTGTAATCTAAAGTGCCTGGGACTAGCATCACGTTCAGATAAATGATTTTTCCTCCCAAATTAATAGGTGACTGAGGGAGGATTCCTAATGGTTGACTGGTTCCTCTGTTAAAACCCAACAGATTCTGTTTAATGGGCATAAGCGGTGGTGAACCAAGTGCACGCCAAGTAGTTGAGGAAAGGATACTCATAGATGCACCTTCATCTATAATAGTGCCAAATACAATCATATTACAAACCTGTACTATGATCTAGAAAGGCACATATGAAGGAAGGCAAAATCCCACCAATCGATTCCAATAAAGGAAGTGACTAGACTACTCGGAGGGGGTACCATAGAAATGGGAGAATTAACCCCTTGAGTTACGAGAATCGGAAGAATTTCCTCCTCTCTTGATGGAATAAGAGGACTGCCCCAAAGCTCATTAGAATCTAAAGAAACAAAAATAACCTGAGTGGTATCATATTCACTCTCTTCAGGAAAGGTACAATTTGTTGAAGGTGAAATCGGGTCAACTGTTACCTTGACCTGTTGATTTGGTTCGAGTATAGACTCATAGGATTCACTTTTAGAGAGAGTGGTTTCGACCAATGGTTGATTTTTGTCAGTCAATTCATAAACTAGTGAACGATTTAGGGAGAGTTTCCTGTAACCAGATGGAAGTCACTGCGGTGAAGCAGGATGGTTATCCAACACTCTTTTGGCTTCATCTAGATAGGGACAAAGGTGAACAGGGTGATTCCCTTCACATAACCTACATGGAAACTTAACTTTACCCTTCTTTCCATGAGCTTTACTACCACTAGTTGATGGTGTGTCACCAACATGATCTCAAGAAGTTGATGACATGGGATGTTGTGAACGAGAAGACCATTCTTCTAAGATCTGAGGAATATCAGGACAATTTTGAAAAAGATGGTTTCCCGCACAAATTTTGCATATTCTATCGAACTTTGGGAGGCTTGACGGATGGTTTCTCATCAGATGTTGCATTCAAAGCAATGGTTGCTTGATTGCCCCTCTGCTGAATTTGCTTCTTCTTCTTCTTCTTCCCTTCTTCTTCTTAGCCACCTGGTTACTAGTACCAATAATTTCACCAGGCGAAGAGGAAGAAGGGGAGGAAGAAACAACTGAGGAAGAAGGAAAAGGGTCAACTTTAGGATCAACTGGAGGTTGATTTTTCCCAGTTGGAGGTGTACTCGATTGCGAAGAAATCATGACATTTTGAAACAAAGAGGTTGAAAACAACCATACTAGCAAGCCAATGGTAAATCTTGAAAGGGACAATGTAGCCATATATGGAGCACCAATATTTCCAAAAGGAGGAAAAGGACTAGGATTCCCATCAAAAGGAATTCCTTGATCGATGGCCTCTGGATTTGTCACCATATGTTTCAACCCAAGATCAACTACGGAGCGAGCATGGAGCATGTTATCCATGGTCAATTAAATTTATTTTAATCAAACAAATAAAAAAAGAGGGATAATCTAGGCAAAAGGTTTACCAAGCAACTGTGAACTGCAGAATACCTCCTGGCGAACCAAGAAGTACGAGCAGGAAATCTCCATGAATGCTATGTTTGGTGTATCACATTTGCAAGGCAGTCGAATCAGTTACTTAAGGATGGATAACAACCTAGATTTGTCCTCCCATATATACTAGAAGGTACGTGGAGGCCCAGTCCATATAAGTGTTGTCTAATGCAAAAGCTCACAGTGAGAGAATTCGCATATAATTTATGTACTGTAACACTGCCCTATATACCCGAAGGTACGTGGACGAGCTATGATATACTCATGTACGTGGAATGAGGTATCACACTCAGGATGTATTGAAGACAAGTTAGCGGAAGATGCTTTGTTTTACAACGTCGGAACACATCTCTAGCCTAGAACCACTAAATGTTTGCGTTAATGACAATGCTCCATTAGGTAAATTAATGTTTATTTTAAGTCTATATGGTGAATCGTCCATCCCGGTTGGTTACCAATCATTGTCTAGAACCCACTCAGGGGTTTCTTCTACACCATGGTCATCACCCATGTCCTCAACCAGAATTTTACCTGGTTCTTCTCTAATGGGAACTTAAAAGTTTGATCCTTCATATCAGTATCAAGTTGGGAAATCTGGTCAAAAAAGACCTATGTATCCATTAAATATTGGATTGCCACCATATGGAGAGAAATATGCTTATTCACTGTATCGTCCTTATTCCGGAGGACTACCATATGGTAATATCCCGCAGTATTCAGGTCAATCTAGAATTAGAGTTTGTCAATGGCAACCAATAATTCCAGTTCAACCGAGGCTTGTGTATCCAACACAACCAATGCAAACTGTGTCATCTATTCCTACTACACCTGTTGTTACTACTGTACCATAGTCACAAGTTCAAATTGTTGTATCTCAACCAGTACAAACTGATCCTTCTACCTTGCAACCACAAGTTTCAGGTCAAGAAGTTCAAGTTCCTCAAGTTGTTGTACAATAACCACTTGTTTCTGGAGTTTAGCAACAACCTTAGGTTAGTATACCCTTATCTGGACTGACCCAGGCTTACACTAGTATAGTTTATTCACAACCTAGCCAACCTTTCATTTCTGGACAACAACAACCGTTAAATCAACAACAGTTGTACCAACAACAACAACAGTTGATTCAACAACTGTGGCAACCTCAATTTCAACAACCCCAATTCTAGCAATTCCAACCCCAGTTTGGACTTGTTCCACAAGCTCAACCTGGTTTTGGTCAATCTCAAGCTTACCAAGGTCCTGGTCAACAAGGCTTTGCAGGTTATGGACAACCACACATTCAACCTGGTTATCAACAACCACCTTATACTGGTTTTGTTCAACAACCATACCAAGGTTACCAAATGCAGATGCCCTATGTCAGTATGCAAAGACCTATTTCCCAGGCAATTCCATCATATCCCGGGTATGCTCAACCTGACTTGAATCGATAGTTTCCGTTTTTAGCAACTTTAGAATTACCAGATTTAAATCAGCTCACTAATGATCCAATCTTATATGCACCTTGGTGGCTGGTAATTCCGCATAAGTTACCATCTGACATTCCGAAATTTAACGGAAATCCTGGAGAAGACCCATCAAATCATGTCATGACCTTTCATTTATGGTGTTCATCAAACTCCTTAAATGATGATTCGATCAGACTTCATTTTTTCCAAAGAACACTTACTGGTCCAGCTACTAAATGGTACATTGAATTACCAAGAGATTCTTTCAATAATTTCACCACTTCAGCCACTACATTTTTGACCCACTTCCAGATACCTATTAGATACGAGACTGGAACAGAAATCCTAACCAACTTTAAACAAACTACTACTACCCATATATTAGATCATATTCATGAGTGGCGGCGTTGTCGTCGAAAGGTTAAGACATATGTTCCCGATCAGCTTTTAGCTGAGTGGTCCATAAAAGACTTGTTGCCAACATTAACCGAGGATGTGGAAAAGGGTGGAGTTGTCACAGAAGAGCAATTTATTGCTCGTGCCCAATACTTGGATTTGATTTATACACAATCTGATACACTTTATGACAAAATTCCAAACGCACCTCGACTATCTTTCACTGTTCCCCCTCCTCCACAATCGAGTAAGGACTCTCATGTCGACGATGGTGTGATCGGTTCTTCAAGCACGCAAATAGCAGGAAGACCATCTGGTCAAACTCTTGCTATTTCTAATCAAACTACCAATGCATCAGAAAATACTCTTGCCTCCAAGATTAATGTCGTGTCATCTGACAAAGGCAAAAATCCAAAGCAACCAGGGAGCAAGAAAAAGGGGAAGAACAAAAAGAAACAAGAAAATTCCCCTCCATAGAAATCATTTGATTCCTCTACTTCGGCAAAGAAACCTCGTTATCCATGTCTGATATGTAATGATGAGCATTTTACAAGAGATTGTCCACATTGCTCTGAGGTCTATAAACTTTTAAATACTTCAAACACATTAGGCCTCTCTCCGGAGACACATTTGGTTGTAACAGACCATGCTTCCACATCCCAAGTACTCATGTTATCCATCACAAAGCCCCAAAACTATGTTTTGGTGTCAACGAGAAACAAAGATTATGGAAATCAGTCGTCATCATCGAATAATTAGGCCACTGATCAACCTAATCCTTCGACTTCGACTTCATCTAAAGTTGTTCCACCCATTGTATCTGAATTGAAAATAAAACCACTAAATGGAGTTGTGCACAAATCGACATTCAACCCTTGGGCTCGAGCAAATCAAAATTATAACATAGTGGAAGATCTTGCTCAATCACCTTCTGCTATGTCAACACTCGAGGTGTTGCAAAACTGTCCCTCCCAGAAGTAGGATTCATTGTCAGCAATAGGCGGAATAGATCCTACGGATTCAAATCTTGTGGTTTTTAACCATGCGAGATATTCACCACAGTTATCGGCGCAATTAGCCTTCCTGATTCAAGTAAAATCTCTCAATAAGAATGGTCATCTAACTATTATTGATGAGGGGGCATCTACTTGGATTATGTCCATGAGCTACTTGAAAACACTTGGTTCACCGACGTTGTCACGATCACCAACCACGTTGAAAGATTTTGATGGAAGAACATATACTCCATGTGGGATTTTGAGTAACCTGCAAATCGAACTAGGGGGGAAAACAGTGACTGTTGAAGTTGAGGTAGTTGATGGACCCCTCGATTACAACATTTTACTGGGAAGGCCTTGGGTATATGCTATGGTTGTTGTGGTTTCTACATACTTTTGTACTATTGCATTCCATTTCAAGGATGGAATCACAGTCATTGATCAGCTAGCCTTCTTTTCCAATAGTTCACACGCTACGGGAATCATTCCATTGGTACATGGACCCCCGCTGTCACTTCAAAGTGTTGGAGTAGGTCCCTTTAAAGATCCTTCCCTAATGGTTACTTTTACCCTACCGTCACCATCTGATTTGGCGGAAGTGGCAAGAGTAGAGACTTGCAACATGATTTCCTCCACCTCATCTAATTTAAGGAGGATTACCAACAAAGTTGAATTTGACAGTCATATTAGGGTGATGCCATTAAGCCCCATTGAATCATAATAGCAATAAATCCTTCAGGCTTGTGCGGCAAACCCAAATCCACACTCAAAAATTGTATGGGTAGATAGGTCGTTAGAATATGGTACCTCTTCAGATCCTTTTTCACATATACATTCTACGGATGAAGGAATCATTCAATCAATGATGATAGGAGAGGAACCATGGGAAGATTATCATCATCATTCCCATCTTCCAGATGACATCGAAGATTATTCAAATGAACTAAACCACCCATCAGTCGTTGATTTCCTATCGACACAATCAAATCTGAGCGAAATCTATCAAATATTGAAGAAACGATTTCTATTAATATCTTGACCAAGCCTAATATTATAGAGAACATTCATGTCGGAAAAGCTTGTTCTCCATTGGAACTTGATAAATACCATGCTCTTTTTCATGAATTTAGAGATATTTTTGCATGGTCTTACGAGGAGATGCCAAGAATTGACTCTAGTATTATTGAACACGAAATTAAAATGTTCGCTGATGTCAAGCCAATTCGACAACGGCTTCGACTTGTTCATCCAAAGAAAGCTGCTGCAATTAAAGCAGAAGTTGAAAAACTTTTCTGGGTTAGTTTCATTTACCTGTTCCTCTTACTGACTAGGTTTCCAACATTGTTCCTGTCATGAAGAAACAAGGAACAATATGAGTGTGCATCGATTATAGGGATGTAAATCAAGCATGTCCAAAGGACAATTATCCTACACCTTTTATCGACCAGATTATTGATGAATGTGCTAGATGCGAAATATTCTCATTTATGGATGGATTTTCCGGCTACAATCAAATCAATATACGCCCACAGGACCAATCAAAAATAGCTTTTATTTGTCCATGGGGCACATTCACCTATAGGAAACTCCCATTCGGTTTGAAGAATGTTGGGGCCACATTTCAGAGGGCAATGAATTATGCCTTCCATGACATCAAGCACATTGTTCAACCTTACCTTGACGATTTACTTGCTCATTCATGAAAGCGGACTGATCACCTGCAACATTTGAGAGCAATATTTTTACGGTGCTGACACTACAAGATTCGACTCAATCCACACAAATGTGTGTTTTGTGTTGGTTCTGGTCACTTTCTTGGATTTGTAGTGTCTCGAGAAGGGATTCGACTGGATCTATTAAAGGTTCGGGCAATTCTGGATTTGCCTCCACCTTCAAATCTTTTACAGTTACAGAGACTTCAAGGGAAAGCCAACTTTCCAAGGAGGTTCATTCCTAATTACGCTGAAATGGCTAAAGTTTTTACACATATTTTGAAAAAGGAGATACCCTTTCATTGGGATCAGGTTGCACAAGCTTCCTTTGACTCTCTTAAAGATACCCTGATTAGAGCTTCATTAATGTATTCTCCAAATTACCAAAATGACTATTACCTGTATCTCGCCGCTACAGATACAAACATTGGCATGGTTTTAGACTAGGAAGAAAAGAGAATTGAACATCCTATTTATTACTATAGTCGTAATCTCAACAATACAGAAAGTAAGTACTCTTATGTTGAAAAACTAGCTTTGGCAGTTGTGTAAGTCTTTCAACGATTTCGCCACTATATCATGTTACAGAAAACAATTGTCATTTCAGATTGTAACCCTATGACATACATTTTGTCACATCAATTGCTGGGGGAAAATATTCAAAATGGATAGTTATTTTACAGGAATTTGATTTAGAATTCATCAAGTCTAAATAAAAGAAATCTCTAGTTTTCGTTGAGTTACTATGTGACCTTCCCTCGAACTCCATCGATTCAACATCTGAACCATCAATTTTGGATGAGTCTCTATTTCTAATTTCGTCATCTGACACCTAGTATGGAGATATACTGATTTATCTCCAAACCCAAACTTTCCGGCAAAATACCTCTCGCTCGCAATAGTGACGTATTCATTACCAAGCCAAAGATTATCTGATCATTGGCGACACACTTTACCGTCATGGTATCGATACAGTTTTACGGAGGTGCCTCACGCATGAGGAGGCCGAGAAAGCATTGAATGATTTCCATTCAGGTGCCTGTGGTGGACACTTATTTGGATATGCAACCACACAAAGAATTCTTTGTGCTGGTTACTTCTGGCCAACTATATTTAAAGATTGTATTATTGTTGTCAGAAGTTGTCATGCATGCCAGATATATGACCGAAAAGCCATATTACTATCTGCACAATTGCATCCAGTCATTTTTGTTGGCCCATTCACCAAATGGGGCATTGACTTTATGACATGTAACCCCACCTCGTCCGGGGGGCATGGGTATATTATAGTCATCGTTGACTATTTTACCAAATGGGCCGAGGCAATGCCAACATTGAACAACAGTGGTGAAACAGTTACTCTTTTCTTTTTTAACCATGTGGTTTCCTGGTTTGGTGTACCACAAGCCATGGTTACAGATCATGGGTCGAATTTTCACAATCACATGATGACTGAATTGATTGCTAAGTTAGGACTGTCACATGATAGTTCTACCCTAGATTACCCGCAAGAGAATGGACAAGTTGAGGCCATCAACAAGGTCCTAAAGCAGATGTTGCAAAGAATGATAGGGGTTCATAAAAGAAGCTGGCACTTAATCCTGTACTCTGCCTTGTGGGCATATCGAACCTCGGTGAGAAATGCAATTAGATTTACACCCTTTCAGTTGGTGTATGGTTTGGAAGCAATCTTACCGATACAATGTGACATTTCGTCGCTCAAACTCGCGATTGACCTGTTACCTGACACTTCTGAAGAAAAATCATGTTTCTTGGAATTAATCCATTTGGATGAAACCCATCATGATGTCACATTGGCTAACAAAGCACCTAAGAAACGTATTTATGCGCAATATGATAGAAATGTCAAGCCTCGTATCTTCTCATAAGGAGACCTGGTCTTGCTTTACAATCAGGAAGTTGATAAACTTGGTGCAGGGAAATTCGAACCAATGTGGATGGGTCCTTATGTTGTCAAGCTTGTTCTGGCAAAAGGAGCCTACGAGTTAGTAGATTATGATAGGATTCCATTGTCGCATCCCCGAAATGGATTGTACCTTAAACGTTACTATGCCTGATTAAGTGTAGTAAAACTCACTGTATATATTCTTTCATTGCATGTGTGTGTGTGTGTCTTTTAGATATTTTTATCTGGTTAGTAATCTGCTTTGCATTTGTTTCATATGTCAGAGTCTTGAGAACCTTTTGTTGGTTACACCAATGGTGCTAGTGGTAGTATGCAAAATTTGTCTTCCGCAGCATGGGCCATTTTCTCTCCAAGTGGCGAGTTAGTGAGTTTTCAAGGGATTTGTATCGGTTGATCAACGAACAATATCGATGAGTATAGCACATTGAATTAACTACTCTCTAATGCCATTTCACTTAGCATTCACCGAATCATCATTAGGTTGGACTTGCAACTCATTGTACTACAACTAACAAACATTTATGCTATCCGAAATCCAACATTTTTTTGTATGTTCCTTAGAGTTCGTATTTAGAAAGACATTTTGAACACATTCAATATCAACATATTTCCAGAATCTTAACACATTAATTGATTCTCTAGCGAATTATGTGTTAAATAGACATTTGCGACATATGTAAAAGTAATATTTTCAATTCATATCATCAGTTGAATAGGATTGCATATAACAATAAAAAACTATGAAACTAAAATAGATAGGCGTTTCAAAAGTTTTTAAAAAATTTGTGCCCAAGACACATTGGTCATCTAACCCGAAAACTCAAAAATGCATACAAAATATCCTAAGTAGATCTAGTGGTGCTCATGGTAATAGGTCACAACCTATGCTATCATGCGCAAAAGCCTAGCCCAATGGTTAGGAACACCAATAGTGTGGCGTTGTAGCCTCATCGGTAACTCCTTGATCTGGATATCCAGAATACCAAAGGTTAATCCCTCTATGTGATCATGCAACTCTACTAAGGTCTTGACCAAATCCAAGTCCTGGAGAACTACCTTTTCGATGTTTCTCTATGTTGGCCCACCTGCAACCTATTGGCGTACCATAGGTCGAACAGTACCTACATCTGTATGCATAAAAATAATTTTAGTTTAGTCTTTGAAACATTAAAAAACACAAAAAACATGTAGAAACTTGAAAAATAAAAAAACACCTTGGTCAAACAACTTACCCATAGCACCCCATTATGCTCCAACTTGTAAAATCAAATCTGGATCTCCATAATATTCCATCCTTGATTATGGATTCTTCTCGATAACGACATGTTGTCGCTCAAGCCAACTGAAAAATGCAGGGGAGAAAATGATAGTTGACTGACCAGCATGTCGAGCCATCAATTCGACCCATCTTTGCATACGTGGATCTCTAGGACCAGCCACACCCAGTGATACATGTTGTGGTTGCATCAATGGGATTTTCTCCAAGGAAAAAGAAATCAAGATCGAACCATAGCAGAAATTCTTCATCTTACCACTTTTTACCTTAGTCAGTTGTTCTTTCAGCAATGAAAGTACAACCTCACACCAGTTGAAAACTTTTGCCTCTGGACACTCCATTTCATAATGCATATAAGATCTATTCACCAGATGTAGTGTCACACTACCAGCCAATTTTGCGATCGTAAAGAGGATCATTCTTAAAAGAAAATCACTCACATACCAGATGTTTATTTTCCCATCCTTGCTAGGCTGTGTACCTGGCCAACAAAACTCTATGATGTAATCTCTCACCGATTCACCTCCACGGGCAAATCCAGAAAGTGAGATAGGGGCACCTCGCCTCAACAGTCCGATAAGAAAGTAAATATCCTCAATAGTAATAGGGACCATCTTGTCCCAAATGTGAAATGTCTAATCTGTCGGATCCCATGAACAAACAAGGAACGACAATAGTTCTATTTGTTACCTCATTTCGAACAACTTAAAGTATTTGAGTAACCCGCAATTCCTGAGGGCCTCAACTGTACCCGGGTTATTTAGGGAAACCATGTCTTATTCTTCATGCTCTCTTTCTCACCATGTAATCGACATTATGATCCGATGAAAGCCTAAAATAAAATCATAAGCTAAATTAGGATCCTTTCCATGCAAAAAACAAGGAAAATTTTGGAGCAAACAGCTAAAACCAACTTGGGAAATGTGCTCAGTGCGGCCTAGACACAGAGACAGTGCACTATAGAGAATCTAGCCTTCTATCTGGGTGCTCTTCAGTGCAGGTTTCGATGTGAAAGCCTGCGCTGATCCCAAGGAAAAAATGAAACCTAGGGGCCCCAAAAAACCCTAAAACTTGCACGAAATGATAAAATAATGGATTGAAAAGAAAGTAGAGAGGTTTAGTTCCAACCTGGTCTGGACAGCTCGAGAAATGGTCCACAAAATCTTTCGCAATCAGCCGGTGAAGTTTGAGGTAAAAACTGAGCTCAGAGCACAAAACTGGATGGTAAGTTCCAAATGGTAAAAACTTATTTTATGTTTATTTCATGTTAATTAATCAACTAAACATTAGTATTTTCCTATTTTTGCCTATGAAATAGATATTTTTAATCCATTTGGTGATGTTTTGAGCAAGTTTACAACTGATTTGCAGAATTCAACGTGATCGATTATAAGTTTTACTTTTGACCACAAAGCACACTTTTATCTCTTTTTCGAGCTTTGTTAAAAAACGAAAAAGGAATCCCCCTGGATTCCTCTTTAAGCTCTTTTCAGACTCTCTAAACATGAAAAGATTACTGAGCGCTTATCCTTTCTAGGTCATTAACGGATTGGAAACTATATCTCTCTTGTATTACTTTACACTTTTTCAGACTTGAGAGATTAATTTACGAAAAAGAACTTGTGGAGTTTTCTTTTTGGACCTTTTCAAAACCTCTAACATGAAAAGGACTGAGTTATATTTGTCGTTAAACTAATTAAAAACATCAAATAGTGATAAACTTGTCCATCTATACAAGACCGAGTTTCACCTTCGCTAGACTCATTAAAACATCAAATAGCGATGGATTCACCCAAAGGGTGAAATTATACAACAATCATATGCTATCCCCCTCAAGCTTGATAAAAATAAAGAGGTATTGGTCAGCAATGACTGGGGAAAATGGGAAAAGGGGAAAACCACTTTATGGTAGCAGGTTGCTCTTGAACATGACACTTTCACTCTGTCGCCGTGACTATTTGGGTTGGGTTATTAGCTTGATGGTTATCATACCGTTGGTCTATCATACCATCCATCGCTCTGTTTTGGGTCAATGCTACCAATTCAATTTAGTGTCGCCGACATGTTCAAGAGAAGTCATCTAGTCAAAATCCATCTTTTGCAATACCATAAACCTTCATTTTCATGATTGCCATTCCTGAACTTTGTGTCATCAGTCAAACTCCATCTCTAAAATCACTCTACTCGTTTCATGTCATTGATGTGGGATACATCAAGGCCCGCTTGCGATGAGTTGCTTCTTATCGACATCAACTCATTATCCAAGAAGTTTACTTAGAAACACCCATTCAGTACCTTGAGGCTTTCATACATCAATGGCAGGTTTCTCTCTTTTGGCGATAGGCATACATCAATGGCCTTCGAGCAAAAGACTTTGTATGGTGTTCGATGTCAAATCATTCATTCACACCATGCAGAATTTACTGCAATACCTTGAATATCATTATCATTATCGATGATTTCTCTTGCATCTGTTAACAGCTTACATCATTGGTTGGAAATTAGATGGTGTCTTCCCATGTTTGACTTCAAATCACATAATCACATGGTTAGACTCGTACTTGAGTGAATGGTTGAACAAGATTGAAGACCTCGGATCTAGTTTCATCCATTTGGGTTGTGATATTAGGAATACTAAATCATATGTACAATGGCTTTACATTAATAGTCATTCCAATCATGAGCCTATATCTGTAGATGACTGTTTATGTACATGTAATGAAAGTTTATAAGTTGAGCATGGGTATGCCTTCCCTCAGCAATTCATGTAAAATCAAATATCATGATATGTGTATTGTAATTGATGCAGGTCACCTTCCACTTTGATACCTCCTCATCACATCGTAAATAATTTCATTCGACATTGGTATTTTTCTGACTTCATGCTTTAGGGGGAAACTGTTACAGATCCATTTGGGCAACTCAAATCCCAACATTCAGATCAGTGATTTAGGACTCATCAAACCCTAAAATCAGTTGTTTCATGCCCTAAAAAAGTAAACCCTTTGAATGCCTCCTTCCCAGACAATTTCATGACTTGAAGACATCCAAAAATTGCCTCTAGAGGGACCAACGCAGGTAAACCCTTATGAAGGTGCACTGCAAAGCAGTTGAGTCAACTGTCACACTTAGGCTTCCTTTCACCTGTGTTGGGCGAGAATGAGAAAATTCACATAGGTTTTGGGAATATTCTTATCTTTTGGAGTCATCTAGAAGTTTCCCTGTCTTATCAACTCCTATGAGCTTGAAAATGGATGAGGAATGAGTTAAGGATCATCCTATCCTCTCATCCCTTCCTCCATGGAACTAATTAGTATGGAAGACCATTCAATGTCACCATTAATGACAAAACCTCCTTCATCTTCCTATAAATTAACCGCTCATCTAAGTGATCAGGGGTTGGATTATGTTGAATTGTAAGGAGATAATGCTGCTATGAGACTTGACTTTGGAGCAAATGATGTGATGCCACAAGCTTTTCTTGCTTTTGATGTGATGTGGATGGGATCCAAGTTTGAGGAATGACTTTGAATTAGACAATGATGGTTGTAATCCCTTCTTCTATCTAATAAAGTGCTTGAACCTTTTTCCATATGATGTGTTCTTTCATAATGCTTACATGTATGAATTGCTTCTGATTCCTTTCATTTATATCCAATGGATCATATGCTTTGATCAGTTTTCATCTTCTGTTGTGTTGACAGGGTACTTTTCAAGCGATTTAAGTACGGGAAGGAGCCATGGAATCAATACAAGGGAGATGAGAGGAAAGTGGAACTACAGGTAGGCCTTCTATCCTCTCTTCTTATCTATTGCTTATATGGAAAGTCTAAAACACTTTAAATTGTTGTTCTAGGCACAACTACTTGTCTAGTGAATTGGTATTTATCTGTAGCTGCTAAATTCTCCAAAACACCCTTCTCCAGGAAATAAAAGATGTTCCCATTTACGATAAGTTGATTAAGGAGAAATGCTTCAAGCATATAGCATGAAGAAAAAGGGATGCCCCTACCATTAATGTGATTGGGAAACTATCCAACTTCATGCTGGGGCAGGTAATATGTCCGAAATATTTGGACCCTAGAAGCCCTGTAGTAGATGTGCACATCAATGGCACCATCATCCCACACACTCTGATCAATCTTTGGGCTACCATTAATTTGATGACCAAGGACACCATGCTCAAGCTCAACCTCCAAGGGTCATTGAGGAAGACCACAACAGTCCTACAACTTGCAGACTGTTCCACAGTCACCTCTGAGGGAATTGTGGAGGATGTGATGGTCTCCATTGACTCCTAGGAGTACCCTGCAAATTTTCTAGTTCTCCAGCCTAAGGCTAAGCTTACTGGTTACCCTCTCATCCTTGGGAGGCCATGGTTGGCCACAGCCGTTGCTTACATTAGCTGTAGAGCTGGTAATATGACCATCAAGAACAGGCATATGTCCAAATAGTTAGTCATATACCCTCCTACTCAACCTTCTCTAGAGCATGATTTACCTTCATGGTTGGAGGAGGAGGAGGAAGAAGATGAGGTTTATTCCGCCCAAATTTATGCTTTGGAAGCAATCATAGGAGGAGGACAACAAGATGAGGATGACCTAATTGAACACCTACTCCAAAGTCCAACTCCTAGTTCGTTACCATTAGAAGAAGAAGTAAGGGAAACCCAGAACAATCATCCAATTGACTTATTCTTGGCCGATTCCAACCCACTCCGTGTCAAAACCATATAATTCAACCCAAATAAAACTTTGAAAATTAATCCATCTCTTTCTGCTCTCGAAGAGGAAAATATATGCAACATGTTGAGAGAAAACCTAGAAGCCTTCACTTGGAGTTACAAGGAAATGAAGAGAGTACACCCCTCAGTGTGTACTCACCACATATAAATCAAAGAATGTTGCAAGCTGGTCTAACAACCACAAAGGAGGATGAATCTAGCTCTTAAGGATATAGTCAAATAAGAACTGCAAAAATTGCTAGATGCATGAATCATTTACCCTATCTCCGTCAGTGAGTGGGTCTCTCCTTTAGTGTTAGTTCCCAAGAAAAATGGTGAGTGGAGGATGTGTGTCTATTACAAGGAGTTGAATAAAGCCACAAAGAAGGATCATTTTCCCGTACCCTTCATTGACCAAGTGCCAGATGGCCTGGCAGGGAAGAAGTTTTTTTCTTTCCTAGATGGATTCAGTGGGTACAACCAAATCCAAATCTGCCCAGAAGACCATTGTAAGACACATTCACCTGTCCTTGGGGTACTTTTGCCCATAGGGTCCTTCCTTTTGGCCTATGCAATGCTCCTGCCACTTTCCAAAGAGCAGTGTTGAGTATTTTCGCCGAATTAGTACATAATGTGGTGGAAATTTATATGGATGATTTTACACCTTATGGCTGTGATTTTCAAGAATCCTTGACTAATCTAGGCAAAGTATTGCACAAATGCATTGAAATGAACCTATCTCTCAGTCCGGAAAAATGTGAATTCTTAATTACTGAAGGGACCGTGCTAGGTCATTCAATATCTCAACAAGGACTACAAGTGGACCCGAACAAAATAGCAGTCATCCAAAGGGTCCCACCTCCGCAAAAACAGAGGGATGTCATGAGTTTCATTATGAAACCAGCTCGCAAAAAGATAGAAAAGATAGATCAACGCTTTAGAATTCACCCTCCTTGAGGGGGCAACCTCCTTTACATTACACAAATGAAGAATTCTTGGATGATACAAATGACAAGACCTCCTTTCTATATATAGGAGTCTAAGGGGTCATAATATAATCAAAGCCGACATAACAATAATAATGTAATGGCACAATAATAATAATAGTGGGCTTCTATGGGGACTACATGGGTACAACAATATAATAAGGGGGGTGTACTAATAACAATAAGGGGTTACACTAGTAGTATAGGGGCCTAACATGCCCCTCTCCTTCAAAAAGTGTTGTCCTCAATGCTTGAGTAGTTATTGATGCTTCTGTATAGAATTCTTGTCCTTCCATGTGAAATCTTCAACAGGTAAGTTCTTCCACTTGATTAGGTGCTTTGAAATTGATCGATTTCATAGATGTAGACTTCTCGGTTCTATAAATGCTTCAGGATCCAATATGTTTTTTCCTTCCTTGTCAAGTTATAGCAATATTGTTGGAACTGGGATATTTGGAAACTTTTGAATGAGTTCCCACCCTGCTTTGCCATTCTTCCATTCATACCTTCCTTTTTTTATCAAATTTGGTTGGACAATTGTACCAACCTCTACCATTTTTGCAACCATATGTTCAATTTCACTCCTTTGGGCATATGGATATCTATAAGGCTTGACGTTTGGAGGAACACATCCTGGAATAAAATGAATAGCATGATCATGATCACGAATACGTGGGAGACCTTTGGGAGCCTCAAATACCTTGGAATGATTGTCCAAGACTTTTTGGAGATCTAGAGAAATACATGATTTCGATGTGCGAACAGTTAGCGAACATAATTGTGCAATTATGCCTTGTTTTTCTTTATTTAGAAGCTTTGTCATTCCGTCAGAGTTGATTATCTTTCTTGGTTTCCTTGTTATACCCCTTAATTCAACTTCTTTTCCTTCCGAAGAAAATTTCATAAAAAGTTCTTGAAAATTAAAAGTTGTTGTACCCAAGGATTGTAGCCATTGGACTCCTAGTACAACATCAGCACCACCCATTGGAACGAAAAACATTGGGCTATTCAATAAATATTCTCCCATGGATGGCTTGATATTATGGCACTTTCAAGAGCAATTTATGATTCCTCCACTTACAACCATCACTTGACACTCTGGTGCTGGATC
Source organism: Pinus tabuliformis (assembly GCA_031772625.1). Taxonomy (NCBI): domain Eukaryota; kingdom Viridiplantae; phylum Streptophyta; class Pinopsida; order Pinales; family Pinaceae; genus Pinus; species Pinus tabuliformis. Next base: position 210,448,472 of record CM062811.1, read on the forward strand.
TAGAAAGCAATTCAAGTACTTGGCTATCTTACAATTAATAAAATTATGGGTACTACCTGAATCAATCAACACTATTACCTTTTTATTCTTGATATGTCCTTCTATCTTCATAGTTTTAGGAGTGGTAATTCCGACGAATGCATTACAAGATATGGTCAGATTCATTTCTTCTTTCTCCGGGGTTGGTTCCTAGTGAGTATCCTTTTCTTTTGATGTTTCTTGATACTTTTCTTCCTGATATATCATTGTTTGAACCTTCTTCTTCTTGATATGTCCTTCTACCTTGAGAATTTTGGGAGTGGTAATTTCATCCAATGCTTTACAAGATATGGTCGGATTCATTTCTTGATGCTCGATGTGACCTTTCACTTCTCGAACATTTTTCTTCTTGATATGTCCTTGTATCTTGATAGTTTGAGGAGTGGTAATTCTAGACAACACATTACAAGATATGGTTGGATTCATTTCTTCTTTCTTGATGTGATCTTTCACTTCTTGAACCTTTTTCTTCTTGATGCGTCCTATCTTGAGAGTTTGAGGAGTGGTAATTCTTGCCAATGCTTTACAAGATATGGTCGGATTCATTTCTTCTTTCTCTGGGGTTGGCTTTTGGCGCATATCCTCTTCTTTTGATGTTTCTTGATCCTTTTCTTCCTCCTCTTCATACTCTATGTAAAATAATTTCTTTTCAGCACACTTATGACCTTTAGTGCATTTTCTATCACAATTGTAACAAAGCCCTTTTTTTTCTTTTTTCTTCCAATTGTTGTGGTGTAACCCTTGTAGGTTGTGGAAGATTAGGAGAAACAACACTTCCATTATTATAGTTGTGAGGGGTGGACTTCTTTCTTTCCATAATTTTACTTTCCACTTTGTAAGAAAGCCCTTTTTCTCTTTCCAATTGTTGTGGTGTTGCTCTAAAGAATTTGTTTCTCTTTGTATCCTCATAATGTGCTATCATTTCCTCCGTGAAAATTGACCACGTAACAAGTTGTTTACGAGAACAAAGCCCTTTATACCATAAAAATTGATTCGGTTCTAAATATGAAGATGCAATACATACCTTTTGTAACAGTGGTACACCATGTATATCAAAATATTGCTCCATCTAAAGTATCCAATTTACCGGATCCTTGACATCAAACTTCCTTATATCGCCTTTTCTTGATTTTAGGAGCTCAATATTGAAACAACTATAACTCTGTAATTTCGGTTCTTCCAGTTTTGAAATTGCGATTGGAAGTAGCCCTCTGCGTGCTATTTCCAATGCCACCAGTCTGATCAAATTTAGATTCTCCAAGAAAGAGTTGTGCACAATTTCCCAAGATGACCTGATTATATACCTTTTCAGAAGAGCGGAATTGTATGAAGTTCCACGTGTCACTGTGTTAACCTTAGGATCTAAAAAATATACACAGGAAACTACAGTCTGTACTCTTTCTGTAACTTCTTACGAAATTTCAATCTGATGCTCAAAACAAAAGTTATGAAAATTTTCCCCAAGTCAAATGTTTGGAATGTAAATCAGGAGTCTACAAAAAGGCCAACTTCCTCAGATCATATCTCCACAAATATAGCACGAAACTCTCTGAAATTTGGGCACAAGCTTTAGAATGATTTCAACCCAAATGGGTTTTTTCAGCGTCTGAAACGTCACAAAAAAAAAAGTTATAGCGCAAATTCCATGATGACCTGTTTGGAGCAGTGAAACCCTAGAATCCAAAGCTCTGATACCAAATGTTATGAAACTAGATCACAAAAAGATAGAAAAGATAGATCAATGCCTTAGAATTCACCCTCTTTGACGGGACAACCTCCTTTACATTACACAAATGAAGAATTCTTGGATGATACAAATGACAAGACCTCCTTTATATATATAGGAGTCTAATGGGTCATAATATAATCAGAGCCGACATAACAATAATAATGTAAGGGCACAATAATAACATTAGTGGGCTTCTATGAGGCACAATAATAACAATAATGGGCTTCTATGGGGACTACATGGGTACAACAATATAATAAGGGGGTTATACTAATAACAATAAGGGGTTACACTAGTAGTATAGGGGCCTAACAAGTTTCTTAGGGTTAGTTGGATACTACCGAAGGTTTATAAAGGACTTTAGCAAGTTGGCATCTCCTTTATTTGGGTTGTTGGCGAAAGATTCTAAGTTTATATGGTCAAAAAGTTGTCAAGAGGCCTTAGAAACTTTAAAGGGTAGGTTAACCACTACACCAATTCCTCGAAGCCCAAAATGGGCCCTCCCATTTCATATTCATGCTGATGCCTCACACAAAGCCATAGAAGAAGCCTTAGGTCAGGTAGAGGAGAAATTGCCCTATGCCATCTATTTTGTCAGTAAGAACCTGTCAAAGGCTGAGCTAAATTATATTGTGATCGAAAAGGAACTCCTGGCTGTTGTGAACCCATTAAACAAATTTAGGCAATACATTAAAGGCTACCAGACATTTGTGCATGTTGACCACGCTACAATCAAATATTTAATGAACAAACCAGATGTGAATGCTAGAATTATAAGATGGTTACTTTTATTACAACAATTTGATCTAACTATTGTTGATAAGTTTGGTAAGGAAAATTTTGTTACAGACTTTCTATCTAGGATGAATCTGCATGTAGGTGAAGAAGGAATGGTGGATGACTAGTTACCAGACGAACATTTGTTTTCTATTTCAATTCTCTCCCCATGGTTTACTGATATAGCAAACTATTTGGTATCAACACAGTTCCCACCAAACTTTCCCTCCAAATAAAAGAGCAAGATAGTCAAGAAAAGCGCCCCCTTCACCTGGATTGGGGGCAATCTTTTCAAACTTGGCCCAGATCAAATCTTGAGAAGGTGTGTAAGGGAAGAGGAATTTTTTTACATCCTTCTAACTTGTCATGATGGGCCTTGTAGAGGTCACTTTGCAACAAAGAGGAAAACATTCAAAGTGTTACAAGCGGGCTATTATTGGCCCACTCTTCATCAAGATGTGAAAAAGTACATTAGTCAGTGTGATCGGTGCCAGAGGATGGAAAAGCCTAGTCCAAGAGATGAAATTCCCCTACAACCTCAAGTGATTTTCGAGCCATTTGATAAGTGGGGCATAGACTTCATTGGGCCTATCAACCCTCCTTCAAAGAAAAAATAGTACATTATTGTGTGCATTGATTATTTGAATAAGTGGGTTGAAACTAAGGCGATTAAGGCATCAACAAAAGAGAAGGTGGATGAGTTCCTAAGGGAGAATGTATTCTACAAATTTGGGTACCCTAGAGAGCTAGTCACAGACCAAGGCAGCCATTTTACCTCCAACATGATTGAAGAACTGCTCATCCATCACAAAATCAAGCATAGAACCTCAACTCCTTATCATCCACAAGCTAATGTGTTATAGACATTTTTGGGCACTACAACCCCAAGCATGAAATGTCCATAAACCAAGGGCTCCTAAGTCCCTAAAAGTGTTGTTCTAACCCCTAAAGGAACAAGGTCAACAGATTACAGCTTCTCCCAGAAGTTCTCCATGAAAAAATGCTCAAAATTGGTCAAAACAGGATCATTTCAGCTGCTCCACTGGCCAAGTTCATTGCATCTCACCTAAACACACTGTGTGGGTGCGTTGCATTTCAAAAATCCCTTCTATGGGGTGCGATGGGCGAGAAATGACAAATGGCAGTGTCATTCCGCGAGGTGGAGAGGCAATGGAAGCTTCTAGAATCTTCTCCTGTGACACTTGCCTCTCTGAATTCGACCAAGGATGAGTAAGAGATCATCAATCTCCAAGTGGAAGCAGGAACTATCAGAGGGAAGACACTAATCAGATCATAAGCTGACTCATCTCCATTACAAATATCTATATATGGATCCCTCATCCCAGAGATCCAGAGGCTGGAATTTTGCATATTGTAAGGAATTGTTGTTGGTTTCTTGAGACAAACATTAGATTGTTGGGTGATCTAAGCTTTGTATGAGGTGAAGAGGGGCTTCCTTGCTGAGAGGTTGATGTTGGGTCAGAACAACTGGTTGTAACTCCTCTTGGCTCTTTCTTGTTTATCAATAAAAGCTATTCAAGTTTTCCTCCATGCTCTTGTGTCATTGATGTTTGCTACATTTGTATGGTCAATTTACATCTGATCCTAGATTGTTTATGATGATAGATCCATGTCTTTGTATAGTGCTATGCTACTGTGATCTTACAGGTACTTTGTGAAGCTGGGCGTGCAAGGGAGCAGGTAGCTAAAGACTATCAAAGAAGAGAGGAATCAAATCAGGAGATTAGCGCAAGACAGAGGTTGGTCTTTCTGTTCCTCTCTATCTATAATTCATAAAGGAAAAACGAAAGTAGCTTTTCTCTGTTTTTTTCTAAGACAGCTATCACACCTTAGTGGGATAGAGCAGTTCTATATAGACACTTTTCCCTGTAACAAAATGGCGACTCCGCTGGGGACGAATTAGTTTGTTTGTTTATCATTCTTTGTTGTCTGTTTCATAAACTTACAAGTAGCATTCGAACTGCATTTGCCATAACAAATGCAAAGTAGATAAATGCTACTTCAATCCATCTACTGGATCTGTTTATGATTTAAACAACTGATTCACAAACTATCTGATTGCCCTTGTGGTAGCTCTTAGATCCTCCTTAGATCTACCCCTGATTGTTGCATTACTGATTGCCTTTTGCTCGGCCAAAACCCAAGAACTGAACTGCAAACTGTGACCCGGAAGCCAAACAGAATCTCGTTTCTGGCCTAGCACAGGTATTGTTCAGAGAATCTGAACTTCAGTGCACTTCCCGAGTGGACAAGGTGCACTGCATTTCAAATTCTCTGTGTTACAGGTGCGTTGATCAGACTAGGCTCTGTGCAGTTTTGGTTTTTGTGATTCATTCTTTCCAGTTCTATTCCTGAATTTTGCTGCCTGTGATTAGTATATGTCTGTTTGAAACCCCTTTTCCTTGTTGTTATTCTGCCTCCTTTGTACAAAAGAACTGTAGATGTTTTTGTGTGTTTGTTGAGTCATTTTCAGTTCTCCTTTGCAAAAGTAGCATAATCGTACTGTCGTCCTTTGATTTGAAACTGTCGCAAGTGTCAATTTCAATCGTAGGAAAGAGTTTGATTACTGTTGATGGTCGATTATCCTGTTACTATTTTTTTTGGTCTGAATTTGTAATTTTCTAGTGTCAAGAACAAGTATTCATTTCAAAATCATAAGGTGTTGTGATCGTCTCCATTTTTTATTTCGAAAAGAAACTTGTTGATATTTGTCGCTTGAAAAGAAATTTAGATTTGTGCATCAACTTTCTTTTTATCATTCATATACTAAGAAAGTCGAAAACAAATACATGCATGTGCATTTGCATATAGACAGTTTGATTGGATTGATTTAGGAAAGTGCATTTAGAGTGTGTTCTTTGCTCTTTGTGAAAAGATTCTATCTTTCTTTCCTTAGTAGCTAGGATTTTCATTGCACAAAGAAGATAAAAAGTTTGTTTATCATCTTAGATTGCATTTTAGGAATTACATCTACATCTCGCGGTGAACCTGAAAGGCAAACTTCATAAACAAGATCAATTATAAAATAAATTCAATGAATCTAACAACGCTTTGGAACTTAACGCACAACATTTAGAAGTCTAGGCTAGAGACGTATCCCGGCGTCATAAAGCCTGGTAACTGTTGTTCTCACTGATGGTTGGGTGATTCCTCCACTTTAAGGCGATAAGTGCCAGTACGGACTTGTGCTCCCACGTACCGTCGAGTATATTTTGGGAGACCCCAATGGGCTTAATCCTTTATCCATAGGAAGCCGTGTCTGCCGCCCTATCGATCGCAATGCATTGAACACAGCATTCGGGAAGATTGGCTGTCGTACCATAAAAAGTATTCTACAGTTTTGTGATTGGTTTGGTAATCCCTCTACCTAGATTTCCAGAGCAGTCCCTTTCGTTCCTTTTAAGACTCCTTAATAGAAAAGGTCCATCTGAGCACTTGTCACTTCAGGCTCATTAAAAATCGAAAGAGACTAGAGTCATCTTTTGTTTTTTCTCGACTCTTAAAAATTGAAAAAACAAGTTGTGTCAAAGCATCTAAAATTTATTTTAAACGGAATATCCATTACCCCTTTCCTACGTTGATCTTGGGTTGAGAAAATGGAATCCACCAACCAAGGAATCCCCCTTGGGGGAAATCCTAGTCCTTTCTCCTCTTGGGGAGATGTTGGTGCACCCCATATGGCCACATTGTCACTTCCAGGACTGACAATCGACTTGCCTGTATGGCTCTTCTCAACCTCTGTCATTCAAAACACCACAATTCCTGAACAATCAAATCAGCAACTAGACGAGTCCAGAGTTACCCACCAACCTTCTACTTCCTCTAATTCTTCCTCTCCTCCTTCCTCTTTGCTTGATGGGGCTGATAAATCCAAAAGTCAAGTACCTGAGAAGAAGAAGTAAAAGAAGAAGAAAGAGAAGAAGAAGAAGGAGCCGAAAGCGAATGGGGGAAAACGAGTGTCGTCTAGCGAAAATCCACACACTGCACCGACCAGGCTTAAATCGCCATGTGTCATTTGCAAAGGAGACCACTATCATAGAGATTGTCCTTGTATCCCTCGGATCTTAAGGGACTGGTCTCCTCGTTTGCACAACCCGATGTCGCCAACCTCTGATGATCATGTTGAAAACACACTGTCAACTAGTGAAAGTGAAGCCCCAGGACAAAAAGGAAAATATAGATTTCCTTGTAAACTGTGCGAAGGCGATCACGCCGTCCACCATTGTCCCTTCTTAGACAAGGCTAAAAGAGTTTTGGATGATCATCCGGTTTCACCGTTACGACTTCCTCCTGGATATAAAAAACTCTTGCCGAGTCCGTAACTAGTTGAAAATCCAGCTGGCCCGCTCAAGTGGTCGGCTGAAGCATCTATCATTGAAGACAAACCATCTGAACCCATATCAGACGAAAGTCAAAAGGTCGAGGCAGTAGTTGACCCGGTCTTGCCTTCAGAGGTTCCATCTTCAGATGATACAGTCACCGAAAAGAACAAGGATGACACTGTCCAAATTCTTTTCATAAGCACAGACTCCAACGAACATGGGGGCAATTTACCCGTTCCTTTACCACAGGAAGGAAGTTCGTAAGAGTCGTACCCGGCTGTCTATTCGGTCCCACCTCCAAGCAACCTAGTTGTCTCCTTCGACTGGAATCAACTAGGCAGACCCCGTTTACCAGCTAGTATACCATTCCGAATCATTGTTCAAATATATAGAATGGTTATGGCCAGTACCATCATAGATGAAGGGGCTTCTGTGAGTATCCTTTCCTCAACTGCTTGGAAAGTGCTTGGTTCGCCATCGCTTTTGCCTGAGATGAGAAATCAAACAGGCTTTGATAAAGGAACCAGTCGACCGTTAGGGATCCTTCCCAATGTGCCCATAACATTGAGAGGGAAAACCGTTCACATGAACGTAATGGTAGTTAAAGGACCTCTGGATTACAATCTACTCCTTGGACGAGACTATATATTTGCATGGGAGCAATTGTCTCCTCACTCTTTAGAGTAATGTGTTTTCCGCACGAAGGAAGAGTGGTCAAGCTCATAGACTAGCTTTCATTCCCCGGTTCACGCATAGCAAATAGTCATATACCATCCCTAAATGGTCTTTTCACGCAAAGAAATGTCTCAATCCCCAGTCTGCCCACCCGATGAGCGCGAGTGATTCGGGTGACATGACTGAAACCCAGGGGGCATGCACCCTGGTCTGCTTCGGTAGGAAAACTTCGGGTATAGGGTAGGTTTCCGCGAGAGTATATGACCTCCGTACTCCCGTTTGTGATTGGAAGAGGGAGTTCGACTGGAATAAGATCCTCTTGTCAAAGTTACGTGAGTTGGCGGGCATCGCCACTCAACTTTGTTTATCTCGGTAGACATTGCCGAAGAGGTGTTTTGTTTACACCGTAAATAGAACAATCTTTGGTAACCTATAAGAGGTAGGCCTCCCTCGGTAAAACAAATGTTTTAACGGAAGAAAGAAGGGGTGACCTTGAAACTCTGTTTTATATACCTGGGGGCATGCAAACCTTTTGGAGTGCAAGCAAAGAGTGATCATTTATCTGCTTTTTGGATTGGTCGTTTCCTAACTTGCATAAAGAAAGGATGTGGGGAAAAACTCTAAAAGTTGTCGTTTTTATATGAGACATTCTTATCACACGACTGGATTAATCGAGCAGTTTTAGCACATAGTTCAAGCTCGTTAAAAAATAAACATAAGACATGAGCAAATGTTCCCCCCCGCGTTTAAGCTCATTAAAAAATGAACTATTCACCAGTAAATAACCATCGTGAATGTAGTACTTCAGCCATTAAAGCCTTGGTCGTGTTTGCACTATCACCTCCACTTTTGCATTGGCCGATCATTCACCTCCATTTGATTGTTTACCCATTTTGAGGAATAGCTGCAAAGAGTGATTTCACTAGCCATCCTTGTAACACTGCCATGATTGGAAAATTCCAAACCTTACCTGGAATCAGTTGCTATCCATTTTATCACTCGTTCCTCAAAAGACGAGTCTCCTTTAAGCTCTTTTCAACTGACTCGTAAAATATGAAAAGATTGTCGAGCCATTGGCCTCTCCAGCTTGTTAAAGGGATCGGAAGTGCTATCTCTCCTCTAAATTTTAATCTTTTTGAACCTGAGAGATTATTACACAAAAAGATCGAGCGCTTGTTTTGTTCGGCTCGTTAAAAGTATCGAAAATTCATCCCTTCTATATTGTTTTATACTTTTTCGGACTTAAGGGATTAGTTGACGAAAAAGGAATTTTGGAGTTACCTTTACGTTCCTTTTCAAACTCTCTAAAATTGAAAAGGACCGAGTTATCTTTATCGTTAAACTCATTAAAAGTGTAATAGCGACAAACTTGTCTATAGACGAGAATGAGTTTCACTATCGCTAGGCTCGTTAAAACATAGCGATGGGTTTGCCTGAAGGAAAATTATAGAACAAGCATATGTTATCCTCCTCAAGCTTGACAAAAATAAAGAGGTACTGGTCAGCAATGACTGGGGAAAATTGGGAAGAAAACTTGAAGAAACTTTGTTGGTAGCAAGTCGCTCTTGAACATGACACTTCCACTCCACTCCGCGTCCGAGTCGGGTTGGGTTGTTTCATTCACCGGTCACATCACCATGGTCCCATCATACCATCCACATTTGGGGTTAATGCTACCAATCCATCACATCAATGTCGTCGATATGTTCAAGAGAAGTCATTCAGAGAATTCACCTGTGTCTCACCCACTACCATACATTTATACTCCATTCTTTCATGACCGCCACCCTGAACCTTATGTCACCAGATCGTTTTCACCTCCATTAAAATCATTTGCTCCGTTCCGTGTCATTGATGTGGGATTCATTAAGGCCCTCCTGTGACGGATCGCTTCTTGTCGACATCAGCTCATTATCCAAGAAGTTGATCTAGGAACACCCCATTCATTACTTTGAAGCTTGCATGCCTAAATGGCAAGTTTCTCACTTCCGGCGACAAGTTTACATCAATGGCCTTCGACCGAAAGATTTTGCGTGTTGTTCGACGCCAAGTCCTTTATTCACACCACGTGAATTGTACTGCAGTACCTTGAGGGTCATTATCATTATCGGTGATTCCTCTCATGCCTGTTAACAGCTTACATCATTGGCTGGTAATCAGGCGATGTCTTTCCATGTTCGACTCCAGAACAGCTTTCACATGGATCGACTTGTACTTCGAGTGAAGATCGAACGAGATTGAAGACCCCAGATCTAGTTTCATCCATCCGGGCTGCGATATATATTCAGGAAATAAAGACATCAAATGTACATCATTGCTGCACAGATAATCATCCAATCAAAAGGATGATGGCTCTATCAGAATCATCAATCTACACTCAGACGATTGTTTGTCCTATGTACATGAAAATGAATTTATAGAGCTAAGCATGGGAATGCTCGCCTCAGCTAGATCATGAAAATAGTATGAAGATAATGTATTGTATTGTATCTTATTACAGGTCTCCTCCCAGCTTGAAAGAACTTCGGATCCTCATAATAAAAAGCATTTCACCCGACATCAAAAGATTAACGACCTCATGCTTTAGGGGGCAGCTGTTATAGACATTTTTGGGCACTACAACCCCAAGCATGAAATGTCCATAAACCAAGGGCTCCTAAGTCCCTAAAAGTGTTGTTCTAACCCCTAAAGGAACAAGATCAATAGATTACAACTTCTCTCTCCCAGAAATTCTCCATGAAAAACTACTCAGAATTGGTCAAAACAGGATCATTTCAGCTGCTCCACTCGCCAAGTGCGTTGCATCTCACCTAAACACACTGTATGGGTGTGTTGCATTTCAAAAAGCCCTTCTATGGGGGTGCGATGGGCGAGAAATGACAAATGGAAGTGTCATTCCGCGAGGTGGAGAGGCAATGGAAGCTTCCAGAATCTTCTCCCGTGACACTTGCCTCTCTGAATTCGACCAAGGATGAGTAAGAGATCATCAATCTCCAAGTGGAAGCAAGAACTATCAGAGGGAAGACAATAATCAAATCATAAGCTGACTCATCTCCATTACAGATATCTATATATGGATCCCTCATCCCAGAGATCCAGAGGCTGGAATTTTGCATATTGTAAGGAATTGTTGTTGGTTTCTTGAGACAAACATCAGATTGTTGGGTGATCTAAGCTTTGTATGAGGTGAAGAGGGGCTTTCTTGCTGAGAGGTTGATGCTGGGTCAGAACAAATTGTTGTAACTCCTCTTGGCTCTTTCTTGTTTATCAATAAAAGCTATTCAAGTTTTCCTCCATGCTCTTGTGTCATTGATGTTTGCTACATTTGTATGGTCAATTTACATCTGATCCTAGATTGTTTATGATTATAGATCCATGTCTTTGTATAGTGCTATGCTACTGTGATCTTACAGGTACTTTGTGAAGCTGGGCATGCAAGGGAGCAGGTAGCTAAAGACTATCAAAGAAGAGAGGAATCAAATCAGGAGATTAGCGCAAGACAGAGGTTGGTCTTTCTGTTCCTCTCTATCTATAATTCATAAAGGAAAAACGAAAGTAGCTTTTCTTTGTTTTTTTCTAAGGCAGCTATCACACCTTAGTGGGATAGAGCAGTTCTATATAGACACTTTTCCCTGTAACAAAATGGCGACTCCGCTGGGGACGAATTAGTTTGTTTGTTTATCATTCTTTGTTGTCTGTTTCATAAACTTACAAGTAGCATTCGAACTGCATTTGCCATAACAAATGCAAAGTAGATAAATGCTACTTCAATCCATCTACTGGATCTGTTTATGATTTAAACAACTGATTCACAAACTATCTGATTGCCCTTGTGGTAGCTCTTAGATCCTCCTTAGATCTACCCCTGATTGTTGCATTACTGATTGCCTTTTGCTCGGCCAAAACCCAAGAAATGAACTGCAAACTGTGACCCGGAAGCCAAACAGAATCTCGTTTCTGGCCTAGCACAGGTATTGTTCAGAGAATCTGAACTTCAGTGCACTTCCCGAGTGGACAAGGTGCACTGCATTTCAAATTCTCTGTGTTACAGGTGCGCTGATCAGACTAGGCTCTGTGCAGTTTTGGTTTTTGTGATTCATTCTTTCCAGTTCTATTCCTGAATTTTGCTGCCTGTGATTAGTATATGTCTGTTTGAAACCCCTTTTCCTTGTTGTTATTCTGCCTCCTTTGTACAAAAGAACTGTAGATGTTTTTGTGTGTTTGTTGAGTCATTTTCAGTTCTCCTTTGCAAAAGTAGCATAATCGTACTGTCGTCCTTTGATTTGAAACTGTCGCAAGTGTCAATTTCAATCGTAGGAAAGAGTTTGATTACTGTTGATGGTCGATTATCCTGTTACTATTTTTTTTGGTCTGAATTTGTAATTTTCTAGTGTCAAGAACAAGTATTCATTTCAAAATCATAAGGTGTTGTGATCGTCTCCATTTTTTATTTCGAAAAGAAACTTGTTGATATTTGTCGCTTGAAAAGAAATTTAGATTTGTGCATCAACTTTCTTTTTATCATTCATATACTAAGAAAGTTGAAAACAAATACATGCATGTGCATTTGCATATAGACAGTTTGATTGGATTGATTTAGGAAAGTGCATTTAGAGTGTGTTCTTTGCTCTTTGTGAAAAGATTCTATCTTTCTTTCCTTAGTAGCTAGGATTTTCATTGCACAAAGAAGATAAAAAGTTTGTTTATCATCTTAGATTGCATTTTAGGAATTACATCTACATCTCGCGGTGAACCTGAAAGGCAAACTTCATAAACAAGATCAATTATAAAATAAATTCAATGAATCTAACAACGCTTTGGAACTTAACGCACAACATTTAGAAGTCTAGGCTAGAGACGTATTCCGGCGTCATAAAGCCTGGTAACTGTTGTTCTCACTGATGGTTGGGTGATTCCTCCACTTTAAGGCGATAAGTGCCAGTACGGACTTGTGCCCCACGTACCGTCGAGTATATTTTGGGAGACCCCAATGGCTTAATCCTTTATCCATAGGAAGCCGTGTCTGCCGCCCTATCGATCGCAATGCATTGAACACAGCATTCGGGAAGATTGGCTGTCGTACCATAAAAAGTATTCTACAGTTTTGTGATTGGTTTGGTAATCCCTCTACCTAGATTTCCAGAGCAGTCCCTTTCGTTCCTTTTAAGACTCCTTAATAGAAAAGGTCCATCTGAGCACTTGTCACTTCAGGCTCATTAAAAATCGAAAGAGACTAGAGTCATCTTTTGTTTTTTCTCGACTCTTAAAAATTGAAAAAACAAGTTGTGTCAAAGCATCTAAAATTTATTTTAAACGGAATATCCATTACCCCTTTCCTACGTTGATCTTGGGTTGAGAAAATGGAATCCACCAACCAAGGAATCCCCCTTGGGGGAAATCCTAGTCCTTTCTCCTCTTGGGGAGATGTTGGTGCACCCCATATGGCCACATTGTCACTTCCAGGACTGACAATCGACTTGCCTGTATGGCTCTTCTCAACCTCTGTCATTCAAAACACCACAATTCCTGAACAATCAAATCAGCAACTAGACGAGTCCAGAGTTACCCACCAACCTTCTACTTCCTCTAATTCTTCCTCTCCTCCTTCCTCTTTGCTTGATGGGGCTGATAAATCCAAAAGTCAAGTACCTGAGAAGAAGAAGTAAAAGAAGAAGAAAGAGAAGAAGAAGAAGGAGCCGAAAGCGAATGGGGGAAAACGAGTGTCTCTAGCGAAAATCCACACACTGCACCGACCAGGCTTAAATCGCCATGTGTCATTTGCAAAGGAGACCACTATCATAGAGATTGTCCTTGTATCCCTCGGATCTTAAGGGACTGGTCTCCTCGTTTGCACAACCCGATGTCGCCAACCTCTGATGATCATGTTGAAAACACACTGTCAACTAGTGAAAGTGAAGCCCCAGGACAAAAAGGAAAATATAGATTTCCTTGTAAACTGTGCGAAGGCGATCACGCCGTCCACCATTGTCCCTTCTTAGACAAGGCTAAAAGAGTTTTGGACGATCATCCGGTTTCACCGTTACGACTTCCTCCTGGATATAAAAAACTCTTGCCGAGTCCGTAACTAGTTGAAAATCCAGCTGGCCCGCTCAAGTGGTCGGCTGAAGCATCTATCATTGAAGACAAACCATCTGAACCCATATCAGACGAAAGTCAAAAGGTCGAGGCGGTAGTTGACCCGGTCTTGCCTTCAGAGGTTCCATCTTCAGATGATACAGTCACCGAAAGAACAAGGATGACACTGTCCAAATTCTTTTCATAAGCACAGACTCCAACGAACATGGGGGCAATTTACCCGTTCCTTTACCACAGGAAGGAAGTTCGTAAGAGTCGTACCCGGCTGTCTATTCGGTCCCACCTCCAAGCAACCTAGTTGTCTCCTTCGACTGGAATCAACTAGGCAGACCCCGTTTACCAGCTAGTATACCATTCCGAATCATTGTTCAAATATATAGAATGGTTATGGCCAGTACCATCATAGATGAAGGGGCTTCTGTGAGTATCCTTTCCTCAACTGCTTGGAAAGTGCTTGGTTCGCCATCGCTTTTGCCTGAGATGAGAAATCAAACAGGCTTTGATAAAGGAACCAGTCGACCGTTAGGGATCCTTCCCAATGTGCCCATAACATTGAGAGGGAAAACCGTTCACATGAACGTAATGGTAGTTAAAGGACCTCTGGATTACAATCTACTCCTTGGACGAGACTATATTTATTGCATGGGAGCAATTGTCTCCTCACTCTTTAGAGTAATGTGTTTTCCGCACGAAGGAAGAGTGGTCAAGCTCATAGACTAGCTTTCATTCCCCGGTTCACGCATAGCAAATAGTCATATACCATCCCTAAATGGTCTTTTCACGCAAGAAATGTCTCAATCCCCAGTCTGCCCACCCGATGAGCGCGAGTGATTCGGGTGACATGACTGAAACCCAGGGGGCATGCACCCTGGTCTGCTTCGGTAGGAAAACTTCGGGTATAGGGTAGGTTTCCGCGAGAGTATATGACCTCCGTACTCCCGTTTGTGATTGGAAGAGGGAGTTCGACTGGAATAAGATCCTCTTGTCAAAGTTACGTGAGTTGGCGGGCATCGCCACTCAACTTTGTTTATCTCGGTAGACATTGCCGAAGAGGTGTTTTGTTTACACCGTAAATAGAACAATCTTTGGTAACCTATAAGAGGTAGGCCTCCCTCGGTAAAACAAATGTTTTAACGGAAGAAAGAAGGGGTGACCTTGAAACTCTGTTTTATACCTGGGGGCATGCAAACCTTTTGGAGTGCAAGCAAAGAGTGATCATTTATCTGCTTTTTGGATTGGTCGTTTCCTAACTTGCATAAAGAAAGGATGTGGGGAAAAACTCTAAAAGTTGTCGTTTTTATATGAGACATTCTTATCACACGACTGGATTAATCGAGCAGTTTTAGCACATAGTTCAAGCTCGTTAAAAAAAAACATAAGACATGAGCAAATGTTTCCCCCCGCGTTTAAGCTCATTAAAAAATGAACTATTCACCAGTAAATAACCATCGTGAATGTAGTACTTCAGCCATTAAAGCCTTGGTCGTGTTTGCACTATCACCTCCACTTTTGCATTGGCCGATCATTCACCTCCATTTGATTGTTTACCCATTTTGAGGAATAGCTGCAAAGAGTGATTTCACTAGCCATCCTTGTAACACTGCCATGATTGGAAAATTCCAAACCTTACCTGGAATCAGTTGCTATCCATTTTATCACTCGTTCCTCAAAAGACGAGTCTCCTTTAAGCTCTTTTCAACTGACTCGTAAAATATGAAAAGATTGTCGAGCCATTGGCCTCTCCAGCTTGTTAAAGGGATCGGAAGTGCTATCTCTCCTCTAAATTTTAATCTTTTTGAACCTGAGAGATTATTACACAAAAAGATCGAGCGCTTGTTTTGTTCGGCTCGTTAAAAGTATCGAAAATTCATCCCTTCTATATTGTTTTATACTTTTTCGGACTTAAGGGATTAGTTGACGAAAAAGGAATTTTGGAGTTACCTTTACGTTCCTTTTCAAACTCTCTAAAATTGAAAAGGACCGAGTTATCTTTATCGTTAAACTCATTAAAAGTGTAATAGCGACAAACTTGTCTATAGACGAGAATGAGTTTCACTATCGCTAGGCTCGTTAAAACATAGCGATGGGTTTGCCTGAAGGGAAAATTATAGAACAAGCATATGTTATCCTCCTCAAGCTTGACAAAAATAAAGAGGTACTGGTCAGCAATGACTGGGGAAAATTGGGAAGAAAACTTGAAGAAACTTTGTTGGTAGCAAGTCGCTCTTGAACATGACACTTCCACTCCGCGTCCGAGTCGGGTTGGGTTGTTTCATTCACCGGTCACATCACCATGGTCCCATCATACCATCCAAATTTGGGGTTAATGCTACCAATCCATCACATCAATGTCGCCGATATGTTCAAGAGAAGTCATTCAGAGAATTCACCTGTGTCTCACCCACTACCATACATTTATACTCCATTCTTTCATGACTGCCACCCTGAACCTTATGTCACCAGATCGTTTTCACCTCCATTAAAATCATTTGCTCCGTTCCGTGTCATTGATGTGGGATTCATTAAGGCCCTCCTGTGACGGATCGCTTCTTGTCGACATCAGCTCATTATCCAAGAAGTTGATCTAGGAACACCCCATTCATTACTTTGAAGCTTGCATGCCTCAATGGCAAGTTTCTCACTTCCGGCGACAAGTTTACATCAATGGCCTTCGACCGAAAGATTTTGCGTGTTGTTCGACGCCAAGTCCTTTATTCACACCACGTGAATTGTACTGCAGTACCTTGAGGGTCATTATCATTATCGGTGATTCCTCTCATGCCTGTTAACAGCTTACATCATTGGCTGGTAATCAGGCGATGTCTTTCCATGTTCGACTCCAGAACAGCTTTCACATGGATCGACTTGTACTTCGAGTGAAGATCGAACGAGATTGAAGACCCCAGATCTAGTTTCATCCATCCGGGCTGCGATATATATTCAGGGAAATAAAGACATCAAATGTACATCATTGCTGCACAGATAATCATCCAATCAAAAGGATGATGGCTCTATCAGAATCATCAATCTACACTCAGACGATTGTTTGTCCTATGTACATGAAAATGAATTTATAGAGCTAAGCATGGGAATGCTCGCCTCAGCTAGATCATGAAAATAGTATGAAGATAATGTATTGTATTGTATCTTATTACAGGTCTCCTCCCAGCTTGAAAGAACTTCGGATCCTCATAATAAAGCATTTCACCCGACATCAAAAGATTAACGACCTCATGCTTTAGGGGGCAGCTGTTATAGACATTTTTGGGCACTACAACCCCAAGCATGAAATGTCCATAAACCAAGGGCTCCTAAGTCCCTAAAAGTGTTGTTCTAACCCCTAAAGGAACAAGATCAATAGATTAAAACTTCTCCCAGAAATTCTCCATGAAAAACTACTCAGAATTGGTCAAAACAGGATCATTTCAGCTGCTCCACTCGCCAAGTGCGTTGCATCTCACCTAAACACACTGTATGGGTGTGTTGCATTTCAAAAAGCCCTTCTATGGGGTGCGATGGGCGAGAAATGACAAATGGAAGTGTCATTCCGCGAGGTGGAGAGGCAATGGAAGCTTCCAGAATCTTCTCCCGTGACACTTGCCTCTCTGAATTCGACCAAGGATGAGTAAGAGATCATCAATCTCCAAGTGGAAGCAAGAACTATCAGAGGGAAGACAATAATCAAATCATAAGCTGACTCATCTCCATTACAGATATCTATATATGGATCCCTCATCCCAGAGATCCAGAGGCTGGAATTTTGCATATTGTAAGGAATTGTTGTTGGTTTCTTGAGACAAACATCAGATTGTTGGGTGATCTAAGCTTTGTATGAGGTGAAGAGGGGCTTTCTTGCTGAGAGGTTGATGCTGGGTCAGAACAAATGGTTGTAACTCCTCTTGGCTCTTTCTTGTTTATCAATAAAAGCTATTCAAGTTTTCCTCCATGCTCTTGTGTCATTGATGTTTGCTACATTTGTATGGTCAATTTACATCTGATCCTAGATTGTTTATGATTATAGATCCATGTCTTTGTATAGTGCTATGCTACTGTGATCTTACAGGTACTTTGTGAAGCTGGGCGTGCAAGGGAGCAGGTAGCTAAAGACTATCAAAGAAGAGAGGAATCAAATCAGGAGATTAGCGCAAGACAGAGGTTGGTCTTTCTGTTCCTCTCTATCTATAATTCATAAAGGAAAAACGAAAGTAGCTTTTCTCTGTTTTTTTCTAAGGCAGCTATCACACCTTAGTGGGATAGAGCAGTTCTATATAGACACTTTTCCCTGTAACATAATAGGAAAGTGGAGGTGACCAACAGGGCACTTGAGAGCATCTTAACTAAGGTATTGAGTAGCAGTAGGAAGGACTGGGCAGAGAGACTAGTTGAGGCCACCTGGGTCTATAATACAACATGGAAGACCACCACTAGATTTACACCCTATGAACTGGTCTATGGGAAAAAGGCTTTGTTGCCCATTGAGTTTGAATATAACACATTGAGGATGGGAGCCCAACTAGATTTGGATCTCAGTCATGCACAGAAAGAAATATTGTTCCATTTGAATGGATTGGATGAATTTAGAATGCAAGCCCTCCTACATACAGAGATAGTTTAGCTTCAGAGGAAGATCTGGCAAGATAGACATATTAAGGAGAAGAAATTTCAAGAGGGCGACTGTGCATTTTTATATGATTTTAGGTATAAAGACTTTAAGGGCAAGCTAAGGACAAGATGGCTCAGACCATATGTGGTGGAAATATGCCATGATAATGGTTCAGTGCAAATCAGAACTATAAATGAAGAAGCCATTCCATTGCTTGTTAATGGACATTGATTGAAAATGTACAAGAGGCCTTTATTAAAACAAGAGTTCATTGACAATATCAATAAGACTGTGATGATGGTGGAGCAAGCTCCAGCTCCTCCCTCATCGGGTCACTGAAAAAGAGAAAAAGAGAATAAGGATTCAGGTGAAAACCTCCATGAGGCACCTGAGTCCCATATTTGGGTTGAAAACCTCGTGAGGCGGCCCAATGATGAAAAAAAATGGAAAAAGAATAAGAAGATCCCTGGGTGAAAACCTTCCTTGAGGCACCCAGGGCAAACATCTAGGGTGAAAACCTCTCTGAGGCAGCCTAGGTGTTTTTCAAAAAAAAAAAAGACATAATTGTTGTTTGCAAGTGGGTGAGAAAGACAATCAAGGAGCAAAGAAAATATCCAAAGGGAACCCTGCCTCACATCTATTCATCTCCTCCACTCCTTACCATGCATCCCTCCATCAATTTCATTGTTTTTTTCACTTCATTGCTTCAATTTAGGTGAAGACTGTGTTTTCTACAGGATCCCCTGAAAACCTACAGGATGATCTTGTAGGAATTACAATGGCTCAGAAAACCTACAGGAAGCAATCCGAGGGTGAATGGTAGGTTAGTTAGGTCCCCAAAATTCATTCTAGACATGATCTAACCCCTCACCTCATCCATTACCATCATCCCTGCACTCACCATTCAAATGAAAAAGAGATCAGTTTCTGCCAGTTATGAAAAAAGAAAAGAAAAAAGGGAAAACAGAGGAGAGTAAGAGCATTACCTGAATGTCCCTTACTCCACACACACTCCTACTCCCTCGGTCCATTCATTGTAGCATCCTCACAGCCCTAGATAGCAACATGATTAAGAGATTATAAGGGAGAAGTAGCTACAGGACATCCTGTAGGAAACCCTGTAGCAGCCTATCCCACAGAATATCAATCATCAGCTACAAGTCTACTTGATGATCCAAGATCTCCACAGCAGTAGTAGCATCAGATCTTCAGTCACAGACACCTGCAAAAGCCAAGAAACCATCAACAGATAGTAGAGGTGGAAGAAGAACGAACATGCAGCAAATAAACAACACAACACCTCTGATCTTCGACAACTGTAGCATGGCATCGAGACCATAGGTAAGTATCCCTCTCACTCACTCATATGCATCATCTTATCAAAATTTGTAAGGGTTATGAGGTAGTTAGCTTACAAGTGAAAAGGTGACCAATTAACTTGGCCACCTTTGTTCAGTCATCACATACAAAACTGGGTTTCCTCTCGCATGTGGCTGCAGTCAACTCAAAGATAGAGGAGGATTAGGACAAGAAGTGGTTAACTACAGATCTACGAGGTGGGGGCTAATTACAAGGAGTGGGAATGATGAGGTGGTATGTTGGAAATAATACTGAGAGGGGGGGTGAATCAGTATTATTATGTCAAATATTCCTTTTTCAAAATCAAATGCTATACGCTACTTCAGTTAATTAAACCCGCGTATATACACAACTATGCAGAAGAAAACCCATGTATATAATTCAAACTTTTAATTTACTTTATCTTTCTGATGTTGATTGTTAATCTGTGATTCAGAAGCAAATGACCAGTAACCAGAAACAGTAAAACAGAGCAGAAAGACAATCGCACACAAACCCACAAGATATAAGGTGGAAACCCAATGTGGGTGAAAACCACCTGCTGCAATTCGTCTCTATCTTTTCTTTAATTAGAAACTTCTTTTTACAAATGTACTGGTGCAGTCCTTTACCAGTACGCAGGCTGCAACCTGCAGAGAGCTACAACCCTCTCTCATTTTCCAGCTTCTCCTGGAAGGGAGTTACAACCCCCTTAGCTCTTGCACTAGCCAAGATACTAGTACGTAGGTGTTGGCCTATAGAAGGCTACAACCTTTTGTTTCTTTCAGGGACCACGTTTCATAAATTTTCAGACTGGATCCACAAATAACATCAATCAACCATCAAGAATTTCTGCATCAACCAATCACCTTTTCACCAATCAAAACTGAATCAACATAAACACTTCTCTGACGACTGTACCCAGATCACAGTAACAGTACCACACACCAAAACTGAACCCAGAACACTGCAACAATAAACAGAAGCAGCAAAAACACAACTCAAAATGTATACGCTACTTTAATAGCCTGAAACCTGCGTGCATACGCTTCTGCGTATGGAACAACCTGTGTATACATTGTTTTCCTTCACTGAACCTGCGTATATACACGCCTTAGCTGAACTGAACCTGCGTACAGATCTACAACAAAAATAATTCACTCTTTCAAGTATTCAGGCACTAATTAACCCAGACTATTATATTTATAGATCACTCATGCGCCAGATATAACAGATCAAAATCATGCAAATATATTATCATTCAAGCCAAGAGATTATGACCCATCAATAGAACTTATCCTTATTTTCGCTAAGGACTAACAACCATGGACCAAAAATAAGTTTCCCACCATGTACGCTCTTTTCTGTGCATAAAAGTGCGTGTATACGCATACGCGACTTTGGAACGTATAACCCGCGTGTATACGCGACTTCGGCAAGGTGAACCTACGTATACAAGATTTCCTTCATTCTGAGCGCCTGAACTGAGGTCTGACACCAAAGTGAGTTGCCATCAAGGACAACACTTGTACCATAGGGCCACACCTGTGCCAAAATTCCAACAATCTCCCCCTTTGGACTTGATGGCAACCCTAAGATCCTCAAAGTCATTCTCCCCCTTTGTCATCAAGGGCAAAGGGCTGTGCTCCCCCTGAGTACATGCTGATATCTCTGCTCTGCTGTGCTGAACATGCTCCCCCTGACTGTAGGTAAGATCTACAAAAAGGTGTTCTTCAAGACGAACCATGACTAATACATCATAAAGGATCTTCCTATATCCAAAAGACTCGATACATACAACCATCACCCAACCAAGTGGGGATACATCAGAATTTACATATGACAACCAATCACATTGCATCAATCATCCCAGGCATAGTGGGGAAACCAAAATAGGCCGTTACATGACCTTGACAAAAAAACGATATACATGACATAGAGACGAAATATCAAGACTATGCAAATCACCAATAACTACTATCAGCAACATCTGACAATCACTATATATATCAGCAACCATGTTCTCCTTCTGTTCTCCTTTCTGCAGCTAATCCACCTGAACAAAAAACAGCTTGAGTACTAGAACCAAGAGCTTCTAAGGTAATGCCAACAATGCATTATTAGAAGATTATCTGCTCCCCCTGAACCTGTGCCTGATGGTCTCTGACAGACCCATATCAGACTCTCTCCAACCAGAGTCTGTCCTTGCTGATTTTCTTTAGAACTCCATATACGCGACTGCACCTGAATAAATCGGCGTATGTACACGGATGCCCCTCATCCAACTCGCGTACACCATCTTTTCTCTGAAACAGACAAGCTTCAACAGTAGGATGAAGCATCAACTACTCCCAGCTTCTGTCTGAGATATTCAAAAGTTTCCTTGGGCAGTGGTTTGGTGAGTATATTAGCAACTTGTTCCTTAGAAGGAACATACTCCAACTTGACTTTTTTCTCAAGCACTTGTTCCTAAAGAAAGTGATATTTGATGAGTATGTGCTTGGTCTTTGAATGCATGACAGGATTCTTTGAAATTCTTATTGCACTCGTATTATCACATAAGATAGAGACAGGTGGAGTACAAGTGATTTGAAAATCCTACAAGGTTTGCATCATCCAAAGAAGTTGAGTGCAACAAGATGCAGCAGCCACATATTCCGCTTCAGCTATAGAAAAAGCAATCGAACTCTGTTTCTTGCTGAACCAAGATACTAATCTAGAACCCATAAAGAATGCACCACCACTTGTGCTCTTCCTGTCATCCACGCTTCCGGCCCAATCTGCATCTGTGTAAGCATGAAGTGTGAGATCTGTATCTCTAGGATACCATAAGCCATAGTTTTGAGTTCCTTGAAGGTACTTGAAGATTCTCTTGACTGCCTGAAGATGAGTTTCCTTTGGATTTGCCTGAAATCTTCCAACTATTCCCACTGCATGCATGATGTCTGGTCGGGTACCTGTCAAATAAAGTATACTTCCAATCATAGATCTATAGGTTGGTTGATGTACTGCTGCTGATTCATCATTTTCACTGAGACTGCATCCTGTAACCATAGGGGTACGTACTAGTTTCGAATATTCCATGCCATATTTCTTCAGAATCTGCTTGAGGTACTTGGTTTGAGACAAGAAGATACTGCCCTTATTTTGTTGGATTTGCAATCCAAGAAAGTATGTCAGTTCTCCAAGCAAAGACATTTCGAATTCTTTCCGCATCACCAAGGAAAAGCTTTGACTCATAGCTTCTTCGTTGCTGCCAAAGATAATATCATCTACATACACAACAAGTATTAGCAATTTGTCATTTTCAATTTTTATATAAAGATTGCTATCTGTTGATCCTTTTGAAAAACCTTTTTGATGAAGGTATTTGTCCAAGCGGTAGTACCAAGCCCTTGGAGCTTGTTTAAGCCCATAGAGAGCCTTTTTAAGTCTGCATACAAGATTTGGATCATTCCCAAGGATAAAGCCATCCGGTTGCTCTATGTACACTTCTTCTTCTAAGTCTCCATTCAGAAAGGCTGATTTTACGTCCATTTGAAATACTTTGAACTTCTAGAAGCTAGAGAGAGCAAGGAACATTCTGATGGCCTCAAGTCTAGCAACAGGAGCAAAAGTTTATTCAAAGTCTATTCCTTCCTGTTGAGCATACCCTTTACAAACAAGTCTGGCCTTGTTTCTAATCACTTCCCCATTTTCATTCAACTTATTTTTGAAGATCCATTTTGTTCCTATGACATTTTTATCTTTTGGTCTAGGAACCAACTCCCAAGTGTTATTCTTTTCAATCTGCTCAAGCTCTTCATCCATGGCCTTAACCCAACACTCATATTTGCATGCTTCTTTTACATTTTACAGTTCATTGGAAGAGAGCAATGCCAAATAGCTTGAAGCTTCTTCTATTGTTCTTCTTGTTTGTATACCTACTTCTTTCTGCCCCAAAATTTGAGATTCTGGATGATTCTTCTGAATGTACCTGGATGGAGTCTTCTCTTCTATCCTTATCTGTTCCTCTGGTGCCTCTTGGGGTTCTTCTTCATCATCTGTCTGATTTGGAGAGTAGTCTTCATCCCCATCGATATTTTCATGATTCACTTGCCTAGGGATGTATCCTTTTTCATCAACCACTACATCAATGCTGTCAACAATTCTTCCAAGTCTTTTATTGTAACACTTATATGCTTTGCTGTAGGGAGAATAACCAAGGAGAATGCCTTCATCTGCTCTAGGTTCAAGTTTGCCAAGCTGCTCATCAGTATTCTTAATATAGCATTTGCTCCCAAAAATTTTGAAATGCTTTACCGAAGGAGTCTCACCGTACCAGAGCTCATGAGGAGTTTGAGTGCTGTTCACTCGGACATTTGTTTTGTTGAGAATAACAACCGCAGCATATGCAGCTTCACCCCAGAAGGTTGTGGGAGTTCCAGACTCATCAAGCATAGCACGAGCCATTTGTTGGACTATTCTGTTCATCCTTTCCGCCACTCCATTTTGCTGAGGAGTCCTATCTATAGAGAATTCCCTTCTTATTCCATGTTCTTCATAGAAATCAAAAAAATCATTTGAGGTAAATTCCCCACCTCTGTCGGACCTGAGGCACTTAATTTTGTAATCTGATTCATTTTCATCCAAGGCTTTGAAGGATTTGAATTTTTCGAATGCTTCATCTTTGTGCTTCATAAGTCCTAACCAAAAAAACCTGGAGAAGTCGTCAATGAATAATATAAGGTATTCTTCTCCTGGAGGTGACCTTGTCCTAAATGGACCACATACATCTGTATGGACTAGCTCAAGAGGCCTGCTAGCTGATCCTTCCTTCTCAGGAAAGTTAGTTCTGGTTTGCTTACCAAACTGACATGATTTGCATATGGTGTTGTCTAGAATTTTGATATCTGGAAGACCACGAACTGCCTAGTATTTGCATGCTTTCCTTATTTGTGGAAAGCTTAGATGCCCCAACCTCCGGTGCCATAACCAGTGTTCATCATCCTTGCTTAAATAGCATTGTTGTGGTCCTTCTTCAAATATGTATAGATTATTTGGAGTTCTTCTACCTTTGATCATTGTTTCTCCTGTATCAAGATCACGAACACTACATCCATTTGATCGAAATATTACCTCGGTTCCTTGATCACACATCTGACTAACACTCAGTAGATTATGCTTCAAGACATCAACATACAAAACATTTCCAGCCTTGACCTTTTCTTTCAACTGAGCAGTGCCTTTTCCTTTTATGGCTACAGGGGTATCATTTCCAAAAGAAACCTTCTAAATCCCTTTTCTAATGCAGTATATGATTCAAGTTTTTCTTTATCACCTGTCATATGCTTCAAACATCCGTTGTCGATATACCATAGATTTTCTTGTCCTTCTGCATAAAAGGCTATCCCACATCTTTCTGGTTGTGGTTCCTTCGTTCTCCATGTTCTGGCACTTGAGGTTTGTTCCTTTTGAGTTGTCTTCCAGAACCTGTTCCTGCATTCAGAATCTTCATGACCAAAGTTATTACAAATAGAACATTCAACTTCATTTTCAAGGGCTGAAAAGTTGTTATAAGTCCTTTTCGTGATCCCAGTCATATTCCTTTGTTTTTGAGCTTCTCTAGTCATGATTGTCTTATAGGAAACACATTGGGCTGCTTTGTGACCAAAGTTATGGCAAGAGAAGCATTGCCCATTGAAGAAACTCCTGTGATTATCAAATCTATCATCCAACCGATTATAGTTTCTACTGACATCCATTCTTGAGGCAAATTGGGAAGATTTTACCTGAGGCTAATTGTAGCTTCTATTTGTCCTTAAGGTAGCTTGTCCCTGATTTTCTTGATAGTCTTTGTTTGTTCTTGAGGTAAACTGTCCCTGATATACTTGATGATTTCTATTAGGCCTTTGCTCGCTCCTCCTTGTTGCATCAAGATAACTTTTGGAGGTGGATGCTTGAGATGTTTCTTCATTATATCCCAGACCTGTCTTAATTAGAGGAGAACACTGCACATTGATAATCTCATCCAGAGTTTTAGATCCTTTAACAAATTTAAGATTAATAGCTTTTGTTTTCTCAATCTCCTTTCTAAGACCAACAATTTCACATTCCAAATTTTCTAGATGTTTTTCCCTTTCAGCCAGTTGACATTGCAGAGAATCAATAATCGCATTTTTCTCTTCTAAGAAAATTTTGAGATTAGATATCTCTTTATAAAAACCTTCTACATCTATAGCATCCATGTAGTCATCATCTTCAAAAGCCATTAAAAGTTTATACTGATTACCTCATTCATCTTCGTCACTATTTGAAAGTCCATCACTATCTTCATGAGTGTAATAGCTTTTCTTATTTTCATTTTGTTTCTTCTTCCATCTAACAGGTTCCTTCCCTTTGTCAATCTTATCCTTGTGAGGACATTTGGCAACATAGTGACCGACTCTTCCACAAGCAAAGCATTTGAAAGGTAACTTACCTCGGAACCGTCCAGTACCCCGTTGAAGATTTCGGACAAAATTTGATTCTTCTTCTTCTTCTGACACGTGTCCTGACTCATAGTACTCGCCTTTGCCTGAAGCCTTGAAGGTAGCTTCTCTCCTGTCTGATGGACCTCCTTTCCTCATTTCATAAGCAGTTAGAATTTCATGCGGCTGTGACATTTTAAGGCTTTGTAGATTCTCTTTTTCTTCTATTGCAGAAACTTTAGATTCAAACCTAGGGGACAAAGATCTTAGAACTTTTTCAACCACAACAGCCTCTTTTATTTCTTCACCCAAATTTTTCATACAATTAACAATCTCATCTACACGAAGAAAATAGTTAGCCACGGTTTCATCATTATACATCCTGAGATTTTCATACTGAATCCTGAGGGTTTGAAGTTTTGCTCATTTTACCTGATCATCTCCTTCATAGCTCAGAACAATCTTGTCCCATATCTCTTTTGCGGATTTAAACTACATTATCTTGACAAATTCTGATTGAGATAGGCATCCTAATAGATTATTGACCACCTTTGCATTTGTTTCATATTTCTTTTTTTCAGCCGGATCTGTAGGAGTTCCTGATGGAAAAGTATACCCTGTATCTATGATATCCCAGACTTCTGTACCAAGAGATTGAAGATAGGCAGTAACTCTTACCTTCCAATAAACGAAGTTTGTCCCATCAAAAATCGGCGGCCCGATTGATGCTTCCCTCTCGTAATTTCTCATGATGAATGATCTTCCTTCAAGCGATCAA